>JARQOD010000002.1:46636531-46822953 GCA_033576555.1 Oophaga sylvatica | reverse complement strand
TTCTTCACCTATAGCATTTCCTTGCTTTTTTCCATTTTTGCCCTTCACTTGCTCATTTTCTGGGGAGATATTCACCTGTCTCCAGGGGGCCAGCTTTGACGGGGTACTTAAAGTACCTATACTAGACCCAAATTTAAGTGAAGATAAGCAACCCCAAAGGTTTTTGTTTCCTAATTTGGGCCACCCCACACTGAACCCCCTTCCCACACCCCCACTGGGCGTTTTTAAAAGGTACATGAGACATGAAGAACATTAAAAACCTTTACCTTCCCTCATCCCCTGGATTTTTACCGGGGGCTACATTTTTCCCCCTGGTAAACACGCCCCCCCGGGCTGGGAATACAAAAACAAAAAATTTTTTTATGAAATAACAAAAAAAAAAACATTTCCCCCATCCGGGGGTAAGAATACTTTGAACGTTACAAATTTTTAAATACAAAAATAGTATTCAATAAAAAAATTTACAGTACTTGTGAAGGACCCCCCAAAACCCTTTCAACGTGGCCCTGGGTGGCTGCAGGAATCCAAGTCAGACCCCACTCATCCACCCACACGGGTTTTTGGTTCAGAGGGATCAAGGTTTCATACGAAACCATTAAGAAGGCATTTTAGTGAAACTATTTACAGGTACATTTTTTGGGGTGGCTCGCCCTAGCCTCTAGTCCATTGAAACAAGCTTGATAGGAAAACACATTTATTATAAAGACTTTTCACAAAATTTACATAATTCGTCATAACTTTGCTGATACAAGGGTAATTTCCCTTTTGTGATTCTCCTGACCTACGGTGTATTTTCAGGAAAAAAAATTTGCATCTGTCGCATTTTAAAGGAAACCATAAACCCCCTTAATCTTCATGGATCTGGAAGAAAAATGATGGTGGGGGGCGTGAGTCACTTCACCAGGGACCCCCATAGTAGGGGCCTGCTTAGATGACCCTTGATTTACAGGTTAGGTTTTTGCGGAAGGGTAACTCCGGAGGGGGTAAACGGGGACCACGGGAAAACTGGGGGTAAAACTTCCTCTTTGGCAAAAAAACTGCAAACGGGAATTTTCACAGCATCCCAGGGGGCCCCAACCGCAGGAAAATCTCCCAGATCGTGTTAAATCTTCCTTTTTTCCCCTTTATTGAAGACAGGGTTCTTTCGCAACTTTTCAAGGTTCCGGACATATTTCAAAGGGCTCTAGACACGTGGTTATTTTTTTTCCTCCTTTTACGCGACACACATTTTCTTTGTCGTACTTAGAATTGTATACGATTCTTGCCCCACTGATTACCCAGTTTAGCTTTTTTCTTTTTTTTTTAATACTACCTCTCCGGCAAAAGGGCTTGGCAACATTTCGTTGTAAACTTTTCCTTTTTCCCGTCCCTTTTAAGATTTCCTCTACACAGATTTGACTCTTTTATTGCTCTTGCCGTTTTGCGTCCCTTTCCAACGGGTCGTCGCCCCTTCTACCACCCCAAGTTCGGCCTTGGTATTTTCCGGCCTTGCTCTCATAAATAGGCTGGGTCAGTTATGAGCTTACGGGTATATATTATAAAAATAAACCCAAAACGGTAAAAAACCCCATCGTTTCCTGTTTTCCCAAAGGGGTATGGTCTAAAACAAGTCAAGGAAATAGGGTTCATTTTTTCAAAAAAAACCTTTGGGTTTGAGGGGGATAGGGTTGTTCTTATTTTCTTGCACCCTACATAACAAATTCCTTAAATAACGTTCAAAAGCAGGCCCCTATGGGTTTAAAGACTTGCGGGGGAACCCATGGGCTGCAAAAGCTTTTTTAAAGGTCTTCGCTCCCGCATGGGTCGGCTTTCAGGAACACTACCCAAAAACGAGTAAGGGGCCACCTGGCAAGGCTTGAGATCCAGATCTACTGCGACAGTTTGACGTGTCCGGGCCACAATCCCGGGGGGCGGTCCCGGATGGTTAGGGGGGGCCCTTTTTACTCCAGTCCCCTTTTTTCAACCACAGGGTCCCAGTTCCCCCACCACCTCTCGATGGGGCTGCGCATCCCACCCCTAAACCGGGGTCTCAACAGGTCTCCAGCTTCCTCCCCCAAAGGTCCGCTTGATCGGGACGCTTCCCAAACCATTGGAGTTGTCTTTGGACCACATTTGCCGACCATTCATGGGTTCTGGGGGACTATTCTGCAATTCTCACGGGACGGACAACCGCTTTTCTCGTTCCCCAGGGCTTGGCGGGCATGGTGCATCCTTTCCCAAGGGGAGCCCTTTTTTCTTTAAAAAAACTCCTTTTTTGGCGCCCCTGGATCACTGGGGCCTAGTCTCTTTCCCCTGTGTGGGGTAAAAGGTTTTTTAAGTTGCAAAACCTTTTGCTTTCTGTGGGGCTTGATGCTCTGGGCAAAACCCCTTTCGATGGAACGCGGGTACCAATTTTTCCATCTCCCATTCTTCTTCCCCGGGCAGAGTCAGCGGCATTTTGGGCAACGCATCAGCAAATTGCATTCTTTCGACCTGCCCGGATTTATAGTAAATGATAATTTTCAACCGAGCCTCCCTCGCGCTCCATGGCGCCCCCCTTGGGGGGTTAGGTGCGTTAAGGGTTTTTGTCGTAAACGCAGTGAACTTATTGGGCCAAATAGTGCTTTAAAACTTTCAGTGATGGCCCGACCAGCCCAGAAACCCCAGCTTTAAGCTGCTAAAAATTTTCCGGACCTTTCATTGGCCTATTTCGAGCATATGCCTGACTTTTTCTTTCCTTCGTTCGACTGAAACGGCTCCCAACCCCTTCATTATGGCCGGTGTACAACAGAACGGTTGACTGAAATTTTGGGATGGGTTAAATTTTTCTCCCCTTTAAAGGGATCCTTTCATCTTTTGGAAGTTTCAGCTTTTTTTTCCCCTAAAGGGGGGGTTTTCCCTTTTTAAGGATTGCCTACGAGGCCGAAAAGGGCTGCCTTCTTCGTGTAACTTTCACAATCTCCGAGAAACCCGTTACCCCCGGGAAGTCGCATTTCCCTTTAAAGGGTTTTTTTTGGCCCCGCCACTCTGGTGGCAGTGACTTTCTCGGGGTCCGGGGCTATTCCTTCCAACTGACGTGTCCCCCCAAATTTGTACCTTTTTTTTAGTAGATGGATTTGGGGTTTAATTATCCCGTACCTGGACAGGGACTCGAATACTTCTGCCAGGTGCTTAATGGTCCTCATATGTCTTGGAATACACGTAACGTCGTCTAGTTGCAGCACGGTTTCAAAATTGAGATGTCCCAAAGTTTTTCCTCACTCCTGAAATGTCCTGGGCACTACGAGCCCAAACGCATTCTGTCGAACTCACAGAGCCCCATTGGGGTGGTGAAAGCCTTTTCTCACGATCCTCCCAGCCAAGCCATTTCCATAACCACAATCAATCAAGGGTAAAAAGTAGTTAGCCTTTTCAGAGCAGCTAATGATTCCTCTATGCGTGGTAGCGGGATGCATCCTTGTGTGTTTGGGTTCACCTGCTGAATCCACACACATTCTCATACTACCATCTTTTTTTTTAACCAAACTAGAGGGCTGCCCAGGGACTACAACTATCCCTTACACCCGCTTTCTTCATATCATTCAACATTTCTTTAGCCTTTCTATAATGAGCGGAGGTATGGGCCTAAACCGCTCTTTGATGGGAGGATGATTGCCTGTAGGGATTGATGTTTATCCCTTAATGATCCCAAAATCAAGTGGATTTTTGCTAAAAACTTGGGCGTACCCCTTGCCCCACCCTAACCCCTTGCTTCTGGTGAGCGGAGTGGTGTCCGTCCCAACAGGACTGCGACACCAAATCCGCCACCTGATTGCTGGGTCATTGTCCTCCTCTATTTGACAGGAGTCTAAGGCTCAGCCGGGGAATGGAATTATTTTCGACAGCATGAAGTTTTAGCAATGGTTGCATAACGGAAAAATTTACCTCCATCATCTCCCCAATTGAGAAGCCTACGGGTACTCCCCATTTCACCACTTCACTACTCCTCAACGTCAAATGTAGGCTATGCTCTGAATGGTGTAGGTTCTACTACAGCTTGGTAATTCGGGTCCTCTCAACCAGGGCTGCCCTGCACCAAATGATCATTTCACTCATGGGGTATCACAATGGTTTTCGAGTCAGTGACCCTACTTTAAACCAATTTCGCCGTCGGAAGTTTTCGCTTTTGTCTGACAACCGGGCCCGGGACTTCTTTGGAGACTCCTCTCGCCTTGGCGGGCAATCTCACGAGCTGTTTGGAGCAAGAACACTACTTCTTTCCAAAACAATTACCAATAACATAGAAACCCAATATTATATTTAGACCATTCTCCTCATTTACAGTCTTCACTACCAAAGATCCCTGGTCTTTCAATCCTCCTTCCCACCTTTACATCTACACATTTTGTTCCAAGTACTTCACAGGAAGACCATTAGAAGCTACACGGTAAAGTCAAGGCTCGGGGGTTTTAAGATCGTCCATTGACCAGTACTTGGTAATATAGGGCATCAGGTATGAGGTGAATTGAGACCCAGTGTCTAGCAATGCTGGAACAGCAATCCCATCTAAAATAATGGACAGGTAGGGTCACCCCCACATACCTGCGGTTCCAGTCTAAGGGGCCTGGCGGGTATTCTCCTGGGTGTTGGCCCTTGGACCCAGGTTCCGCCCGTTTAAAGGACACTGTGGAGACAAATGACCTTTTCGGTTGCAGCGAAAAACAGACGATCTCTCGACGAGAAGGGTGTTGATCAGAGGTTCTCCTGGGGGTGGCGTTGTCCTCCTCCGGGGGGGCGACGTCTTCTTTCTTCTCCGGTGCTTCCACGGGACGTCTTCTGGCAGTCCGCAGCAAGATTTTTCCTTCCTCTTCTTTCCGCAGTTGCAGGGCACTCATAACAGCAGCCAGTTTTTTAGTCAGCTGGCGCACCTCTGAGCGCAGACAGTCCAATTCACTAGAGATGTCACCTGCGCTTTGGCTTCAGCCACAGCGGGGAACAGGGGTTACTGCCGGTTCCGGAGTGACTTCACCCGATGATGTTGGGTGGCCACCTCAGGTTTGCCCAGGCCGCAGCCCTTTTATTGCCATGTCTTTTAGGGCATCAAAGGTAGCATCCGGATGATCTAAGGACCACCATTTTATCAGTTCTGCGTTCCTCTGGGGATCTCAATCCCGTAAAATTGTTCTTTCAGCATCTTATTCTCATGGAGAGCATTTAAATTGTTAACTTGCTTGAGTGCTTTCAGGGCTCCTTGCAATCGGCAAGCATAGTCCCGATGCTGTCACCTGCTGCTGTGAACAGTGATAGAAGGCCATCCGAGATCCGTTTCTGTGCGGTCTTCAAATATGGCATTTAGTTTAAGGAAAATCGCAGGTACCGACTCCAGATCAACGGTATCCCAAAGTCTCCACTTCCCTTCAGCAGCGCCAGTTAACTGCCCAATTAACACAGCAGCTTTTTGTTTCTCAGGCATGGAGTACATTTCCAATAGGCTGCTTAACTTCCGCTTGAAGCCTGATAAGTGTCTGGCTCAACCGCTGTACTGGGGAAGCCATTTCGCCCCAGGCATATATGGAAGCGTATGTGGCATGATCGGACTACCGGACTAGGGCTGGGCCTGCGCCTCCATCTGGCGCTACAATACCAGACGGTGCGGGATTAAGCCTCCGCCGGGGGCCGCACTGTCAGCCTGTTGTTGTGACATCTTAGCGCCCCCTTGGTTAAACGGAGCCTACCGGTTTCAGACGCTGCTTCTTCACAGGCACCGCAGTGGGAATAGGACCTTCGTCGCAGGCGCTCTGATGTCAGAGCGTTCACTTCCTGTTGCAGGACCTGCCGCTGAGTCAGAGCCGGGGCGTGTCCAAGACTTTGCGCGCTCTTTTCAGGTACGCCCTCCTTCTTCTCCAACGCTTTAGGCGCGAATCTGGCGGCAAAATATGGCGGTATTTGGCGCCAAACAACAGCAACAGTCTTTTTCACTCAAACAGTTACATAGGCACGCAGGGCTCGCAATTCTGCGAGTTTCGTATCCTGTTCGTGACGCCAAAAGTTGTGTCGACCCGCCACCACAATTGTGGGTTACCAGGGCAATGGGGTACTCAGAGCCGAGCCGTAGAAGTCTATGGGGATTTTGTCACAGGTAGCTGTGGCTCGGTCTGTGGCCCGGCGGTCTGGCGTATGTTGTTGGGGAATATTTACAGGGGATAACTATATACAGTTCGTGACGCCACCTGTAGTATTCTGGTAATTAGTACCAGCGCTGCTGTAGATCTCTGAGGGGATGGTGATGCAGCTAGATGTCGGGTCCCCTACAGGTGGGACTCTTCCCTCAGGTCGGTAGTTAGGTAGGGAATGTGCAGGCATGCAGTAATAACTCGTCTCACACAGTCAAAGTCTTTCCATACCTTTACTTGCAGAATGGTAAAGCAGGTCCCAGGGAGGCTGATGGGGTTGATGGAGGATGAGCTTTGAGGCAACGGTAAAGCAAGTTAGGGGCCTCCTTTAACTCCAATGAAGCTGAGTACGACCAGCTTGAAGCGTAGTCCTCTCTATAATTCCAGCTTATCTTTAGCTGTTCTGCCCGATCAGTGTTGTGGTTGGAGCCTTTTTATGAGAAAGATGATTTCCTATATTGTCGTGCACTGACTCACGGTCCTCACTTCCCTCTGACCCCAGTTACGTACTGACTATATGGGCTTATCCGCCGCGACCTAGGGTCCGGTAGATTTCTGGCTATCTTATCACCTTGCTTGAAACAAAGATGATCCTTCGGTCCCAGTAACCGGTAGATTTCGTGCAGGTATTCTTCACCTATAGCACTTCCTTGCTTTCTTCCACTTTTGCCCTTCGACTTGCTCAGTTTCCAGGAGATATTTCAGCCTGTCTCCAGTGGGCACAGCTTTGACTAGGCTCGGGTACGTTAAAGTACCTATACTAGACTCCACAATTTGAAGCTGAAGATAGAGCAGAGTCCCTAAAGACGTCTTGTCTCTCCTAAGTCTGGACACACTCTCCTACACTGACACTCCCTTCCACACCCCTACTGGGCGTGTTTTAAGGTACATGATGACATGAAGAACACTTAACCTTTACCTCTCCACTCATCCTCCTGGTATTGTGTTACCAGGGCTACACAGCTGCAGGGAGGATATATAAACTTTATGTTCTCCCTGTAGCTGCTGATCCACAAAGCTTCTACACAGTATTTAAATGCTATTTACCTGCAGATTACACCTATATTTTCACGTAAATTTCATTTCTGGATGTGGATCAATAGAGGCCGTCCCTTTATGGACGCGCTATATTGATGACATCTTCTTCGTATGGCAGGGCACGGCCGTCGACCTTGAGCAATTTGTGTCTCTCTTGAACGACAATGATCAGAATATCCACTTAACATTCATGTGGAATACTAATTCCATTGACTTCCTAGATGTGACCATCAAAAAAGATACATCTGGCCTCCTACAGACAGACATTTTTCGTAAAGAAACATCGACCAATAGCCTTCTACATGCGTCTTCTGGCCACCCTGGTCATATGATTAGATCTATCCCAGTGGGACAGTTCCTGCGGCTTCGTAGGATCTGTTCCACGGATGACGACTTTGAATTAAGAGCTGGGGAACTACGAACACGTTTCTTGGCGAGAGGCTATAGTGGTCGTTCGATCAAACGGGCTTATCAGAGAGCTAAACATTCTGTCCGCCGTGATTTGCTCTATGGGGCAAATCCGAGGTCAAGAATAACATCTGCCAACAAGATCCGCTTTATTACAAACTTTCATTCACGAGCTGATCAAGTACGGACTATATGAGGAGAGCATGGCCAATACTACTGACAGATTCAGTTATGAAAAAATTTCTCCTGATAGACCTTCTCTGACCTTCAGGCGTGCTAAAAACCTTCAAGATCAACTGGTTCATAGCCACTATTCCGGACAACGGCAAATCACTTTCTTGGATAATTTTGTCCCCAGGGTGGTTGCGTCCCATGTGGTGGATGCGTCGCCTGCCCCAATGTGGATAGATGTGACTCGTTCTCTGATTCTAGTGGTAAAAAATTATTTTCAATTAGACAACGCATCACATGTACCACTAGATACGTAATCTACTACGCAAGGTGTCCATGCGGACTTATATATGTCGGCCTCACAACCCGACAGTTGAAGGTCCGCATACGTGAACACGTTTTGGGGATACAGGCGGCATCTACACATGTTGACGTGACCACCCTGAAGACAATACCAAGACATTTTAAAACCTTCCACAACTTGATGCCACACTCCTGAGGTTAGGGGCATCGAGGCTCTTCAGATAAACATTAGAGGTGGTCAACTCTCCAAACGTCTGGCTAGACTGGAGACACGCTGGATCTGGCGACTCAAAACTGTCCATCCGGACGGCCTAAATGAGTGCCTCTCATTTGCTCCTTTTTTGTAGATCGTGGACTGCTGTGTATTCTGTTTATCACACCTTGTTCCTGAGTGTGTACATGGACACTGTAATTGATTTTAATTTTATTTTCATTTGATTTTAGTCTGAGTGTGGGGTTTCATATTCTATACATTCCGGACCACATCTAGCAACCTCCTTCTTGATCTGCATGGGACTATATACTAATGATCTACGCAGTGATTCATCGGATCGACATAGAATATTGCTGATGAGTTTATAGGCATTTTGCCAGTATATACAAAAGGACTTTCTAATTATCATGATGTGATATCTGATATTTTTGTTATATGTTATCTAAAAAAAATTTTTTCTATACATTATGTTCTTGTGAAGTCATCAGGGATGTAATCTATATATTCCTCGTCTGATTATACCTGCGTTGTAGATAATATTGATATATAGATTAATTAAGATGGGTCAATGGTATTCTACATATGCAGAGTATATATATGTATATTTACATCCTCATTTTGGAGGGTATGATATGTCCCTGACATGCGGTTGTTTAGATATTAATGTGTTCCTTGGTCTATATATTAATTTTCCCCACATCCCTGATATGTCTGTGTTTACTTTTTTACATATATTTTTTTGATTGTTATGCATCTCCCCTTTTTTGCATCTATTTTATTTTTATTTTTCTTTTGTATTTTATATACATATATTTTTCTTTTCATTGTTTATTTTTCATTGTTTGATTGTTTGCATATATATATCATTTGTCAATGCCTACATTTAGATACTGAGTAGCAATACTATCGCTAATATCACTGTTTGGTTACATTTGCACCGATAATAATATACCCCTGCGTTTGGTCTTCAGTAAAATGGCCGCCGCCACTTCTACTATGTGTGTTCTACCTCTAGTTTTTCCATGCACCTCCTTTTCGCTATTGCGCATGTCCGCTCTGAAACTTCCGGTATACTGCACTGCTGAATTGCGGACGCATATTCACATGGGGCCCCATGTGTCTTAGCGTTCATTCAAGGATAGCGCTGCTTGTCTGGTCGTTATGACGACGGTAATTATTAGGTGCATCGGCCATTGCTCTACTCCAAACGCAGGTGTGTTCAGGTGCTTCTATCAAATGAGAGGTGTGTACCCTAATTAGACACAGATGGTATTTCCTGTTTCTTGTATACTTAATATGGCTGTTTCGGCTGTATCCTTGCCCCTGAAGAAGGAAGGAAGGAGATCCTCCGAAACGCGCGTTGGGGCGGCAGGGGCAGCTGGTGTGGTGTCACATTGGTGACTTTTGTGGTATGTACCATATTACCATCCATCATTTACCTCTATATACATACCTATGTATTATTATTATGTGAATACCATCTTGTTTGATGTGAGTTGAGGTTTATTATATCTACCACATACGGCTCCCCTTGCTGTATACTTTTTACCGTGTTGTATGACACATACAGGGTTCACCTGTTGTGTGGTGTTTTTTATCCATGTACATTAATAAAGTTTTTTCTATTTTTTCACATTGACCTTTGACTGCTTTTGTTCTTTGGTGTTTTCTATATAATGTATGCAGTTGGTCTATTACAGTCCGACATGGTTTCAGTCCATTAATGTATGGCATTTGCCGCTATTCCTGCTATTTACTTAGGTGAAATTTAGTGACTGATATGTTGATCTATGGTATTATCTGGTTAACCTTTATGTTCTCCCTGTAGCTGCTGATCCACAAAGCTTCTACACAGTATTTAAATGCTATTTACCTGCAGATTACACCTATATTTTCACGTAAATTTCATTTCTGGATGTGACAGGTTCCCTTTAATTGACTGGGGCTGAACTGTAATACTAGAGACAGTTCATGCACAGATGTAGTGCTGTTTCTGTAAGAGAGAAAAAATCCCCCCCACACACAAGCCAGAGACACGAAGACACATGGACATAGACACACAGATAAGAGACATACAGATGGAAACACACAGAGAGAGACACACAGACAGAGACACAGACACACACAGAGACTGAGACATACAGCCAAAGACACACAGATATAGACACACAGACAAGAGACATACAGACACCCATACAGATAGAAACACACAGAGACATACGGAGAGAGACACACAGCCAGAGACATACAGAAACACACACACAGCCAGAGACACAGACACACGAACATAGACACAGCCAGAGAAACGCATATAGCGTGAGACACACACACAAACAGAGACACACAGTCAGAGACATATAGACCCACGGACAGAGACACACACACAACCAGAGACACACAGACTGAGACACGCGGACACACGCACATAGACACACAGATAAGAGACATACTGACTGAGACACGGGGACACATGCACATAGACACACAGATAAGAGACATACACACACACACAGATTGAAACACAAAGACAGAGACAGAAGGAAAGAGACACAGAGACACAGACACACACACAGACCGAGACACACTGATAAGAGACATACAGACACAGATAGAAACACACGGAAAGAGACACAGACACACGGAGAGAGACACACAAAGATACACAGACACACACAGACTGAGACATATAAACACACACATAGAGACACACTGACAGAAATACACAGAGACACACAGACAGAAACAGACAGACACACAAACAGCATCACAAAGACAGAAACACACAGACTGACACAGACAGATAAAAACACAGACTGAGACACATGAAGAGAGACAAACAGCCAGAGACACACTTACACACGGAGATAAACACATAGAGATATACACACAGCCTCAGACACAAAAACAGCCTGAGACACACAGCCAAAGAAACACGGACATAAACACAGAGACATACAGACACTCACACAGACAGAAACACACAAAGACACACAAATACCCAAACAGAGACACAGCCAGAGACACCAAGACCTATGGACAGAGACCCATGGACAATACAGAGCTGCACACAAAGACACACACATAGACAGAGACATACAGACAGAGACACACAGACAGAGACACACAGACAGAGACACACAGACAGAGACACACAGACAGAGACACACAGACAGATCCTTTACTTTAATCCAGGACAACCAAGGATAAGTTAATACCCAGCTGGGGTAGTTTTGGCTGCTATTTTGCCCTCCTGGAAAGGCTTTTCCTTATCCCGCCTGTGTATATTTCTGTTGCACTGAGTGGTTCTGTCGCCCCATTTATGACAGAGACACTGACGTTTGCACATCTACCTATTTTTTTTTCTGTTATATTACGCTTTATATGAACATGCGGGCTCATCCTGTACAGATACCTGTGATCGTTCAGATGTGTGTAACTCTTCACACATAGGTTGCTGTAAACAGGAAAAAAATAGTTTTAAAAGTGGTTACATTTTATAGTTTAGGAAAACATTTCCAGGAATCTTGGCTCAGCGGCCTACCTGCATCTTCCCTGACACCTCTTCCCATCAGTAGGCTCAGTGTGACATCATTACTCCGGTGTGACATACACAAGCTTACTGATCAGGAGATTATGGGTAGGCTTTCATGTAGGTATGGTTTCAGAGATTTGGGCATTTTTATTTAGTGCCAATTTTTATGTTCTTTTACAAAGGGGAGTGGCTCACAGAGTGTTAATGTGGAGAAACATAAAGACACGCCCCATTGTTCAAGACTATAAAAATTAGCACCGACTAAAAATGTACACATAGGAAACCGTTTGACATATTGCAAGAAAACAAAAAGTGGAATAAGCTGAGGAGCAGAGGGAATAAAATACGTGCAAACATTAGGAATATACAACAGCTGCTGGCATATGCTATCGAGGGACTGTTGAGCAGACCGGAGTTTGTTAATTCTGTGCTGTGTGATCTTTTTGGTTTGTTTGTGTCAGTTCTCTTCTGGTTATGTTGTGGTTATGAAAATTGAGGTTGCATTATACAGTTACTTGCAAATGTATATACCCCCTCGGCTTTTTACCTATATTGCTATATTACAACCTATGTATAAATATTTTTGTAATCTGATTTGTGTGTGATGCATCAGCAGTAAATTGTCTAAGTGAAGTGAGAATAATATAGACATAAATTCAATTCATGCGATCAAATAACTAAAAATTGGCATGTGCATATGTATTCACCCCTTCAGCGAAAGAAGCCCCTAAAAATTTGTGGTGCAACCAATTACCTTCATAAGTCACATGCTTAGTGAGAGGAAGTCCACCTGAGTGCAATCTAAGTGTCACACGTCTGTCAGTATATACAGTACAGTATATTAGATGTGGCCTTTATGGAAGAGTGAGCAGAAAAAAGCCTTTACTTACACACAAAAATTGTAAAGTTCGTTTTGAGTTTGCCAAAAGACATGTCGGAGACTCCCAAAATGTATGGAGGAAGGTGCTGTGGTCAGATGTGATTAAAATTTAAGTTTTTGGCCACCAAGCTAAATGCTATGTCTGGCACCAAACCAACACAGCTCATCACCCCAAGAGCACCATCCCCACAGTGAAACATGATGGTGGCAGCATCAAGCTATGGGGATGTTTTTCAGCAACAGGGACAGAGAAATGGTTCAGAGGGGAAGATGGATGGTGCAAAATACAGGGATATTCTTGAGCAAAACCTCTTTCCGTCGGTCAGTGATTTGAGACTGGGATGGAGATTCAGCTTTCAACAATACAATGAACTAAAGCATCCTGCTAAAGCAACATGCGAGTGGTTTAAGGGAAAACGTGTAAATGTTTTGGAGTGACCTAGTGTACAATAATAAATTATATTGTGGTACCGTGTTAGCCAGAAAAATCGATGTGAATACTTCTCCGTCCAATTATGACAAGAGCATTCTTAAAGTGATACCTTTATTGGCTAACCAGAAAATTATATGTTCGCAAGCTTTCAGAGCGCAAGGCTCCTTCTTCAGGCAAGATTACATTTGGAATAATAAGAAAGACACATTAGATGCTTACTATAGTAGGAAATTTGTTCAAAGGGTATGCCACACTAAACAGCGTCGCTAACGAGATCGCTAAAATACGTCACTATTTAGCGATCTCGTTAGTGACGCTGTTGTGTGTGGCATGTAGCAACGACGTGGCCCCTGCTGTGATCTCGCTGATCGTTCACTAGAGTTCTGGACCGTATTTTTATTGTTGGCGTCCCGCTGGTGACGCTATATCGCTGTGTCTGGCACCTTTTGTGAACGATGTGCGCTGTTTTTTACATCACAATGACCGCCAAAGTCGTTAAGGAGATCGCTAACCGCTTATGCGTCGTTAACGAGATCGCTAAGTGTGGCAGCTACTAGCGACATTAAAACGATCACAAAAACGATCGCATTAGTATGCGTCGTTATTGTGATCGTTAGCGGGAGCGTTTAGTGTGGCAGTACCTCAAGACCTGGGAGGTGTGATGCCTTCAAAAGATAAGCAAAGGAAATCGAATTAGCATTTTCTTACAAATGGAGAGCTAGTGTGAATGTGTTCTTAGCTATCTGGAGTCCTTCTGGTGAAGGTGTGAACTGTGTCTATGTAGTGGACCATAAAACCGGGTGTTAAGTTGAGTCCCAGTGTCAAACTATTGAACATCCTAATAAGTTTGAATTCCCATATTTTTCTCTCCCTGTCATCCTTAAAATGACCTTTTAGTATTAAGACTTTTAAGTCTGTCATACAATGTCCAGTTCCAGAGAAATGTTTTCCCACAGGCGTGTCCATTTCATTCCTGATCGTATGTCTGTGTAGATTCATCCTTGTTTGTAGTTTTTGCATGGTTTCCCCAATATAGATAGCTCCAGGGCACCTTGTACATTGTATCATGTACACCACATTGGAGGATGTACATGAAAAGGAACCCATGACCTTATAGTCCTGATTTGTGTTTGGTACACGGACTGTATTTGTTGGTAATATGTGGGTACAAGTTTTGCATTTTTTGTTGTTACATGGGAATGTGCCAGTCACTGATGGTGACGAGAGGACACTTCTGACAAGGAGATTCCTTAAGTTAGGGGGCTGTTTGTAGGAGAGGAGTGGTAGTTCTGGGAATATGTCTTTCAATTTGTGGTCTCTGTGGAATATGGGTTGGAGATCAGCACCAATTTTCCCTAGGATGCTCATGTGGGGGTTGTATGTGACCACAAGAGGTACCCTGTTGTTGTCCTCTCTCAGTTTGTAATCCAGGAGGCTGCTTCTTGGGATTCTTGTAGCCCTGTGGATCTGTTCATCTATTACCAGTGGACGGTATCCTTGTTGTAAGAATGTATTCCTCAGAGATAGCAGCTGTAGTTCCCTGTCTTTACTGTCTGAACAGATCCGAATATATCTCAGAGCTTGACTGTAGATGATGGATTTTTTTGTGTGTCTTGGATGAAAGCTGTTCCATCTAAGGTATGCTGGACGTCCTGTGGGCTTCTGGTAAATTGATGTTTGTATGGCGTTGTCCTTGATGTAGTCAAGTGACCTAGTGACCTAGTCAAAGTCCAGACCTTAATCCAATAGAGAACCTGCGGTCAGACTTGAAGATTGCTGTTCACCAGAGGAAACCATCTCACTTGAAGGAGCTGGAGCAATTTTGCCTTGAGGAATGGACAAAAATGCCAGTAGCAAGATGTGGAAAGCTCATAGAGATTTATTCAAAGCCGCAAAAGGAGGGCTCTACAAAGTACTGACTTTAGGGGGGTGAATACATATGCACGTGCTAATTTTTCGTTATTTCATCTGTAACAAGGCCGACAGACCGTGTGCCATCGTGGCTATTAGCTGTGGTGATGTGAGCTCAGAAGTATGCTCCAACACCTATAGTGCTGAGAGAGTTATTTGGAATTTTTTCAAGAGAGTGGTGGGACTGTGGACAGTTCGAGGGGTGGAGGCGGGCTGGGGGGGAGCCTGGGAAGAGTCTCAAGGGAGGCCCAGAAAATTTTGCCAGTATGGCGCCACAAAATTCCTAGTGGCAGCACTGATTCTATGCATAGGGAATAATTTGATTTCTGGGAATAACCCCTGGAAACATCTGGCTTGTGGATTTTGCACTTGTTTTCTGTTCTAAACCAAAGTCACCTCTTGATGCATCTGCAAACAATGCACCTGTTGGGGCACTTTGGGGGCAACTCGCTTCTTTCAGCCCTTGCTAAAACAAAAAATGTATGAATTTAATGAACATTATTTCTGTAATCCAGGCAGGATGGGCATATGCTTTACTAAAGAATAATAACTGTGATTTATAATTAAATGCGTGACAAATACGTTTTGTATCAAAACTTATGAGGTTAAGACAAAAGGACTTAAAGGGAACCTTTCGTGTCCAGAAACACTATCTACCTGCATATGTTAGAGTTACTCTGTAGGTAAATGTCACTTAAATCCCGTGTAGTCAGCTTACTGTAAGAAAATGAACGCTGCAAGGAGAAAATGAAGTTAGATTCTCCCTGCAGCCGCTTGCTTTCAGTCATTTGGGGGAGGGAGGTGGAGGGAGAGATTACAGTCACCGCTCACTATATAGTAAATGTAATGCACTGCACACTCTGGGGGAATTCTATGCAAAATATTTAGTAAATTTATTAACACAACCAATAGAAAAAGAGGCATACAATAAATATAAGCGACAGGCAAATCATTTGACGTTTCGACTCTCCCGAGTCTTAATCATAAGTCGCTGCAATGCAGTGAGTCAAAAATAAGAAGATCATGAAATTTGACTGTAGATTTGTATGGGAAATTGCATGGCCATATGCTTAATGTATATAATGGTATGAGACCTCTCTGGTTGTTGCTATAATGAACAGAGAAAAAGAGAGCCAGATGTGCGAATAACCTGGAGGGGGTGATGTCCTAAGCGGCGCTCCCACGCCACCTCAAAGCAAGGCGCGGGAGCGCCGCTTAGGACATCACCCCTCGCTTATATTTATTGTAGGCCTCTTTTTCTGTTGGTTGTGTTAATAAATTTACTAAATATTTTGCATAGAATTCCCCCAGAGTGTGCAGTGCATTATATTACTTTATATTAGAATCAGTTCCGTTGCACTCGCACCTCGACCTTGTGGACTGTGTGCACACCATTTTTTCTAATTCTAATATATAGTAAATGTGGCAGTAATCACTTGCCCGCACATTGATTGACAGCTTGCTCTGCATACACATGCTCTACACACATGCTGCAGAGCAAACTGTCAGTCAATGTCCTGGGGAGTATTTAGAACAGCGCTCAATAGTAGGGTATGTTTCCATGTTCAGTATTTGCTGCGGTTTGGATGCTGCGTATAGCGTCCAATCCACAGCGAACAGATGTTACAGCATATTGGAGGGGATTTTATGAAATCCCATGTCCACTATGCAGTCAAACACGCAGGTGGGACACCCGCGTATACGCACATGGGGCGCGTCTTTCTACACCGCAGCATGTCTATTTATCTTGTGGAGACCCTCAGTCTACGCAAGATAAATAGCACCGTCCTATGTATAGGATGCGGTGATTCCGCGTGTGCTCAATGAACATATGCGGAATCACAGTGCGTACAAAAGGGGGCGGCGCTTTGGATGGAGTGGGTATCCGCTGCGTTCAAAGTGCTGCCAAAACTGACGAAGCTGCGCTCTGCAGCAATACGCGTGGGGCTTCCCACACTACTCTGGTCCGGGGACAACTGTCCTCTTGACTCTTAGACCCCTGACGCCCTGCAGTGGACTGCCTCATATGGTGATGATTCCTATTTCAGCCTTCTTGTTTAACCCCTTGGTACATGCTTTCCTCCTTGCTGCTCTATATGGCAGCTCCCTCTCTAACTCTATGCTTTTAGGGAGAATTTTTTATTTTTCTTCTTGCTTCAATGTTATATCTATGTTAGTTTCCCCACAGCATTAAATAGGCTTATTGTGGCCTTTTAAGGTTTTTATCCACTATCTGGCTTTCTGGGGATGCCCAGAACAGGGTTTTGTTTATTTCATGTGCAATTATTGTATGTATATGGGGTGTCGTTTTAGGTATGTTTCTGTCATTTGAATATGATATTGTATTATGATACACTACAGTGTTATGGGACTACAAGTGATGTGTTTAGTCTTTTAAATGTTTTTATTGTGGGTTTTTGTCTACCAATAAATTTTGCATATATTTTTCTTCAATATATTGGGTGTGCGCCTAATATGCATGGTTCTTTCCTCTTTTGATGCAAAACTGAATGTGGAAATATACCCTATAGTGAGAGGTGAATGTAACAGCTCCCTGCACTGCACGATGACTGAAAGCAAGTGGCTGCAGGGAGGATATACGTAACTTTATGTTCTCCCTGTAGCTGCTGTCCACAAAGCTTCTACACAGTATTTAAATGCTATTTACCTGCAGATTACACCTATATTTTCACGTAAATTGCATTTCTGGATGTGACAGATTCCCTTTAATTGATTGGGGCTGAACTGTAAGAGGGAAAAATCCCCCCACACACACATACACAGCCAGAGACACGAAGACACATGGACATAGACACACAGATAAGAGACATACAGATGGAAACACACAGAGAGAGACACACAGACATAGACACATAGACACACACAGAGACTGAGACATACAGCCAAAGACACACAGATATAGACACACAGACAAGAGACATACAGACACCCATACAGATAGAAACACACAGAGACACACGGAGAGAGACACACAGCCAGAGACATACAAAAACACACACACAGCCAGAGACACAGACACACAAACATAGACACAGCCAGAGAAACTCATATAGAGTGAGACACACACACATACAGAGACACACAGTCAGAGACATATAGACCCACGGACAGAGACACACAGACTGAGACATGCAGACACACGCACATAGACACACAGATAATAGACATACAGACACACACAGATTGAAACACAAAGACAGAGACACAAAGAAAGAGACACAGAGACACAGACACACACACAGACCGAGACACACAGAAAAGAGACATACAGACACAGATAGAAACAAACGGACAGAGACACAGACACATGGAGAGAGACACACAAAGATACATAGACACACACAGACTGAGACATATAAACACACACATAGAGACACACAGACAGAAACACAGAGACACACAGACAGAAGTACACATACAGACACAGACAGAGACACACAAACAGCATCACAAAGACAGAGACACACAGACTGACACAGACAGATAACAACACAGACTGAGACACATGAAGAGAGACACACAGCCAGAGACACACTTACACACGGAGATAAACATATAGAGATATACACACAGCCTGAGACACAAAAACAGCCAGAGACACACACACACAGACTGAGACACACAGCCAAAGAAACACGGACATAAACACAGAGACATACAGTCACTCACACAGACAGAAACACACAAAGACACACAAATACCCAAACAGAGACACAGCCAGAGACACAAAGACCTATGGACAGAGATCCATGAAGAGAGACCCACGGACACATACAGAGCTGCACACATAGACAAAGACATACACACAGACAGAGACACACAGACAGAGACACACAGACAGAGACACACAGACAGAGACACCAGACAGGACACAGACAGATCCTTTACTTTAATCCAGGACAACTAAGAATAAGTTAATACCCAGCTGGGGTAGTTTTGGCTGCTATTTTGCCCTCCTGGAATTAGGCTTTTCCTTATCCTTATCCCGCCTGTGTATATTTCTGTTGAACTGAGTGGTTCTGTCGCCCCATTTATGACAGAGACACTGACGTTTGCACATCTACCTATTGTTTTTTCTGTTATATTACGCTTTATATGAACATATGGGCTCATCCTGTACAGATACCTGTGATCGTTCAGGTGTCTGTAACTCTTCACGCATAAGTTGCTGCCGCAAGGAGATACGATGCTTCTTGGATAATGTAAACAGGAAAAAAATAGTTTTAAAAGTGGTTACATTTTATAGTTTAGGAAAACATTTCCAGGAATCTTGGCTCAGCGGCCTACCTGCATTTTCCCTGACACCTCTTCCCATCAGTAGGCTCAGTGTGACATCATTACTCCGGTGTGACATACACAAGCTTACTGATCAGGAGATTATGGGTAGGCTTTCATATAGGTACGGTTTCAGAGATTTGGGCATTTTTATTTAGTGCCAATTTTTATGTTCTTTTACAAAGGGGAGTGGCTCACAGAGTGTTAATGTGAAGAAACATAAAGACACGCCCCATTGTTCAAGACTATAAAAATTAGCACCGACTAAAAATGTACACATAGGAAACCGTTTGACATATTGCAAGAAAACAAAAAGTAGAATAAGCTGAGGAGCAGAGGGAATAAAATACGTGCAAACATATTAGGAATATACAACAGCTGCTGGCATATGCTATCGAGGGACTGTTGAGCAGACCGGAGTTTGTTAATTCTGTGCTGTGTGATCTTTTTGGTTTGTTTGTGTCAGTTCTCTTCTGGTTATGTTGTGGTTATGAAAATTGAGGTTGCATTATACAGTTACTTGCAAATGTATATACCCCCTGGGCTTTTTACCTATATTGCTATATTACAACCTATGTATAAATATTTTTGTAATCTGATTTGTGTGTGATGCATCAGCAGTAAATTGTCTAAGTGAAGTGAGAATAATATAGACATAAATTAAATTTATGCGATCAAATAACTAAAAATTGGCATGTGCATATGTATTCACTTTTTCTGCGAAAGAAGCACCTCAAAAATTTGTGGTGCAACAAATTACCTTCATAAGTCACATGCTTAGTGAGAGGAAGTCCACCTGAGTGCAATCTAAGTGTCACACGTCTGTCAGTATATACACTTTACCTTTTCTGAAAGGCCTCAGAGGCTGCAACACCATTAAACAAGAGGCACCAGTGACCAAACACCACCATGAAGACCAAGGAGATCCCCAAACAAGTCAGGGACAAAGTTGTTCACAAATAAAAGTCAGGTTGGGCTATAAAAAAAATCCCAATCTCTGATGATCCCCAGGAGCACCATCAAATCCATTATCATCAAATGGAAAGAACATGGTACCATAACAAACCTGCCAAGTGAGGACCCTCTCACCAAAACTCTCAGCCTGGGGAAGGAGGGCATTAATCAGAAAGGCAGCACAGAGACAAAGGCAACCATAAAGGAGCTGCAGAGTTCCCAAGCAGAGACAAGAGTATCTATCCATACAACCACAATAAGCCATACACTCTTTAGATGTGGCCTTTATGGAAGAGTGAGCAGAAAAAAGCCTTTACTTACACACAAAAATTGTAAAGTTCATTTTGAGTTTGCCAAAAGACATGTCAGAGACTCCCAAAATGTATGGAGGAAGGTGCTGTGGTCAGATGTGATTAAAATTTAAGTTTTTGGCCACCAAGCTAAATGCTATGTCTGGCGCCAAACCAACACAGCTCATGACCCCAAGAGCACCAACACAGCTCATGACCCCAAGAGCACCATCCCCACAGTGAAACATGATGGTGGCAGCATCAAGCTATGGGGATGTTTTTCAGTAACAGGGACAGAGAAAATGGTTCAGAGGGGAAGATGGATGATGCAAAATACAGGGATATTCTTGAGCAAAACCTCTTTCAGTTGGTCAGTGAATGAACTAAATGAATGAACTAAAGCATCCTGCTAAAGCAACACGCGAGTGGTTTAAGGGAAAACGTGTAAATGTTTTGGAGTGGCCTAGTCAAAGCCCAGACCTTAATCCAATAGAGAATCTGTGGTCAGACTTGAAGATTGCTGTTCACCAGAGGAACCCATCTCACTTGAAGGAGCTGGAGCAATATTGCCTTGAGGAATGGACAAAAATGCCAGTAGCAAGATGTGGAAAGCTCATAGAGCAGGGGTATCAAACTCGCGGCCCGCGGGCCACCTGTGGCCCTCGGGACACTAGTTTGCGGCCCTCACCTCATGGGCCCTCGGTACATACTTTGCGGCCCTCGGCTGGGATCACACATGCGAGAAACACCGCATGTGAAATCCCAGTCACTCGTAGTACCGCTCATTAAGGTCATGAATATGGACGCCACTCCTCTCGTAGGCGTGGCGCCCATATTCATAAGTTTAATGAGCGGTTCCACAGAAATATGCCGGCGCCGGGCATACTCACCATATCTCCTGCTGCCGCCGCCCCCGCTTCCTGTCTCTGACACAGAGCAGCGCCGCTGGATGATGTCATCATTCAGCGGCCTGCTCTGTCAGAGCGAGGAAGCGCGGGCACCGGTAATGCTGCGGACAGGTGAGAGGTGTGTATGTGCGTACAGGTGAGAGGTGGTGTGTGTGTGTGTGTGTGTGTGTGTGAGTGCAGGAGAGTGATGGGGAAAAAGCAGTGATGGGGAAATGCAATGATGGGAGTAATGGGGAAAAGCAATATGGAAAAACAGTGATGGGAAAAGCAATGTGGGAGTAATGGTGAAAAGCAATGGGGAAAAGCAATGATGGGAGTAATGGGGAAAAGCAATGTGGAAAAACAGTGATGGGGAAAAGCAATGATGGGAGTAATGGGGAAAAGCAATGTGGAAAAAACAGTGATGGGGAAAAGCAATGTGGGAGTATTGGGGAAAAGCAATGTGGAAAAAACAGTGATCGGGGAAAAGCAATGGGGAAAAGCAATGATGGGAGTAATGGGGAAAAGCAATGTGGAAAAACAGTGATGGGGAAAAGCAATGTGGGAGTAATAGGGAAAAGCAATTGGTAAAAGCAATGATGGGAGTAATAGGAAAAGCAATGTGGAAAAACAGTGATGGGGAAAAGCAATATGGAAGTAATGGGGAAAAGCAATGGGGAAAAGCAATGATGGGAGTGATGGGGAAAAGCAACGATGGGGTGATGGGGAAAAAGCAATGGGGGAGAATGAGCGCTGGGGGGGAATGACTACTTGCTGTTAACCAGTTAGTGTTTTCTTGTCCACCAGTGCCACACTGCAGTGTCAAAAGAGGAAGACAGCGAGACAGGCAGCAACATCACATCAGTGAGCTCTTGACCTCGAAACAGAAAATCCTCAGATCCTGGTATTGTAACATAATATTAAGAATAATTCATTTAGTCGTGATAGCCTATTTCCACCTGTTTTGTAAGAGCTTTTCTTGTGGAAAACCTGATGCGGCCCAGCCTCACCCAGATTCTACCTACAGCGGCCCCGGGGTAAATTGAGTTTGAGACCCCTGTCATAGAGATTATTCAAAGCAGCAAAAGGAGGCTCTACAAAAGTACTGACTTTAGGGGGGTGAATACATATGCACGTGCTAATTTTTCGTTATTTCATCTGTAACATGGCCGACAGACCGTGTGCCATCGTGACTATTAGCTGCGGTGATGTGAGCTCAGAAGTATGCTCCAACACCTATAGTGCTGAGAGAGTTATTTGGAATTTTTTCAATAGAGAGTGGTGGGACTGTGGACAGTTCGAGGGGTGGAGGCGGGCTGGTGGGGAGCTTGGGCGGAGTTTCAAGGGGGCACCAAAAATTTTGCCAGTATAGCGCCCCGAAATTCCTAGTGGCAGCCCTGATTCTATGCATAGGGAATAACTTGACTTCTGGGAATAAGCTTTTATTTAAACTTTCATTTACATTAATCAGTCTTACGTAAATTATATTGTACACCCAGACCCTGGCGATTTTTTTTTTTGTAGATTTAGCTTCTAAGAAATTGTGTAGTATGCTTATATTTTGGCATTTCCAATTGGATGCAAATACTAAATACAAAAATGAATGGATTTAAGAGTGAATACTAATAAAGTAAAATAATAATATACATGTGAAGATGACAAATAAAAGTAACAGATGCAATGTATTTCACATTACCATACGGCTCTTTGTCTTATGTGGATAAAGTCCCAGGATATCAGCTACATTTGCTGAAAATACAGATTCATCCGGTGCAGATACCTGTGATTGTTCAGGCATACTAGTCTGTAAGCAAGAAAAAAAATCTAACCATTCTGGAAACTATATTTTTTTAGTTCTGGAAAAATATTTCCAGGAAGCCTGGCTCAGTGGCCACTTCAGTAATCCGTGGTTACCAGACCAAAGCCCTGCAAACCTTCTTCCCGCGTCATCCTTGACACCTCTTCCAATTAGTAGGCCCGGAAAGCCAAGTCTACTAATCAGGAGATTATGGGTATGCCACAGGTAGTTCACTGGGCTCTAGTCCAGTGGTCATGGACTACCAATGTGTCTACCGGACCAAGGTCCTGCAAATCCTTTTGCTCAACTATTATTCTATTGTCTAAGACAAATGCAAAGCCTGCACATAGCTGGGAATATTATTTTATTTTACAACCTAGTAGTACATACCTTCCATCTTTTTAAGAAAAGAGGGATAAATTGTGTGATGTGTGTAGCATAGCCACCACCCAACCCACGCCCATCTACTGTTTCTTTCTCCCCTGGTAGGAGGAGATGTCAGAGGGACAGTGGCAGTGAAGGACATTCAGAAGACCCTTGAGACTGGACACCCAAATCTAGGACTGTCTGCTGTATCCAGGACGGTTATGAGTAGAGATGAGAGGACCAATTCACGAGACTTCGGTCCAGCGTCCAGATCAGTACTACCTGGTGGCTGGACGGGAGGCAGCAAATCTTCTACCTTCCGGTGTCCCCGTCGCGGCTTTTGATTAGCCAGAGCTAATGACACGTCATCTGTGTTTCATGCTCATCTCTAGTTGGGACCTATGGATTCATTTTTTGTTCATTCATTCACAGTCAGAGCCGCCAGAACTTTCTCATCTTTATGTAGCTTCACTATATGACATCTGGCTTTCTGGTGTCTGTACAGCAGTGTTCACACGTTGCATAAATTCTGTGTTTTTTTGTTTTCTGCAGGATCCATACCAAAATACTCAATAGCAATCTTCTCTGATTATTGAACTTCAGCTGCATTTGTATGCCTTTTCCCACTTTTTTGATGCGTTTCTGGTGCAGAGGTGAAGCTGTGCTTTTAATGAGTTTTTTTAAATTACAGAAAAGTTTTGATTCTGCTCAACATAGAAGGCTCCTGAGAAAAAGCATCACCAAAACTGCACAGTTCAGTCATATCTTTAGATGCACGGGGCAAAGCAGAATTTATGTGCAAAAAAAGCAGCAGAAAATACGCAGTATTTACCCTACATGTGAACACAGGCTAAATGTCTAAGCAAAGTAGTAGTTATTCCGTTATTAGACGCTGCTGAACCCTGCAGTTTGGGTGCTTTTTTTTCTCTAAAGACTTCTATATGGAGTCTGAAAAAAAACGAATTAAAAATGCAAGTGTTTTTTTATAAGTGCAAAATCAAAGCTTTTCGGTATTATTAAAAAAGTATTAAAAACGCAGATTCACATCTGCACCAAAAAACGCATCAAATATGGGGGAACATGCATAAAAGAAACACAGCAAACACACAGCAATCAGAGAAGATTGTTATTGTGTCATGTGGTGTGGGCACCTGCAGAAAACGTGCAGGAAAAAAAAGTAATACAAAAAATTTAGCATTTACGCTACGTGTGAACACTGCCTCAGCGTTAGATTTTTGTTACACTTTTTATGGGTTTAATAGAGAAAAAATATAATTCACGCCATTTACTGATCCCCATAAAAAATCTGATCATTGTGTTGTGCAGGTTGTTGTAATTACAGGAACACCAAATATGTCCATGTTATTTGCGGATTTGTCATGTTTATTATTTTTTAAAAAAGCAAAGTAAAAATGACATTTATGTAATTGTTTTCATTATTTTTTACTTATTTTTATAGAAGAAAAAAAATGTCTGGTTTATTTTCCCTCTGAAATACAGAGACATAGAAAGACACTGTCAGGGCTCATACTCATTTGTGAAAAAAACGGAGGAGTGCAATCCAATAAAAAATCGGATTGAACTCGGACCAATGTTATTCAATGGGTGACATCTCATCTGCGATTTTTTTTTCTCAGCTGAAAATCAGACAGAGAAAAAAAATCGCAGCATGCTGCGATTTGCTGCGTATCTCGGACGAGACTCGCCTAGGCGAGAAAAAAAAAAATCGCACAGCACTCGCACCATGCGAGTGTTGTCCGATTTTTACGCACCGGTGTCCTTTAAAAAGCCGGCAATTCATGTGCGGTGTACAGTAAAATCACACTGACAAGTTAGAAAAGAATAGATATATACACATAGAATATATATATACATATATACATACATACATAGATGTCAGTGACACACACATATACACACACGTTGTCAAAATTGTTGGTACCCCTCCTTTAATGACAGAAAAACCCACAATGGTCACAGAAATAACTTGAATCTGACAAAAGTAATAATAAATCAAAAATCTATGAAAATGAACAAATGAAAGTCAGACATTGCTTTTCATCCATGCTTCCATAGAATTTAAAAAAAAATAAAACTCATGAAATAGGCCTGGACAAAAATGATGTTACTCCTGGAAATAATGTGACAAAAGGGACATGTTAAATCCAGATGTGTCCTCTAATTAGCATCACAGGTGTCTACAATCTTGGAATCAGTGAGTGGCCTGTATAGAGGGCTACAGATACTCACTGTGCTGTTTGGTGACATGGTGTGTGTCACACTCAACATGGACCAGAGGAAGAGAAGGAAAGAGTTGTCTCAGAAGATTAGAAAGAAAATGATAGACAAACAAGAGAGTATGTGCACACGTTGCGGATTAGTGTGCAGAATTTTCAGCGCAGAATCTGCTATTTTTGGCAGAATCCACAGGTCAAAATCTGCACGTTTTTTCCTGCGGATTCACTACGGATTTTGTGCGGATTTGGCGTGTGTTTTTACACGTGCGTATTCCTATAATGGAATAGGTGTAAAGACGCTGCGGAATCCGCACAAAGAATTGACATGCTGCGGAAAATAAACCGCTGCGTTTCTGCGCGGATTTTTCACGGATAAATCACTTGCAGATCTGCAGCAAATCCGCAACGTGTGCACATACCCTAAAGGTAACAGTTATAAGACCATCTCCAAGCAGCTTCATGTTCCTGTGACTACAGTTGCACATATTATTCAGAAATTTAAGCTCCATGGGACTGTAGCCAACCTCCCTGGACGTGGCCGCAGGAGGAAAATTGATGACAAATCAAAGAGACAGATAACACGAATGGTAACAAAAACTTCTAAACAGATTAAAGGTGAACTTCAAGCTCAAGGAACATCAATGTCAGTGTGTAGCCCTGGTACACAATACCAGGAGGATGAGTGGAGAGGTAACAGTTAAGGGCTCTTCATAACATCACGTACACTTCGGACACACCCAGCAGGGGTGTGGAAGGGGGTGATTCATGCAGTCAGTTTCCTGTCCTTGGACAGAGCAGACGTGTTCAGTCTGAGCCTGTTAGCAGTTCAGAAAGTGGAGGCTAGTACAGGTGGCCTAGTTCACCTCAGCCTAGTCAGAGCTGTGCCCCACTGGAAGACAGACTGAGATATCTATTAAGAGTGTGAGCAAATCGAAGGCAAAGTGGAAGAGAACAGAGAAGTGCCATAGGTCAAGGATACCTGCACATTGTTACCGGTCACTGGGGACCGAAGGATCACTAAAGCTTCACGCTTAGTGGTAAGAAAACCAGAGGTTTACCGGACCTTAGGTCGTGGCAAGTAGCCCTGATGAGTTAGTACGTAACTGGGGTCAGAGGGAGTGAGGACCTTGAGTCTCTGCAGGACAAGATAGGAATTCAGCTTCCTCACAGGAAGGCTCCGACCACAAAACTGACTGGGCAGAACAGCTTTGGAATAGCTGGAATTATAGAGGGAACTACGCTTCAGGCTGGTTGGACTCATCATCATTGGACAGTAAAGGAGGCCCCTAACTTGCTTAACCGTTGCCTCAAAGCTCATCCTCCATCAACCCCATCAGCCTCCTGGGACCTGCCTGAACATCTTACAAGTAAAGGTATGGAAAGACGCTGACCGTGTGAGACTGAGTTATTTACTTGCATGCCTGCACAACCCTGCCTTAACCATCGACCTGAGGGAAGAGTCCCACCTGTAGGGGACCCGACATCTAGCTGCCTCACCATCCCCTCAGAGATCTACAGCAGCGCTGGTATAAATTACCAGAAGACTACAGGTGGCGTCACGAACTGTAAATATACTTATCCCCTGTAAATATTCCCCCAACATACGCCAGACCGCCAGGGCCACAGACCGAGCCACCGCTACCTGTGACAAACCCCCATAGACTTCCATGGGCTCGGCTCTGAGTACCCCATTGCCCTGGTAATCCACAATTGTGGTGGCGGGTCGACACAAAAACTTTGGCGTCACGAACAGGATACGAAACTTGCAGCATTGCGAGCCCTGTGTGCCTGTGGATTGTTTTTGTGAAAAAGGACTGTTTGCACTTTTGGCGCCAAAAATCGCCATCTTTGTCGCCATATTCGCGCCCTCAGGCGCTGGAGAAGAAGGTGGGCGTACCTGAAAGAGCGCGCAGAGTCTTGGACACGCCCCCGGCTCTGACTCATCGGCAGGTCCTGCAACAGGAAGTGAACGCTCTGACATCAGAGCGCCTGCGACGAAGGTCCTGTTCTCACTGCGGTGCCTGTGAAATAGCAGCGTCTGAAACCGGTAGGCTCCGTTTAACCAAGGGGGCGCTAAGATGTCACAACAACCGGCTGACAGTGCGGCCCCGGCCGGAGTCCCCAATCCCGCACCGTCTGGTATTGTAGCGCCAGATGGGGGCGCAGGCCCTGCACCCAGTCCAGTAGTCCCGATCATGCCACTAACGCTCCCATATATGCCTGGGGCGAAATGGCTTCCCCAGTACAGCGGTGAGCCAGGCACATTAGCAGGCTTCAAGCGGAAGTTATGCAGCATCCTAGAAATGTACTCCATGCCTGAGAGACAAAAAGCTGCTGTGCTAATAGGGCAGCTAACTGGCGCTGCTGAGAGGGAAGTGGAGACTTGGGATACCGTTGATCAGGAGTCGGTACCTGCGATCTTCCTTAAGCTACATGCCATATTTGAAGACCGCACAGAAACGGATCTCCGGATGGCCTTCTACCACTGTTCACAACAGCCAGGTGACAGCATCCGGGACTACGCTTGCCGACTACAAGGAGCCCTGAGAGCTCTTAAGCAGGTTAATAATTTAAATGCTATTGATGAGAATAAAATGCTGAAAGAACAATTTATACAGGGATTGAGATCCCAAGAGGAACGCAGAACTGTAAACTGGTGGTCCTTAGACCATCCAGATGCTACCTTTGATGCCCTAAAGGACATGGCAATAAAAGGGCTGCGGCCCCTGGGCAAACCTGAGGTGGCAACCCAACATCACCAGGGTGAAGTCACTCTGGAACCGGCAGTAACCCCCTGTTCCCCGCTAGTGGCTGAAGCCAAAGCGCAGGTGACCCTAATACCTGATGCCCTATATACCAAGTACTGGTCAATGGACAGTCTTAAACCTCCGAGCCTTGACTTTACCGTGTATGCTTCTAATGGTCTTCCGGTAGAAGTACTCGGGACAAAATGTGTAGATGTAAAAGTGGGCAGAGAGGAATTGAAAGACCAGGGGCTTCTGGTAGTAAAGACTGTAAATGAGGAGAACGTTTAAACATAATTTTGGGTACTAACATTATCGGTAATTGTTTGGGAGAAGTTGTGTTCTTGCTCCAACAGCTCGCTGAGATTGCCCGACCAAGGCAGAAAGGAGTAATCCAAAGAGAGATCCGGGCCCTGGTGTGTCAGCAGCAAGCGAAGCTTACAGACGGCGAAATTGGTAATGTACGGGTCACTGACTCGGATCCTATTGTGATACCCCCAATGAGTGAAATGATCATCTGGTGCAGGGCAGCCATAGGTCTGAGAGGACAGAATTATCAAGCTGTAGTAGAACCCCACCATTCAGAACATAGACCTACACTTATGACTGCTAGAGGAGTAGTAGAAGTGGTGAATGGAAGAGTACCGGTTCGGCTTCTCAATTGGGGAGATGATGAGGTAAACTTACCCCGTTATGCAACCATTGCTAAACTACATGCTGTTGACAATAATTCTATTCTCCCGGCTGAGTCCTTAGACTCCTGTCAAATAGCGGAGGACAATGACCCAGCAACCGAGGTGGCGGAATGGTGTCAGCAACTCCATGTTGGGACGGACACCACTCCCGCTCACCAGAAGCAAGGGGTATTACGGGTGGTGCAAGAGTACGCCCAAGTGTTTAGCAAGCACCCACTTGATTTTGGGGTAATTAAGGGAGTCCAACATCATATCCCTACAGGCAGTCATCCTCCCATCAAAGAGCGTATAGGCCCATACCTCCAGCTCATTATCAGAAGGCTAAAGAAATGTTGAATGATATGAAGAAAGCTGGGGTGATAAGGGATAGTTGTAGCCCCTGGGCAGCACCTCTAGTTCTGGTTAAAAAGAAAGATGGTAGTATGAGAATGTGTGTGGATTACAGGCAGGTGAACCGCATAACACACAAGGATGCATACCCGCTACCACGTATAGAGGAATCATTAGCTGCTCTGAAAACGGCTAACTACTTTTCTACCCCGATCTGACTAGTGGTTACTGGCAAGTGGCTGTGGCTGAGGAGGATCGTGAGAAAACGGCTTTCACCACCCCAATGGGGCTCTGTGAGTTCGACAGAATGCCGTTTGGGCTCAGTAGTGCCCCAGGAACATTTCAGAGAGTGATGGAAAACTGTCTGGGACATCTCAATTTTGAAACCGTGCTGCTATACCTAGACGACGTTATCGTGTATTCCAAGACATATGAGGACCATCTGAAACACCTGGCAGAAGTGTTTGAGTCCCTGTCTAGGTACGGGATGAAATTAAAACCCTCAAAATGCCATCTACTCAAACAGAAGGTACAATACTTGGGGCACATCGTCAGTTCGGAAGGAGTAGCGCCGGACCCAGAGAAAGTCACTGCCATCCAGAAGTGGCCGGAGCCGAAGAACCTTAAGGAAGTGCGACAGTTCCTGGGACTAACGGGTTACTACAGGAGATTCGTGAAAGATTACACGAAGAAGGCAGCTCCTTTACAGGACCTCCTAGTAGGACAATCCCTAAAGAGCAGAAACCCTCCCTTTAATTGGGGTAAGGAACAGGCTGAAGCATTCCAAAAGATGAAAGAGATCCTTACAGGTGATGAGATCTTAACCTATCCTGATTACAGCCAACCGTTCCTGTTGTACACCGACGCCAGTAATGAAGGTTTGGGAGCAGTTCTCAGTCAGAAGCAGAATGGCCAAGAAAAAGTCATCGCATATGCCAGCAGAAAACTCAGGCCAACTGAAAGGAATCCGGAAAATTATAGCAGCTTCAAGCTGGAGTTTCTGGCGCTGGTCTGGGCCATTACTGAAAGATTTAAGCATTATCTGGCCTCCAATCGGTTCACTGCGTTTACAGATAACAACCCCTTAACGCACCTGGAAACCGCCAAGCTGGGTGCCATGGAGCAGCGATGGATGGCTCGGTTGTCCAATTACCAGTTTACTATCAAATACCGGGCAGGTCGAAAAAATGCTAATGCTGATGCGTTGTCCCGAATGCCGCATGACTCTGATACGGAAGAAGAATCGGATGACCTGGAAGAAATTGAGCTACCTGCGTTCCATCGAAATGGGGTAGTCCATGAGCATCGAGTCAACAGAAAGCAGTATGGTGCAACATTAAATCCTTTACCCCATCACAGCTGGAAAGAGACTCAGGACAGTGATCCAGTGGTCAGCCGCATCAAGGAGTTGTTAAGACAGGAAGGTTCCTCTTTGGAAAAGGATGCACCTATGTCAGCCAAGCTCCTGTGGAACGAGAAAAGCAGGTTGTTCCTATACCGTGAGAAGTTGTGCAGGAGATACGTCAACCCCAGAACCCATGAGATGGTCTGGCAAATCGTGGTCCCCAAGGCAGACGTCCAAATGGTGTTGGAAGCGTACCACGATCAAGCAGGACACTTTGGCTGGAGAAAGCTGGAGACCCTGTTGAGATGCCGGTTCTACTGGGTAGGGATGCGCAGCTCCATCGAGAGGTGGTGTCGGAACTGTGGACCCTGTGGTCTCAGAAGAAAGGACTACGGTAGTCAGAAGGCACCCCTGCAACCTATCCGGACGACTCGTCCCCTGGAGATTGTGGCCCTGGACCACGTCAAACTGTCGCCAAGTAGATCTGGATACTCATACGCCTTGACCATGGTGGACCATTACTCCAGATTTCTGGTGGTTGTTCCAGTTAAGGACCAGACCGCAGTGACGGCCGCGAAAACCTTTCAAGCAAGCTTCTGCAGACCGCATGGGTATCCGGAGCAAGTATTAACCGATCAGGGACCTGCTTTCGAAGCTGATCTATTCAAGGAATTCTGTCACATGTACGGGTGCAAGAAAATTAGAACAACACCATATCACCCTCAAACCAACGGTCTTTGCGAAAAAATGAACCATATTGTCCTTGACTTGTTGAGATCCATACCGTTGGAAGACAGGAATCGATGGCCGGACTTACTACCTGATTTGGTTGATTTGTATAATCATATACCTGTAAGTTCAACTAACTGCACTCCAGCCTATCTTATGAGAGCAAGGCCCGGAAGACTACCAATGGATCTAGAACTTGGAGTGGTAGAACCGGAGGCAGACGACGCCGTGGAAAACTGGGACATCAATCGGCAAGAGCAATACAGAAGAGTACAAATCTGCGTAGAGGAAAGTCTCAACAAGGCACGGGGAAAACAGGAAGATGTTTACAACAGAAATGCTCCTGCCAAGCCTTTGATGCCTGGAGAGGTAGTATTAAAAAGAAAAAGGAAGATGCACAAACTGGATAACCAGTGGGAGCAAGAGCCCTACGTCGTACAAGATTCTAAATATGACAACAGAAAAGTTTGTGTCGTCAGTAAGGACGGAGGAAGAACAACAACCACTGTGTCCAGAGACCATTTGAAATTGTGTCCAGAACCCTTAAAGCGTTGTGAAAAGAACCCTGTCATCAATCAAGGAGAAAGAAAGGAAGAGGTCATACACACAGATCTGGGAGATTTTCCTGCGGATTGGCCCCGACTGGGAGATGCTGTGATAATTCCAGTGTTGCAGTTTTATCAGCCACAAGAGGAAGTTCTACCTCCAGTTGTGCCCGTGGTGCCAGTTGAGCCCGCTCAGGAGTTACCCATCCCAGCAACACCTCAACCTGTGGAATCTCAAGAAGGATCATCAGAAGCAGCGCCCCATACTATGGGATCCCCTGGTGAAGCTGACTCACACCGCCCAGCCATCAGTACGCTTGCCAGATCCATAGAAAGATTGAGGCAGTTCTATAGTTTGCCGTTACGCAGTGCAGACAGATCGCAACTTGATATACCTGAAGCTACACCACGTAGATCAGAGCGAACCACCAAAGGGAAGTTACCCATTAGATATCAGCAGTGATTATAACGAATTAATGTGAATATTGTAAAAAGTCTATTTATATATGTGTTTTTTCCCTATTATGTCTTATAATGGACTCAGAGGCTGAGGACTGAGCCAGCCCAAAAACTGTATCTTGTAAATAGTTGCACTAAGGTGCCTTTTAATGGTTTCACATGAAGCCTTGACTTACCTCTGAACATAAAACCCGTGTGGTGAGGCACTGAGTGAGGTCTGCATTCGGATGTCCTGCAGCCCACCCAGGACCCACATTGAAGGTTTGGTGCGGGTCCTTCACAAGAATACTGTGTATTTATTGAATGTTTTGATGCCTTGATACTTTTTGTATTTTTCTATATTTACTGTTTTATTCGCAACGTTCAAGACATCCTTACCTCCCGGATGGGACGAATTAATGTTTAATGTTTAATGTTAAATGCATAAACAAAAATGTCTCTTTATATTTTACAGCCCGGGAGTGCTGTCGTTTACCATGGGGAATGTGTAGCCCTGGTACACAATACCAGGAGGATGAGTGGAGAGGTAACAGTTAAGGGCTCTTCATAACATCACGTACACTTCGGACACACCCAGCAGGGTGTGGAAGGGGGTGATTCATGCAGTCAGTTTCCTGTCCTTGGACAGAGCAGACGTGTTCAGTCTGAGCCTGTTAGCAGTTCAGAAAGTGGAGGCTAGTACAGGTGGCCTAGTTCACCTCAGCCTAGTCAGAGCTGTGCCCCACTGGAAGACAGACTGAGATATCTATTAAGAGTGTGAGCAAATCGAAGGGCAAAGTGGAAGAGAACAGAGAAGTGCCATAGGTCAAGGATACCTGCACATTGTTACCGGTCACTGGGGACCGAAGGATCACTAAAGCTTCACGCTTAGTGGTAAGAAAACCAGAGGTTTACCGGACCTTAGGTCGTGGCAAGTAGCCCTGAAGAGTTAGTACGTAACTGGGGTCAGAGGGAGTGAGGACCTTGAGTCTCTGCAGGACAAGATAGGAATTCAGCTTCCTCACAGGAAGGCTCCGACCACAAAACTGACTGGGCAGAACAGCTTTGGAATAGCTGGAATTATAGAGGGAACTACGCTTCAGGCTGGTTGGACTCATCATCATTGGACAGTAAAGGAGGCCCCTAACTTGCTTAACCGTTGCCTCAAAGCTCATCCTCCATCAACCCCATCAGCCTCCCTGGGACCTGCCTGAACATCTTACAAGTAAAGGTATGGAAAGACGCTGACCGTGTGAGACTGAGTTATTTACTTGCATGCCTGCACAACCCTGCCTTAACCATCGACCTGAGGGAAGAGTCCCACCTGTAGGGGACCCGACATCTAGCTGCCTCACCATCCCCTCAGAGATCTACAGCAGCGCTGGTATAAATTACCAGAAGACTACAGGTGGCGTCACGAACTGTAAATATACTTATCCCCTGTAAATATTCCCCCAACATACGCCAGACCGCCAGGGCCACAGACCGAGCCACCGCTACCTGTGACAAACCCCCATAGACTTCCATGGGCTCGGCTCTGAGTACCCCATTGCCCTGGTAATCCACAATTGTGGTGGCGGGTCGACACATCAGATCGCACCATCCGTCGTTGTATGAACCAAAGTGGACTTCATGGGAGACGACCGAGGAGGACACCATTGTTGAAAAAAAATCATAAAAAAGCTGGAATTTGCCAAACTACATGTTGACAAGCCACAAAGCTTCTGGGAGAATGTCCTATGGACAGATGAGACAAAAATGGAACTTTTTGGCAAGGCACATCAGCTCTATGTTCACAGACTGAAAAATGAAGCATATCAAGAAAAGAACACTGTCCCTACTGTGAAACATGGAGGAGGCTCTGTTATGTTCTAGGGCTGCTTTGCTGCATCTGGCACAGGGTGTCTAGAATCTGTGCAGGGTACAATGAAATCTCAAGACTATCAAGGGATTCTAGAGAGAAATGTGCTGCCCAGTGTCAGAAAGCTTGGTCTCAGTCACAGGTCATGGGTCTTGTAACAGGATAATGACCCAAAACACACAGCTAAAAACACCCAAGAATGGCCAAGAGGAAAACATTGGACTATTCTGAAGTGGCCTTCTATGAGCCCTGATATAAATTCTACTGAGCATCTTTGGAAAGAGCTGAAAAATGCCGTCTGGAAAAGGCAACCTTCAAACACGAGATAACTGGAGCAGTTTGCTCTGGAAGAGTGGGCCAAAATACCTGTCGAGAGGTGCAGAAGTCTCATTGACAGTTACAGGAATCGTTTGATTGCAGTGATTGCCTCAAAAGGTTGTGCAACAAAATAATAAGTTTAGGGTACCTTCAATTCTGTCCAGGCATATTTCATGAGTTTTATTTAAAAAAAAAATTCTGTGGAAGTATGGTTGAAAAGCAATGTCTGACTTTCATTTATTTTTATATATTTTTGACTTATTATTATTTTTGTCAGATTCAAGTTATTTCTGTGACCATTGTGGGTTTTTCTGTCATTAAACGAGGGTACCAACAATTTTGATCACGTGTGCATATATATATATATATATATATATATATATATATATATATATATACACACAGTCATGGGCAAAAGTTTTGAGAATGACACAAATATTATATTTTCACATGATCTGCTGCCCTCTGGTTTTTATGTGTGTTTGACAGATGTTTTTATCACAGACAGAAATATAATTGCAAACATATGAGTAACAAAAGCTTATATTGACAGTTAAAATGAGTTAATGCAGCAAGTCAATATTTGCAGTGTTGACCCTTCTTCTTCAGGACCTCTGCAATTCTCCCTGGCATGCTCTCAATCAACTTCTGGACCAAATCCTGACTGATAGCAGTCCATTCTTGCACAATCAATGCTTTCATTTTGTCAGAATTTTTAGGTTTTTGTTTGTCCACCCGTCTCTTGATGATTGACCACAAGTTCTCAATGGGATTAAGATCTGGGGAGTTTCCAGGCCATGGACCCAAAATCTCTGTTTTGTTCCCTGAGCCATTTAGTTATCACCTTTGCTTTATGGCAAGGTGCTCCATCATGCTGGAAAAGGCATTGTTGATCGCACAACTGCTCTTGGAGGGTTGGGAGAAGTTGCTCTTGGAGGACATTCTGGTACCATTCTTTATTCATGGCTGTGTTTTTAGGCAAGACTGTGAGAGAGCCGATTCCCTTGGCTGAGAAGCAGCCCCACACATGAATGGTTTCAGGATGCTTAACAGTTGGCATGAGACAAGACTGGTGGTAGCGCTCACCTTGTCTTCTCCAAATGAGGCGTTTTCCTGATGTCCCAAACAATCGAAAAGGGGATTCATCAGAGAAAATAACTTTACCCCAGTCCTCAGCAGTCCACTGCCTGTACCTTTTGCAGAATATCAGTCTGTCCATGATGTTTTTTCTGGAGAGAAGTGGCTTATTTGCTGCCCTCCTTGAAACCAGGCCTTGCTCCAAGAGTCTCCGCCTCACAGTGCGTGCAGATGCACTCACACCTGCCTGCTGCCATTCCTGAGCAAGCTCTGCACTGCTGGTAGCCCGATCCCGCAGCTGAAACACTTTTAAGAGACGGTCCTGGCACTTGCTGGTCTTTCTTGGGCGCCCTGGAGCCTTTTTGGCAACAATGGAACCTCTCTCCTTGAATCATAGAATCATAGAATCATAGAATGGTAGAGTTGGAAGGGACCTCCTGGGCCTTCTGGTCCAACCCCCTGCTCAAAGCAGGATTCTCTAAATCATCCCAGACAGATGTCTATCCAGCCTCTGTTTGAAGACTTCCATTGAAGGAGAACTCACCACCTCTTGTGGCAGCCTGTTCCACTCATTGATCACCCTAACTGTCAAAAAGTTTTTTCTAATATCTAATCTGTGTCTCCTCCCATTCAGTTTCATCCCATTGCTTCTAGTCTTTCCTTGTGCAAATGAGAATAAAGATGATCCTTCTACAATGTGACAGCCCTTGAAATATTTGTAGACAGCTATTAAGTCTCCTCTCAGTCTTCTTTTTTGCAAGCTAAACATTCCCAAATCCTGCAACCGTTCCTCATAGGACATGGTTTGCAGACCGGTCACCATTCTGGTGGCTCTTCTCTGAACTTGCTCCAGTTTGTTGATGTCTTTTTTAAAATGTGGTGCCCAAAACTGGACACAGTATTCCAGATGAGGTCTGACCAAAGAGGAGTAGAGGGCAATAATGAAGTTCTTGATGATGCGATAGATTGTTGACTGAGGTGCAATCTTTCTAGCTGCGATACTCTTCCCTGTTAGGCCATTTTTGTGCATTGCAATGATGACTGCACTTGTTTCTTTAGAGATAACCATGGCTAACAGAAGAGAAACAATGATGCCAAGCACCAGCCTCCTTTTAAAGTGTCCAGTGGTGTCATTCTTACTTAATCATGACAGATTGATCTCCAGCCATGTCCTCATCAACACCCACACCTGTGTTAATGGAGCAATCACTGAAAAGAGGTTAGCTGGTCCTTTTAAGGCAGGGCTGCAATGATGTTGAAATGTGTTTTGGGGATAAAGTTCATTTTCTAGCCCAGTATTGACTTTGCAAGTAATTGCTGTTAAGCTGATCACTCTTTATAACATTCTGGAGTATATGCAAATTGCCATTAGAAAAAGTGAAGCAGTAGACTTTATAAAAATTAATATTTGCGTCATTCTCAAAACTTTTGGCCATGACTGTATATATGTATTTATATTGCATAGAGAGATAGATAGAAGAAAAGTTGGTAATACGTCTGCCTGGCTCTGTAAAATTACTGCAGGAGCCGACAGGATAGAAGAGAAGGATTACACACTGTAAATACATATAGAATAGGTAGATATATAGCTATCATTGTCAAATACAATTAGTGCAGTGTGTGTGCAAATTACTGGACATGTATTTAATTGATAAAAGATTATTTACCGGAAAAAAATGGCGTGGGGTACCTCTATAATTAATAGCCAGCAATGGCTATGCAGACAGCTGTGGGCTGATATTAATAGCCTAGGAAGGGGACATGGATACTGCCCCCCCTTTGGCTAAAAACATCAGCTCTCAGCCGCCCCAGAAAAGGTGCATCTTTAATATGCGCCAATTCTGGCACATAGCCTTGCTCTTCCCACTAGCCCAGTAGCGGTGGCAAGTGGGGTAATAGTTGGGGGGGTTGATGTCACCTTTGTGACATCAAGCCCCGAGGTTAGTACTGGAGAGGCATCAAGAAGATGCCCCTATTACTAACCCCATAGTCAAATTGTACATAAAACACAGACACCCTGAAAAAAATTATTTTATTGATATAAAGACACAGTCTCCTTTAATATTCTAAATTAAACCATACTTACGACCTCACCTAATTCCCCGATGCCCTCGATCTCCTGTAATAAAAGTAAAATAATAAACCAACAATATACCATACCTGTCCATCGTTCGGTCCCACGCAGTAATCAATATCTGGGGGATATACAGCACTAAAGCTCCACTACCTGCATCTTCTCATTCACCTGTGGTTTTCAGCCGGGATGGTCACATCTTGGCACCGTCCTGGTTGAAAACTGTATATCCCCCAGATATGGATTACTGCGTGGGACAGAATGACAGACAGGTATGGTATATAGTTGGTTTATTATTTTACTTTGAAAATGATATGTAAATGACATAGAGAACTGCTGTATGTAAAAGCTCATGTTAAAATCACATTGCAATCAGATAGCAATTGCACTGCACTCGGAAGTAAATCGGATACTAGGTGTGAAAATCGCATTGTACTCGCATGTCCGTTTTTTTGGTCCTGATATCGGAACTTTTTTTTCTCACATATGAGTATAAGCCCTTATACACATTGTATCTCTATGTTTCAATATAATCTGCCCGTGGGGTTGGTGGTTGCACTACAGATCAAATATGAAAAAATTCTCCTAGTGACAACACCAGAGCCTGTGGTTCAGTAGGTTTAGCTACTGCTTGCAATTATTGAGGGTGTTGGTTCAAGTCCCTGGAAGACTCACAAAAAAAGAGAAAATTACATTTTTGTAACGGATTATCATAAATTTTAGTAGTACTAAAGGAAGAAAAAAAATCTGATCTTTTCTTTGCCTATAGAATACAAATACATAGAAATACACTGTTATATACAACTTATCTCTATGTATTATTATTATTTATTATTATAGCGCCATTTATTCCATGGCGTATTACATGTGAGGAGGATAAAATAGTATAATCTGCTTCCGGTTTCATTGACTGCAGTACAGCTCAAGATTACGAAATTCTCCTCCGTACATTATTGTGGGCTTGTGTGTCCCTACATTGGGAAGATGGAGGTTTATCTGACTTGCTCTGCTTGTCTACCGTCCACATGTAAGAATGCACCTCTGTATGAGACAGAAGAAGTTGTAAAGTGTACTGCCAGCTTCTTCGTGTACCTAAGTGTGTTGCCAAGTAAAGAGTGCCTTGTTTTTAAGAACGTGCCTGGTGTTCTTGTCTTGAAGTCTAATTGCGCTGGTGAGGAGTGGAACCTGACCGGCCAGGAGGTGAAGGTACCAATAGCCACATTGTCAGCATACACACAACACACACACACACACACACACACACAGAACTCTTGTTTTTTCTGTAACGAGCTGGGGTGTTGTACACATGACACTTACCTACGGCTACCACCTCAGACACCGATACACAGGGATAACTGTAGGGTTGACCCATAGTTGGGGAGGAGTAATAGGGAGGACCTGTGTGTTAGTTCCTGGTTTTGAGCAAGAGAGGATATCGGACTCTCAGCGCTGTATCCGGGTGTGTAAGCAAGTAGCAAGCCTTACAACAGACCAGCAACAGGGATGGCAGAATCCCTTCTAGGCAAGGCAAGTTGGGGCAATTAATAGAAGAGTCTCAGAGTGTAGGTAAAGTGTTAGCCAGACCTGGAAATCTGCAGTGAAAGAATACGGGGTCAGCCAGGCTGGAGCACGTCAGTAAGGTGGTATCTAGAGAGAGCTCCATTACACAGTTCAGTGCAGTTAGGGTACAGTGGTCACAGCAAAACACATTGACCCGTGTGGCCTTGTACCAGTAAGATAGAATTGCCCAATTTGTCCTGTTGTTCTTCAGCAACATTCACCACAAGTATTTTGCCGCTGCTCATAACCACTAAGAATGTGCCTCCGTATTATGCAGATGAAAATAGCAAGCTTTATTCCGACTATCCACTGTAGAGAAATTTTATAGTCAGAAAAAAGGATTCAATGTTTGGAAATTTGTCTGGTTTATTCACTGTGAGTTTAAAGGGGTCTGATGCTGCACAATTTGTGTCAGAACTGAACCTGAAGATAACAGCAATAGCAACACAGCCCTGTGTAAGGTGATTCGATGTCTTCCGGTTTCCCCCTTACACTTAAGATAACACAATGCTTAATTAACTCTTAATTGGAAAGATGGCATCCTACGTGTAAATAGGGTCACACTATATCATCACTGCCTTAAAAGTGGTCTAGGTTTCCGAACTTCACTAAATACATGTGGCTAACTGGCCTAACTAACTCTATACCATGCATCCTTCGAGTCCCCTCTCCTTCTTACCTTGAAAGCCCCAGAATGTCATCCATTAGCTCTAAATACCCTACTATGGCTTCCTCCTATCCAACGTAAACACATTTAAATTCCATAATGTCTTACTCACTTAAAATTTGGGACTGTGAAATATTCCTCTGTCCTCATATCTCCTTTTTTATTTCTAGCACCTCTTTAGGGTAATCACCAATTTCCACTAGGCGCTAAGTCCCCCTAGTGTTCCACAAAGGGATAACAGCAGGAATCACCAAGCTTCATCACGCAATAATGATCCCTCTTCCCCATTTCAAAGAAAAATTTAACCTTCCTCCCAAATAAATATTCAGATACCTTTAACTCAAGCACGTCATTATTTCTCATCTAATGCAACCCCACGATACTGTTTCACCCCATCTGAACTGAGATCTCGTCTAAACCCTCATGTGTAGGGCAATATCTCAGTCCTCTATTCCCATATAAGACATACCCCTCACAGACGCCAACTCATCTATAACTCTCGCTGGGAAGTCGATATTGGCTCCACACTATCTAATGAAGACTGGACCCAAATTTGGTCCTCTACCATGAGTTGTCTAGTTAACACCTTGAAGCCAAAGACTAATTGCAAAGTCATGATGAGTTGTTACTTGACTCCAGCTAGAGGAGCCAAAGTCATTCCTAACTTATTCCTCCCAATGCTTTAGAGGATGGCAATCTACAGGTGAAATGCACGATATATGCTCATTTTGCGCCAAAGTACACAGACTATGAATTAAAGCAAAAAAAATAGTGCTCACCATATTTTAAATCAATGCAAGAAGGAAAGGAAGAGGAGGAAAATAAAGGAGGATAGACACCTCACATTACATACTCTATGACTAAGGGAGCAGCAGATGCCAGAAACTTGTCAGAGTGTGACTTACCATCACCATGTAGATATAAATAAAGCCTGAAGATTTTATCCAGATCTGCCTATCCTCCTTTATTTTCCTATAGATTAAAGCAGGTGTCTACACAATGTTTATAACATTTATTTGTGCTGTTTCAAATAAAGTGCACATCATGTATATAGCTATAAAACAATTAACAGGTTGTCCCCTTTCAAACAATTTCTGCCCCAGCTGCAAGTTTGTTAAAACGTAACAGGCCGCACGGTATTCAGCTTCTCTGGGTTCACCAACGAGTCTCCACCCCTGTTCCCAGTGTCAGGCATAGGTTGCGGCGCTGACTTCCCGTTAACAGGAAATGCAGCCGAACAGTCAGCGGCTCTGAAGGGGGCATTCCATCTACATGGGCTGAGCACCTACTGATTTCTGCAGTGCTGTCGACGTAACATTAACGCTGCAGCCAATGCCAGACATCAGGAGCAGCAGCGAAGAGGAGACTCACACGTGGTCCCATGGAAGGGGAGTACATTCCGGTTTGATTTGTGTAACAAACTGCCAAATACCAGCACTGTCAATCAGTGAAGGCGCCAGATAAGCAGAATGATTGGGGAAAAAGATAGATTTTTGGAACATAAATCACAGATGTTTTCAATATAGGTGTGATTCTTTTCAGCACAAGCTCCTCTACATACTGATGGGCTTAAGGTACTTCACAACAGGTTTTTGGTACTCTCCTTTTAATAACAGTCAGGAGTATTCTACTAACACTTTGGGGGAACCGCAAATCAAAGAGAATGCTTCAAACACTTGTTATTTGCTATTTTTTTTCCGATTTCAAAAATTCACAACCCAACAAGTCATAAATTGTGGCAAGACATACAGTACATATACCCAAGGTCAGGCAGATACATATACATCATGCAATACCATCACCAAGGCTTCTAACTGGTCCGAAATTTATGCTGTAGTGGGACATCGACCTCAAGCATACAGCCAATGTCATCAAAGGGGTGGTCCTCTACTCAAATAACCCTTTCTCAAGCACTGTTTTCTCCAAGTAGAATAATAACATCCCCATAACTTACGAGGGGACTCCGGACCCTCAGGGCCAGGTCTGCCCAGGTGAGTTGTGTGAAAGGTCCGAACCAATCGATCTGCGTTAACATCAGACGCAGGGACCCACGTCCTCTCCTCAGGACCATACCCCTCCAATGAACCAAGTACTGAAGGGATTGGCGACTGAGACGTGAGTCAATGATTTTCGACCCATGAAATTCCACGTTATCATTGACCACCACTGAAGGAGGAGGTAGAGGTGACGGTATGACTGGTGCCACATACTTTTTAAGTAATGACTTGTGAAACACATTATGAATTTTAAACGTAGGAGGGAGGTCCAGACGAAATGCCACAGGATTAATTATGGAACTGATCATGTACGGCCCGATGAATCTGGGACCCAACCTCCAGGAGGAAACTTTAAGTTTTATATTCCTGGTAGACAACCAAACCAGATCGTTCACCTTCAGATCTAGACCAGAAACTCTCCCCCTATCAGCCATCCGTTTGTAACGGTTCCCCGTAACCTTCAGTCTTAACCGATCAGGAACTATCAGTCTCCCTGGAAGTCCCACAGGGGCGTCCCCTGAGCCCCAATACCTCCCCCTCAAGCACAGAGCATACAGCTGACACTACAACTCCCTCCTGAGGAATAGGAACCGGATCATCTGTCTTCCCGGCCCCTGGGAAAGTACGAGATAAGGCATCAGGAAGCAACTTATTGAGCAGTCATATGCGCGATGAGGAGGTAACTCTTTACCCCTCCTCTGAGAACATCTCCCCAAAGTCCTCCAGAAAAGGAGACAAAGTCCTAGGCACAACCGCACCGATGACCGTGCTCATGCAGTTATTCCTGCAAAATTCACCCCACTGGCTTATCTTTCCGGATTGCCAATCAATCACTGGGTTATGTTTAGCCAACCAAGGAAGTCCCAACACAATAGGAGTAGGTAGACCCTCCAACACATAACAAGACAATTGCTCTTTATGTATTGCCCCTACTCGAAGATCTATGTTATGAACAGCTTGTACCAAGCTACCTTGACCGAGAGGTCTAGAATCAATAGAGACTATAGGGACCGGTTTGGCCAATACACTCAGTTGCATACCATGCACCTGGGCAAACCGAGCGTCCACCAGATTAGCCCCGGACCCACTATCAAGAAAAACAGAAATCCTCTCAGTTCTAGTACCAATCACCACCTCCGCAGGCACGAGAAACTGAGAGGGATTTGGGGACGAAATACACACTCCCAGGTTAACTCCTTTGCTCAAAGAGGCCCGGGATGGACACCCCCCAACAAAATGTCCCTCTCTCCCGCAAAAGAAACACCTTCTAGTCTGGCGGTGCACCGCCGATTCCCTCCTACAAAAAGATGTCCCTCCCAACTGCATGGGTTCCTCAGAACAGACCAGGGGAACCTCAGTATAAGGGACTTTAGTAGTAGGTGGAGTCATCACGGGAGGCGGAGTTACCTCGCGTCTTCCCCGAATTCGTCTATCAATGCGAATAGCGAGGGCCATAGCAGCCTCCAGTGATGGAGGAGAATCATACTGAGCCAACACATCTTTTAATTTGTCAGACAACCCTTGACAAAACTGGCTCCTAAGAGCTGGGTCATTCCACTGAGTATCTGTTGCCCATCTACGGAACTCAGAAGAATATTCCTCCGCTGGACGATTTCCTTGCCGTATTTTACGTAACTTTGTTCAGCAAGGGAAACTCGATCCGGATCATCATATACCAGACCAAGGGCAGTAAAAAATCGATCCACTGACTGGAGATCTGGGGAGCCTGGAGGAATAGAGAACGCCCAAGATTGAGGGTCCCCTTGTAAGAGCGAGATGACAATTCCCACCCTCTGCTCTTCACTCCCAGATGACCGAGGCCGCAGCCGAAAGTACAATTTACATGCCTCCCGGAAAGTAAAAAATTTGTCCCGCCCACCAGTGAACCTGTCCGGGAGAGCAACCTTAGGTTCAGATCTGGTTTGCTCCGGGGGGGACAAAACCTTGGACTTAATGTCTGCCAACTCCATGGACAACCCCTGCAACTGCCGGGCCAGCTGGGCTACTGGATCCATGACAGCTGGGGAGAATCTTTAGTATGGGCCGGTGAAAATGTCACGCTGTATAGCAGATATATATATATGTGATGTCAGTAATCTATATCAAAAGGGCAACATCCTATATAACATGTGCATAGATATATGATAACATAGAATTACCTGACAGAATGTCCAGTGGGTCAATACGGAATCCGTTATACGCTGTCTCCGGCTAGAGGGTGACCGGGGTCTATGCTGACCCTAAACTGGGGTCCTAACTAAACCCTCTACCTGGAGGTACTGTTAAAGGTACAGAGGTCCAGGCCACCAGCGTAAACCCTGTCTCCTATCAATCCCTGCCAACTGTAATCTAGTCCTAAGAAGGACCCTGATTAACACCATAGGGAATGAACAGGTAACGGTTAATGAACAGAAAGACATACAAGAAAGACAAGAAATAAAGTAAATAAAGTCTTACATACAACACTCACACACAGTAGGAACACCTAAGGTCTCAGAGATAAACTATAAGCTGTAAGAGTAAAAACAACTAAGGAGCTCTTAGCTTAAGTATTCTCAGAACCGATCCAGTCTGCTAGACTACATGAATGCTTTCACCGGCATCTAACAAGCAGACTGGCAGGGATATGAAGGAATCTAATTAGAACATAATCAAAAGCAGCCGGGCGAGGCTGGACCTAGTCTTAGCAAAGAGCTAGGTAAAATTAACTCCCTCATTACCAAACACAAAGAAACAGCAACTCAGCTGTGAGAAGTCAGAGTGTGTAATCGCGACGATCCTCGTGGCGATACACCCATGACACTAAATCTCTGAGTACGCCCAAACTACTCGGAGAACACCCGAGCATGCTCGGAAATCTCGGGTAAAGAGCATACTCGCTCATCACTAACCTCAAGTCAATATGAGTATGTACGTGATGGAGCAGCCAGAACGCTTTACTCAACATGAATTAAATGATCTCATCAGAGACCTTTCATTGTTAAAAGATAAAGCTGAACTTCTTGCATCTAGGTTGAACAGAAGAATCTTCTTCATGATTATGTCAAAGTGTGTTATTACCGAAACAGAAGTAACACTTTAACACAATTTTTCACAGCTGATTTACCAATGGTGTACTGTAACAATATGAGTGGCTTCTTTGAAGAACTGAATCAAGAGAATTTTGTTGCAAATTGGTGATTGTTTATTGACTTATCCCAGAGAAGTTTGAAAGCAGTGTTGCTTTACAATGGAAAAATGAAACCATCAATCCCTATTGCTCACTCATATCATCTAAAGGAAAGTTATGAAAATCTGTCTGTTGTTTTGGATGCTATACAATATAAGTATCATCAATGGAATATCTGTGTTGATTTGAAAGTGATTGGTCTGCTAATGGGAATGCAAGGAGGTTTCACAAAATATTGTTGCGTCTTGTGTTTATGGGACAGTAAAAATACAGTAGAGCATTATGTTCATCGTGATTGGGGACAGAGAAACATCTATGCTCCAGGTAGAGACAATGTTCAGCATAATCCTTTAGTTGCTCCAACAAAAATCTTTCTTCCTCCACTACATATAAAGTTGGGATTGATTAAAAGCTTTGTGAAAGCCATGGCAAAGACAAATTCACAAGGGTTCCAGTAGATTTCACAGAAATTCTCCAGCATTTCACCAGCAAAACTGAAGGAAGGGATATTTGTTGGTCCTCAGATCAGAGACCTTATGAGAGATGATGTATTTGAAGGACGTCTAAATGATAAGGAATTGGGATCTTGGAAAAGCTTCAAGTGGATCTGTGAAAACTTCTTAGGAAAACGAAAATCTCCACAATATGTTGAAACTGTTGAGGAACTGCATACCAGTGTCTTGCATGTCGCATGTCTCTGAAAATGCACTTTTTGCATTCACATTTACATCAAAATCTTGGGGATGTAAGCGATGAACAAGGCGAGTGGTTTCACCAGGACATTAAAGTAATAGAACACTGCTACCAGGGTTTTTGGAATGACTCAACGATGGCAGATTACTGTTGGATGTTATATAGGGACAACCCTGAAAAATCGTATCAACGACAGTCTAATGTCAAGCACTTCTAATTTCTGCTCATATTTTGGTTTCTACTTTGCATGTGAAATTATTTTGGTTCAATAAAAACTTTTGTAAGGTGAAGCATTTTTTTCTGATAAGTAGATTACTGTGTTCTTAATGTCGCCAGTATATTTCCTATACCTTATAATAATGATGCTGCTCCATGGAAACTATGGAAACTATACGTGCTACAGAAAAACTATATACATTTTTGAAATCCGGACAAAAAGATGATTCAGAAAAGTACAAAGTCACCTGTGATGATTACAAAAAATTTTTTTGTAGACCTGTGAAATGGAAGAAACACAAGATGACTGTCAATTTTCCTTGGTCTGGGAACGACCCTTTCTATGCTGGTCATAAACATGCAGCTCCATTTCAGCTGCTTCTGATCTGGTCTACCTGTGCTGTTTGCTAAAGCTAAGTGTTGAAGTAGAGTTGTTGTAGTGGTGTTCTGTGGTTTGCTGTAGTGCATGTGTGTTTTCATCTCCGGGTTCCTGTTTCCATTTAGTTTATTCCTCCCTGTCCCTATCCTCCTCCCTATTGTTGGTTTGTATGATAGAGGTTTTCTGGTATCCCATTTTGTCTTTGTGTCTTGTTTACATTACATTTCTGTCCATTGCCTCATTGGGTAGGGGAATAGACAGATCAGGGTTTAACAGGAGCATAGTAAGGTCGGAGACTGGGGTCTCTCTACCTTCAAGAGTACCCCCGGGACAGGGATAATTAGGGTTTCAGTTCCAGGGACAATTTGAGGCCCCCCCTTCCTTACCGAAGACAGTCACAGAGTGACAACAGTGCTACAAAAGTTTAGCAATCATATGGGCTATATCAGGTTCCACAATGGGTATCCTCAGGGGCAATTTAAAGTGAGCAACTCCTCATAATTACGTAATTTAACATGATAATTATGTACTTTTAACCAAAGTCACGAACACTGGAGAATGCAATGTGAGTACATGGGCGAGCTCTCAGCGTTCTCGTAGAATCTACTCCAGGATACATATCTTTGCAAAGTATATCTTCATGCACTACCGAACTGTGAGTAGTTACTGCATTTCAGTTTCCCCTGAGTATACCCAATGAGGACCCCAATATATCACGTCTGCATGAACGAGGGAAGTCATCATTTGGGTTGTGATAGAAGAGTCAGCCAGACTTGATGTTTCTGCTGAACGAAAATATGTAGATCAAAACATCTAACAAAATAATCAAAAATATGAAATACAGGGGAATAATAAGAAAAGAACTTACACTTGAGAAAGCCTCAGATACATCGTCCTGAAAATAGGTAAGAGGATAAATCAAATCCTGGAAACTTACGCATAGAGATAAAAAAGAATTAACTGATAATTTTTTTTACATAAATTTTTTTAATGACTGGACTAGTACTGAATTAGAAGAATGGTGTGCACTGCGCCAAACACAGGCACCGACACATTATAGTGCCGCTGAGCTGGGCAGGAAGCCGGCTCACAGATTAATGGGCAAAACCGTGTATGTGCCGTTAACTTACTGGGCGAGCGAGCATGCCGCTGAGACGATCAGCTCGCTGTATATACTCAGTCAGGATGTTTCTGATACAGCAACAGCCTACAAGGGACAGATGAACTGCGCAGGTACCTTGTGTACCAATGGCAGGAGGGTAAATATATATATATATCATGTTTTTGAAGCTGCATTTTTTTTTCTCTGTTTGATGTGTCATGCTTTAAATAAAGCAACTTTTTTTTCTAACCCCTTTACCCCCAAAGGTGGTTTGCATGTTAATGACCGGGACAATTTTTACAATTCTGACCACTGTCCCTTTATGAGGTAATAACTCTGGAACGCTTCAACGGATCTTGGCGATTCTGAGAATGTTTTCTCATGACATATTGTACTTCATGATATTGGTAAAATTTATTTGGTATGACTTGCTTTTATTTGTGAAAAAAATGGAAATTTGGCAAAAATTTTGAAAATTTAGCAATTTTCCAACTTTGAATTTTCATGCCCTTAGATCACACAGATATGTCACACAAAATACTTAATAAGTAACATTTCCCACATGTCTACTTTACATCAGCACAATTTTGGAACCAAAATTTTTTTTGTTAGGAAGTTATAAAGGTTAAAAGTTAAACAGCGATTTCTCATTTTTACAACACCATTTATTTTTAGGGACCACTCACATTTGAAGTCACTTTCAGGGATCTATATGATAGAAAATACCCAAAAGTGACCCCATTATAAAAACTGCACCCATGAAGGTGCTCAAAACCACATTCAAGAAGTTTATTAACCCTTCAGGTGCTTCACAGGAATTTTTGGAATGTTTAAAAAAAATGAATATTTAACTTTTTTTTCACAAAAAATTTACTTCAGATCCAATTTTTTTTTATTTTACCAAGGGTAACAAGAGAAATTGGACCGCAAAAGTTGTTGTGCAATTTCTCCTGAGTAGGCTGATACCCCATATGTGGGGGTGAACCACTGTTTGGGTGCATGGCAGAGCTCGGAAGGAGCGCCGTTTGACTTTTCAATGCAAAATTGGCTGGAATTGAGATCGGATGACATGTCGCGTTTGGAGAGCCCCTGATGTGCCTAAACAGTGGAAACCTCCCACAAGTGACATAGAAGAAACACAAGATGACTGTCAATTTTCCTCAGTCTGGGGCTCCATGCAAGATCTCAGCTCGTGGGGTAAGGATGATTCTGAGAATAGTCAGGATAACGCCCAGAACTACAGTAACACACTATGCTGTCATGTATCGCAAAATTTTGGCCAACAACCTCCTTCCCTCAGTAAGAGCATTGAAGATGGGTCATGGCTGGTCGTGACTGCAGCTAATGAGTGGAGCCATGAGAAGCATTTCTAGGTCCTGGAGTGGCCTAGCCAGTCTGCAGACCTGAAAAAAATAGAAAATCTTTGGAGGGAGCTGAAACTCAATGTTGCCAAGTGATATATCGCCCAGAAACCTGAAAGATCTGGAGAAGCTCTGTATTGAGGAATGGGCCAAAATCGCTGCTACAGTGGTCAAGACCTACAGGAAACATCTGATCTCTGTAATTACAAACAAAAGATTTTTGTACCAAATATAAAGTTCTGTTTTTCTATTGTATCAAATACTTATTTCATGCAATAAAATCCAAATTAATTATGTAAAAATCATGCAATGTGATTTTCTGTTATTTATTTTTAGATTATGTCTCTCACAGTTGAAATGTACCTACGACAGCTACATTCTGTGTAGGTTGGAGAACTTGCAAAATCTGCAATGTATCAAAAACGTGTTTTCTCCACTATATATATATATATATATATATATACATATATATATGTATATATATATATATATATATATATACCGTATTTTTCGGACTATAAGACGCACCGGACTATAAGACGCACCCAGGTTTTAGAGGTGGAAAATAGGGAAAAATATATTTGAAGCAAAAAATGTGGTAAAATATTTAATAACATAAATAACATACTATTATATGTGATGTTATTATATATAATAATATGTTATTATGTAGGAAGCTACGGGTAGAAGATGGTGCTGCGGGACCAGTGTGGTGTCTGTAAACTACTATGTGAAGACGCTGGAGGGTGAGTATAAGGCCGGGGTCACACATGCGAGAAATTTGCACGATTTTTGTGCTAATCTCTCTCGTGAACACCCGGCACTGCCGCTGGCACTCAGAATGGAGCGTGCGGCTGCATAGAAAAACATGTAGCCGCACGCTCCGGTCCGAGTGCCGGCGGCAGTGCCAGGTGTTCAAGCGAGAGATTCGCACAAAAATCGTGCAAATTTCTCGCATGTGTGACCACGGCCTAAGAATGGGGGCATAGGGCTTATATTTAAAGCCACACTCCAGCACTGATAACACTGGAGTGCTGCTTTAAGATCCCATGGGAGAACTATAACTCTCAGCATGTCCTGCAGATCCTATGGCATGCTGGGAGTTATAGTCCACCACAGGATGGCAGAGTGCTTTTTAATGTGCGGTCATTACTAACCTTTTAATTATTTTTTTCTTGTACAGTGTGTCTGCAGGACCTGTGATGACATCATGAAGAGGCAGGGCTTTGTGTGGTCATGTGATGCTCCAGCCCGCCCTCTTCATGACCTCATCACAGGTCCTCCACAGGAGCATTCAGCCTGGCATCAGCACAGCCCCAGGCTGTCAGGTATGCGATGCCTCCTGCTGCACTCTGCTCCTGTCGCCTCCTTCCCCTTCCAGCACACATCTCCCCAGCTGCTGCAGGAATCAGGCGCTGGGGAACCATGTGGCTCTGTCATTTGCTGCTCCCCGCTCAGCTGATAGGTGGGCGGGGAAGCTGCTAATGAATATTCACTGCACCTAAGTATCGGGACCAGTGGTTTCCCCAGCACTGGATTCCTGCAGTGGAGGGGATATTTTCCTGCCTCCTGCAATCCCACTCCACCGCTGCCACCTGCCCCCCTCCCCACATGTTACATTCCGACCATAAGACGCACCCACACTTTCCTCCCAAATTTGGAGGAAAAAAAGTGCGTCTTATGGTCCAAAAAATACGGTTATATATATATATATATATATATATATATATAATATATATATACATACAGACCCAAAAGTTTGGACACACCTTCTCATTCAAAGATTTTTCTGTATTTTCATGGCTATGAAAATTGTAGAATCACACTGAAGGCATCAAAACTATGAATTGACACATGTGGAATTATACATTACACTTTACAAAAAAGTGTGAAACAACTGAAAATATGTCTTATATTCTAGGTTCTTCAAAGTAGCCACCTTTTGCTTTGATTACTGCTTTGCACGCAGAAAAGGTGAACGGATGGACTCTACATGCCTGGTTCCCACCGTGAAGCATGGAGGAGGTGGTGTGACGATGTGGGGGTGCTTTGCTGGTGACACTGTTGGGGATTTATTCAAAATTGAAGGCATAGTGAACCAGAATGGCTACTACAGCATCTTGCAGCGGCATGCTATTCCATCCGGTTTGCGTTTAGTTGAACCATCATTTATTTTTCAACAGGACAATGACCCCAAACACACCTCCAGACTGTGTAAGGGCTATTTGACCAAGACGGAGAGTGTTGGGGTGCTACGCCAGATGACCTGGCCTTCACAGTCATCAGACCTGAACCCAATCGAGATGGTTTGGGGTGAGCTGGACCGCTCACCGCTTCAATTTTTAATAAATCCCCAACAGTGTCACCAGCAAAGCACCCCCACACCATCACACCACCTCCTCCATGCTTCACGGTGGGAACTAGGCATGTAGAGTCCAGCCGTTCACCTTTTCTGCGTGCAAAGTAGTAATCAAAGCAAAAGGTGGCTACTTTGAAGAACCTAAAATATAAGACATATTTTCAGTTGTTTCACACTTTTTTGTAAAGTGTAATGTATAATTCCACATGTGTTAATTCATAGTTTTGATGCCTTCAGTGTGATTCTACAATTTTCATAGTCATGAAAATACAGAAAAATCTTTGAATGAGAAGGTGTGTCCAAACTTTTGGTCTGTACTATATATATTGTTGTTGTTTTTTGGGGGGTGGGGTGTTCTACCCTTTTCAAAGAACCCTTTAAAACAGCAATTTTGGAAAAATAGGTACATTCTGCTATGCCTGGAGGGTCTGACACAGAAGTTTTTTAATTTAGTGATCTCAAAGAATTTGTGCACCGTCAACTCAGGTACTAAATAAGGAAGGGCGATGAGTAATTTTTCTACTTCTAGAAAAAAATGTGCCTTCCCTTCTAAAAGGAGCCGTAAGTGGCCGTTTATTCCTCATTCGATAAAAATAGATAGATGTGCAGCTTACCATCTCTTCTAATGATTTCTTATAGGTCATCAGGAGGCACAACTTGGGGATACAAGTAACTTGTAATATTTAACAGCTAGACAGTTGTCAAGAGGGTGTCATGGCCCCCTGGAAAACCTGGAGTTAGACGGTCATGTCGGGTAATGAATCGCAGGTGTTCTTTAGAGAATGAGGGATTTGTGTCCCATATTAAATGGATTTAGTTTCTTCTGGTGCTGAAGAGGTTAACGACCCTTTCTATGCTGGTCATAAACATGCAGCTCCATTTCAGCTGCTTCTGATCTGGTCTACCTTTGCTGTTTGCTAAAGCTAAGTGGTTGAAGTAGAGTTGTTATAGTGGTGTTCTGTGGTTTGCTATAGTGCATGTGTGTTTTCATCTCCTAAAGCATCTCCTAAAGCATATAGATGTTGCCAGGTCTAGTGCCTTTGATGATCTAACCACCCCCTGGTGTGCTGGCCCCAGATGCAAAATTATCCCAAACCAGCTCCCACAATCCCACTCTCCTAACCCTGTAGTGTGGGCTATATATTTAGGACTAGTCTAAGGGGTGCACGCAGTGTGGGGTGCAGCACGCAAGCATACCAGAAGCAAAGCATCACAGACGATAAGCATCGTGTAAAAGGCAGTTATCTATGGCAGTTAGTCAGGGCAGGAATCAGGTACCCCACACTTTGCTTTCTTTTTAATTATGTACTTTATCTCTATCCTCCTGTGTTCCCTTGCCATCCACATTCACCGCCCCATCCGCCCTCCATCACGACTCATACACATCAGCTCCTCCATACTTCCCTCTCCCATGTACAGTTCCCATGCACTCCTCACCTTCCTGAGAAACCTCAGTCCATCTTGCCCAAACACATCACAGAAAAAACCTACTTACAACTCCAACAACTACCTGCTCTTTATCTTCCTACTCCTACTGATTTCAGGGGACATCTCCCCCAACCCTGGTCCACCATCCCCCAACCTCAATCCTTACCCTACCTCATATCGAAACCATAATAATCTTATTAATATTACTTGCACTCCCTCATCTCCTTCTTTTAATTGTGCCCTCTGGAATCCACGGTCTGCATGCAACAAGCTATCCTTCCTGCACAACTACTTTCTGAACAACTCTCTTCATCTGTTGGCCCTCACGGAAACCTGGATTCAGGATTCTGACACGGTCTCCCCTGCTGCCATTTCCTATGGTGGTTTACAGTTCTCCCATTCCCCGAGACCCGCAAACAGACATGGTGGTGGAGTTGGCATACTCCTGTCCCCACAATGCACTTTCCAGGTCATCCCCCCAATTCCATCACTCTCATTCCCTTCTTTTGAGGTCCACACCATCAGGCTCTTTCGTCCCCTCTCCCTCAGAGTAGCGGTCATATATTGGCCCCCAGGCTCACCCACCCAGTTCCTTGACCACTTCTCAGCCTGGCTGCCGCACTTCATGTCCTCAGAACTGCCAACCCTTATCCTTGGAGACTTCAACATCCCCATTAACAGCCCTACTTCCACATCTGCATCTCAGCTTCTATCACTAACCACTTCTCTAGGCCTCTCACAGCTTTCAACCTCTGAGACACACAAGGATGGTAACACCCTTGACCTGGTCTTTGTCCGCCTCAGTTCAATCTCCCACCTAAATAACTCACCGCTTCCACTCTCTGACAACATTCTCTCCTTCACCCTCACAAATCCTCGACCAGCCCTGCGCACTCCTACCTACCACACATTCAAAAATCTACAAGCCATTAACCCTCAGACACTTTCAGACTCCCTACACTGATCTGTTATGAATATGCTAGAGATGGATTCTGAGCAGAGGCTCCCTCTGGTGGTTACAGACAGTACTGAACCTTTCAGCGAGGAGTGGCAATCTGGGATCACGGACTGGTCTGATATAAGGGAGGTTCCCTCCCATGATGGTTGCCGGTGATCAATTGTTCTTGTCTCAATTGTGGTTCCTGGTTCATTTGGAAGTTTGCTGGAGTCTTGCCTGCATCTCCTGCTTTCAGATAAGATATTTTTTGCTTTTCTTTTTGTGCTTGCTTTTTGCATTGTTTTCTGCACTTTTTTGGAGGTCAGCCAGGTCCCCTCCTGGGGCCTGAGCTCCTCACAGTTTATCTGCAGCCACTGTTATTTGCTCATTTGCTTTTTCCTGTTTTTTCATCGGCTGCGGCTTGGTTTTTGTTCACACTGAGATCTGATTTAGTGGGTGGCGAGATCGTGTGATCTCAGTATTTTTGTAATCAGAATTGTTGGATTTTTGTAGGGTTTTCTGGGTTGCAGAAAGTAATCTCTCCTGTCCTATCCTATTTAGTCAGCTTGTGGCCCCAGCATTTGCTCAGTCTATTTTCTGCCTATGTTTGTATTTTCATCTTGTCTAACCGCCATTATATGTTTGGGGGCTTCCTATTTTCTTAGGGGATCTGCTCCGAGGCAGATAGCTTTCATCTTTCTGCCTTTAGGTGTAGTTATCTCTCAGGCTGTGACGAGGCGTCTAGGATCAACGTAGGAATGCTCCACGGCTACCTCTAGTTGTGTCGTTAGTTTAGGAATCTGCAACCCATAAGTTACCAACATCTCAGGTGTTCGGCTGCCCTGCTGTTGTTCCTGTCCTCCTCAGCTACCGAAACATAACACTCATCGCTGTCCCCAATCTCCTCTTTTTCTTGTCCTAATCTGGCTGTTCATCACTACAATGAAACTCTTAGAAGCACCCTTGACCAAGTAGCACCGCTCACCCTCAGAACTTCCAAACACACAGTAAAACAGCCCTGGCTCACATTGCAAACTCAACTTCTTCAGCGATGCTCTAGGAGTGTTGAACGCCTTTGGAGAAAAACCCGCACAACAGAAGACTTCATCCACTTTAAATTCATATTAAGAACTTATAATGCTGCCCTTCACCTCGCCAAACAGACCTACTTCACCACCCTGATCTCCTCACTAGCCAACAACCCCAAGAAACTTTTTGACACTTTTCACTCCCTCCTCAGGCCAAAAGCACAAGCCCCTATCACAGACATTTGTGCTGACGACCTGGCCTCCCACTTTATAGAAAAAATAGATACTATCCGTCAGGAAATCTGCTCTCAACCACCAAGTGCTGTGACTCCCATCCCTCCCTGCATTTCCCCTGGCTCACTTTCCACATTTGATCCCATCACAGAAGAAGTCTCCAGACTCCTCTCTTCCTCTCGTCCGACTACATGCACTACCGACCCCATTCCCTCACATCTCCTCCAGTCTCTCTCTCCAGTTGTCACAACTCACCTAACTACAATCTTTAATCTCTCACTCTTCTCTGGCATTTTCCCATCCTCCTTCAAACACTCCATCTTTACTCCATTACTTAAGAAACCCGCTCTCGACCCTTCCTGCACAAACAACTACAGACCGGTCTCCAATCTCCCCTTCATCTCTAAACTTTTGGAGCGCCTAGTCTACTCCCGCCTTACCCGTTAACTCTCCACTCACTCCCTCCTAGACCCTTCACAGTCCGGCTTCCGCCCCCTACATTCGACTGAAACTGCACTCATCAAAGTGACCAATGACCTTCTTACAGCAAAACGTAACGGTGACCACTCTCTGCTCATTCTTCTCGACCTTTCTGCAGCTTTCGACACAGTTGACCACCGTCTCCTACTGTCTAGGCTCCAGTCACTAGGTATTAAGGACACTGTTCTCTCCTGGTTCTCCTCCTATCTTTCTGACCGCTCCTTCAGTGTTTCGTTCTCTGGCTCCACGTCATCTCCTCTTCCTCTCACTGTCGCTGTACCCCAGCGCTCAGTCCTTGGCCCCCTTCTCTTCTCTCTCTACACGGCCCCAATTGGACAGACCATCAGCAGATTTAGCTTTCAGTACCATCTTTATGCTGATGACACACATCTATACAAGTCATCCCCCGACCTTACCCCTGCTGTACTACAGAACGCCACCAAGTGTCTGTCCGCAGTCTCCAACATCATGTCCGCTCTCTATCTGAAACTCAACCTCTCCAAAACTTAACTTCTTCTGCTCCCGCCGTCTACTAACCTCCCTAAATCTGACATTTCCTTGTCCGTGGGCGGCACCATAATAACACCCCGGCAGCAGGCGCGCTGTCTGGGTGTTATGTTTGACACCAATCTCTCCTTCACCTCCCATATACAATCTCTTGCCCGCTCTTGCCGCCTACACCTAAAGAACATATCTAGAATCCGCCCTTTTCTCACCATGGAGACAACAAAAACCCTCACTGTAGCATTGATCCACTCCCACCTGGACTACTGCAACGCTCTATTACTTGGCCTCCCCATTACTCGACTATCCCCTCTCCAGTCCATCCTTAATGCAGCAGCCAGGGTCATCCATCTGGCTAATCGGTACTCGGACGCGTCCGCTCTTCGCCAGTCCTTACACTGGCTGCCCATTCATTATAGGATCCAATTCAAAGTACTTGTTCTCACCCACAAAGCTCTCCACAGTGCAGCACCCCCATACATCTCCTCCCTCATTTCTATCTATCGGCCTAACCGACTGCTGCGCTCTGCAAACGACTTTCGACTAGCCTCTGCACTAATCCATACCTCCCACTCCCGAATCCAAGACTTCTCCCGCGCTGCGCCAATCCTCTGGAATGCACTACCCTAAGAAATTAGGACTATCCACAGTTTGCATGGTTTCAGGCGCTCCCTCAAAACACATTTGTTCAGAGCGGCCTATCACATTCACTAATCAAAGTCATTCTATGTGTAAGTGTGTGTGTGTAGCCCATTCACTATCTCCATCCATCCCTCACTCCCTCAAGATGGCTGGACCATCATTGTAAATGCACCATTGTATATACACACCTGTACTTTGTATCTCCCCCACCTCATTGTAGATTGTAAGCTCTCACGAGCAGGGTCGCCTTATTTTGCTTTAATTATTGTATTGTTAACGTTGTTACTTATGACTTGTGTTTTGAAACTGTTAAACTGTAAAGAGCTGCGGAATATGATGGCGCTATATAAATAAAGATTATTATTATTATCTCCTGGTTCCTTTTTCCATTTAGTTTATTCCTCCCTGTCCCTATCCTCCTCCCTATTGTTGGTTTGTATGATAGAGGTTTTCTGGTATCCCTATTTTGTCTTTGTGTCTTGTTTACATTACATTTCTGTCCCTTGCCTCATTGGGTGGGGGAATGGACAGATCAGGGATTAACAGGAGCATAGTAAGGTCGGAGACTGGGTCTCTCTACCTTCAAGAGTACCCCCGGGACAGGGATAATTAGGGTTTCAGTTCCAGGACAATTTGAGGCCCCCCCTTCCTTACCAAAGACAGTCGCAGAGTGACAACAGTGCTACAAAAGTGTAGCAATCATATGGGCTATATCAGGTTCCACAATGGGTATCCTCAGGGGCAATTTAAAGTGAGCAACTCCTCATAATTACGTAATTTAACATGATAATTATGTACTTTTAACCAAAGTCACACTGGACAATGCAATGTGAGTACATGGGCGAGCTCTCAGCGTTCTCGTAGCATCTACTCCAGGATACATATCTTTGCAAAGTATATCTTCATGCACTACCGAACTGTGAGTAGTTACTGCATTTCAGTTTCCCCTGAGTATACCCAATGAGGACCCCAATATATCACGTCTGCATGAACGAGGGAAGACATCATTCGGGTTGCGACAGAAGAGTCAGCCAGACTTGATGTTTCTGCTGAACGAAAATATGTAGATCAAAACATCTAACAAAATTATCAAAAATATGAAATACATTGGAATAATAAGAAAAGAACTTACACTTGAGAAAGCCTCAGATACACCATCCTAAAAATAGATAAGAGGATAAATCAAATCCTGGAAACTTACGCATAGAGATAAAAATGAATTAACTGATAATTTTTTTTTAATGACCGGACTAGTACTGAATTAGAAGAATGGTGTGCACTGCGCCAAACACAGGCACCGACACATTATAGTGCCGCTGAGCTGGGCTGGAAGCCGGCTCACAGATTAATGGGCAAAACCGTGTATGTGCCGTTAACTTACTGGGCGAGCGAGCATGCCGCTGAGACGATCAGCTCGCTGTATATACTCAGCCAAGATGTTTCTGATACAGCAACAGCCTACAAGGGACAGATGAACTGCGCAGGTACCTTGTGTACCAATGGCAGCAGAGGGCAAATATAGCTGGAGGGGAGTAGATTAGGGGTGATATCTCTAAAAACAGCCCTGATTTCAAAATGATTTTTATTGGCGCACTTGAAACATTATTGTTTTGGAAATGGCCCTTAAGGCCACGTTCCCAAAATCAGTATTTGATGTTGCAGAATTTCCGAACCATTTCCGCACCTATTATGTAAACTTGGTTACTTACGTTTTTGTGTGCGATTTTTTTAGCATGCGTTTTTATCGTGTTTTTGAAGCTGCATTTTTTTACTCTGTTTGATGTGTCATGCTTTAAATAAAGCTGCTTTGTTTTTTTTACCCCTTTACACCCAAGGGTGGTTTGCATGTTAATAACCGGGCCAATTTTTACAATTCTGACCACTGTCCCTTTATGAGGCTATAACTCTGGAACGCTTCAACGTATCTTGGCGATTCTGAGATTGTTTTCTTGTTACATATTGTACTTCATGATAGTGGTAACATTTCTTTGATATTACTTGCGTTTATTTGTGAAAAAAATGGAAATTTGGCAAAAATTTTGATTTCCAACTTTGAATTTTCATGCCCTTAGATCACACAGATATGTCACACAAAATACTTAATAAGTAACATTTCCCACATGTCTACTTTACATCAGCACAATTTTGGAACCAAAATTTTTTTTCGTTAGGAAGTAATAAAGGTTAAAAGTTAAACAGCGATTTCACATTTTTACAACACCATTTATTTTTAGGGACCACATCACATTTGAAGTCACTTTGAGGCGTCTAAATGATAGAAAATACCCAAAAGTGACACCATTATAAAAACTGCACCCATGAATGTGCTCAAAACCACATTCAAGAAGTTTATTAACCCTTCAGGTGCTTCACAGGAATTTTTGGAATATTTAAAAAAAATGAAAATTTAACTTTTTTTTTACAAAAAACTTTACTTCAGATCCAATTTTTTTTAATTTTACCAAGGGTAACAGGAGAAATTGGACGCAAAAGTTGTTGTGCAATTTCCCCTGAGTACGCTGATACCCCATATGTGGGGGTGAACCACTGTTTGGGTGCATGGCAGAGCTCGGAAGGGAAGGAGCGCCGTTTGACTTTTCAATGCAAAATTGGCTGGAATTGAGATCGGATGACATGTCGCGTTTGGAGAGCCCCTGATGTGCCTAAACAGTGGAAACCTCCCACAAGTGACATAGAAGAAACACAAGATGACTGTCAATTTTCCTCGGTCTGGGGCTCCATGCAAGATCTCAGCTCTGAAGATGGGTCATGGCTGGTCGTGACTGCAACTAATGAGTGGAGCCATGAGAAGCATTTCTAGGTCCTGGAGTGGCCTAGCCAGTCTGCAGAACTGAAAAAAATAGAAAATCTTTGGAGGGAGCTGAAACTCAATGTTGCCAAGTGATATATCGCCCAGAAACCTGAAAGATCTGGAGAAGCTCTGTATGGAGGAGTGGGCCAAAATCGCTGCTACAGTGGTCAAGAACTACAGGAAACATCTGATCTCTGAATTACAAACAAAAGATTTTTGTACCAAATATTAAGTTCTGTTTTTCTATTGTATCAAATACTTATTTCATGCAATAAAATGCATATTAATTATATAAAAATTATACAATGTGATTTTCTGTTTTTTATTTTTAGATTATGTCTCTCACAGTTAAAATGTACCTACGACAGCTCCATTCTGTGTAGGTGGGAAAACTTGCAAAATCTGCAATGTATCAAATACTTGTTTTCTCCACTGTATATATATCTATATATATCTATAGATATATATAGATATGTATATATATCTATATATATATATAGATATATATACATATCTATATATATCTATAGATATATATAGTTGTTATTTTTTTGGGGGATGGGGTGTTCTACCCTTTTCAAAGAACCCTTTAAAATAGCAATTTTGGAAAAATTGGTACATTCTGCTATGCCTGAAGGGTCTGACACAGAAGTTTTTTTAATTTAGTGATCTCAATGAACTTGTACCCCCTGCACCGTCAACTCAGGGCACTAAATAAGGAAGGGCGATGAGTAATTTTTCTACTTCTAGAAAAAAATGTGCCTTCCCTCCTAGAAGGAGCCGTAAGTGGCCGTTTATTCCTCATTCGATAAAAATAGCTAGATGTGCAGCTTACCATCTCTTCTAATGATTTCTTATAGGTCATCAGGAGGCACAACTTGGGGATACAAGTAACTTGTAATATTTAACAGCTAGACAGTTGTCAAGAGGGTGTCATGGCCCCCTGGAAAACCTGGAGTTAGACGGTCATGTCGGGTAATGAATCGCAGGTGTTCTTTAGAGAATGAGTGATTTGTGCCCCATTTTAAATGGATTTAGTTTCTTCTGGTGCTGAAGAGGTTAATGACCCTTTCTATGCTGGTCATAATGTGGCGCCCTGAGGGTCCAGTCGCCACGGAGATGTTGCATCTCATCCAGAGGTGTGACACCTGACTCTCAGGTAAGGAGGAAGCACCCCATTGACTCCATCACCGCATCCACACACATCATGCCAGTGCTGAGCATCAGGTTGGTTAGTAAAGGGTGTAGAAGTGGGTGGAGCCAGCTGAAGCATTAGGCAGCAGCCTGTGAGTTTAGAGTTTCAGTCAGAGACAGGCAGGCAGTGAGTGGGTACTGGCCTGACCTGCTGCTCCTCTGAGTACACCTCAGGGAGCTGTGCTGAGAGCGAGAGGGTCCTGGGCCGAGACGACCTTAACAATCGTAGCCCAATTCAGAAGAGGACCAGGCCGACTTCGGGGAACGGTCCCTAGACTAGCGGGAAAGCTTCAGGCTCTGCTGGTAAAACCGTAGGCAGTGGCCATTTCAAGTGGCATTGCAATAGCCATCATAATCTCACCAGGAGGCAGCCTAGTGGTCAAGTACGTGCAGGCATCGGGCGGTGATCTACGATCTCTGAGAAGTAAGAGGGAGATAGTGCGCCGGAGACATCGAGTCGAAGCTTGTGATCTGAAAGGGCCTAATACTGCCTTGTCTGAGGGCTCTGTGGTGGCGTGGTGCAAGGAAGGAAAGGAGAGTAGCACTGATAGAGAAAGGCCGGAAAGGAACATAAAGGGAGTCTTTGGAAGTGCGACCAATCTACCAGAGGGTTGCTGGACTACTCACTGGAAGGACACAGTGCCCGGCTGGTATCTGTCTTGCATGCAACAGACTGTGAGTAAAACCCTGAAACTGCAACTGAACTGTTTCCTGCATTATTCCAGCGACGCACACTCCACACTGCTACATCCCTCCACACCATTGCTTCATCTATCTGCCATGGAAGGACACCGTCTCACCTGTAGGAGACTTAACATTTAGCTGCACAACACCATCCCTTCCAGAGGTTCTGCACAGCAGCGCTGGTCATCCTGACCAGGTAATACAGGTGGCGTCACGAACATTCATACGAACACTAATCCCCGGTAAATACATCCCCTTTATAGTGAGGGCCCAGGGCCACGGACTGAGCTGCAGCTACCGTGACATCCCCAATAGAGTACCCCACTGCCCTGGAGGGCGACTCAATAAACATGCAGCTCCATTTCAGCTGCTTCTGATCTGGTCTACCTGTGCTGTTTGCTAAAAGCTAAGTGGTTGAAGTAGACTTGTTGTAGTGGTGTTCTGTGGTTTGCTGTAGTGCATGTGTGTTTTCATCTCCTGGTTCCTTTTTCCATTTAGTTTATTCCTCCCTGTCCCTATCCTCCTCCCTATTGTTGGTTTGTATGATAGAGGTTTTCTGGTATCCCTATTTTGTCTTTGTGTCTTGTTTACATTACATTTCTGTCCCTTGCCTCATTGGGTGGGGGAATGGACAGATCAGGGTTTAACAGGAGCATAGTAAGGTCAGAGACTGGGGTCTCTCTACCTTCAAGAGTACCCCCGGGACATGGATAATTAGGGTTTCAGTTCCAGGGACAATTTGAGGCCCCCCCCCTTCCTTACCGAAGACAGTCGCAGAGTGACAACAGTGCTACAAAAGTGTAGCAATCATATGGGCTATATCAGGTTCCACAATGGGCATCCTCAGGGGCAATTTAAAGTGAGCAACTCATTATAATTACGTAATTTAACATGATAATTATGTACTTTTAACCAAAGTCACGAACACTGGAGAATACAATGTGAGTACATGGGCGAGTTCTCAGCGTTCTCGTAGAATCTACTCCAGGATACATAACTTTGCAAAGTATATCTTCATGCACTACCGAACTGTGAGTAGTTACTGCATTTCAGTTTCCCCTGAGTATACCCAATGAGGACCCCAATATATCACGTCTGCATGAACGAGGGAAGTCATCATTCGGGTTGCGAAAGAAGAGTCAGCCAGACTTGATGTTTTTGCTGAACGAAAATATGTAGATCAAAACATCAAACAAAATAATCAAAAATATTAAATACAGGGGAATAATAAGAAAAGAACTTACAATTCCGAGAGCCTGAGATTCACCCACCTGAAAATAGATAAGAGGATAAATCAAATCCTGGAAACTTACGCATAGAGATAAAAATGAATTAACTGATAATTTTTTTTACTTAAATTTTTTTTTTAATGACCGGACTAGTACTGAATTAGAAGAATGGTGTGCACTGCGCCAAACACAGGCACCGACACATTATAGTGCCGCTGAGCTGGGCTGGAAGCCGGCTCACAGATTAATGGGCAAAACCGTGTATGTGCCGTTAACTTACTGGGCGAGCGAGCATGCCGCTGAGACATCAGCTCGCTGTATATACTCAGCCAAGATGTTTCTGATACAGCAACAGCCTACAAGGGACAGATGAACTGCGCAGGTACCTTGTGTACCAATGGCAGCGGAGGGCAAATATAGCTGGAGGGAGTAGATTAGGGGTGATATCTCTAAAAACAGCCCTGATTTCAAAATGATTTTTATTGGCGCACTTGAAAGAATCTGCCAGTAAAATATTATGAAACCACATTATTGTTTTGGAAATGGCCCTTAAGGCCACGTTCCCAAAATCAGTACTTGATGTTGCAAAATTTCCGAACCATTTCCGCACCTATTATGTAAACTTGGTTACTTACGTTTTTGTGTGCGATTTTTTTTTTTTTTTAGCATGCGTTTTTATCGTGTTTTTGAAGCTGCATTTTTTTTCTGTTTGATGTGTCATGCTTTAAATAAAGCTGCTTTGTTTTTTTTACCCCTTTACACCCAAGGGTGGTTTGCACGTTAATGACCGGGCCAATTTTTACAATTCTGACCACTGTCTCTTTATGAGGTAATAACTCTGGAACGCTTCAACGGATCTTGGCGATTCTGAGATTGTTTTCTTGTTACATATTGTACTTCATGATAGTGGTAACATTTCTTTGATATTACTTGCGTTTATTTGTGAAAAAAATGGAAATTTGGCATAAATTTTGAAAATTTTGCAATTTTCCAACTTTGAATTTTCATGCCCTTTGAGCACACAGATATGTCACACAAAATACTTAATAAGTAACATTTCCCACATATCTACTTTACATCAGCACAATTTTGGAAACAATTTTTTTTTGTTAGGAAGCTATAAAGGTTAAAAGTAAGACAGAGATTTCTCATTTTTACAACACCATTTTTTTTTAGGGACCACATCACATTTGAAGTCACTTTGAGGGGTCTATATGATAGAAAATACCCAAAAGTGACACCATTCTAAAAACTGCACCCCTGAAGGTGCTCAAACCCACATTCAAGAAGTTTATTAACCCTTCAGTTTCTTCACAGGAATTTTGGAATGTTAAAAAAATGAACATTTAACTTTTTTTCATAAAAAATTTACTTCAGATCCAATTATTTTTATTTTACAAAGGGTAACAGGAGAAATTGGACCCCAAAAGTTGTTGTGCAATTTCTCCTGAGTACGCTGATACCCCATATGTGAGGGTGAACCACTGTTTGGGCGCATGGCAGAGCTCGGAAGGAAAGGAGCGCCGTTTGACTTTTCAATGCAAAATTGGCTGGAATTGAGATTGGACGCCATGTCGCGTTTGGAGAGTACCTGATGTGTCTAAACAGTGGAAACCTCTCACAAGTGACACGATTTTAGAAAGTAGACCCCCTAAGGAACTTATCTAGATGTGTGGTGAGCACTTTGAACCCCCAAGTGCTTCACAGAAGTTTATAATGTAGAGCTGTAAAAATAAAAAATCAATTTTTCCACAAAAATGATCTTTTCGCCCCATTTGTTTATTTTCCCAAGGGTAACAGAAGAAATTGGACCCCAAGAGTTATTGTGCAATTTGTCCTGACTCAGTACGCTGATACCCCATATGTAGGGGTAAACCACAGTTTGGGCGCATGGCAGAGCTCAGAAGGGAAGGAGCGCCAGATTTTACTGTTATGGTTTGCAGGCTCCATGACCCACTGGGAGAGCCCATAAGGTGCTAAAACAGCAGAACCCCCATAAGTGACCCCCTTTTACGAACTACACCTCTCAATGAATTCATCTAGGGGTGCAGCGATCATATTGACACCATGGGTGTGTCACAGAATTTGATACCATTGGGCAGTGAGGACACAATAACTACATTTTTACCACCAAAATTTTGTTTTAGTCAAAGATTTTACATTTTCACACAAGAAGTGGGTAAAAATGGCAACAAAATTTGTCCCACAATTTCTACTGAACGTGGCAATACCCCATATGTGGCTGCACTGTGCTACTTAGCCAAGCAGAGAGACTCGGGAGGAACGGAGAGCTATTTGCCTATTTAAGTGAATGGGTCTGTGCACGTCAGTGTGTTTCCACGGACCGTGTGTCCGTGGGCAAAACACGCTGACATGTCCGCTTTTTAATGTCAGCACGGGCCGCAAAACATCCAGCACACGTGCATACACAACACACATGGAAGTCATCCATGTGACATGCATCAGCGCTGGGGAAGAAGCGTTAGGCTAAGTTCACACGTTGCGGAATTGCAGCTGAAATTTCCGCGGCAATCCCGCACTTCTCTGCCGCGGGAAGTACGCATTTTTTTTTGTATGCGTATTCCCGCCAGAAACTAGCGTTTTGCAAGCGTAATTAGCTTGCAGAATGCTAGTGTTTTCCTAGCGATCTGTAGCATCGCTTGGAAAACTGATTGACAGGTTGGTCACACGAGTCAAACATAGTGTTTGACACGTGTGACCAACTTTTTACTATTGATGCCGCATCAATAGTAAAAAGATCTAATGTAAAAATAATAAAAAAAATAATAAATAATGATATTCTCACCTTCCGGCGGCCCCCGCAGCCTTCCCGCCTCTCAGCGACGCTCCCGGCAACTCCCGTTCCCAGGCGTCCTTTGCGACAGACCCCAGATGACGTAGCATCACGCGAGACCGCTACGTCATCTGGGGTGATTGTCGCAAAGGACTCCTGGGAACGGGAGCGTCGCTGAGAGGCGGGAAGGCTGCGGGGGCCGCCGGAAGGTGAGAATATCATTATTTTTTATTTTAATTATTGTTTTACCAGGGATATGGTACCCAGGGTCTGGAGGAGAGTCTCCTCTCCTCCAGACCCTGGGTACCATCTGCACATGAACCGCTTACATTCCGCATAGCCACATGCGGAAAGTAAGCGGTTCAATTCATTCCTATGGCGCCGATTCCGCCGAGATTACGCAAATATAATGAACATGTTGCTATTTTTCCGCAAAGCGTTTTTTTCGCGGAAAAAAACGCTGCATGTGCACAAAAATTGCGGAATCCATTTAAATGAATAGGATGCTTAATGCTTGCGTTTTTTTCGCGTTTTTGCAGCGGGAAAAAACGCGAAAAAAACGCGAAAATTCCTGCCGTGTGCACTTAGCCTTACAGTTAAGCGCTGTTCCCAGGAACCGGGTGCTGAACACAGCTCTCATCATTCTCCCCTGCATGTGCCGATTGCCGGCAGAGCAGGAGAGAATTATGAGAGCCGTGTTAAGCTCCCGACGCCGGGGAACAGCTCTTACTGTAACGCTTTATCCTTGGCGCCCGTCCTTGTGGTACTGATGCGGCACACGCATGCCACATGTATTACACACATGGACACTGACATCTTCGGTACCGGAAATATCAGGATGTGTGAAAGAGGCCTTATAGTGGGTTTTTATGTTTGGCAGCTGTCACACACTAAAAGAAGCTTTTTATTGCAAAAAATAGTTTTTCCATCACCATATTTTGAGAGCTATAATTTTTCCATATTTTGGCCCACAGAGTCATGTGAGCACTTTTTTTTTGCGGGACAAGTTGTCATTTTTATAGGTACCATTTTCGGGCACATGACATTTTTTATCGCTTTTTATTACGATTTTTGGGAGGCAGAATGAACAAAAACCAGCAATTCAGGAATTTCTTTTGGGGGGGGGGCGTTTATACCGTTCCGAGTGTGGTAAAATCGATAAAGCGGTTTCATTCTTTGGGTCAGTACGATTACAGATATACTTCATTTATATCATTTTTATGTTTTGCTTTTATACAATAAAAACTATTTTATATAAAAAATAATTATTTTTCCATCGCATTATTCTGAGAGCTATAACTTTTTTATTTTTCCGGTGATGGTGCTGTATGGGGGCTTGTTTTTGCGGGACAAGATGACGTTTTCAGCGGTACTATGTTTATTTATATCTGTTTTTTTGATCGCGTGTTATTCCACTTTTTGTTCGGCGGTATGATGATAAAGCATTGTTCTTTTGCCTTTTTTATGGTGTTCACTAAAGGGGTTAACTAAAGGGACAGTTTTATAGGTCGATTCGTTACGGACGTGGCGATACCAAATATGTGTACTTTTATTGTTTAGATTTTTTTTCATTCAAATATTTATTTAGTGATAGAATATATATTGTTTTTTTATTATATTATTTTTTATATATTTTTACAATTATTTTTTTACTTTATTCTAACTTTTACACTTTGTCGCACTATGGGACAATAATTTTTTGCAGGCTGATTGCTTCTATAGCATGCAGATGAAGCAGCAGAGCTTCAGAGCTGTCAGCTCTGTGTAAGGAGGTGACGGTTTCATCCCCTTTAATTGTGCTTACTTGTATATATGTGTGCTTTGCATAATGTTATGTATATATATGTATGTGGGGGTTGAGTGACAGGTAGTCAGTGCATCCTAGGGGTCATTAGAAGAGGGCACTAGGAGGATAGTGTATATATTCATGGGTTAACTGTACTGTAATTTGCGAGGGATCACTAATGGGGGCACGTTAGAGATCTAGTTAGGACGTTAGAGAAATAGGTCAAACAGTTTTGGGGTTTGGACACTAGAGGGGGGCATTTAGCACATCTATTCTGATAAGTACAATAATTAGGGACTTTGTTGTGAACGTGCTAGATTCTGAGTTGGGGCTCCCTCTGGTGGCTGCTGATAGTAATGAAGCTGCCTTGACTGACAGAGGCCCTTCAGCTGAGGATTCAGCTGCAGACGATTGGCAAACTGGGACTGATGACTGGGGAGATTTAAAGGAGTAACTTTCCCATGATCCTCGCCAGTGATTAGTTGTCTCTTCCTGGTCCAGTTTGGAAGTCAGCTTGCTTTCTGCTGTCTCCTGCAACTTTCAGATAAGTTATTTTCTGCTTGTTTCTGTGGTTTTGTTTTCCTTTGTTTTTCTGCCTTTCTGGAGTGAGGTCAGCCGGGTCCCCCTGCTGGGGCCTGAGCTGGTCTCTGTTTCTCATTTATCTCGGTTTTTTTGTCAGTCCCTGTTTTTTCAGTGGCTGCTGGGTAGCTACCTGTTCACACCAGAGTTCTGATCTAGCGGGGCAGAGATCGTGTGGTCTCAGTATTTTTGGAATCAGAAGTGTTTGAATTTTTCCTAGGGTCTTGCTGGATTGCAGACAGTATTCTGTCCTGTCCTGTCCTATCTAGATAGTTTTGGGCCCCAGCGTTTGCTTATTCTATTTTCTACCTGAGTGTGTATTTCATCTTGTCTCACCACCAATATGTGTGTGGGGGCTACCTATTCCTTTGGGGCGCTACTCAAGGCAGTTAGCTTTCCCCTTTCTATCTTTAGGCTTAGCTAATTCTCCGGCTGTGTCGAGGAGTCTACGTCATCGTAGGTACGTCCCACGGCTGCTTCTAGTTGAGCTGTTAGTTTAGGGGGTCTGCAATCCATTAGTTACCAACCTCTCTGGGTGTCTGGCTGCCTTGGCTATTTTTGTTACTGTCCTCCTCGGCTACCAATTCGTAACAGAATCACCGGCCTAACCTTAATCCTAGGGTACTCAAAAGGAGAGAATAGTAAAAAAAAAAAAAAAAAAAGGGTTTCAGAAATTTTTATTCTTTTTTAATATATTTTTTCCTCTTTTTGTCTGGGGGCCGCAGGAGGATTTTTTTTTCTTCAATGGAGATTGTGCAGTTGTCTGGTCGTGTTGAGCGGCTCGCTACTGAAGTTGGGGAATTTCTGCCCATCTCACTCAGTTTTCTGATATGGAACCTAGGATTCCTCTGCCTGATTTATTTTCTGGGGATCGCTCTAAATTTTTTAACTTTAAGAATAATTGTAAATTGTTTTTTGCCTTGAAACCCAAGTCCTCGGGGAACGCAACGCACCAGGTTCAAATTGTCATCTCCCTGTCGCGCGGCGACCCTCAGAACTGGGCCTTTTCCCTGACACCTGGGGATCCTGTGTTAGCTAATGTTGATGTGTTTTTTCAAGCTCTGGGATTATTGTACAATTAACCTAATGTTGTTGATCAAGCTGAGAAAACCTTGTTGGCATTGAACCAGGGTCAGGAAACAGCAGAGTTATATTGTCAGAAATTCCAAAAATGGGCAGTCCTTACTAAATGGAACGATGATGCCCTAGCGACTATTTTTCGGAAAGGGCTGGCAGAGACCATAAAAGATGTTGTGGTGGGATTTCCTGTCCACTCGGGGCTCAACGATTCTATGTCATTAGCTATTCAAATTGACCGATGCTTGCGTGAGCATGGAGCTATGCGAGAGGTGGTGTTGCCTTTTGAGCGGGCCGCTGAGCCCATGCAGTGTGATGGGGTTGCTTCTTGGGCTCAGCATCAAGAATTTCGGAAGCATAATAAGTTGTGTTTTTATTGTGGGGATGCTTCCCATACTATTTCCGTCTGCCCTAAGCGGGGAAGACGTTTTTCGCGCACATTTGTTTTGGGCAATGTACAGTCTAAATTTCTCTTGACTGTTACCTTGGTCTGCTCCTTGTCCACATTTTCCGCTCAGGCTTTTGTCAATTCAGGAGCAGCCCTGAACCTGATGCATTTTGACTTTGGCAAACGTTGTGGGTTTCCCATGGTACCCCTGCAGACTCCTATTCCTTTGCTGGGCATTGATTTAACCCCTTTGGCGGAGAATAAACCCCTGTTTTGGACCCAGGTGATAATGCGGGTAGCCCCGGACCACCAAGAGAATTGTAAATTTTTAGTGTTGCATAATTTGCATGACATTATTGTACTGGGTTTTCCTTGGTTGCAGACCCATAATCCTGTTTTGGATTGGAAGTCTGTCTGTAGCCAGTTGGGGTTGTCAATGGGTTCATGGTGACACTCCTGTGTTTTCTACCTCTCCCCAGCCTCAGGAGATTACCGGCTATTTGGCTGATTATTCTGATGTGTTTCGTGAGAGTAAGTCTGCGCCCTTACCTCCTCATAGGAGTTATGATTGCGCGATTGAGTTAGTGCCCGGTTGTAAATTTCCCAAGGGTCGGCTCTTCAATTTGTCTGTACCTGAGCATGATGCTATGCGATCTTATATCAAAGAGTCATTGGAGAAGGGTCATATTAGACTGTCCTCTTCACCCTTGGGTGCCGGCTTTTTCTTTGTGGCCAAAAAGGATGGCTCATTGAGACCATGTATTGACTATTGTCTCCGTAATAAGATCACTGTTAAATATCAGTATCCGTTACCCCTGATTTCCGATTTATTTTCCCGAGTGAAAGGTGCTAGTTGGTTTACCAAGCTTGACCTTAGGGGGGCGTATAATCTTATTCGCATTAAGCAAGGGATGAATGGAAGACGGCGTTTAATACCCCTGAGGGGCATTTTGAGTACCTAGTGATGCCTTTTGGGCTCACTAATGCCCCTTTCCGTCTTCCAATCTTTCATGAACTATATTTTCCGAGATTTTGTGGATAAGTTTCTGATCGTTTATTTGGATGATGTTTTGATTTTTTTCTAATGACTGAGATTCTCATGTGGAGCATGTTCTGTTGGTGTACCGTATTTTGAGAGAAAATGCTTTGTATGTCAAGGGATCAAAATGTCTCTTTGGTGTACAGAAGGTTTCATTTTTGGGATTCATTCTGTCTCCGTCCGCTATTAAAATGGACCCGGTCAAGGTTCAGGCCATTTGTGATTGGGTTCAGCCCACTTCATTGAAAGCACTTCAGAGATTTTTGGGTTTTGCTAATTTTTACCGTAAATTTATAAGTAATTTTTCTGGTATTGTGAAACCACTGACTGATTTGACCAAAAAGGGCTCTGATGTGGTAAATTGGTCTCCAGAGGCAGTTTCAGCTATTCAGGAGCATAAGCAGAGATTCACTTCTGCTCCAGTTCTGTGGCAACCTGATGTTTCTCTCCCATTTCAGGTGGAAATAGATGCGTCTGAGATTGGTGCAGGAGCCGTTTTGTCCCAAAGGGATCCTGTAACCTCTAAGATTAACCCTTGTGCCTTCTTCTCCCAAAAGTTTTCCCCAGCTGAACGTAATTATGATGTGGGGAATCGGGAATTATTGGCAATGAAGTGGGCGTTCGAAGAGTGGAGACATTGGTTAGAGGGAGCCAAACATCAAGTTGTGGTCCTCACTGACCACAAGAACTTGATCTATCTCGAATCAGCCAAGCGATTGAATCCTAGAAAGGCCTGGTGGGCCTTGTTTTTCATGCGTTTTAACTTTGTGGTCTCCTTTCTCCCAGGGAATAAGAATGTTAAGGCGGATGCCCTCTCTAGGAGTTTCCTTGCGGATTCCCTTGATGTGACTGAGCCTAAGGCCATTCTGAAGGAGGGTGTGGTTCTTTCCGCTATCTCACCCGATTTGAGACTGGCCCTGGAGCAATTTCAGGGGGAAAAACGAGAACGTTGCCCTGCTGGGAAATTGTATGTCCCAGACCAATGAAGGAAGAAAGTTATGTCTGAGGTTCATTTCTCTGCGTTGGCTAGTCATCCCGGTATTTTTGGTACTAGAGATTTGGTGAGTCAGTCCTTTTGGTGGCCTACTTTATCTTGTGATGTCAGGAATTTTGTGCAGTCCTGTGGGACTTGCTTTCTGTCCAAACCTTGCTCTCGCTCTAATGGATTGTTAATGCCATTGCCTGTGCACAGGAGGCCATGGACTCATATCGCTATGGATTTTATTTCCGACCTCCCTGTCTCTCAGAGAATGACCGTTATCTGGGTGATCTGTGATAGATTTTCCAAGATGATTCATCTTGCGCCACTGACGAAGTTGCCATCCTCTTCCGAGTTGGTGCCCTTGTTTTTTCAGAAGGTGGTTCAGTTGCACGGCATTCCGGAGAACATTGTGTCTGACAGAGGAGTCCAATTTGTTTCCAGATTTTGGAGGACCTTTTGTTGCAAACTTGGAGTTCAGCTGTCTTTCTCCTCTGTGTTTCACCCTCAGACCAATGGGCAGACTGAGAGAACAAACCATACCTTGGAAACTTATTTGAGATGTTTTGTGTCTGCTTATCAAGATGACTTCGTCTCTTTTTTACCCTTGGCTGAATTTGCTCTAAATAATAGGGCTAGTTCTGCCACTTTGATGTCCCCTTTTTTCTGCAATTTCTGGTTTCATCCAAGGTTTTCTTCAGGGCAGGTGTAGGCTTCTGTCTGTCCTGGTGTTGACTCTATGGTGGAGAGAATGCAGCAGATTTGGGATCAAGTAGTGGATAAGTTATCTCTCTCTCAGGAGAGGGCCCAATGGGTTGCCAACCGGAATAGGACTGATGGTCCTCGGTTTAAAGTGGGTGACATGGTTTGGTTGTCCTCAAGAAATATCCCTATGAAGGTGGCGTCTCCAAAATTTAAGCCAAGGTTCATTGGACCTTATAAGATCTTGGAAATTCTCAATCCCGTTTCCTTCCGTTTGGCTCTTCCAGGGACGTTTAATATTCACAACGTCTTCCACAAATCTTTATTGAAAAGGTTTGTTGAGCCAGTGGTTCCTATGGCTGCGCCCCCTGAGCCTGTTTTGGTTGAGGACAATCTGGAGTATGAAGTGGAGAAGATATTGGATTCTCGTCTGGCTAGACGGAGACTCCAGTACTTGGTTAAGTGGAAAGGTTATGGTCAGGAGGACAATTCTTGGGTGTTTGCTTCTGACATTCATGCAGATAGATTAGTTTGCGCCTTTCACAGGGCTCAGCCTGACCGGCCTGGTGGCGCACGTGAGGGTTCGGTGACCCCTCCTCAAGGGGGGTACTGTTGTGAACGCGCTGGATTCTGAGTTGGGGCTCCCTCTGGTGGCTGCTGATAGTAATGAAGCTGCCTTGACTGACAGAGGCACTTCAGCTGAGAATTCAGCTGCGGACGATTGGCAATCTGGGACTGATGACTGGGGAGACTTAAGGGAATAACTCTTCCATGATCCTCGCCAGTGATTAGTTGTCTCTTCCTGGTCCAGTTTGGAAGTCAGCTTGCTTTCTGCTGTCTCCTGCAACTTTCAGATAAGTTATTTTCTGCTTGTTTCTGTGGTTTTGTTTTCCTTTGCTTTTCTGCCCTTCTGGAGTGAGGTCAGCCGGGTCCCCCTGCTGAAGCCTGCGCTGGTCTCTGTTTCTCATTTATCTCGGTTTTTTGTCAGTCCCTGTTTTTTCAGTGGCTGCTGGGTAGCTACCTGTTCACACCAGAGGTCTGATCTAGCGGGGCAGAGATCGTGTGGTCTCAGTATTTTTGGAATCAGAAGTGTTTGAATTTTTCCTAGCGTTTTGCTGGATTGCAGACAGTATTCTGTCCTGTCCTATCTAGATGGTTTTGGGCCCCAGCGTTTGCTTATTCTATTTTCTACCTGAGTGTGTATTTCATCTTGTCTCACCGCCAATATATGTGTGGGGGCTACTTATTCCTTTGGGGCGCTGCTCCGGGGCAGTTAGCTATCCCCTTTCCATCTTTAGGCTTAGCTAACTCTCCGGCTGTGTCGAGGCGTGTAGGTCATCGTAGGTACGTCCCACGGCTGCTTCTAGTTGTGCGGTTAGTTTAGGGGTCTGCAATCCATTAGTTACCAACCTCTCTGGGTGTCTGGCTGCCATGGCTATTTTTGTTACTGTCCTCCTCGGCTACCAATTCATAACAGGACTTGTTGCTAGGGAAAGATTGCCTCCAAGCGGGAATCTGTCAGGAAAACTTCCTCTTAGCGGGAGACAGTCGGGGGTGGACCTTGCTAGTGTGAGGACATCCACGTTCCTGGGCACTGAGCATAGGGTAGGAAGAAGAGGGGACCAGCAACCCAGAAGCCGGTGAAGGATTCACCGTGGGAAACGTGAGCCCAAAGAGAGTGGGTTTACGTAGCAGTAGTCCAGTGGAAGAACCACTGTGGGAACGCTCAGTAGCAGAGGTTGTGCATGAGCGTAGAAGCGAGTGGGCCATCAGAAGTATTCAGAAAGGATAACCAGAGAAGGGTGGACGAGCTAGTAGAGGTGTCTTTCTTATGCTGGATTGAAGTGTCTCCAGGGGAAGAGATCGAAGTGCCGTTTTCACCGGGCTCCTCGTCCCGTCAACACTTAGTGGTCCATTCTGGTGTGGCAGCGGAGAAGAAGCAGACTTGTGAAGAATGTATTGCTGGTATCGTGTGACAAGTGCTTATGGTGTCTTGGATGTGCTGTGTCCAGAGGAAAATAAAGCAGAACTGTTTGACGTGATCCTGGACTCTGACTCTAATTGCTCTGTACGCTCCGCACGGGAGGAGAACACCCTAGAACAATAGACATTACAGAGGTAAAACACCACACAGCTTCCAGTGCATTGGCCCCGCGGCCGTCCCTTTACATCTGCACTTACTGCACACTGACCTGAGAGACTTCCTGATTATGCACTGGTAACCTGGATGTCGTCATAACGACATCGGGTTACTATGGCAGCAATCGGGACCCCACGGCGTGACTCTGATCCAAAGACAGAGGTGCTGTCAGTCCTCTGCCGTCTCCCGGAACACTGCGAACTTGTTTGATCACAGTGTTCCGGGGGTTAAAGTGTTGGGAGACAGCTGTGAGAATGAGCTGACACCCTGCCGCGATTGGCCGCGCTCCCCCAGTGAGCGCGGCAGATTGCCATGGCGTACTATCCCTTCCATGGTCTAATTGTGCCAGGGCACATGGACGAGATAGTACGTCAGATGGCAGAAAGGGGTTAAAGTTCTTGGAATTTATGGAGAATGGGGAAAACTCAGCGTACTCGCAAGAAAAAGTGACATGTTGTGGATTGCAAAATTGACAAGCAGGTAAATTTACGATGCATAAAATAGAAGCACAGTCGGCATGAGATCTCTATAAATCCCATCCACTTTGCTGGTACTGTAAAATGCTGCATTTGTGCAGCAGCAAAAATATGCAGCATCAAAAACACGATAAAAGCTCATGGTGGGAATGTCACCTTAACCCCTTAACCCCTTGGGGTTTGCACGTTAATGACCAGGCCAATTTTTACAATTCTGACCACTGTCCCTTTGTGAGGTTATAACTCTGGAAGGCTTCCATGGATCATGGCGATTCTGACAATGTTTTCTCGTGACATATTGTACTTCATGTTAGTGGTAAAATTTCTTTGATATAACTTGCGTTTATTTCTGAAAAAAAAAACGGAAATTTGGCAAAAATGTTGAAAATTTCGCAATTTTTTAACTTTGAATTTTCATGCCCATAAATCACAGAGATATGGCACACAAAATACTTAATAAGTAACATTTCCCACATGTCTACTTTATATCAGCACAATTTTGGAACCAAAATTTTTTTTGTTACAAAGTTATAAGGGTTAAAAATTAACCAGCGATTTCTCATTTTTACAACACCATTTTTTTGGGGGGACCACATCACATTTGAAGTCACTTTGAGGGGTCTATATGATAGAAAATACCCAAAAGTGATACCATTCTAAAAACTGCACCCCTCAAGGTGCTCAAAACCACATTCAAGAAGTTTATTAACCCTTCAGGTGCTTCACAGGAATTTTTTGAATATTTAAAAAAAAAAAATTAACATATAACTTTTTTTCACAAAAAAAATAATTTCAGGTCCAATTTTTTTATTTTCCCAAGGGTAACAGGAGGAATTGGACCCCAAAAGTTATTGTGCAATTTGTCCTGAGTACACTGATACCCCATATGTAGGGGGGAACCACTGTTTCGGCGCACAGCAGAGCACGGAAGGGAAGGAGCGCCACTTGACTTTTTCACCGCAAAATTGGCTGGAATTGAGATTGGACGCCATGTCGCGTTTGGAGAGCCCCTGATGTATCTAAACAGTGGAAACCCCCCAATTCTAACTCCAACCCTAACCCCAACACACCCCTAACCCTAACCCTAGCCTTAACCCTAATCCCAACCCTAACCCTAGCGCTAACCCTAATGGGAAAATGGAAATAAATACTTTTTTTTAATTTTATTATTTTTCCCTAACTAAGGAGGTGATAAAGGGGGGTTTGATTTACTATTTATAGCGGGTTTTTATGTTTGGCAGCTGTCACACGCTAAAAGACGCTTTTTATTGCAAAAAATAGTTTTTGTATCACCACATTTGAGAGCATTAATTTTTCCATATTTTGGCTCACAGAGTCATGTGAGGTTCTTATTTTTTGCGGGACGAATTGATGTTTTTATTGATACCATTTTCGGGCACATGACATTTTTTGATCGCTTTTTATTCCGATTTTTGGGAGGCAGAATAAACAAAAACCAGCAATTCAGGAATTTATTTTGGGTGGCCCTTTATATGGTTCTGCGTGTGGTAAAATTGATAAAGCGGTTACGATTACAGCGATACCTCACTTTTTTTATGTTTTGGCAGTTTTTATACAATAAAAACAATTTTATATAAAAAATAATTATTTTTGCATCGCTTTATTCTGAGAGCTATAACTTTTTTATTTTTTCGCTGATGATGCTGTATGGCGCCTCGTTTTTGCGGGACAAGATGACGTTTTCAGCTGTACCAAGCTTATTTATATCCATCTTTTTGATTGTGTGTTATTCCACTTTTTGTTTGGCGGTGTGATGATAAAGCACTGTTTTTTTTAAGGGGTTCACTAAAGGGGTTAACTAGAGGGACAGTTTTATAGGGCGGGTTGTTACGAATGCGGCGATACTAAATATGTGTACTTTTATTGTTTTTTTTTTATTTACATAAAGAAATGAATTTATTGGTAAATATTTTTTTTCCTTTTAATTAGGAATTTTTTAAAAATTATTTTTACACGTGTTTATTTTTATTTTTTTACTTATTTAGTTTAACCCAGTGTGGGACATTACTATATAATGTCAGATCGCTGCTCTGACAGTTTGCACAGTACTCTGTCAGAGCAGCGATCTGACAGGCAGTGCAGGAGGCTTCTCAGCGCCTTCTCTCAGCAGGCACTGAGAAACCACCTCCCTGCAGGACCCTGCAGGACCCTGCAGGACCCTGCGGCCATCTTGGATCCGGGGTCCTGCAGGGAGGAGGCCCTCGGAACAGCACGATCACATTGCGCTGTTCTGAGGGTCTCATAGAAGCATGCAGGGAGCCCCCTCCCTGCGCGATGCTTCCCTGTGCCGCCGGAACACTACGATCATGTTTGATCGCAGTGTGCCGGGGATTAATGTGCTGGGAGCAGTCCGTGACTGCTCCTGGCACATAGTGCCAGGTGTCAGCTGTGATAATCAGCTGACATCCGGCCGTGATCAGCTGCGCTTCCCCCGTGAGCACGGCTGATTGCGTATGACGTACTATCCCGTCCACGGTCATACGGGCCCAGGTACCATGGACGGGATAGTACGTCAGATGTCAGAAAGGCGTTAACGAGGTATTTCCAATATCCTATCCCAATATATAATAATAATATTAGAAAACACCTCCTATTAGAAATATAGTAGACTTCTTCTGAATCGTTGTCGCTTTCCCTATGTGCATAACATTGCAGTAGCTTTGTTATCCATGGTTACGACCACTAACAACTATTACTATATGAGTGGTCGTAACCACGATGACCTAAGCTACTACAATGCCCCGCACATGGTGTAAGAGACAGATCGAATTGGAAGAACTATACTACGTTTCTAATTGGAGGTATTTGTTAATATTATTATTACACTTACTACATATTGGGAGAGGATCCTGGAGATGGGAATATTCTTTATGTCTTTATGTAGATTAAAAATACAAAAAAAAAACTGACACTAAATACATTACATTACTTATGTTATAGTAGGATATGTTGGCATATTCCATCAGAGGTATCGATCAGGCGCGTAAAACAGATTATACCAGGGATGTACACTGCAAAGGGCCTAAAGCATTCAAACAAAATGTACGTTTCCAAAAATTTAAAAACAATTCATGACCATCCATTTTGTCAGTTCTGCTATGTTCACTTAAAGAGTAACCATTGTTTTAATTTATATTTCATAAATCAAAAGTACACATAAAAAAGAAGCAACTCTGTATTATATTTCATCAGAGAAATCCACTTCTCTCTCCTCCTGGACTGATCCTTCACTCTCAATTCATGGGTAAAATCTGTATTCAGTGAAGAGAGACTTTTTCATTACTTGATCACTGATGAAGATGATGCTGTTAAAATTCTATGGAAAGCGGAGACGGGAGGAGCTTGAAGTGCAGAGAGACATTCTGCTGCAAATTCTCCATATGTTGTAAGTTGCGGATTATAAGACGCACCCTAAATTTTGGGACGGAAAATAGGATTTTTTTTTTTAATAAAATCATGGTGCGTCTTATAATCTGCTTTTACGGTAACCTACCTGGAGGGCGGCAGTGGTGGAGAAGGATCCCAAGTGGCAAGAACGCTGCTGCAGGAAGATGCTGGGGACCCCAGAATGGTAGGAGGTGGTGTTCGACTTATGAGGAGCGGGGTGATGATGCAGGACCCAGGCTGGTAGGAGGTTGTGTCCGGCGGTGCGGGAACTCCACCAACATTTTGTGAAAGCCCAGAGCCCCCGCACTTTCAATGCTTTTCAATGAGGTGGAAAATGGCTGTCGGAGGAGGCACATGAGCTATTGAGATCTCAGGAGATGAGATCTTGGTGCTGTTATCTCAATCTGCGCATACGGCCTTTTTCCCCAGAGTCCACCGCATTATAAATAATGGAAAGTACAGGGACTCTAGGCTTTCACAAAATGTCGGCGGAGCCTACATACTCCCCCTCCTACCAGCCTGGGACCTGAAGCATCACCCACTCCTGCCGCTGCCAGAAGTTTCCTGTATCAGCCACCCTGGGACCCCGCTCCACCGCAGCCGGTAAGCTACATTTGGATTTGGGGGGAAAAAAAACCTGTCTTGTAATTTAAAAAAATATGGTAACTTTTCGAGTTACATCATCTCCTTTCTCAGTAATGAAACTGTCTTCACTGAATACAGATTTTACCTGTGAATTGAGAATTCTGAAATTTAATGATTAGTCCAGGAGGAGAAAAAAAACCAAGATTTCTGTGATAAGATCTATTATAACGTTTCTTATTTGCATGTGTACTATTGCTTTATGAAAAGATATTAAAATAACGGTTACTTTTTAGCAATTTCTATACCCATAGGACGTGGAGAATCCTGACATGACTGTGAATGAAGAAGTGGTCTCTATCCATTTACTTTCAGGGATGTCTTGAAAACAGACAAATATATGTGTTCACATAGAATTAAATGGAGAACGCTACGGATGAGTGAGCGCCTCTCCACTTAGTAGCCACAACACCTATCAGAACAGGGGATGAGGACCTAAAGATAGGTATGGAACCCATAGGTGGGACCAGGAGCTATCAAAAACACCTGCTCAGAATTAGTATCAGGGCCCAAATACTGGAAAAAAACAAAAACAATCTCTTAGATTATGGTAACAAGAGAAATGAAAAGAACTCACGAACAAGCCAAACCCCATATCGTCAGCATCTCCGGTAGAACCAAGACTTCTACTGCCAAGCTGGAAGCAAAACATTAAAGTTACTTACACATAGTGACAGAATATATTTTTTATGTTATAGTTTTTTCCCCCAGTTTCTAATTGTGTTTAGGTATAAGATTCAAATGTAGAGAAATGTTTGAGAATGACCCTACTCAAAGAAGCCCTCCTCCTCCCATCAAAGTTTTTATCCTCTTAATATATTGCCATCATCATATTATACAGCACTGTGTGCTTACAATTACTCATTTTGTTTTTCTACCAGCTAATTCTTCTCTTTTCCATTAGATCTATGGCATCACGTGATTAAAAAATTACTAGCTGAATCCTTCTAAGCTCTATGTAAGGGAAGGAAAGAGTGAAGAGACACACACATTAGTGTTTAAAGGCGTAGGTAGTCCGGGTCAGGGCTGGCTCCAGGTTTTCTTAGCCCTGGGTAAAAGAGTCTCAGTGGGCCCTCGATTCATGATGCATAGATAAGAAATATAGGTATAGTACAATGCCAAAACTTTCACTTCTTACATTACATGAGGGATATCTATTGTAAATTCTACAATAGCTAAGAAATCGGTGAACCCTCCACAGCTCACAGAGTGACTGCAGACTTATAATTTTAGACTAGACAATACAGTCCTCCATACAGTATTATGGGCACCAAAGATTCCACCATACAGTTTTATGGGCACCACATAGTCCTCCATATAGTATTATGGGCACCACATAGTCCTCTGTACAGTATTTTGGGCCCCACATAGTCATCCATACAGTATAATGGGCCCCATATACTGCTCCATAGAGTATAATGGGTCCCAGATATTGCTTCATACAGCATAATAGAGCCCATATATTGTTCCATACAGTATAATAGGTCCCATATATTGCTCCATACAGTATAATGGGTCCCATATATTGCTCCATATAGTATAATAGATCCCATACATTGCTCCATACAGTATAATAGGTCCCATATATTTCTCCATAGAGCACAAAAGGTCCCATATAGTGCTCCATGCAGAATGGTAGGGCCTATATAGTGCTCCATACAGTATAAGAAGCCCATATATTGCTACATACAATATGATGGGCCCCATATATTACTACATACATTATAATGGGCCCCTTATATTGCCCCATATAGTATAATGGGCCCCATATACTGCTCCATACAGTATAATGACCCAATATAATGCTCCATACAGTATAATGGGTCCCATATATTTCTCCATGCAAAGACAAGTAATCAAATACTCACTTCTCCTCATTCCCCGCTGCTCTGGTCTCCTCACCTCGAACTGCAGACAGGGAGCCATTGTCAGGGGGCTGATGTGACAGCAGCTGCTCTGCACTGCTCACACCTCTGTCTGGGACTTAACAGCAGTGTGCAGCTCCCCTCTGTAATCAGCCAGTCTCCTCATGATAGCTGTTTTTCTGCAGATAACAGAGGGTGTACCCCCTCTTCTCGCACTGGCAGTTTCTCACAGCGTGAAGCTGCACACTGCTGTGTGACGTATTGTCCTATGTAAATCTTGTAGAAAACTTCCCACTCAGATAAATGTTGTAATAAGATAATTTTATTATGTGCAGGCAATCCAAAATTAAAGAAGACGTTTCGGTCATACAATGACCTTCATCAGTTAGACAGATTGCAGTGTGCATAGGGTTATAGGCAATAACGAACACTTAGGATCAGTAGCACATGCTGCAGCAGTGTGAGGCATTCTATTGTCCCAGACAGGAAGGGGTAGCAGTGAGAAGCATTTGTTTTCACACAGAATTACAAGTGTTATAAAGACCATATAACTGCACTGGGCATCACATCTACAAACATTTTTATCTTCCAGGACTACCTCTTTAAGTCGAGTGTCTGCTAGCAAACATCGCCATCAGCTGACCTAAGATCATAAGAATAGAGAAAGAGGAGAGAATGAAATAGTAGGAACTGAAGAGTGGAGCATATGTAACCTGAGGGAAAAGGCTAGAGGAAACACCAGGTAAGGTGACAGATGTGGCCCACTTAATTATTACAAAATAAAAGCCCGGGAAGGCAAGGAATGGTAGGAGTAAGCGCCTGGACATGTAACAGGATGGACATGAGGTGGAGCGGAGTTGCCTTATAGCCTCCATTATGACTAATCAGATTACCAAGTAACCAGATGCGAGTGAAGGACCAAGTAACCAAATTCAGATGACCAGAGATAGAGATGAGAGACCAGAGCTGAGAGATCCGAGTGGACTGAGTTAGGGCCAAGAGAGACGACTAGCCCTCAGAAAGAGACGTTTGTGTGAGCCATTCATTGCAGCGTAGATGTACGGTGCAGAATGTGGATCGGGGCCGTGCTTCAGGGAACAAAGATAGCCAGTGAAATCACATATAAATTAACCGCCTATTTATTCGACACTTCCAATTTAAATGCACCAAAAAAGAGAAAAGGAAGTTTTACTACCATAAAAATATTTTTATTGAAAGTTATTTTTAAAAAATATATATTAAAATATACATATCATATATGTCATATTAAGGGGACATCTATAACAGAATGTGCAAACAGAACAGCCTTAAACAGGGTAGTATATAGATATTCACAGGTGTTCACAATGAGATATATTAATAAAATAATACTGCCTAATATATGGTATCTCACCTATGATGCAGTGCAGCAAATATATAATTATTCTCATTGCGGATCTCAAATCTAATCTCGTGTAACAGTCCAGCATATAATATTATTATCTATAGGTCATCTCTCATGTATACATGTGAGAAAGTGCATAGTGCAACTTGACAATGGATCCCTTCAAGTGCAGGTATATACAGGTCCTTCTCAAAAAATTAGCATATAGTGCTAAATTTCATTATTTTCCATAATGTAATGATTACAATTAAACTTTCATATATTTTAGATTCATTACACACCAACTGAAATTTGTCAGGTCTTTTATTGTTTTAATACTGATGATTTTGGCATACAACTCCTGATAACCCAAAAAACCTGTCTCAAAAAATTAGCATATCAAGAAAAGGTTCTCTAAACGACCTATTACACTAATCTTCTGAATCAACTAATTAACTCTAAACACATGCAAAAGATTCCTGAGGCTTTTAAAAAATCCCTGCCTGGTTCATTACTCAAAACCCCCATCATGGGTAAGACTAGAGACCTTACTGATGTCAAGAAGGCCATCATTGACACCCTCAAGCAAGAGGGTAAGACCCAGAAAGAAATTTCTCAACAAATAGGCTGTTCCCAGAGTGCTGTATCAAGGCACTCAATGGGAAGTCTGTTGAAGGAACAATGTGGCAGAAAACGCGACAACGAGAAGAGGTGACCGGACCCTGAGGAAGATTGTGGGAAGGACCGATTCCAGACCTTGGGACCTGAGAAGCAGCGACTGAGTCTGGTGTAGAAACATCCAGAGCCACCGTGCACAGGCGTGTGCAGGAATGGCTACAGTGCCGCATTCCCAGGTAAAGCTACTTTTGAACCATAACAGGGCAGAAGCGCCTGACTGGGCTACAGAGAAGCAGCACTGACTGTTGCTAAGTGGTCCAAGTACTTTTTTCTGATGAAAGCAAATTTTGCATGTCTTCGGAAATCAAGGTGCCAGAGTTCTGGAAGGAACATGGGAGAAAGGGAAATGCCAAAAGCCTGAAGTCCAGTGTCAATACCCACAGTGTGATGGTTGGGGTGCATGTCAGCTGTGTGTTGGTCCACTGGTTTCATCAAGGGCAGGGTCAGCAGCTAGCTGTCAGGAGATTTTGAGCACTTCATGCTTCCATCGTGAAATGCTTTATGGAGATGAAGATTTCATTTTTCAGCACACCTGGCACCTGTCTACAGTGCCAAAACACTGGTAAATGGTTTCTGACCATGGTCTACTGTGCTCAATTGGCTGCCAACTCTCCTGACCTGAACCCCATAGAGAATCTGTGGGATATTGGAAAGAAAGTTGAGAGACGCAAGACCCAACACTCTGGTAGTTTAAGGCGCTATCGAAGCATCCGGGCCTCATAACACCTCAGCAGTGTCACAGCTGATTGCCTCCATGCAACGCCGCATTGAGCAGTCATTTCTGCAAAAGGATTCCCGCAAGTATTGAGTGCTAACTGAACTTTATTATTTGATGGTTTTTTGTTTGTTTTTAAAACACTTTTATTTTTTGGACGGTTGAAATATGTTAATTTTTGAGACAGGTTTTTTGGGTATCAGGAGTTGTATGCAAACTCATCAGTATTAAAACAATAAAGACTGACAAATTCAGTTGGTGTGTAATGATTCTAAAATATATGAAAGTTTAATTGTAATCATTACATTATGGAAAATAATGAAATTTGCACTATATGCTAATTTTTGAGAAGGACCTGTATAAAGGTAAAGGTATTAAAGCATGTGCTTATTTAAGTATGTTAACGAATATATCGCTGGATATGTTACCTACCTCAGTGCGGCTGTGGCACCCTGACGCGCGTTTTCGCCGTGGTTCTTCCAGAGGGATGTGCGTAGCCAGTGTGAAGAGTTGTCACTGTGTACCAAGTAACTCACCAATTAGGACTTCGACTAGTGGGCATATCGTTGACCCACGTAGGGCATGTGTGACATTTTGTGACGGCAGCAGTAGTGAGAGTGATGCCGTTAGGTTGGGGCATTAGAACTAGGCATTACTGGTAACAGTTCTTTAATTGAATATAGAAGACATATATATATAACACGGTATATACTGTAATCTCCATTGTGTAGCTATCCAGTTTAGTTGCATTACCATGTTCTAATTGTGCCATAATAACTCTACTGGTATATTCATGTTACCTTTGACAACTGTGCCTACATACATATAGATATTTGTATTAGCTACATAAATAGTTGTTTGTTAAGTACACGACTTCTCACTGTTGCGCTGTTTTATCAGATACCTGTATACATCTATCTATGTAGTGAAGGGATGCACATGAGAGAAGACGAGTATAGTGATACCTAGCTGAGTAACTGCAAGTGAGCACCACCATTGCTGGTCAAGGCAAAGTGAAAGTAAAAAACTAATTACTGTTTTGGAACCTATATTCCCACAGGAAGAGATAAAGACGACCCAAGTCAGGTGACACCTGTATGCAGTAACTAATTATAAAATGTTGGACGAAAGGGGAGTTAGCGCCAAACCTGTACAGGACAGGTTGAGTGGCTGCTAGAGGCTTACAGCCAATAATCGCCACAGAATGGCTGGTAGCAGTCAGATGGCGGAGAAGGCTGAGCTGAGAAGAAAATTGGTGACCTTAGCTGATAAGAAGATCTTAACCGTAAGCAGCGCCAGTAGAAGATCTGTATCCCATTCCAGTAGAATATCCATACCCCGCGCCAGTAGACGATCCTATCCTGCGCCAGAAGATCATACCCCGTGCCAGTAGAAGATCCATACCCGTGCCAGTAGAAGAGCCATACCCCGCGCCAGCAGAGACCCATATGCCGTGCCAGTAGAAGATCCATACCCCGCACCAGTAGAAGATACATACCCCGTGTCAGTAGATGATCCATACCCCGTGCCAGTAGAAGATCCATACCCCGCGCCAGTAGAAGATCCATACCCCGCGCCAGCAGAAGAGCCATATGCTGCGCCAGTAGAAGATCCATACCCCGTGCCAGTAGAAGAGCCATACCCAGCGCCAGTAGAAGAGCTATACCCCATACCCCGCACCAGTAGAAGATCCCTACCGCGTGAGTTGAAGATCCATACCCCGTGTCAGTAGAAGATCCATACCCTGTGCCAGTAGACGATCCGCATCCCGTTCCAGTAGAAGATCACTACCCTGAGCCAGTAGAAGATCCCTACCCCGAGTCAGTAAGAGACTGTGACCAGATCCGAACCAGGCTCAGGAGATCCGGCTGCAGCAGAGGACCGTCCCTGTGGGCCGTTACTTCCAGCATAGATGTACAATACAGGGTGTGGGCTAGGGCCATGCTTCAGGGAATAGAGATGGCCAGTACGACGAGCACACTGTATACCCAGCGACTCGCATATCTAGTACTTGCAGCCTATCGGGAAATACCGGTGACCCTGCTAGGGCCAGTGTAACAATCAGAGGTGTTTATATAGACTACAATGGCGATGGGCCTACTACTGAGAGTGACTCCCGTAAAGTTGAGACATAAAGGCATTAACAGTCATTTAATTGCTGAATAACAAGAACAGAGTATGTAAAAGAACGTTGCACAGATATTGTGTTTAGTCAGATTTTCTTAGTGCGATAGTCAAATATATAGTGTTGGTTAAGTACCACTGTGTCCTCATTTACTGCGCCGTTGCATCCAAGTAACCTGCTTACAGTAGAAACAGAAGATCAGTTTTCTCTGCACCAGTAATAAATCGCTGCAAATGTCCCTGTAAGGGGGAGCAGCCGGATCAGAAGTTGAAGAGGAGAATGATAAATGCAGGGACAAGAGACTTCCTGTTTTTACATAGAGCAATGCTATATAATCTGATGATTGCAATATATTAAGAGGAAAAAAAAGCTTTGATGGGAGGAGTGCTTCTTTAACGTTGAATGTAAGGTCCATCCAGATATTTAAATATGAAGAACTGACCGTCACTTCCAAACAAAGAACAGGTGTGAACAGGTGCATACTAAGAGCAGTCATCTCCATATATAACAAACAAAACTGCATCTGTAACAATATAGCATTGGAATAGCATTATTGCTCTAGAAAAAAAATAAAATTAAGGTAAGCTGGCCAATTCATGTATGCTTAAAGAGAACCTGTCAGCAGGATTTAGCCCTATAAACTAAAGTCATGGCCATAATGGCACTTGATATGATACTTGATGTGTAGGGATCTGCTCAGTGGTTGTTGAACACTCACCTTATGAGGCTTTCATAAAATGGCGTCTTGTGTGCTTCGGGGCGGGATGTGGGGGCAGAGTCTTCTTCTCAGCCTCCTCTACTTCTTGTGCAGGTTACAGATTATTCAGTGACCTGCCTCCTTTTTAAAATTCAGCGCCGCTGCCATCATTGTGTGGCGCCTGCGCTGTGAGAGATGGCGTCCTGTGTAGAGGACTTAAATAAATTGCGCCAGTTGCGACGTATGCACAGATCAAGATTTTGGCTCAGTTCAAAAGTTGAAATCACTATATTTGTATACGTAGGCTCTCTGACTGAGCACTGCAACCATCAGCTTATGGCGGTTTTAATCACAGCAGGACCCATATGAATGTAGGCTATCAGCCTATCGCCTCGTCGTGGCTGCTGGGCACACATGAATTGGACAATTTATGCACTAAGTATCTTCATTTTAACTTTTTTTTCTAGAGTGGTAATGCTATTTCAATTTCAAATATTTCATGTTTTTGTATAAAGGACTGAGAAGGCCACTCGAGATTTTCAGATCTGTGACCATGTCTTGTTTTACTTCAAGTGTTAGGCATCATTTTGAATATATTTGTGAAATTGTGCTTTATTTGTTTGTCATTGGCCATGTGGGGATATATTTCCTTTTTTTTACCTCGATTTTGAGTAGTATTTTTAGGTCTACATTTGTGGAACTTTGTGAATTGTGCAATCTTGGCTTAACCTTATCAGGATGAAGATGAAGCTTTAAATGGATTGTCCAGGCATATGGTGTTGATGACCTTTCTGCAGGATGATCAATAACAGATCATGGGAGTTCAGCACCCAAGGCCCGCACCCATTGATAATTTCCCCTAATGAACAAATGTCTTGCTTGTACATCGGGTGATTGACAGCCAGCTTAGTTAGAGAGGACAATAATATGCTGGTTCCCGATTATCGGCCAGTGTAAATGCACTGAGAAACTAGAATTTGGGGAGTTTTTTTCATATGTTTTAGGCCCCTTAATTCTGAGCAGATCGGTGGAGGACCGAGTGCTGAGACAGTCACATGGGTCTAACCAGTATTGTGGTTTCTATCTGCAGTCTGATGAAGACTGGTAACAGACAACTATTCCCATCATCTCCTTACCATTGTTAAGGACATAATGGGAGTTGCAGGTTTATGCAAAACAATTGTAAATTACCAGGGTTGACCTCACAGTCCAATTAATCGCTTAGGTTAATCGCTGTCCTAAGCTTGGGGCTGTATCCATGTACTGATGATGATTTTGGTGCAGTCTTCATGTACTAATGATGATACTATTTATGTATTCATGTACTGATGGTAGTTCTGGTGCTGTATTAATGTACTGATAATGGTTCTGGTGCTGTATTCGTATACTGATGGTGATTCTGGTGCTGTATTTGTATACTGATGGTGGTTCTGGTGCTGCATTTAAAAGGTAATGAAGGTTATTTTAACGTACACTCACAACATCTTCTACTATATTAGCTGTAGATGACCAGTCCATATACGGCAGAATATCCACATCCTCTGCAGATATAATTTCAAGAACATTTGGTTCAATGTCAATGTCTTCTTCTGCAGTCTAAAATATAAAGGGGAAACCTTTATTTTTCAAGTCATAGTATCACAATTTCAAAAATCTATAAATGATGTAGAATACTGTTTCTCAATGATGTGGCTACTACGGTGCTTGTATGTATGTCTATATATTGGCCATGAAATATGTGCAGCTGCACACTAAAGGGGATGTCCAGGTCTGGGAAAAAAAAAAGTCTGCAATCACTATGTGACTGCAGACTGCGAATCCTGATAGCGTTTGGTGCGTCACAATTCCTCGTATTACCAGTGGCGTTGACGGTCGGTCCTGTGACCACAAGTACCTGTTGTGTATACTTGCAGTCACATATCAACTAAATGTGTTCGACTTCTCTCAAACAAGTGAAATTACTGAAGCTAGATGAGACTAATTGGCACGCCATCACAAAAAAATTGTATACATGCGGTCACGTGAACATTTGCTAGCACGGGCAACACTGAGTGTGCACTCTGTCACTATCACGATTCGGTAGTCTGCAGATTTTTGTCCCAAGCACAGACAACCCCTTTAAAATAATTCTATGGAAGTGCTAGCCTTGTCCTATGCTTTCTGCTTTGTTTCTCAAATGGGACAGATTTACTAATCCTGTCTGATTTTTTTACAGTGCAAGCCAGGACTTGCCAGTCTAAAAATCCATCAAATGTATTTAAAGGGGTTGTCCAATCTTGGGGCTCAAGGCTGCACTCAATCACTCTGCAGACTTGTGAATTTTTACAGCACGCAGGGTGTGCGCTGTAAGGATTCTCTGGTGTCAGGAGAGGGCAGTCATGTGACCGCATGTATGTGATTTGCATACTTCCTAGCACATTCCGACTAGACATGTCCAGCCTCGCTCAACTTAAACAAGAAAGTCATGTTTTCTATTCCTAGACAACCCCTGTAATAATGGATTTTGCATGGTGGCTTTTCATAAACTTGTAAACCTCCCCGTACAAGAACTTATGTTTTTTCTGTGTTACATACTCACCCTTTTTTCCACGGCCACAAAACTTGTGAATTGAGTCACTATTGAGTATTCTATACTGAGCTGAATGATGGACGACTTCATCTCTTGTTTCTTCATCTGCATCAGGTAGAAAAAAAAAATAGGGTTATCACAAAAAAAGAAAAATCCACAAAAACATAATAATATGTTGATCTGAAGAACTAATATGGGTAAATTATGATAAGAGAGCAACGTGTACTCTTGTGTCCCACTGTCCACGTCACCATCTTCCTCTGAAACACCTTCTTTGTAAATTTGGTAAAGTCTTGGTCTATCGTTACCAAAAGACCTTCACTCTGTCCAACCATTCTGACCTGATAAGACTCAGAAGGCCAACCCTCCCTAATCCTGACAATGTACTGGGGATCAGTGGTCAGCAGTGCAGCCTTGCAGTGCTGGGGTCCTGAGTTCAAATCCCCACAAGGACAACACCTGTAAGGAAGTTTATATGTTCTCCCCGTATTTGCATGGGTTTTCTCTGGTTTCCTCCCATATTCCAAAGACCATGCAGATTGGTAAACTAGATTGTGAGCCCCAATGCGGGCAGTGATGACAGTGTGTAAAGCGCTGCGGAATAGAATGGCGCTATATACAGTAAGTGAGAAAAATAAATGTATCTGTTTAAAAAATTATTTTATTTGATCTTATGATGCCCTTGGTGCAGGGCAAATAAAAGTGGAGCTACATTTATGTTCTATTTGACTATATGTGGGTCTATATGAATCCTCATCTTTAATGGTCTTTAGGTGACCCAACCCAACCTTACCCGTATATCCCAACTGTATTTATACAGGATTACACTTGCGATCAACAGTTTTCATTGTGTGCAGAGGAGACAAACGTATGTGTTGCATTTATAATAAATGCAATTTTTCAACTATTTTCCAATTACGGTATCCAAAAAATGAATTTCTGAAACAAGCATTACGTTTATGTCACTATTCTGGGCTCAACAAGGCTCTGCTAAAGGATTAATAGCCTGAATAAGTCTCAAAATAGAACAGAAAGTAAGGCGATGTTAAATACAGAGGTTTTTTTTAAATGATCAAAAACAAAGATTTTTTTTTCAAATGGAAACCATTTTAGGAAATGCTTCTTTTTTTTGCAAAGTTTTTAGAGGAGTTTCTTTTTTTCTAAAGTGGTTTTGGAAGAATAATTTTTTCCTATTTTTTTTGTAAGTTCCTAATTTGGAGCAAATTGAAAATTTCACCAGGATCTACTTCTAAGAAAGTACTTTATTTTCCAAATTTTTTGAAAAAAAAAAAAATAGCTGAAAGTTCTTCATATGAACAGCAAAGTGGATTCCTGCTGAAGTGAACAGGAAGAGTTTTTTTAGTGTTTTGAGGAAGGATTTTGGAGTGGATTCGATTCACTAAACTTCTCCAAAAAATTAGGAATGTTTTGAGCCTGTTTTGATTGGGAAAAGCTTCCAATATTTTCTGGTAATATCTAGGTGTACGGTGGCATCACTTAAAAAAAAAAAAAAATTCGCCCTTTTATAGGGAGTTTTTACATGTCGCAGGTATACGCGCCACACAATGAATCCGATGACGCCTGTCATTGTAGGTTTCAGTCAATTGGATTATTGCACTGACCTCATTCTCATTTTCCTTTTCGAGCAGGATTCCATCCTCGTAGTCTTTTACTAGAGCTCGAGCTGTAAGGGTGTGCAGCATCTGGACACAAGGAGATTAAAATAATATTAGCTAAAATAGGTAAATGAAATTGCATTTTTTTTCTGAAATTACATGCATGTATTTTGAGTTAGTAATATATTTTGCATACACACCACCTGTAATCCGCAGACGTGAGATCTTTGTCTTCCATTACTAGGAATCTGTCACCAGGTTTTTGACACCTAATCTGAGAGCAGCCTAATGTAGGGGATTTTCTCAAAAAGACAGCAAGTAGCCCAGTAAGTGACATCACTGGAATCAGGGTCTATGCCCCTACATCAAGCTGCTCTCAGCAAAAACCTACTGACAGATTCCCGTTAATGTTGATGTTTGATTTACACATTTGTTATGTTCCATTTTACAGATACCACAGGCATTTCAGAACGTAAATGAAGCAACGGATTGCAAAATTTGCTAATAATGTCCTTCCTTACCTCCATTTTTTTCTTTGGCAACTGTAACTAACAATTCTGCGCTTTTACTGTTGTTCAATAAAACAAGTTTAAAAAATAAAAATATTTGGAATTGGGTTTCATGCTGATTGTTTCCTTAACTGATTGCCGGCTATAGAGAAGTGATTTAAGGGAACCTGTCAGCAGGTTTATAGACCCCGAATTAACTTTCTCTATGTAAAGTTCCTGTAATCTTGATGAAGTCTGTACATTTGTATTATAAGTCCGTTCCTGCATTTTCTAAAAATCGACCTACAAATTTTCAAGCAAATAAGCTGCAATTGTAGGGCGCCTGTCTGCACTTACAGCTCTCTGGCCGCTCTCCTTCTTTCCCCGCCTGCCGCCGGCCTCCATTCAGTGACTGATGGGTCACTCTTCTCCGTCATCTGCTCCCCTGCACGAGATCTTGCACAAACGTCGTCATTTACAGGAGCATACGGAGTACGGTCCTGATGACGTTCGAAAGAAGGGATCTAAAGCCGCGAATGCGCTGTCACCCCTGAGAATGATGCAGCTTGTGTTAGATCTTATGTGAGGGAGCAAAACACAGAGAAGAGTGACCCATCAGTCACTGACAGGAGGCCGGCAGCAGGCGGGGAAAGAAGGAGAGCGGCTAGAGAGCTGTAAGTGCAGGTCAAACGTCTCATTTGCCTGAAAATTTGCCATTGGATTTCTAGAAAACGGAGAAAAGGACTTATCTAACAAAAGGTATGGACTTCATCAAGGCTACAGGGACTTCACATGGATGATATTAGTTTGAGGTCTAAAAACTTGCTGACAGATTCCCTTTAACAAAGAACTGGTGGGAGTGCTGGTTGTATTTGTAACGCTTATCTGTCGTTTACTGAGTTCCTCTCCACTGAGGTATGATGACCACATCAAAGGGGAGCTGAACTTTCATGTGATCATTAATCAGCTCCTGGGAGCTCAATGAAGGACATAAAAAAAAGTTAGAAACTCCACATGGAAAGGAGTTCACTGATGCATCCTTAGTTAACTCATTCTGCAGTCAGCAAAAGCAGAGCAACACAGAGGCTGTAGAAGACGAATGGTGCAAAGTTTATACTTAATGTAAACATCATTCTAGCCACAATATACATGCATTGAATTAAAAAGTTAAAAAAATGCCCTTGAAGGTGTTCCAACTTTATAGGCTTTAAAATAATGTACTTCAAAGAAATATTTTCTATAAAGAACAGATTACACAACAGTGAAAAATCTGTCCCATCCTGAATCACATCTTTTCTGAGAGTGCAGGTCACACTTGATGGACTTAAGGCCCCCATACACATCAAGCCCACGTTGATGGCACCTGCTGGTTGGAAATGCGTTGCCTTTCCCCCCCCCCATACAGTATGGAATCTATTTTTAATGTATACCAATAAAGGATTATTTTTAAAGGAGCTGGAACCAAGTCTTCTTCATTTCTTGAACCTGCCAATATTGGAGTGTTGGGTCAAGAGTCCAATATGTATGGAGTCCTCCCAACCCTCAACCCAACAGATGTTGTCAGGGGATATAAGGATCCGGCATGTGCGATTTCGGACCACCGATCCTTTGGAGTCTGCCAGCGACTCCCCCCATAGAGAACACGGTAAATGTTGGAAAACCCTAACAGTGTCACAGCTTATATTCTAGGATAAAAAAATACTTTATTCAGGACATAATGCCAATAAATGATAAAATACGGAGTAACGTACTGTTCCAGTCGTCTTCTGCAGCTCGGTGGTGGAAACCATGTTCTCCAGCTCCTCATTATCAATTAATGCCTTTAGTGTTGCCTACAGTTTAAATAAAAAAAAGAAAAATGTATTTGGATATTTTACACTTTTAATCATTGGAAAACGATGAAGCAAAATTCACAACAAATTACTGGACTATTAAGGGTTATTTCATCGTATCCTAAAGTAGTTTTTTCGGATCCCCAGTGAGACCCTTCTCTGCACATAAGGTGATACAGGAAAATATCACTCTGCATGAGTAGGAGACGTAGGACCTGCAGGTTTCTCTTGGAGTCCTGGTAGAAAGTCTTATCCTAGGATGCCCTCAGTGCAAAATCCTTTTACTTTTTCTATGCTGCACTAATGACTTAAAAAGAAAAAAGCAATCACAGGTAGTACTCACCCTACCCAGGTCCAGCGCCGGCTCTCTGGCATTACACAGATCTCTGGTTGGCCTGAAGCAGTGACATCACCGCTACAGTGCAAATCATCACTGCAGGCAATCAGGGAGCTCTACAGCTCGTGCTTTCTACATTAGTAAAGCCTTGAGTTCAGTGATTGGCTGCAGCGGTGATGTGCTCTCTATAGGTAACATCACGGCTGCAGCCAATACACACAGCCCAGAGCAGCTGTGGAGAGTCAGGGTTGGACCCAGGAGAGGTGCGGAGGGCGCATACTAACTGTGTTTGTTGTTTTACAAGAATGAGAATTTCAAAGTGGAAAATTCCTTTAACAGATATTTCTTTAAATCCTAATCCCTGTTAGTTTACGGGAGCGGCGCAGAAGACGCCGCCAAGGATCTGCCTTGGACTCGTCACCCGAAACATATAATACCCAGACGGCTATTCAAAGCGTGTGTTCTCTGAACCACCGCAGTATTTCAGAGTGAAACATATAGAGCCACAGCCAGGGTCCGATTTATGAATCTTATCTCAGGTTCACATTAAAATTCCCATAATCCCCTATAAAGGAGTTGGAGCCAAAACGCGTGTTCGGACCAGTATGTGTCTGCATACCTTTTGGAAAGTGCAGGGGACTGCACTCTCTTACCAACGTGGTATATATTTTTTGCAATTGGTCCCTTTCATGGATTGGTGCCTCAAAATCCACCCTGACTGTGGCCACGATCGGCCATGTATCTCCTGAATGTATGCTGACCTACGTTTCCATCGTTCTACACGCATAACTTAAAAAAGTTCCATGACGTGAGAAGTTTATGTTGAAATTTTTGATAGAACCACGCAGAAAGTGGTAGAGACTCCTCACTTGGGGGTTACGATGACATTCCTTGTATGTGCATTGGATCTTTAGATTTTCTCTATTGACAAGGAGGTTCTTCACGCAACACCAAAACTACTTGGAGTGCTGATCCATTTTTTTTTAATCTATACATAGAATGTTAGAGTTGGAGGGGAACTCCAGGGTAATTGTGTAAAACCCCCTGCTCAGTGCAGGATTCAGTAAACCATCTCAAACAGATGTCTGTCCAGCCTCTGTTCGAAGAGTTCCACTGAAGGAGAACTCACCATGTACACACAGTTTTTGAAGCAGAAACTAAGTGGAAACTCTCCAAATCTCAAAACTTTGAGTTTGTGTTCAGTGTTTGCTCTAAGAACTCAACAGAAAGTCTCAGTGTGCACATGGCTTTACTATGATTTTCTGAGCATCCTAAAAATGCAGTAATTTGCATTAAAACCTGACCATGTTGGACGGAGCTGCCACTTGCATAGGCACCCTTACCGTGCCACCCCTGCACCATCAAATACACACCTGAGTGCAATAAGGCACAAAGCCATACACAAAAAGGCTATCATTAGAGAATATGGCTTGTATGTTTGCAGGGGCTTGCAGGAGCTCAGAAGGGTTCTCATTAAACTGCCTCCATTTCACTGAAACAGCTGTACACGCTGAGGAGTTGAGCCGACTACTTTGATTCTCCATCTGCAAGAGAAAATGTAAAGCAGAAAGTTACTGTTATATCGCTGAAAACGAACGATCACAAATTCCTATTTTTTTTATTACAATTTTGGATCTGATGTAAGAGAACATTGAGGGGCACTGATACAAAACTAATAAAAGGGAAAAGTGAAGGAATCGCCGACTGCAGCCAACTAGATTTTGGCTCACAATTCTGAAAGTATTATGGTGTCTACCAGGGAAAAATGTATTTAGGATGTATGTTACAACAGCGTCGACGCCCCTGCGTGTGTCCCTTCCTCCCCCCTGCAGAGACACTGTCTCTCCTTCCAGGGCCTGCGCTCGGCAGGCAGGTTTCCTGGGAGAGTGCTTAGGGCGCATGTGCTCCCTGCTTCTTAAAGGGGCTGCGTGTGCGCTTCTGAAAATATCTCCAGCCAATGGCTGTGAGCCATTAGGTATTTAAGGCACCTTTCCCAAAGGGGAGGTGCCTTAGCAACTTTAGTAATCAGTATACTTCCTGCTACCTAGTTGTAAGGTCCCTGTATCTGCGTGCTCTGAATCTGATCCTCTCCATCCCATTTACCTGACTCTGCTGCACCAGCCTATCCTGCTGTACCTACACCCGAACCCGTCCTGCCGGTGCCTATTCCTGTTCCTGATCTGTATGAACTAGCATCTGTGATCCCATACCTGTGGTTGTCCTGTGTTCCTGTACGTGTTCTGCCTATGCCTGTTTCTGCATCTGTCTACCAGCCGTTTCCCTTCTGTTAGTCCAGGATGTGTCCTGGAGTGCACCTGGCGTCCACCTGGGTTCAAGTCTAACCACACAATCAGGGGCTCTAGTGAAGAACCAGGTGTTTGCTTAGTTACGCCCCTGCAGGCTCTCTCCGGACCGCGGCATAGTGGTTCCACAACCACGTGCGTAACAACATAAGCACGTCTCCATGACGCTATGCCTGAGGAAAACCTGTAGTTTCAATATCCGTTTCAAATTGATGTTTACGGTAATATACAAATTCAGTGAACTGTGGGCCATCTGTCAGTCAGTCTAGCTGTCAGCCCCTCCTGTACACCACCCATTATAGCGACCTTCCAATTCCCCCACTTTAACTCTGCCTACAGAAGAGAAGTCGCTAACAGCGTTTTACTTTACCCACCCTATGAGTCGGGAGAGATAACTGTTGGCCAAATGGCAGCTATCAAATAAGTTATTTTATTTACTGTATATAGTACCATCACATTCCACAGCACTTTACAGACATCATCACTGTTCTTATTGGGGCTCACAATCTAGACTCCCCATCAGTATGTCTTTGGAGTGTGGGAGAAAACCGGAGAACCCAGAAGAAACCCACATAAACACGGGGAGAACATATACATGACTTGCAAAAGTATTCACCCCCTCAATGGCATTTTCTGTGTTCTGCTACCTCACAACCTGGAATTGTAATGTTTTTTTGAGGGTTTGCATCAGTTCATGTAAAGAACATGTCTACTACTGTGAAGATTTAGTTTTATTTTTATGGTGAAGCAAACAACAAATGGGACAAAATAACTGAAAACTTCAGTGTGCATAACTATTCACCCCCCTTCGTAGAGCCTCCTTTTGTGACAATTACAGCTACAAGTCTCTTTGGATAAGTCTCTATGAGCTTTACACATCTTCCCACTGGATTTTTGCCCATTCCTCAAGGCAAAACTGATCCAGCTCCTTTAAGTTGGATGGTTTCCTCTGGTGAACAGCAATCTTCAAGTCTGACCACAGATTCTAATTGGATTAAGGTCTGGGCTTTGACTAGGCCACTCCAAAACATTTACATGTTTTCCCTAAAACCATTCGAGTGTTGCTTTAGCAGTAGCTTTGAGCTACTGCGTTGTTAGAAGATGAACCTCTGTTCCAGTCTCAAATCACTGACAGACAAACAGGATTTCCTCAAGAATATCCCTGAACTTCGAACCATCCATCTTTCCTTGACTCGGACCATTTTCCCTGTTGCCAAAAAACATTCTCACAGAAAGATGCTGCCACCACTATGTTTCACTGTGGGGATGGTGTTCTTGCTGTGATGAGCTGTGTTGGTTTGTGGCCAGACATAGCATTTACTTTGGGGCTAAAAAGTTAAATTTTGGTCTCATCTGACCACAGCACCTTCCATACATTTGGGGAGTCTCCCACATGTCTTTTGGCAAACTCAAAATGAGCCTTGCAATTTTCGTGTGTAAGTAAAGGCTTTTTTTCTGCCCATTCTTCCATAAAGGCCACATCTATGGAGTATACAGCTAAGTCTGGTCATATGAACAGATACTTCAGTCTATGCTTGGGAATTCTGCACCTCCTTCAGGGTTACCTTTGGTCTCTGTACTGCCTCTCTGATTAATATTCTCTTTGCCCGGGCTGAGAGTTTTGGTGGGCGGCCCTCTCTTAGCAAGTTTGTTGTGGTATCATGTTCTTACCATTTGATAATAATGGATTTGATGGTACTCTGGGAGATTATCAGAGATTGGAATATTTTTTTTTATAACCCAACCATGATTTGTACTTCTCAACAACTTTGTCCCTGACTTGTTTGGAGATCTCCTTGGTCTTCATGATGTTTGGTTAGTGTTGCCTCTTGCCTAATGGTGTTGCAGCATCTGTGGCCTTTCAGAAAAGGTGTCTACATACTGACAGATGTGTGACACTTAGATTGCACACAGGAGGACTTCCTCTAACTAAGCATGTATGAAGGAAATTTCTAGCCCCAGAAATTTTTAGGGGCTTCATAACAAAAGGGGTGAATTCACGTGCACTCGCCAATTTTCAGTTATTTGATCCCATAAATTTAATTTATGCCTATATTTTTCTCACTGCACCAACTTAGACTATTTAGCGTGGATGCATTACACACAAATCGGATTGCAAAAATAATTAAATGCAGATTGTAATGTAACAAAAAAAAAGTAAAAAGCCAAGGAGGGTTGAATAGTTTCACAAGTCACTGGAAACTCCTTGCAGATGTTGTCCCTGGTGGGATTTTAACCCAAGACCCCAGCGCTGCAAGGCTACAGTGCTGACCACTGTATGTTACCCTACACTATATGCTTTTCTTAGGTACCCTGCATATGGCACCCAATATGTAGATGACAACCACCCAAATGACATTTAAGCCATAATTCAGTATGTAGTATCTTTGTTAGAAGCAGTATGGGCACCTTTGAAAAAAAATTAACTGAAAGAACTCAGATGCTTAATATTAATATGTAGCAGCCTGTAAAGTGTATTATAAAATCAGGAAAAAGCGCTCCATGATGTAAAACCCTTTGATAGATGAAGATTAGGCCGTGCTAACGTTGTACGCGCTCACCCAATTTAATAGTGTAGTATCAGGCTGTTACACACAAGTGACAGGTCTAACTCTCCTGCAGAACGAGACTTTGCCCGATACACAAAAGTTATCATGTGTGCGATTAAAAAGGCAGGGTGCTGACAATATTAAAGACAGCCATTGTCCTTTCATAAAAATGAAATTTTTATTCTATTCCAATAAATATCCAAATACAACGCGTTTCGGAATTGATCAGGTGAAGAAAGAGCCAGATCGGCTCCAAAATGCATTGTATTGGAAGACAAGATATAAAATGTTTTTATGAAACGACAAGGGCTATCCTTGATGTTGGCACTGCCCGAATGCATTCTTGCTTTTTGAATTGCACACACAGTGAAGCATAGTGAAGAGGGCACATTTGTTTTAAACATGGGAAGATGACAAAAACATGACATCTTACCTGATCTTTCCATCTGCTCTTAGATTTGTCAGCAAAATATTCAAAGGTTCCAGATCCATACTGTGCAAAGCAACGGAGCATGTGCTTATTTGCCGTTGTCCTGAAGCAAAGTAAAACATCCGCTAGAGATAGATTGTGTTTTGTGTGTAATGTAATCATACAGGGTAGTCCATAGTTTTTATTAACAATTCCATAGTCAGTATGCACAAGCAGTGCCGCGATTATAGGGTTCAGACAGCGCTCGCTCTGGCTATGCGAATGCTGTCACTCAAAGTCAGGGGGTACTGCTCAGTATGTAAACTGAAGGGGCATGAAGATCTTGGCCACGCCAAGGCTGCACCAAAGCCTCCTCATAGTCACAAAAGTTAATAAAGTTCAAAAGTTCAACCATAAAAGTTCATCAAGTTCAACCATAACAACTCAACCAGCGCACACCAAAAGGGCTAATCTTTCCCTCCTAATCCTAATTGTTGATCAAGTGGACTAAACATTCAGAAAAGAACTTTAGAACACAGATGTAAGGTGACCTGGGACCAGGGGTTCCTTTTCTGGCCCTAACACTAAGGGGCGCCCTAGCTCGCCCTGTTCCCCAGGATACTTCAGATGGCGAAAATGCCGAGGCCTCCGCCCTTGCCTTATCTCCTAACATAGCCCTCCGTCTGTTCCCTTCCCCCACCCAGGGAGAAGGGGGCGCTACTGTGCACCGCAGTACACCAACCCAACAAACAGGGTGACAAAGACAAAGGGTAACTGAAAACGCCACACACACACACAAAATGTTCACTCACATATAACAGAGGAATCCACTGGGGTGTGTAGGAAGGGGAAGAAACCAAAATAGGAAAGGATAAGGAATTACCAAGCGCACAAACCTAACAACATTCACTTCTAATTCCTCCAGCTCTCCTTCTCATACCAACTTCTCTCCCTGCTTTAGCCATGCAGCAAAAAGCTAACTCTGACGAGGACTAGTAATAGATCTCAGATTAGGGAAAAGAAGTAGCTAACCGAGCACAGCTGAGAACAGGGATTTCCAACATGGCCAATTAACCCATGTTCTACCAGAAGAAATAAACAGGTGTCACGCTGTTCTGTCTGTACTTGGTTGTCGGTGACAATGCATGTCTGTGCTTTAACCCTTTGCTCCTTTTCACCCTAATTGAGCTGGGATACTGTTATCCGTTACCTGTATGGATGCTGCTTAGTTCCCAGCTCCGCTGCGTAGCCGTGAATGCGTGGGTGTCTCCGCTGCGCTGCATGACCACCCGCTTGTGCGGTCCCTGGCTATTGCTGTGGAAGCTACCCGTAGGTCAAGGTCCTCTGCAGTGGTGCATGACTTACTACGTGTGTTTAGGCTGCAGCCATTTCCAAGTGTCCTTGCTGTGCTGATTTGTGTCTGGCTCCATAGGGTGCACGGGCCACACCTGCCCTGCTTTTATCAGGGTTAGTGTGTGTACTTAAAATGCTGTCCCCAGCCAATTGCTGAGGGGCAGCTCATATATAAAGGCTCCCTGCCCTATGGGCGGGGCCTTAGCTACTCACATAGCTTCTGAATCTTGTCATGTGTGTTGTGTGTTCCTGTACCTGTCCCTGCGCCTATCCTGGAGGCGGTAATTCTAGGCTTGAATCCCTGATCCTGTACCCGTCCCTGCACCTGTCCTGGAGGCGGTAATTCCAGGCTCGCCTATCCTGGAGGCGGTAATTCCAGGCTTGAATCCTTGATCCTGTACCTGTCCTGTACCTGACTGTCTGAACTGTGTTTGCTGTGTTATGTTCCTGAAGTCCTTCTGTGCCCAGTGACTGTGATCTTTTGCTAACTGACTTCCTTTGATACAACCTGGGTTCATCTTGGAAGGAGGAGTCCGGTGTGGGTGTGCTGAGTTTCTGTTACTCTGTGCTCAGCTTGTTTTTGGTGCAATCCCCGGCCGGCTCCAGTTGAGCCTGGCGGGGCTTGCACCAGACCGCTTGGGTTCCTTTTTAGATCGCTTCCAGATGTCCGGATCCAATCCTTCCCTGCCTGATGCCCGGAGCCTGCCGATCGTTGCCAGATGTCCGGAGTCCGATGCCAGTGTTGGTCTTGTGATCCAGTCCGTGTTCCTGATGTCCAGTCCATGTTCCAGATGTCCTGTCCGTGTTCGTGATTCCGTGTTCCTGATGTCCGGTGCGTGTTCCTGATTCCATGTTCCTGAGTCCGTGTTTCTGATGTCCGGTCCATGTTCCTGAGATCCAGTCTGTGTTCCTGATGTCCAGTTTCCTGATGTCCGGTCCGAGTTCCTGGGATCCAGTCCGTGTTCCTGATGTGCTGTCCGTGTTCCTGGTTCCGTGTTCCTGATTCCATGTTCCTGAGTCCATGTTCCTGATGTCCGGTCCGTGTTCCTGATTCCATGTTCCTGATGTCCAGTCCGTGTTCCTGATGTCCGGTCCATGTTCCTGAGATCCAGTCTGTGTTCCTGATGTCCAGTCTCCTGATGTCCGGTTCGTGTTACTGAGATCCAGTTCGTGTTCCTCATTCCATGTTCCTCTGTCCATGTTCCTGAGGTCCAGTTCGTGTTCCTGAGTTCGTGATCCTGATGTCCTCATGTGTCCTGTCTACGTTCTGATGACCTCGTGTACCCTGATGTCATGCCTGTGTCCTGATGTCCCACCTGTGTGCCGCGGTGATCCGTTGGTACCTTGGAGTCCTCTGGGTGATACCCTTCTGGAAGGTGTGGAATCGGGAGTCTTGCATAGTCATGTTTGATTTATGTACTGTGTGTCTTCACTTATTTACTTTAGTAAACTTAACTTCCCTATACCTGAAGTTGTGCGGTGGAATCAAGTTCTACGTGTCTCTTCCTTGTCCACATGCTCAGCTGCCACAGAACCCCGGTCTCTGCCCTTCCCTAGTTCGGGTAGGCCCGGGTCCCCCTCTGCGGTATGGAGGGGTCATATTGCGTCCCCGGGGGACGCCCGCCCCACGCCATGGTGGTCGGTCAGCGTGGAGGCGATTATGGGCTGGGCCGCTTCTCAGCGGCTGCAGTCAATCGTGACAACAGGCTTAATAAGACGGAGAAGTAATTCTTCTCAAAGCCGGAGTAGGAGCCACCAGATGCTGTGGTATTCTGTCTCCGCTCCTTCGCGATAACCCCGTGACAACTACTTTCCATTCAAACAGGGGATTTGGGGCTTCTGATTCTCAGATAAGTAGGGGTCTCCAAGCTCCCAGCAATCATACATTTCTCTCATATCCATACCTGTTAAGGTATAAGTCATATAGCTAGATTTTCACTAGTCTTCAGAAGGGCCAACAAAAAACATTTGATTGTCACACATAACAACAGGCTATGCTATAAATCATTAAGTATTACGGCTTACCCTACACCAGCAGTGAACAGCTGAATATCCTTCTTATGTTTGCTTAGAATCTGAAAGACCAAGTGTTCATTTTGGACATGTCCATCACTGATCAGGAAAACTTTCTGAAGTCCAATTTTTGGTTTGAGTAAACACAAGCATTGCAGGACCTTCCAGAACTCAGTGCTACCCATGGTGGGCTTTGCCTTCTATGAATAGATAAAAACTTTGTAGTAAGTAAAGGCTAAAAACATGCAAAGAACCAAAGACCACAGTAAAATCTGAAAACAATGAAAATATACAACATGTGCACATATACTAAAAGAAAAAACAAAGTTAAAGGGGTATTCCAATTTCCAAGATCCTATCCCAATACGTAGTAAGTGTAATAATAATAATATTAGCAAATACCTCCAATTAGAAATGTAGTATAGTTCTTCTGACTTGCTATGTCTCTTTACTCATGTGCAGGTATTGCAGGACCTTAGGTATCCATGGTTACGACCACTGATATAGTGATAGTTAGCTAATTGATAGTGGTCGTAACCATGGATATGAACCTGCATATGATGAAAGAGTTTTGTGACTCCCATCCCTCCCTGCATTTCCCCTGGCTCACTCTCCACATTTGATCCCATCACAGAAGTCTCCAGGCTCCTCTCATCTTCTCATCCGACCACATGCACTACTGACCCCATTCCTTCACATCTTCTCCAGTGTCTCTCTCCAGTCGTCACAACCCACCTAACTACAATCTTTAATCTCTCCCTCTCCTCGGGCATTTTCCCTTTCTCCTTCAAACACACTATCATTACTCCATTATTAAAGAAACCCGCTCTAGACCCTTCCTGCACAAACAACTACAGACCGGTCTCCAATCTCCCCATCATCTCTAAACTCTTGGAGGGCCTGGTCTACTCCAGCCTTACCCATTACCTCTCCACTCACTCACTCCTAGACCCTTCACAGTCCGGCTTCCGACCCCTATATTCGACTGAAACTGCACTCATCAAAGTGACCAATGACCTTCTGAAAGCAAAATGTAACGGTGACCACTCTCTGCTCATTCTTCTCTACCTTTCTGCAGCTTTCGACACGGTTGACCACCACCTCCTACTCTCTAGACTCCAGTAACTAGGCATTAAGGATACTGCCCTCTCCTGGTTCTCTTCCTATCTTTCAGACTGCTCCTTCAGTGTTTTGTTCTCTGGCTCCACGTCATCTCCTCTTCCTCTCGCTGTCGGTGTACCCCAGGGCTCAGTCCTTGGCCCCCTTCTCTTCTCTCTCTACACGGCTCCAATTGGACAGACCATCAGCAGTTTTGGCTTTCAGTACCATCTTTATGCTGATGACACACAACTATACACGTCATCCCCCGACCTTACCCCCGCTGTACTACAGAACGCCACCAACTGTCTGTCTCCAACATCATGTCTGCTCTCTATCTGAAACTCAACCTCTCCAAAACTGAACTTCTTCTGCTTCTGCCGTCTACTAACCTCCCTAAATCTGACATTTCCCTCTCCGTGGGTGGCACCATAATAACACCCCGGCAGCAGGCACGCTGTCTGGGTGTTATGTTTGACAGCTATCTCTCCTTCACCTCCCATATAAAATCTCTTGACTGCTCTTGCCACTTAAACCTAAAGAACATCTCTAGAATCCGCTCTTTTCTCACCATGGAAACAAAAACCCTCACTGTCGCCCTGATCCACTCCTGCCTGGACTACTGTAACACTCTATTAATTTGCCTCCGCCCTTCGCCAGTCCTTACGTTGGCTGCCCATTCATTATAGGATCCAATTCAAAGTATTTGTTCTCACACACAAAGCTCTCCAGTGTGGCACCCCCTTACATCTCCTCCCTAATTTCTGTCTATCGGCCTAGCCAATCGCTGCGCTCTGAAAACGACTTTCAACTAACCTCTGCACTAATCCGTACCTACCACTCCCAACTCCAAGACTTCTCCCACGCTGCGCCAATTCTCTGGAATGCTCTACCCCAAGAAATTTTGACCAGCCACAACTTGCACAGTTTTAGGCGCTCCCTCAAAAGACATTTGTTCAAAGCAGCCTATCACGTTCCCTATTCAAAGTCATTTTATGTGTAAGTGTGCGTGTGTGTAGCCCATTCATTATCTCCATCTATCCCCCACTCCCTCAAGATGGCCGGACCATCATTGTAAATACACATCTGTACTTTGTATCTCTCCCACCTCATTGCAGATTGTAAGCTCTCACGAGCAGGGTCGTTTTATTTTGCTTTAATTATTGTATTATTGTTAACGCTGTTACTTATGACTGTTGTGTTTGAAACTGTTAAACTGTAAAGAGCAGGGGCGCTATATAAATAAAGATTATTATTATTGTTATTAAAGAGACATAGTGAATCAGGAGAACCATACTATATATCTAATTGGAAGGTATTTTCTAATATTATTATTACGACAATGACTACATAATATTGGATGGGATCTTGGAGATGGGAATACCCATTTAAGTTCAAGGAAGAAAACAACGTAGCTCCTTACTTTTATAAATGTCTCCATATCTTCTCCAAGGTTTAGCTTTGGAAATACATAAAACTCTTTAGAACCTGCCAAAATAACATTTAAACTTAGATTTTCTCTATGAATATTCATTATGGTGTTTCGAGTAAAAAAAATCCTTTGTACCTGATTTAGTGAATAGAATGATCGTTACCAAAATGCTGTTTTTGTTACGTTTACGGACTAATCATTATAGGGTCATGTCAATGGAATATGTCAGCAGGTTTTTGCTATATAATCTGACAGCAGAATGATGGAGGGACATGATGTCCTAAACTGGAGGGATACTGGAGGACAGTACTAGGATTAATTAGACGAGTGTTTAAGGTGTTACTGGAAGCTACGCCCTTAGTTTTTTGTGCTGGGGTATGTGGAAGATCTACAGACAAATGAGCCAGGTAAAATAGCTATAGCACGAATGCTGTATTTAGCAAGGAAACTAATAGCGCAAAACTGGTTGGATACCGAGAGCCCAACAAAAAAGGAATATATAAACAAAATAAACTGGTTTATAAGTTTGGAAAAAGGTGTGTACAAAAAAAAGAGGCAATATCAATATATTTGAACAGCTTTGGGCTGCCTGGATGGATGAACCAGGGCTCCTGTCGAGGGAATTAGTGAGATATAGATTGGGCTTGGTTTAATAAAGAAGATTATGAGAGATATGATCCATGTTTATCCCATGAGCAATAATAATGATTGCACCGCTAGAAACTGCAATAGGAGATGTTTTCTTTCTAGACATTACAGTGGTGATGACTGTTTTTTTTTCTTTTGTAAAATGGGAAATTTTTGCTTTTAATTTAATTTGGTCTTTCCCTTTCTTTGTCCCATCACCCCCTTCTGTGTTTACCTGAAGAGGGTAATATGTTCGTGTAAAAAGTGTTGGAAAACTTCAATAAAGATACTTTATTAAAAAAAAAAAAAAGAATGATGGAGGGACAAAGACCCTGATTCCAACGGTGTGTCACATAGTTTACTGGGTGCGGCAGTTGTGATACAATCACAGTTCTCTTTGCTGCAGATCTAGCAGAGCTCAAAATGCTGAGCTGTGTATGACCCGTCCACATCACTGATTGACAGCTTTCTGTGTACACTGTGCATAGGCAGAAAACTGCTAATCAGTGGTGGGGACAGGGTTGGACTAGGAGGCACCGGACACTTAGTCCTGTAGTAATAATCTCCTGCTGATAAAACATTGATTTTAATAAAACACCAAAAGTGAGTGACAACCCTGGAATCAGGTTTTCTGCCTCTACATCAGGCTGCTCTCAGATTATGTAGGAAAAAACTGCTTACAGATTCCCTTTAATAAATATAGCTTCTTCCAGTAACTTACACTGCAAATGTTTTGGCTCTGTTCACATGTCTAGTAGTTAGTAACATCTTTGGATCATAAAAATGGAAAAAAAACATCTGACAGGAAACAGAAGTGTCACATCAGATATTAAAATTACGCTGCCAGCACAATGACTGTTCAAAAAAAGTCCCGCCTCTTGGTGCTTCACGGCGGGGCCAATCCTTTATATACACCTTCCCACAGGCTTGGTTTCCCTCATCCTCCACCGCCTCTTCTTTTGATTGACAGCTCTGGCTTCATCGAGCCAGAGAAGGGTGGAGATAGATGGAAGCAGGCAGGTGGGCGGGTGTATATAAATGATTGGCCATGCCGTGATGCACCGAGCGGCGGGATGTGGTTTGAAAAGTCATTCTGTGCTGACAGAGACCCTGTAAAACTCACACAAGACAGGTGAGAATCTAGGAAGAGTCAGAGATGGCACAGAAGATAAAATATGTGTTTCTCTACAGACTTACTTGACCCAAAAAGGACAATGTTCACATATCTGAAGCTCAGAGAACGAAGCGCGAGCAGGGCGACCTGTTTAGCACTCTGAAAACAGGACTCCATGGAGTTGGAACAGTCGAGGCATATCGTCAGAAATACATCGTCATAATTGTATGGAATGTCAGGTTGAAAGATCAGCATGCAGGCCTATAAGAAAGCATGGAGTAATCAGCGTAAGGCAAGACTTTCATACAGCTCTGTACAATGGATAGGAAGCAAATATCTGTCCTGAGACATTTGATTTGTTGTTATATCAGGGTGGCCAATTCACAGAAAGAACCAGGTAGGAGTGGGTTAATTTCTAGCATAGCAGGTCTAGAGAGCCAGGCTGGGTGTTCACTTGTCAGGTCAGCTGTCCGTGATGTTAGAGAGGAAAAAAGACTGTGTAATGGTGGACAGTGTATCAGAGCCTGAGCGGTGTTGGAGCTGGTGAGAAACCAGCGAATGTGAAGTACACTGAGTTTGGTGTGGAACCTGATCTGCTGTCTGGGAAAGACTTTGCATTTCGATTAGCCTGCAGTGAGAGAAGGACTGAATTTTGACCGGGTGACCCTACTCTGTTAGGCTGGAAACAGACCAGTGTATGAAATATGCTAATGGCCCTGCGAGCATAAGCCGGGTATCAGTGCTCTGTGCTCCGTTCCTACTGCATGCGAGAATTGCAGCACAGGTGCGAAGGAGACGGAGAAATTAATTTCTCCATCTCCATGGCCTGTGAGGTTTCACACACACCCATAGAATTGTATGGGTACGAGTCAGCGAAGACTCGTTGATTGTTCTCACATGCCGATTCAACATGAGAAATTAATCACAGATATGAGCTGCACCATAGCATAACACGGGGCTGAGTGCTATGCGATCATAGAATGGTAGAGTTGGAAGAGACCTCCAGGGTCATCATGTCCAACCCCCTGCTCAAAGCAGGATTTACTAAACGATCTCAGACAGATGTCTGTTCAGCCTCTGTTTGAAGACTTCCATTGAAGGAGAACTCACCACCTCTCGTGGCAGCCTGTTCCACTCATCGATCTCCCTCAATGTCAAACAGTTTTTTCTAATATGTAATCTGTATCTTCTCCCTTTCAGTTTCATTCCATTGCTTCTTGTATTTCCGTGTGCAAATGAGAATAAAGATGATCCTTCTACAATGTGACAGCCCTTCAGATATTTGTAGACAGCTATTAAGTCTCCTCTTAGCCTTCTTTCTTGCCAGCTATACATTCCCAGATCCATTAACCGTTCCTCGTAGGACATACTTTGCAGTCCGCTCATCATCCTCATAGCTGTTCTCTGACTTGCTCCAGTTTTTCAATATCTTTTTTTAAAATGTGGTGCCCAGAACTGGAAATAGTATTCCAGATGAGGCCTGATGAAGGAGGAGTAGAGGGGGATAATGACTTCACATGATCTAGACTCTATGTTTCTGTTAATACATCCCAGAACTGTTTTTGCCTTTTTTGCTGCTGCATCACACAGTTCACTCTTGTGCAGTCTGTGATCTATTAGTATACCCAAATCTTTTTCACACATGCTGTTGCTTAGTTCTATTCCTCCCATTCTCATTGAACAACATTGGTCCGAGTACAATACCTTTTTGTCCTGCCTTACACTCGTCCTGTTTATATGCTAGTGTGAGTGAAGCCTTAGTGATGTTTTCCTGCCTTATCTGAGCCTCAAACGGCACCATACAGCTATCATTGGTTTTCCTGCCCTCTACTGACCCTACACATCAGAGCTGACCTGTGAACTGCAAAAAATCTGGGAGCTACAGCTGTCCTGACTGTCAGCTATAATGTGAAAATTGCCATATTTCCAGGGTTTTCAAATCAGATTTAAAAAGAAAAAAACAACAAAACACTAAAAAATTGACAATGCCATTTTTTTTGCAGATTCCACACCTAAATCCTGACAAAGTCACTGACAACCTGCTGCCAAGGCAAATGAATGGTCTATTTTACACCAACTTTGCAAGCTCCTGAAAAAAAAGGCATGGAATAATTCACACCATCAGAGATCCACAGCATTAGATTACACACTGTGCTCATGAACACGTCAGAGCCTGACGGCACACTTGCAGCCAGGTATGTTTTCTGTTAAACGCTTTGGCAATCCAGAGAAATGTAACAAAACTGCGTTCCTGTGTTGAGTTTTTGGTAAGTATTTTGACGCTGCAGCATTTCTGCACCTATTAATTAAATTAGGTTACTTGCATATTTATCGTGTTTTTGATGCTGCAATTTTTGTCTCTTGTTAATGTGTTATGCTTTAAATAAAGTTTTGTTTTTGATACTTCCTGGTATTTGGCTTTGACAAAACTTTGTTAATAAGTTTGTTTATTGACCCCGTCTACATAAAATCTTAGGCTGGGATCACACATGCGACAAAAACGTCCGACGCTCGCATGTGAAATCCCAGCTCGGGCGCCGGCACTCGGGAGTGGAGCGAGCGGCTGCATAGAACTACATGAAGCCGCGCACTCCACTCCCGAGTGTCGGCGCCAGAGCTGGGATTTCACATGCGAGCATCAGACGTTTTCGTCGCATGTGTGATCCTGGCCTTATCATTAGTATCTGCCAATACACTTGTATTGAGCTGAGGCCGCGCCCCGTCTAGTGAAGTAGACGACTATAGGGTGCGGCCTCGCTCCATACAAGTGTACGTAGGGGAGGCCGAGCCCACTCGCCGGGATTATGTATAACTCATATATACCCTCCATTCCCTGGTTTGAAATCGGAGAATCCCCCAGCGCACAGTGCATGCGCTGGGGGGATTCATAAGTCTGCAGTCATGCAGAGTGACTGCAGACGTATTGGCTTTGATCAGAGAACCCCTTTAAGAATAAATGCATACCACACTGTATAGGAAAGGCAGTCTGTTTCACTTTTCTTTACAGTTGAAAAAATAGAAACATGTTGATACAGACTACTTGCACTTGGGACAGGAGACTTTTTTTTGATTCTGCTAGGTGAATGTGAATGGGGTCTGTGGATTGGTTCGATGTGGTTCACGAGTCACAAAAATGAGATGTGAACGGTGCTTTTTTTTTTTGTTTGATGTGAAAACTCAAACATTTCAAGCGCGAACTTTTAGTATAGCTATTGTGGATGGGTAACTAAAAGACAGCTGAATTCTAGTAAACGAGAAGAATAGAGAAAAGAAAGTGACTGTATGGTACCTCACTGTCTTGATCCGGGTGCTTCTCAACCCACATTCTTGGAATATAAGAATTTTCCAGGTTTATAACCATAATAAAACCTTGATCATTGAAAGAACTCGCTTCTTTGGTTTGAACGACAGCTTTGCACTCCGTCCTCTGCAATAAAGACAATGGACTGATAGTTTCCACATTGATTGATCTATTGTGCAGCGGGCTCTTATGGAAAGCACTTACCTTTATTTTGATTTCATGTGTATAACTGGAAATATTATCTATTTTCCTTGGCATCTCAATGGACATATCCAAACAAAAAGATCTGAAAGAAATTAAAAATGTAAAAGTATGCACAATGTTAGCAAAATGTGTGAAAGAAGGGGGAAACGAGTACAGTTTCTGGATATAGACTGTATCTATGCATCACTATGAGACCCCTCATTCCTGTGTGATATATATTATATATTATTATACATTAAGATGTTGTATTAATAATAATTAAATAATAATTAATAATAAAATAATAATAATTAAAAATAGTTAATCAATTACTAATATTATATATTAACATTAATATATATCATATGTACTGTACATATAATGATAAGGACAAGTATTGAATCAAGTTTTTATGATATACTTTTTTTCCGTATTTATTTGAAGCTTTTACGTTTTCCATGTCATTATCTAAATTACAATCGAGTAATACTTCCTGTTCCCTCCAGATCACTTTCCAGCAGTCTTGTTATCATCACAGGCAGAATGGCAATGAAAGGTATCATGTTGTGAATATGCTAGAGGCGGCTTCTGAGCTGGGGCTCCCTCCAGTGGTTGCTGAAGGTAATGAACTGATTAATGAATGGCCTTCAGCTGGCGCTGAATGGTAGGATATAAGATGCCTGATTTCCCAGCAGCCTTGCCGGTTATCAATTGTTCTTCTGGTCTTGCTTGAAGCACTGCTACTTTCCTGCTCTCCTTCAGATAAGTTTTTACTGTTTTTTTTTTCTCTGTTTGATTTTCTCTGCTGGTTTGCTGCCTGCAGTGGACTGCAGCCTGTCCCCTTTTGGGGGGTCTGGCGCTGCAATTGTGCTCCGTTTGTGCCTGCACTTTTGCTTTGCTTTTTTGTTACTTTTAATTTGCTGAATAGGTTTTGTTACACCAGAGATCTGATTTAGGTGGAAGAGGTCATTCTATTTTCTGTCTGTGTCCGAGCTTTCTTCTTGTCTAACCGCCATTACATGTTTGGGGGCTTCCTATTTTCTTTGGGGATCTGCTCCGGGGCAGATAGCTTTCATCTTTCTGCCTTTAGGTGTAGTTACCGAAACATAACAGTATAACCGGCCAGAACTGAAAATTATATGGTACTCAACAGAAGGGAAAAATAGTAAAAAAGGAAAAAGAAAAAAAGGAGTTGTCAGAATTTTTTTTTCTGTTTGTTGCATTTTTTCCCTCTTTTTCTCTGGGTGCTGAGGAGGAATTTTTTTTTTCTCTCAATGGAGTTTGCACAGTTGTCTGGCCGTGTGGATCAGCTTGCCACTGAGGTTCGGAGTATTGCTACCTATCTTGCTGGGTTGCCAGTTGTGGAACCTAGGATCCCCATGCCAGATTTGTTTTTGTGGGGATCGATCTAAATTTCTGAATTTCAAAAATAACTGTAAGTTGTTTTTTGCCTTAAGGCCTAAGTCCTCAGGGGATCCTGTTTTGAATGATATTGATGTATTTTTTCAGGCTCTGGGGTTATTGTACGATGAACCTAATGTCACTGATCAAGCTGAAAAGACCTTGGCATTAAATCAGGGTCTTGAAGACGCTGAGTTGTACTGTCAGAAATTTCGAAAGTGGGCAGTCCTGACCAAATGGAATGATCATGTTCGGACTGTGTTCCAGATTTTGAGAGAGAATGCACTGTATGTGAAGGGATCAAAGTGTCTTTTTGGCGTACAGAAGATCTCATTTCTGGGATTCATTTTGTCTACATCTGTTATTGAAATGGACCCGGTCAAGGTTCAGGCCATCTGTGATTGGGTTCAACCTACTTCATTGAAGGCTCTTCAGAGATTTTTGGGTTTTGCCAATTTTTATTGTAAATTTATTGGTAATTTCTCTGGTATTGTTAAACCATGACTGATCTGACCAAAAAGGGTTCCGATGTGGTGAATTGGCCTCCTGAGGCAGTTTCTGCATTTCAGGAACTTAAGCAGAGATTCATTTCTGCTCCTGTTCTACAGCAGCCTGATGTTTCTCTGCCGTTTCAGGTGGAGGTTGATGCCTCTTAGATTGGGGCAGGTGCCGTTTTGTCCCAAAGGGATCCAGAGACCTCTAAGAGTAACCCTTGTGCCTTTTTCTCTCGAAAATTTTCTCCAACTGAACGTAATTATGACGTGGGTAATCGGGAGTTATTGGCCATGAAGTGGGCCTTTGAAGAGTGGAGACATTGGCTGGAAGGAGCCAAACATCAGGTGGTGGTCCTCACGGACCATAAGAACCTGGTTTATCTCGAATCAGCCAAGCGACTTAATCCTAGACAGGCCAGGTGGGCCTTGTTTTTCGCACGTTTTAATTTTGTGGTTTCTTTTCTTCCTGGCACTAAGAATGTCAAGGCGGATGCCCTCTCGAGGAGTTTCTTTGCAGATTATCCTGAGTTATCTGATCCTGCTGTTATTTTGAAAGAGGGTGTGGTTCTTTTCGCCATTTCACCCAATTTGAGACTGGCTCTGGAAGGGTGTCAGGAGGATAAACCGGAGCGCTGCCCTGTTGGGAAGTTGTTTGTTCCAGACCAGTGGAAAAAGAGTGTGATGTCTGAGATTCATTGTTCCGCGTTGGCTGGTCATCCCGGGATTTTTGGTACCAAAGACTTGGTGAGTCGCTCCTTTTGGTGGCCTACTTTGTCTCATGATGTCAGGGACTTTGTGCAGTCCTGTGGGACTTGCTTCGTTCCAAGCCTTGCTCTCGTTCTAGTGGTTTGTTAATGCCATTACCTGTACCCAAGAGGCCATGAACCCATATTTCTATGGATTTTATTTCTGACCTTCCTGTCACTCAGGGAATGACCGTTATCTGGGTAATCTGTGAAAGGTTTTCCAAGATGATACATCTTGTGCCATTGCCTAAGTTGCCTTCCTCCTCCGAGATGGTGCCTTTGTTCTTTCAGCATGTGGTTCGGTTGCATGGCATTCCAGAGAACATTGTGTCTGACAGAGGAGTCCAGTTTGTTTCCAGATTTTGGAGGACATTTTGTTCTCAACTTGGTGTTCAGTTGTCTTTCTCCTCTGCATTTCACCCTCAGACCAATGGACAAACCGAGAGAACAAAACAGACCTTGGAGACTTATTTGAGATGTTTTGTGTCTGCTGATCAAGATGACTGGGTCTCTTTTTTGCCTTTGGCTGAGTTTGCTCTTAATAATAGAGCTAGCTCTGCCACTTTGATGTCTCCATTTTTCTGCAATTCTGGGTTTCACCCTCGATTTTCTTCGGGACAGGCGGAGGCTTCTGTCTGTCCGGGGGTTGACTTTTGCAGCGTATGCAGATTTGGGACCAGGTAGTGGAGAGGTTGTCTCTCTCTCAGGAGAAGGCCCAGCGGTTTGCCAACCGGCATAGGACTGATGGTCCTCGTTTTAAAGTGGGGGACTTGGTTTGGTTGTCCTCAAGGAATATCCCTATGAAGGTTGCATCTCCTAAATTTAAGCCAAGGTTCATTGGACCTTATAAGATCATGGAAATTATTAATTTGGTTTCCTTCCGTTTGCTTCTTCCAGGGACATTTAAGATCCATAACGTGTTCCACAAATCCTTATTGAAGAGGTTTGTCGAACCAGTGGTTCCTATGGCTGCACCTCCCGACCCTGTTTTGGTTGAGGGCAATTTGGAGTATGTGGTTGAGAAGATATTGGATTCTCATTTTGCTAGACAGAAACTCCAGTATTTGGTTAAGTGGAGAGGTTATGGTCAGGAGGACAATTCTTGGGTGTTTGCTTCGGACATTCATGCTGGGGAGACTTATCCGTGCCTATCATCGAGCCCATCCTGATCGGCCTGGTTGCGCAGGTAGGGTTCGGTGACCCCTCCTCAAGGGGGGGTACTGTGGTGAATAAGCTAGAGGCGGCTTCTGAGCTGGGGCTCCCTCCGGTGGTTGCTGAGGGTAATGAACTGATTAATGAATGGCCTTCAGCTGGCGCTGAATGGTAGGATATAAGTTGCCTGATTTCCCAGCAGCCTTGCCGGTTATCAATTGTTCTGGTCTTGCTTGAAGCACTGCTAGTTTCCTGCTCTCCTTCAGATAAGTGTTTGCTGTTTTTTTTTTTCTCTGTTTGATTTTCTCTGCTGGTTTGCTGCCTGCAGTGGACTGCAGCCTGTCCCCTTTTGGGGGTCTGGCGCTGCAATTGTGCTCCGTTTGTGTCTGCACTTTTGCTTTGCTCTTTTGTTACTTTTAATTTGCTGAATAGCGTTTTTTTACACCACAGATCTGATTTAGGTGGAAGAGGTCGAGTGATCTCAGGTTTTTTCGCAATCAGACGTGTTGGTATTTTTGTTAGGGTTTTTGTTGGATTGCAGTTAGAATTCTTTCCTGTACTTTTCTGTCTAGACAGATTGGGCCCCAGCGTTTGCTCATTCTATTTTCTGTCTGTGTCCGAGCTTTCTTCTTGTCTAACCGCCATTACATGTTTGGGGGCTGCCTATTTTCTTTGGGGATCTTCTCCGGGGCAGATAGCTTTCATCTTTCTGCCTTTAGGTGTAGTTACAGAAACATAACAGTATCACTTATGTATATAGATAACACAGGATCTGCTATCCACAACAGGTGGTGGTCACTTTCTCCTCCCTGCAAAGGGAACTCTGCACAGGTCACTGAGCATGAACAGAAGTCAACAGGTCATTGTTGAACTGACAACGCTAGTAGTTGTTCAATGCTCATGCACAGGAAAAGAAGAAGAAAAAGTGCATTCAGAAAATAAAGATTAGACAAAGATATGTTTCTTTTTAAACCACATGTTACTGTGGCCTATCCTGCTGTATATTGCTGGGAGTTATGTACCCACATTGGACATATGTGGACTGATTATTTAACTTGTTGGTGCCATACTTTGCTACCTTACTGGCTCCAGACAGCTGTTAGGCTTTGTGGAAACTGGGCTGCTCCGGTTTTCTTGCTGTCAGCACCGAAGAACGGAGAGCTGCATGCTGCCCAGTAAAGCAGATGTAAATTCAAAATGAATATTCACTGCTCCCCATGCTCATCTCCGGTGGGCATGGGAAGCAGTGAATATTAATTTTGAATATGCACTGGTTACACCTCTCTCAACATTTTCTAAACTGTTATTTTGCATCTCCTCTGATGAATGAGTTACATGCTCAGGCTCTGTTCATGGTAAGTTATCAAGCTGGAGCAGGTTTATTGTCTATCAGAAACAGTCCCAAAAACCCCATGGACTTTCATGGGTCCGCTGAGGTTACCTTCATTTGTCATGGCAAGAATAGTGATGTATGCTGCTGAAACCCTAAGGGAACGCCTAATGGAGGCTCTCAGCGTAAATGTGAACACTGACTTAGAAACTTCTTTATAAAGAAAATTCATTGTAATGTGATCCATTAGGATACATAGAAAACTTCTGCACAGCATATTGAATACAAAGCTACATTATACTGATCAGAGACAAAATAGTGATTTCTAACACTTACCCGCCTGGTGTCATGTCACTTCCAATGCCTACTTTTGTTACAGTATCCTATTAAAATAAAAAGGTTCCAATCAACAAAACTATTGTACTGATGAAGATATTTCCAATAATGGCATTTTTTTTACCTGTGTGTTTTCCTTTAATGCTTTATCTTGTTGCCATTCAGCCACATTTCCAGGAATTGAGAATTCAATACAATTATACTTATGGCTGAGTTCCATAACGTAAGTGATTTTTATGACAACCGTCGCCTTGGATGGTAAATTTCCAACACTCACTGTGAAGACGTCCTAAAACAGCAATAGCAAGTCTAACTGTTGGTCATGTCGATTGTCCGTAAAAAGAGGTTTGCAAAACATTAACATTTTAAAATGGGCATGAATCCAGATTCATAGAATGCTAATTTCATATTAAGATTATAAATTATTGTGGATTATCATAGTCAACGCACCAGCCTCATTAGGTCTAAGCAATCTATCCAATAATGTATTCAGTCTGTGTTGAAAAAATTGTGGCTCTGTGTTTAGCACTGCTACTTTGAAGGCTGGGGTCTTAGGTGATGACAGCTCTGCCCACAATAACAAAGACTAGGAGGAGTCGCAGAGACTTGGCACAGTTTGTACGGCAGCTGGAGGACAGGGATTTAACAAAACCAGGAAACTGCTTTAGGGGTTTTCTTGTTTTATATAATTAATAAAGTTCGTTATGTAATGTCCTAATATCTTTTGGGATGTTTTTTCATTCTTCACCATTGTAGGGTATGTATACAAGCATACACTTTGATTTCACCTCTCTAGGTTACAAGTAAAATTATCCTACAAAAAATTAAACATTATTGGGGCTATCCACTACTAGGACAACCCTTCTGAATCAGAGTGTTTGTCCCCATTAAAATAAAAGCACCTACACTCACCTTGTGAATCAGCGCCATTCCAGCGGTGTCGGCACTCGCTCTCCCGGTGCTCATGTGACGTTGTTACGTCACATGATCCCTGCATCCAATCACCGTTGGCTTTACTTTCCCCGCCTCCGGAGGTATAAGTAATCAGGAAGAAGTGAGAGTTGCGGCTAGCCGCTCACTTCCTGTTGATTACTTATACGTCTGAAGGCGGGGACAGTGACGCCAACAGTGATTGGATTCAGGGATCATGTGACGTAACAACTTCACGTGAGCACCGGGAGAGGGAGTGCCAATGCTGCTGGAACGGCACCGGCACCAGAGGTGAGTATAGTTGTTTTTATTTTAATGGGGCCAAACACTCAGATTCAGAAGGGTTGTCCTAGTAGTGGACAAGCCCTTTAACACAATGTAATAGTTTGGAAACATACAGGAGCATCTTGGTCCATGAGATAAGCGCCATGTCCTTCACTGATGGCGGTCCTGTATTCTTGATGTGCCTTCTGCTTTTCCTTCACCTGAACACAATGATTTACATCAGAAACAAATATAAATATTAAAAATAATAATGTTACTGTAACCAAGCCCTGTACCTCTCCTATGATGTGTTTCCCATTGATAAAAGCTTCAAATCCACATACAGCTGCTGTGCTGTCCAGGGGGAAAACATACTTTGCCTCAATAGGGAAGGTGGAATTATTCTTATAGGTCTGGAATATCACCACCTGTTGTAGGAAAACATGTATTAGATTATTTATCTGAAAAACTCCAGGCCTTTCTGATGGTATAATATTTTGATATCACATATACCTGAGCTGCAAGGTCCTTTAACCGAGCTTTGACATGTATACTTTCAAGAGGAATCTGCTGCCCGTCACTGCCTTTTAGACCACCTTTTGTGACCTGTTGCTCAGGTAGATCGTCTACTGAAACATCTGTTAAAATAGGAAAATTCATTCATGGGATGGTCTCGTTGTCCAATGTCGTGGGCAATCCCCACTTTTTAGATGGATCCTTTAGCCAAAAAATAGATCCAAAAATGTCCTCCTACGAGAACACAGTTGCGTTGGGTCCACCTTGTCACGGTGGGATAGCGTTTATGCTTTTTGATAAAAATAGTGTTAACTATGGACCCTATGTTATTGTTATGGTTTTGTTTTTAGTTTATGCGTGTAATGCAGGGCAGTACAAGTCCTCAATAGTGAAGGACTCTCTTTATAACTGCTCTCCAATCAGGCAAAGAGATGAAGATCCTCAACTGAGAACCCCCTAATATAATCTGAGAATTACCCAACAAATCAGAAACTGGTTTTCTTAAACTCCAGAACTCATTTACAAACATCCCTTACCTTCTGATGCTTCAGGCAGGCTCTTACAATGATCCGGTGCTTGATCAATTGATATATACAAAGATTCTTTCTGTAGGTCGACATAGTCCCCATCCGTGGAAAACTGCACAACGTATCTCATCTGTACTTGATTGACGTCATACACCACATATTCATCATCCTAAAAAGTACCACCAGAGTATCAGGCAGGATGATCCACCTCATTCCCACTGATGATGGTGAATAGTGGAAGGGAAGAGGGAAGTGGGATAGAGGATCCCTGATGGGTGATGAAGAGCGTGTTGCTGAATTCGGAGCACCGTTCCAAGTTTATTCTATGGCGTCTAATGATTATCTATGTTCCACTTTTTCTATCAAATATTCTAAGTTAAATAAGCTACATTTTGAAGTTTGCTTTACGTTACACTATAATTCTATAAGAATGGAGATATTGTATATAATTTCTACTCACAACTTAAAAAGACAAGTAGTTTTTAAGGACTTTAATATTAGACACAGGAGTGGGGATTCCCAATTAGAAAAAACATAAAAATCAACCTCTATAATAAATACTAAATAAACCATGGAGATGCAACTTACAGGGGTTGTCCAGCCTAAAAAAAGGACACTGAAATGTGCTTAAAGAAGACCTATCACTTGCCATAGGCATGTCATTTTTTTACTTGGTGGAAATGCTGCTGTTCTCCCTAATCTGAATCTGGAGCAGTTTTTCTTTTGTTCCTGTGCCTCTCCATTCCTGATATATGGCTTCCTCTTTCCTTAATAGAAGTCTTGTCTTTTATCCAACTGTGCGTGGTCCTCAACTCTTCTCTATGGATGTCTTCATGAGGTCCACACCCAATTAGCACAAAAGTGGGAAGGGACCATATCTCAGGAACAGAGAGGCACAGGAACAAAAGAAAAACTACTCCAGATTCAGGAGAACAGCAGGATTTAACACCAGGTAAGAAAAATTACATATTTATGGAAAGTGTCTTTAAAATAGCAAAGTATACCACTTAGTCGTATGTCTCGATTAAAGGTATTACCCGATTTTCAGCACCAGGAGGGAGTTTAGTGTAGGTGTGGCATCATATTGTCAGAGCTGTGTGTAAAGGACTGGATGATTGGCACATTTCAATATCTAAGCCCTGTTTTCTGCCTATGAACTGACCGTGACCCTGAAGAAGGCTCGCTCAGCTATAGAAACGAGCACTGATGATGAGTAGAAATAGGAGCTTTTCTCAATTTTCTAATCCAAGCCAGAATTGGTGTGCTGTGGATCGAGAAAAAGCTGATATCTTTTGATTGGGACACCTATGGTAACAGAAGTATATCAGGGCATCTCTATTTTAGTTTTTAGTTTTAGAAATTTTTTTTTTAGATTGGCTACCTGAGCCAAGGGATCCAGAACATTTAAAAAGAGAAGTAAGGAATATAAATTAAAAATTAAAAAGGGGTAACAATTAGTCCAAGAAGAGAACAAGACAGAAAGTGGAATCAGTAGCAAAGTCAGAAAGAGAATTGGAGGGATCCAATGGCTGGATATCCTTAAGGACAAAAATGTCCAGGAAGGATGGAAAATCTTGAAAAATTAGATTCTCAAAGCACAATTGTTAACAATTCCGAAAAGAGTGAAGAATGGGAAGCATTTAAGGAAACCAGGATGGATGAACACAGAACTTAAACACATGCTAAAAAGGAAGAAAGAAATGTTTATCAAATGGAAAGAGGGAGGCATATCTAAAGAAGAATATAATGCCGTCTGCAGAACCTGCAGGGCACAAATCAGATTATCTAAAGCTGACAATGAATTAAGGCTTGCAAGTGACATCAAAAGCAACAAAAAAGGATTTTGGGGATACGTCAAAAGTAAAAGAAAAGTCAAAGATGCTATAGGATTTTTACAGGATGAAAATGATGAAATGGTAAGACAGGATGTTGAGAAGGCTGAACTGTTAAATTCCTATTTTGCATCTGTTTTCTCTCAGAAAGGAAATGTAACATCAACTGATCTTCACTGTCCTATTAAAGGAATAGAAGAATCCAGGATATCTATAAACAGAAAGACAGTGAGGAAACACTTAGCTAACCTAAATTAATTTAAGTCTCCAGGTCCAGATGAATTACACCCAAGAGTACTGAAGGAGATAGCAGAAGAAATTCTTGAACCACTGTCCATAATCTTTGAAAATTCTTGGAGAACAGGAGAAGTCCCAGAAGACAGGAGAAGAGCAAATGTTGTTCCTATCTTCAAAAAGGGGAAGAAGGTGGTCCCAGGGAACTACAGGCCGGTGAATCTGACTTCTATACCAGGAAAGATCTTTGAACAAATTATTAAAGAACATGTATGCAAGTACCTGGATAAGAATGAAGTGATTAAACAGAGTCAGCATGGGTTTGTAACTAATAAGTCATGTCAGACTAACTTAATTTCCTTCTATGACAGAATCACTGACTGGGTGGATCAGGGAAATGCTGTAGATATAGTATATCTTGACTTCAGCAAAGCATTTGACAAAGTATCTCACACAATCCTTATTGAAAAAAATGACTAAGTATGGAATGGACAAGGCAACTGTTAGGTGGATTCATAACTGGCTTAGTGATCGGACCCAAAGAGTGGTCATAAATGGCTGCACATCCAGTTGGAAGAATGTATCAAGTGGGGTACCACAAGGCTCTGTTTTGGGCCCTGTATTGTTCAACATCTTTATCAATGATTTATATGAAGGAATTGAGGGTAAACTGATCAAATTTGCTGATGAGACAAAGCTAGGAGGGGTAGCTAATACTAGAGAAGAGAGAGAGAGGATTCAAAATGATATAAATAAACTGGAGCAGTGGGCAGCAACTAACAGAATGGATTTTAACAGGGAAAAATGCAAAGTACTACATCTGGGCAATAAAAATGAAAAAAGCATATACAAAATGGGAGGAATAGGGCTAAGTAACAGCACATGTGAAAAAGACTTGGGTATAGTAATTGATCACAGACTGAACATGAGTCAACAGTGTGATGCAGCAGCAAAAAAGGCAAATGCAATTCTAGGATGTATCAACAGAAGCATACAGTCTAGATCACGTGAGGTCATTATTGCCCTCTACTCCTCTTTGGTCAGACCTCATCTGGAATACTGTGTCCAGTTTTGGGCACCACATTTTAAAAAAGACATCAACAAACTGGAGCAAGTTCAGAGAAGAGCCACCAGAATGGTGACCGGTCTGCAAACCATGTCCTATGAGGAACGGTTGGAGGATTTGGGAATGTTTAGCTTGCAAAAAAGAAGACCGAGAGGAAAATAGCTGTCTACAAATATCTCAAGGGCTGTCACATTGTAGAAGGATCATCTTTATTCTCATTTGCACAAGGAAAGACTAGAAGCAATGGGATAAAACTGAATGGGAGGAGACACAGATTAGATATTAGAAAAAACTTTTTGACAGTTAGGGTGATCAAGAGTGGAACAGGCTGCCAAGAGAGGTGGTAAGTTCTCCTTCAATGGAAGTCTTCAAACAGAGGCTGGACAGACATCTGTCTGGGATGATTTAGAGAATCCTGCTTTGAGCAGGGGGTTGGACCAGATGGCCCAGGAGGTCCCTTCCAACTCTACTATTCTATGATTCTATGAAAGCCAATATTGGAACGGGCATCAGTTTCCAGAAAGAACAAGCAATGTGACAAAACGCAACTGACTGCACATGGATAATGGTGATGAAGGATGAGAACATTATTCTATCTATATAGACGGTATGGCTGTACATTTTCATCTTTCAATATTTTATGTTTCAACATACAAAGATAGACATAATAAACCACGGTTTGTGTCCATTTTTATTTGTAAATCATTTTTATTATTGTTTTATTTCTTGGATATTGATTAGCCAATGCTTTAGCCACATTTTGTGATATCACTGTATACGTGCTCTTATGCGGCGTTTTGATTTTTTTTTCTGGCCGTTGTATTTCTATTATGCTTGAAAGTTGGGGTCTTTGAATCCCGCGTACATGTAGCTCTGAAAGTCGTTGTTCCATTTTTAATAGGTGAGAGCCCCAAGTTTTTTCCTTACTATTCTTTCTCTTACATAGAGAGATACAGGATAGGTACAGTGTGGTAAATTAAACTTTGTATAAATTAGTCTTTTTTGAACATTAAACATTATTCCTGTTATCATAAAGCTATGTTCACACTTGTGTTCGGTCATGACATTCGTAAGTTTCCATTTTTAGGAACAGAGTTAATGCCCAAACAGATCCATTGTGTAACTGATGCAAATGAAAGTATAAGGGTGCCGTCGATTTTATGGGGTCCATCTGGGTTCCGGTATTTGTCAATATTTAGAACAAAAAGAAAAAGATCTGTATGGTGTGCTTTTTTTACTGCTTTACAAATAAACACATAACAAAACCCAATAATAATCAATGATTTGTCTGTTTTTACAAACAGAAGAAACAAATGGAATATACAAAAGCAAATGTGAATACAGCCTTACATTAGAAAAAAATCCTTATAAATTGAATATTTACAGTGAGTCTGCTATTTACAGATATTTTGATGCATATGAAAAATATAATACTACTTACTGTAAAGTCAGATTTCACCCCCTCCTTCTGTTGGACACCATGCACACTGTCAAAACCATTGGGAGCTTCAGTGATTGTGTAATTTCTGTGAAACACGTCTTTGCATTTACCTAAAGCCACGTCACAGATCACCAAGAGACGCGAACCAGTGGTGTCACTTGGCTGAGAATACTTTACGCTTGTGCTATATAAAAAAAAAAAAAGAAAACAGAAAGGTTTTATAATACACTGGGCAAATTAACATTTTGAATTTAATATATAGAAACCCCAAAATATATAATTCTTAAATATCTTTGTTGTGACTAGCAAACCACACACCCCATTCCTCAAGCTGCCGGCTTGCCGGCCAGCCAATGCCCAGCCTGGTTAAGGACCATCAGATGTATTACTACTATTTACATATTTACTTACTGCAGGGTAGCTACAAATTGTTTTTTTATTCTAGGTTTTGAAAGTGATAACAGTGTAGACTCAGAACAAGCAGTCACAGGCGCTAATGTGCTTGAGCAGGACAAAGCTCCTGGCCAGAACTGTCACTCAAGCAGGAAACCTGCCCCCCGCCAAGTCACCAGGAAGTACGGAAAAACTGAATGGCTCTGAGCTACTCATGAGACAAACTGAGGATACCCCTTTAATAAATTCTCCTTTTCTCTATTATTGGAGAATAACAACAAAAATTGTATCAATTATCTAAGCCCTCCTCTTGGTTTCATGTTATGATTTGGTAGCTGAGGAGAGCAGGCAAAAAAGGAAATACACCAGAGAGTTGGAAACTATGAGATTGCAGTACCCTGACTAACCACCACAACTAGAGGCAGCCGTGGAGCGTTCCTACGTTGGTCCTAGACGCCTCGTCACAGCCTGAGAAACTAACTACACCTAAAGATAGAAAGAGGAAAGCTATCTGCCCCGGAGCAGATCCCCAAAGAACATAGAAAGCCCCCAAACATGTAATGGCGGTTAGACAAGAAGAAATACTGACACAGACAGAAAATAGTATGAGCAAACGTTGGGGCCCAAACTTACTAAATAGAAAAGGATAGGAAGGGCACTTACTGCAATCCCAAAAAACCTGAAAAGCACCAACTCTACTAATTTCAAAAACACCTGAGATCACACGACCTCTACCACCTAAATTAGTTCTCTGGTGTAACCAAAAACAAAACAGCAGCCACTGAAAAAACTGGAAAAAGCAAATGTACAAACATCAGTGGCTGAACTGAACTGAGAGGCAAAAGCCCCCGAGGGGACCCTGAAGGCCCCCACAGAAGTGCAGGACAAAATGCAAAAATCAAGCACAAAAACAAAAAGAAGAAAATGTCTTATCTGTTAGCAGGAGATTCAGACACGACACAGCAGGCTACCAAGGAAACAGGAATCAAGATTGAGACCAGAACAATTGATCACCGGCAACCCTGATGGGAAGGTGACTCCCTTATATAAGACCAGTCAGTAACACCTGATTCCCAATCCTCACAATCTTCACTGGACAGTCCAGTACCGTTTGTAACCACCAGAGGGAGCTTCTGCTCAGAACTCATTTCCAGCCTATTCACAACAGTACCCCCCCTTGAGGAGGGGTCACCGAACCCTCATTTGAGCAACCAGGTCGGTCAGGATGAGTTCTATGATACGCACGGATGAGTCTCCTAGCATGGATGTCCGAAGCAAACACCCAAGAATTGTCTTCCTGACCATAACCTCTCCATTTAACCAAATACTGGAGTTTCCGTCTACAAAAACGAGAATTCAATATTTTCTCAACCACATACTCCAGATTGCCCTCAACCAAAACAGGGTCAGGAGGCACAGTAGTAGGAACCACTGGCTCAACAAACCTCTTCAACAAGGACTTGTGGAACACGTTATGGATCTTAAATGTCCCTGGAAGAAGCAAACGAAAAGAAACAGGGTTAAGAATCTCCATGATCTTATAAGGTCCAATGAACCTAGGCTTAAATTTAGGAGATGCCACTCTCATAGGAATATTTCTTGAGGACAACCAGACCAAGTCCCCCACTTTAAACCGAGGACCATCAGTCCTATGCCGGTTAGCAAACCGCTGGGCCCTCTCCTGAGAGAGGGACAACCTCTCCACTACCTGGTCCCAAATCTGTTGCATACGCTCCACAACAGAGTCAACACCTGGGCAGACAGAAGCCTCCGTCTGTCCAGAAGAAAATCAAGGTGAAACCCAGAATTACAGAAAAATGGAGACATCAAAGTGGCAGAGCTAGCCCTATTATTAAGAGCAAACTCAGCAAAGGCAAAAAAGAGACCCAGTCATCCTGATCAGCAGACACAAAGCATCTTAGATAAGTCTCCAATGTCTGGTTTGTTCTCTCAGTTTGACCATTGGTCTGAGGATGAAACGCCGAGGAGAAAGACAATTGAATACCAATTTTAGAACAAAAGGTCCTCCAAAATCTGGAAACAAACTGGACTCCTCTGTCAGACACAATGTTCTCAGGAATGCCGTGTAAACAAACCACGTGCTGAAGGAACAAAGGCACCAATTCAGAGGAGGAAGGCAACTTAGGTAATGGCACAAGATGTATCATCTTGGAAAACCTATCGCAAATCACCCAGATGACGGTCATTCTCTGAGAAACAGGGAGGTCGGAAATGAAATCCATAGAGATATGGGTCCATGGTCTCTTGGGCACCGGTAATGACATCAACAAACCACTAGAACGAGAGCAAGGCTTGGAGCGAGAGCAAGTCCCGAGGACTGCACAAACTCCCTGACATCACGAGACAAGGTAGGCCACCAAAAGGACAGACCAACCAAGTCCCTGGTACCAAAAATTCCGGGATGACCGGCCAACGATGAACAATGACTCTCAGACATTACACTCTTTTTCCACTGGTCCGGGACAAACAATTTCCCAACAGGGAAGCGCTCGGGCTTATCCTCCTGGCACCCCTCCAGAGCCAGTCTCAAATTGGGCGAAGATGGCAGAAAGAACTACACCCTCTTTCAAAATAACAGAAGGATCAGATAACTCAGGAGAGTCCGCCAGGAAACTCCTCGAGAGGGCATCCGCCTTTACATTTTTAGTGCCAGGAAGAAATGAAACCACAAAATTAAAACGTGTGAAAAACAAGGCCCACCTGGCCTGTCTAGGATTAAGTCGCTTGGCAGATTCCAGATAAACTAGATTCTTATGGTCAGTAAGGACCACCACCTGATGTTTGGCTCCCTCCAGCCAATGTCTCCACTCTTCAAAAGCCCACTTCATGGCTAATAACTCCCGATTACCCACGTCATAATTACGTTCAGTGGGAGAAAATTTTCGAGAGAAAAAGGCACAAGGGTTACTTTTAGAGGTCTCTGGATCTCTTTGGGACAAAACGGCACCTGCCCCAATTTCAGAGGCATCAACCTCCACCTGAAATGGTAGAGAAACATCAGGCTGCCGTAGAACAGGAGCAGAAGTGAATCTCTGCTTAAGTTCCTGAAATGCAGAGACTGCCTCAGGAGGCCAATTCACCACATCAGAACCCTTCTTGGTCAAATCAGTTAATGGTTTAACAATAACAGAGAAATTACCAATAAATTTACGATAAAAATTGGCAAAACCCAAGAATCTTTGAAGAGCCTTTAAAGAAGTAGGTTGGACCCAATCACAGATAGCCTGAACTTTGACCGGGTCCATTTCAATAACAGATGGGGACAAAATGAAACCCAGAAATGAGATCCTCTGAACCCAAAAAGACACTTTGATCCCTTCACATACAGAGCATTCTCTCTCAAAATCTGGAACACAGTCCGAACATGTTTTACATGAGAGTCCCAGTCATTGGAAAAAATCAAGATATCATCCAAATAAACAATCAGAAATTTATCCACAAAATCCCTGAAAATGTCATTCATGAAGGACTGGAAGACAGAAGGAGCATTAGTGAGCCCAAAGGGCATCACAAGGTACTCAAAATGCCCTTCAGGGGTATTAAATGCCGTCTTCCATTCATCCCCGTGCTTAATGCGAATAAGGTTATATGCCCCCCTGAGGTCAAGCTTGGTAAACCAAGTAGCGTTTTTCACCTGGAAAACAGATCAGAGATCAAGAGTAACGGATATTGATATTTCACAGTAATATTGTTCAAGAGACGATAATCAATATCACGGCCTTAATGAACCATCCTTTTTGGCCACAAAGAAAAAACTGGCACCTAAGGGTGAAGAGGATGGTCTGATATGACCCTTCTCCAATGACTCCTTGATACAAGACCGCATAGCGTCATGTTCAGGTACAGACAAGTTAAAAAGACGACCTTTAGGGAATTTACTACCAGGCACTAATTCAATAGCGCAGTCATAGCTCCAATGGGGAGGTAAGGATGCAGATTTACTTTCGCTAAACACATCAGAAAAATCAATCAAAAAGTCAGGAAAATCCTGAGCCTGGGGGGAGGCAGAAAAAACAGAAGTGTTGGTATTAACACATTGACAGCCCCAACTGGTAACAACACAGATTTCCAATCCAAAACAGGATTATGAGACTGTAACCAAGGGAAACCCAGTACGATAATGTCATGCAGATTATACAGAACCAAAAATTTGCAACTCTCCTGATGATCAGGTTCTACCCTCATTATCACCTGAGTAGAGAACTGAGGTTTATTCTCAGCCAAAGGGGTAGAATCGATCCCCAGTAGGGGAATAGACTTCCGTAGGGGTATCAAGGGAAACCCACAACGTTTAGCAAAATCAAAATCCATCAGGTTAATAGCTGCTCCAGAATCAACAAAATCCTGAGCAGAAAATGAGGACAGAGAGCATATCAGGGTAACAGTTAACAAAAACTTAGTCTGAACACTACCCAAGACAACTGAGCGAGCAAAACGTCTTCCCCCTTAGGGCAGACAGAAATAGCATGAGAGGCATCACCACAGTAGAAACATAACCCATTGCGCTTTCAAATTCATGACGCTGTGCCCCAGAAACCACTCTATCACACTGCATGGATTCAGAAGCAGGTTCACAAGGCAACATTATTCCACGCATACCTTTCCGCTCACGCAAACGTCTGTCAATTTGAATCGCTAATGACATAGAATCATTGAGATCAGAGGGAACAGGGAATCCCACCATAACATCCTTTACATTATCTGACAGTCCCTTCCGAAAAAGAGCTGCCAAAGCGTCGTCATTCCATTTGGTCAGGACTGCCCACCTACGGAATCTCTGACAGTATAACTCAGCGTCCTCAAGCCCCTGACTTAATGCCAACAAAGTTTTTTCAGCTTGATCAGTGACATTAGGCTCATCGTACAATAACCCCAAAGCCTGAAAAACGCATCAACATCACTCAAAACAGGATCCCCAGGTGTCAGGGAAAAAGCCCAATCCTGAGGGTCGCCGCGCAGGAGAGAGATGACAATTTGAACCTGCTGCGCTGCGTTCCCTGAGGACTTAGATTTTAAGGCAAAAAACAATTTACAGTTATTTTTGAAATTCAGAAACTTAGCTCGATCCCCTAAAAACAAATCTGGCATGGGAATCCTAGGTTCCACAACAGGCAACCTAGCAAGATAAGTAGCAATACTCCGAACTTCAGTGGCAAGCTGATCCACACGGCCAGACAACTGTGCAAACTCCATTGAGAGAAAAAAAAAAAAATCCTCCTCAGCACCCAGAGATACAGAGGGGAAAAAAAAAAAAAAATCTCTGACAACTCTGACAACTTTTTTCTTTCACAATATTTTTCCCTTCTGTGAGTACCATATAATTTTCAGTTTTGGCCGGTGATACTGTTATGATTTGGTAGCTGAGGAGAGCAGGCAAAAAAGGAAATACACCAGAGCAGTTGGAAACTATGAGATTGCAGTACCTGACTAACCACCACAACTAGAGGCAGCCGTGGAGCGTTCCTACGTTGGTCCTAGACGCCTCGTCACAGCCTGAGAAACTAACTACACCTAAAGATAGAAAGAGGAAAGCTATCTGCCCCGGAGCAGATCCCCAAAGAACATAGAAAGCCCCCAAACATGTAATGGCGGTTAGACAAGAAGAAATACTGACACAGACAGAAAATAGTATGAGCAAACGTTGGGGCCCAAACTTACTAAATAGAAAAGGATAGGAAGGGCACTTACTGCAATCCCAAAAAACCCTGAAAAGCACCAACTCTACTAATTTCAAAAACACCTGAGATCACACGACCTCTACCACCTAAATTAGTTCTCTGGTGTAACCAAAAACAAAACAGCAGCCACTGAAAAAACTGGAAAAAGCAAATGTACAAACATCAGTGGCTGAACTGAACTGAGAGGCAAAAGCCCCCCGAGGGGACCCTGAAGGCCCCAACAGAAGTGCAGGACAAAATGCAAAAATCAAGCACAAAAACAAAAAGAAGAAAATGTCTTATCTGTTAGCAGGAGATTCAGACACGACACAGCAGGCTACCAAGGAAACAGGAATCAAGGATTGAGACCAGAACAATTGATCACCGGCAACCCTGATGGGAAGGTGACTCCCTTATATAAGACCAGTCAGTAACACCTGATTCCCAATCCTCACAATCTTCACTGGACAGTCCAGTACCATTTGTAACCACCAGAGGGAGCTTCTGCTCAGAACTCATTTCCAGCCTATTCACAACAGTTTCACTTCTAAATTTTACTAGCCCCATCTACCCTACCTCTGACCAGTTAGCTTACTCAACCTTCCCAGTATGAATCCCCTGCCAATGTCTACACCACCTACTATAGATGAGCGGATTGATTCACAGGCCTCCGGTCCAGCATCCAAGAGTCTCCGGCACGTTTTTTGATTTGCCAGGAGAGGTGCCACGTCGTCTGTGAATAACGTCACTCAGATGATGTTATGCCAGTTCTGACAAATCAAATTGCGCCCTGGGAATGCTGGAAGGTAAGAGATTTGGGGCCTCACGTGTAGTCGCCAGGTATCATTGACCTTGATGGTGGACTCACAAATCGATCTGCTCATCTCTACAGCCTACCACTCACTCCAGCACCATCTTTCTTAAGCTGGACACACATAGTCGATGACAGCCATCTCAGCCGGATCTCCCATACACAAGAGCACTCACTCGGCCGAGTGTGCCTGTGTTTCTCTGAGAAAGCCGCCGACTGATCTGTCTGCTTATGTCGGGGAGAAGAATGTGATCGTCAGTCCAATATCGGAGATGTCCGATCGACATCTTTCCAAACCCTCCGATGGCCGACACCTCCATAAACATTAAGCAATCAGCTGAACCAGTCAGTATTGGCGGGTTTAGCCGACATTTGCCTAATCTTTATAGGGCCTTTAGACTTCCTCCCAACCACAGGTTCCAAAACCTACAGCCTCACGTACGAAGGTAAAGATCTGGAAGATTTCAATAGCTCCCCTTAGGTCTCCTTGACATGAATTCTCAAGACTCGTTGCACTTCAAGAATTCAAAAAAGTAAGAAGATAAAAAAGACTTCAATTCTGTAAGTTAGAAAGAGTATTAATGGATGTATGACATATAATATATCTACAGCTGCCTCACTGCGAGAGGTATTTCCACAACAGCCCCAGAAGTTTTCTGTGTAAGTTAAATGTGATGTTCAGTTTATGTCGCTACGATCTGGATGCACTAAAGCAATACAATAAAAAGAAAAGCCAAGAACCGTATGAGAGATTCGGTGTATAACGTTGCATCCTTCACATTTCAATATTAATAAAGATTAGAATGACATTATCACATTTTCTTACAAACCTTATTGAGTCACTGAAATAAATGCCGCTTCCAAGGTTTCCAATATCTGTCCTATCACCACCAAATTCTTCAACAATAATTTTTGGCATCATCAGACCACTTTAAGGAACACAAAAGAGATAATAAAAGAATAAATAAATACCAAGAATAAATCATAAGCAACATTATCCATAATAACATGGGTAACAAGAATTACAGGACCTTATAGCACAGACTGGAATAGGCCCCTTCTTAGTTATCAAGGTCACTTGCGTTTTGAAGACTATGGGCTAATCACTTTGTATACCAGTCTGTTATTCTGTGGCATAATCCACCACTCTCTTCTCTGTATATTGTGCATCTTTTGTATGGTCTCTGTTCTTTTCTTATAATTTCCAATCTGCACGTCTTTCTTCTAGGCTCTCAGTCTTCTAACTCAGCCCTTTCTTCTACAGGCATCTGCCATGTTTGATTGATAGCTCCTTGCCCAATATTTTTTTAAGAATAAATATGGGTCGTCTCGGCTCCAAGCCCCCATAACAGCTGCGTGCTGGGGGCATAGACTATTTACTTGTACAGAACAATGAATTAAAAAAAAAAGGGAAATGTGCAGACTTACCGTGAGAGGATCCCCACAAAATTGCATGGTGAAGAAGCATGCAGCAAGGGCTGGATGTTTCCTATGTCAGTCTTAAAGTTACTGGCCTCACTCATTCTCCCAACTCGAAAAACTCTTAAGATATTAAATTCTCTATTGCTGTACGAAGAAAAAAATATGTCACATGCCACAAAAATGGATCGTACTCACACTGTCAAAAACAAACTCACAATATGAATGTATAAAAGAACAACAGAAGTAATGGAGCACTGCTGCTTAGTTACTCGGAACCAGTATACCCAATGTCAAGCAGCAGCTGCAAAAGCCAAACATTTTAAAGTATATAAAAGGAGGGTATTAAACCCAATACTACCCCCCTATAAATATCTTATCACATGTATGGGACTCTATTTTGGTTTCCACGTTGCAAGAAAAAATATAGGTGCTGGGATGGGACCATACTAAATGGTGTGGGCGGTGTCTTACATAAATAGAAGCTAGAAGTATTTGGCTTGTTCAGCTTGGAGAAAAACCTTAGAGGCATTATCATTAAGATGTGTGAATATGTACATGGTTAAAGCAATTTTTTTTTCAAAGGCTCTTGTAGCCATAAAAAAACAAACCAAGCATTACTCATTCTTCCCGGGTCCAGTTCTGAGTCTCCGCCGCTGCCCCAGTCTCTGTTGTTTAGCTGCAGCGCTGTCGTGATGTCGACAGCTCTGCAGACAATCAGTAAACTCAACGGCTCTGCCAGTTTAATCCGGCATTTTGATGGTTGGATGGTTTGTATGAATGATTAATCGGCTGCATTCTGCCTGATGGTAATCTTAGGTGTATGGCAGCTTTAGGATAGTCAAACTGTAGAATGCACTCCCTCAGGAGTGGACACAGATAGGGCCCTTGTACAAGAGCAATATATGGGCCCTTTGCAGTCCAATAGTTCATCATAATGCACAATTACATCTGTTTTGGTGGTGGTAGTGGTCTTTTTACATCTTGGACCCCTGTGAGTTGCAAAGGTTGAACCGATGGTATGTTATGTCTGCGCCTGCCCTACCTCCTGACGAAGCCGAGTGCGGTGAAATGCGCGTCGGGGCTCGTTCTTACGCCATCCCAGCAGTGTGTGTGCGGCTTCTAATCATGACACAAGGTAATATGGGCAATTGATTGTTATTTTTCTATTACGTACTTGCCATACTTGTTTCACTAGTCAGATTTAGATGTACTGTTATTTTATCATGCCGCTGTACCGATTCATTTAATCTATTTTCACCATGTTGGGTGACGTTAGTTTCTCTGTTTCTGCAGCCATAAAGGCTTGCAGTACCTATTCATTTTATTAACCTCTTGTATGTCTCCCTTATACCCTGTCCATTTTTTGTACTTTTTGCTTGAATAAACTATATCGATTTTGTTAATACCCCTTGTGAGACAGTGAAGGAATATGTGGTGAATGAGGTGTATATTTCACCTAAGTACCTTGCTGACTGGTATGAGCGAAATGTGTGGCTTTGTAAACCTGGTGGTAAAGAAAGGTCACTACACCTGCCATTCAGTACACGCTTGCAGCTCAGACCTGAATCCACTCAGGTGTTGATTAGGAAGCCAGAAGTAGGTGCTTGTGAGCACAGTCAGAGAGCTCATTCAGTCTGGACAAGGGGTCCAGGCACAGAAGGTGTCTCTAAGAGTGTGGGAGCTGTCTTTAGCCCGGACACAGGGAGGTGTCCTGGCACAAGGAAGCAGTCTCTAAGAGTGTGAGCTATCTCAGTCTGGGTGCAGGAAGTACCCCGGACACAGGAGTAGTCGCAGTGAGAATCCGTGCGAATAGCGACTGAATAGGAGGTGACCTCTCTCAAGTCTGGACATTGGAGTTGCCTTCGGACATAAAGAGGAGTGTCTGTGAAACTCCATACTGGTAACATATGTGATATGTGTTGTTTTGGGCACAGACTGGTAGAGTCTGGGTCCCGGATAGAGAGGGCCATCTATCTAAGTGTAATTTAGTGGCTAGACAAGCCCAGGTTTTCTGTTTATGATTTGTTTTTATCTGTGTGCTGTGGACTTTAATAAAACTGGTTGCGGCCAGTTTTCACCAAACTGCTGTCTGAATGAACTGTTTCCGTGCCATTCTGTCTACCCAGACAGCGATCCTAGAGCTAAACCCCCCGGAAAGGCTACAATTGGCGGAGAATGCTGGGGCAGCGCAGGGCCTGGTACAGTTAGTGCTGGAGTGTGCATGCAGCACAGTGGCGAGAGACAGCATTAAAGGTGAAGTCTATTGAAATAGCAACAGAAAAAAAAAAAAAAAGTGTGTGTCAGCAGAAACGTCTGTTTGGAGCAGTCTTGGAGAGACAGTGGCCCTGATAGGGTCTGCAGAGAGAAAATGTATGCACAGCAAAGCTAAACTTGTTGTGAAAATGACTGTGGAATGTGCAGCAGCAAAAGAAAAGTTTGTGGAGCAGTCTTAAAGAGACAGTAGCCCTAATAGACTTTGCAAAGGAAAAAAAAAAAAAAAAAAAAAGTGGTTGCACAGCAAGGCTGAATTTTCTGTGGAAAAAAAGCTGTGTAGTGTGTATGTCTTGAGTGAAGACTGCCGTTGTTAAGACAGAGAAGTCTGACAGCATGGATGACAGCATGGAGGCGCTGTTTGAACAAATGGCACAAGTTAATGTGCAACATAAAACTACCGTGGTTGAGACAGATAAGTCCGGCAGTATGGAGGAACTCGTTGAGTACCTGGTGCAGGCCCAGCGAAGCATGGAGCAGCAGCGCCTGCAGCACCAGCAGCACATGCAGCAGGCCCAGCAGCAATTCCTGCAGCAGCAGCAGGAGAATAACCGGTTATTTGTTGAGCAGATGACAGCACCAAAAAAGGATTTCGGTGCCGCGTCCCGAAGTAATGTTGTGAAGGCACCGGCGTTGTCCGCTATAAAGAAGGCGGTAAGACGGTCCTTGAGAAAAATGACACCTCGTGATGATGTGGAGGTATATCTTACTAGGTTTGAGAGACTGGCAGAGAAGGAGAATCTGCCACTATCTGAATGGGCCATGGCGGTCGTACCCTATCTGATTGGGGAACCCCAAAAAGTCTGGGCTGACCTGAGCAAGCAGGACAGCTAAGACTATGCCAAGTTGAAAGCGGCGATTCTTACCCGGCTGGGTGTTACGGTGACAGCCCGTGCCAGGGGAGTTCGTGACTGGAGATACAGTTGGGAGTCTGCAGTCAGCAGGCCTGATTATGGAGTTGAAAAGGTGATAGTGGACCGCTACACCCAAGCACGTCCTCCTGAGGTACAGCCGTCTGAGAGGTCGTCACTTCGGAGTTCCCGGACGCTGAACTCTCGCGGTAAGAGCGTTCCAGCTGTTGGGGACATGGGGTATGCTGATAAGCGGGTTCAGGCCCGAGGGGACATGTGGGTGGGAGAGTGTGATGGACAGTGTTGGAGCTGGCGTGAAATTACAGCCAACTGTCCAATAGAGGGGGAGCCTATGTGTTGTGATGTTGGCAGATCCCTCTCTCCCTGCGCAGAGCCTGTGTGTGTGTCCACCTCAGCCGAAGAGACTGGACCACAGGGGTCCCCGGTGGTTGTAAGTGACTGCCCAGCACAGGCCCTCTTGGACTCAGAGAGTCCAGTGACTTCTGTATGTGACAGCCTGAGTGATAGGGACTTCATCCCTGATAAGCACCTGAGTGTGGTGTACATCCATGAAGACACCAAAGTCTACCCAGAGACTGCCGTGGACTTGGTCCCCAAACTCGGGGAGGTTTCATATGAAGTAGGGGTAGTGAAGACCCTGGTGCACCCCGTTATATTGGGTAATGACTTTCCCCGGTCTAAGGATCTCTGGGGGAAAAATGTTTCTGATGGACAGTGTGATGAAGCTCCTACTGAGGGTGCGCAGTCCCGAGGGGCGGAACACAATGCTAGTGGGCCGTTAAACTTATGTGATAATGATGATGACCATGATAATATTGATGATGATAATGATGATCATGATGATGATGACCATGATGAGGATGCTGATATTGATAATGATGATAATGCTAATCATAATAGTGATGATACTGATGATGACATTTCTTTGCAGGTGATGTTGGGAGACGAGGATGGTGGTTCTCGGGAACCGAGTGTCCCTGACCTGCCTGGCTCCTGTGACAATTTTGGGAGTGAGCCGGTGCGAGACCCCACTCTTAAAACGGCACAGGAGAATGTAATTGTTCTGAATGAGGTTCCCCAAGAGCCTGGCTCTGAGGAAAGGTTTCCTCATGCTGCCATGAACAATAACCTATTGTATAGGGACACTGAAGTCCAGGGAGAGGTCGTGAGTCAGCTCCTGGTACCTGAGCTATATGGAAGTATAGTGCTGGGGTTATCACATAGTCACATACTTGAGGGACCACCTGAGGGAAACCAGGGACCAGATGGTGAAGTTAATGTTGTGGATGACATGTTAACTAAGGTTCCCGATCAAGATGTGAATGAAAATGAATTGTATAACCCTGACAGTGAGCCGGATGTGAATGAGAATGAATTGTATAACCCTGACAGTGAGCAGGATGTGAATGAGAATAAATTGTATAACCCTGAAAGTGGGCCAGATGTGGCTGAGAAAAGGGGGTCAGACAGGGATAGTGGTGGTGATAGTGAGTCATCTGATGACAATAAAGCAACCAGTGCAAGTGAGGAAGGCATGGTAGCAGAGGAGATTGAGAGTCCTGAGAGGAAGGCTGAGGCTGACCTTGCAGTCGGACGGAGGATGGCATCTGAAGATGTTGTACAGTTGGTCGGTTCCCTGGCGAAGACTAAGGTGAAAGACAGGACTCTGAAACTGAACACAGCACAAGTGGATGCTGTTGAAAATGAGAAGTTATCAATGTATGGTGTGGATCTGCATCAGGCCAAGGACTCTGAAGGTGATGCTGCAGAGGTGGAAAAAGCCATGGAAGTGGTGGTCACCAAGCCAGATGCCTCATCAGAAGCTGAGGTTTCAAGTGAAGCTGTGAGGAGCAAGACTGAAGATATGGGGACTGACTCTGTCCAGGAATCTGTTTCTGCCGAAGACAGCGGCGTGGACGGGTTTACGGTCCGGATCAGTAGCTGGCATTGGTGAGCTCAAGCGCACTTTCAGGGAGGCTACATCGGAGCCACGTCCCAACAAATGGGAAAAACGATGTGTCACTCCGTTGCCACTGCAGACACACGGGAGCCCAGATGGGATGCAGAACGTGGCTGAAGAGGTAAAGAAGACTGATGGTAGGGCTTCTGAGCATGTCCTACCAGAAGAGCCTGAAGAAAGGGCCGAAGACGTAAAGGACGTCCAACAACTACAGGAGAAGATGCGTAGCCATGAGGATCTCCTGGAGAAAGAAGTAAGAGCTCTGAGTCTTATGCAAAGTGAGCCTGTACCAGAAGAGGATAAATTATGTGTACCGACCAAGAAAAACGATCAGCTCCCTCTACAGTGCCAATCGTTTGAACAGTGTGGCTCGGAATGGTCAGAGACCATGACAGAGGCGCTTGGGTTCTGTGAGGTAGAATTTATGAATCAACTGATATTTAAGAAAGTAGATGTGCTAAAGAAAGTTCAGGGGGAATTAGAGAAAACCCCTATACCTCCTGTGACAGTTGGTGACACAGGGTCAGTGCCCCAAAGGCAGGAGGTACGAAAGTTTCTGAGGAAGAATCAGCAGAGCTGTTCTGACGTGCCTGGTCGTACTTATCTGGTGAGCCACTATACCGAGACTGAGGCTGGCACTAAGGTCAAGATGAAGCAGTGCAGGATACCCGAGGCCCGCAGAGAGTATAGGCCTGGGAGGGTACAGGGTAGTGCGGATGCTTCAGATGAAGAGAAAACTGATGTTGGCTATGACAGTGGTGAGGATGAAGCTGATGAGGGCCATGACTGGTCCAGAGTTCACTGTCTCTGTTGGATTGTTGACCAGCCCTCCGGTCTGGATGACCAGCCCTCCGGTCTGGAGAAGAGGGAGGGGATATGTGAGACAGTGAAGGAATATGTGGTGAATGAGGTGTATATTTCACCTAAGTACCTTGCTGACTGGTATGAGCGAAATGTGTGGCTTTGTAAACCTGGTGGTAAAGAAAGGTCACTACACCTGCCATTCAGTACACGCTTGCAGCTCAGACCTGAATCCACTCAGGTGTTGATTAGGAAGCCAGAAGTAGGTGCTTGGGAGCACAGTCAGAGAGCTCATTCAGTCTGGACAAGGGGTCCAGGCACAGAAGGTGTCTCTAAGAGTGTGGGAGCTGTCTTTAGCCCGGACACAGGGAGGTGTCCTGGCACAAGGAAGCAGTCTCTAAGAGTGTGAGCTATCTCAGTCTGGGTGCAGGAAGTACCCCGGACACAGGAGTAGTCGCAGTGAGAATCCGTGCGAATAGCGACTGAATAGGAGGTGACCTCTCTCAAGTCTGGACATTGGAGTTGCCTTCGGACATAAAGAGGAGTGTCTGTGAAACTCCATACTGGTAACATATGTGATATGTGTTGTTTTGGGCACAGACTGGTAGAGTCTGGGTCCCGGATAGAGAGGGCCATCTATCTAAGTGTAATTTAGTGGCTAGACAAGCCCAGGTTTTCTGTTTATGATTTGTTTTTATCTGTGTGCTGTGGACTTTAATAAAACTGGTTGCGGCCAGTTTTCACCAAACTGCTGTCTGAATGAACTGTTTCCGTGCCATTCTGTCTACCCAGACAGCGATCCTAGAGCTAAACCCCCCGGAAAGGCTACACCCTCTTTTTGTGGTCATATTGAGTATTATTACTTTATTAGCCTAATTAACCACCTCTTCTAGGGACTTTTTATATATAGTTCCCTATCTTCCTTTTTGGTTTTTATGTTGCGGCTGGGGGGTATGTCCCGGTTGGCCACGGTGACTATTTTGTAGGTTTAGATATCCCTAAAGGTAGTAGGGACTGATATTAAAAAAGAAAAAAATGAGAATATCACTTTAAGTGACGTGTTTTTCTTTCTTAGTTTTTTTTTCTTTGCAGAGTAAGTATGGAAAGAGGCAAGGTGAAATCTTGTAGGTTGATAGATAATGGAGCTTACTTTTCTTGTAGGTGAAGCTAAAAAGTATGTAAAAAGGGGATTTACTAGGTAAAATGCATTAGCAAAATGGAGCAGACATCAGGTACATTATGTATAAAACTGTTAAGGTAGAAATGATAAGTGTCAAAAATAAAGTGCCAAGAAAAGGTGTTTTACAAATCCTGAATATGGTTCCCATAGGAATCTTTATCTATATGAATAAAGCTTAAAGAGGACCTGTCACTAGGTCAAAAATGGCCGTTTCTTGCTCTTATTTTATTGCCACTGCTCACTGAGTATTCATTTTTTCTGTGTTTTTTTTAAAGCCCCTCAAACAGTTTTAGATTTTAGAAATATAGGACTTTTTTTTCGGGGCAAATTTTTATGGTTTATACCAAGAGAGTTTTGACTCATATGATAATTATGTAAAACAGGCTAAAGACATACCCCCAGAGAATCCTGTAAGCCTCGCTTCCTTGATAAAGACCATAAAAATTAGCACTAAATAAAAATGACTATATCAATGGGACCATATGGCTGAATAAAAAAACAAAAAACAAGAATACTCCAAGGAGCAACAGGAAAAGTAAGAACAAAAACCGGTCACTTTTGACCTGGTGATAGGTCTCCTGTAAGTAGATGTCTTTGTCACTTACCTGTGATTGTGATCCAGAATTTCCTTCTTCACCAGGTGAAACTCTTCAGAGTTTGGGTCCACATGTTCTATTCTGCACCTCAGGGCTTGGTATTTAGCAGTAGAGGAGGGAGTGTTTCGAGATAAGCTAGTCTCGCAGACGTTAATCATGTCCCTAATTACCTAGAGATGGTCAGCAAAAGATGAGAGAAGAGTCAAAATACTTTCAGTCAGGTATGTAGAAGAATATGCGACCTGATCGGTGGAAGGTGTAGTCACCTGTAGATGGTGCATAAAGGTTGTTAATTGATGGAGAAGGGTTGAACTTGATGGCCCTGAGTCCGTAACTATATATCTGAATATGGTCTAAGAGTAATTGTCTCACATACCGTACTTACAAATTAAAATGAATTTCTTTTATATATTTGAATATCACTTTTCACCTTTCGTCTATGCCCCATGCCTCAATTTGGCAGGAGCATCCCTAATCATGAAACAAAGACTCATACACCCATGAAAAATAAGTAAGAAAAATTATACCAAAATTGTAAACTTGGTGTCTGCAGACGAAAAAGTATACTATACCTGGCACAAGTCCTGCTTAACCGTCAAGAACTTCATATTGATGTTATTCTGTCTATTTTCCTTGTGTGGGATACATCGGTAGAACTCTTGCATCATCTGAGCAATGTCTTCTTCTCTGTCTTTCTTAACTAACGCATTTCGGACCTGACGCAGAATTCCTTCAGCTTTACTAAGCTTCAGGAGGGAAAAAGAACAATAAAAGTTATACTTATTCATTACAAAATGTCATAAATCTACAGTATATTAGCAAATAGTATTTGTTAGGGTTCGAGTTCCCGCTGCTGCACAAGGGGAGTCTCGAACCAGTCCCGCTGCGGTCCCCCATCCATCTCCAGCCGCAGTGAAGCCTGCTCAGCAAAGACGTCGGTCCCAGCGTCTCGCCCGGTCTAATACTGTGCAGAAACTTGCTGCTGCCTCTTCAGGTTCTGCTATTGTAGCCAGTACTGGTCAGCGGCGAGCAGACGTCTTTAGGACTAAGTCCTTTGTTGCTTCATCTGAGCATGCCCAGGGCAAGATCTCCCATTGGAGATCAGGGGTCACATGCTCGGTTGCAGCAGCGACTCCCATTGATCCGCCAGGAAGGTCCTGAAACTACATGTGTTCTGGAATGGTTTTGCATTGGTCCTTTTCTGGTAGGTCCTGCAGTTGCTACTATAAAATGGTGGCATGGCTGGGCCGCCATGCGCTAGTATCAAATCTGTTACGTGCTTGCGCCAGTGTGGTCATGTATGCATGTGGTTAGGTCTGGCTGAAATAAGCCCCTAGAATACCGGCACCTCCGGTGAGGAGATTGTATGCACGTGTTCAGGGCTCGGCTGAAAATGCCATTAGAATACCGGCTACACCGGTGAAGAGATTACTGCTTGGGTTCTGATTGCATGACCTCAGACTGCTATCCGCTTAGCAGTCATCTGTGTTCCCTGTGAGTCTAACAGGACACAGTCTTTGTTACAGCGGCTCTGTGAGTTAACAGAGACCGCTTATTCCGCCATATAGTGCTACGGCGTTTACATCTGCGACTCTGTGGGATAACAGAGTTCGCTTATACCGCCTATTTACGCCATCTTACTAGCAGCAGGCTCTGCCTGCACGGTGGACCCCGGGCTGCGAACGCACCTCTCCTTAATATCTATTAGGTGCGTTCCGCTGGCCCTTAACAGTATTTACGATAGAACTTTGTGCACAAAAACATAAAATCAAGGATTTAAGAAGAGCTTGTCACTTACCATAAATATGTTTGATTGCTTTTTTTACCTGGTGTGTATGCCGCTGTTCTCCTGAATTCAGTGGTTTTTCTTTTGCTGCTGAGCCTCTCCAGTCTGGAGATATGGCCCCCTCTTTCCTACATCCACTTCTAGTCTAATTAGCCAAGTGGGCGTGGTAAATCAATTCTATGTGGGTGTGTTCTTGAGGATCATGCCTACTTGGCTAAAAAAACTACATTTATATATAGAGAAGAGGGGTTATATCTCAGGAACGGAGAGGCGTGAGAACAAAAGAAAAACAACGTCGGATTCAGAAGAACAGCAGCATTTACAGCAGGTAAAAAATTACATATTTAGGGCAAGTGACCAGTCCTATTTACCAGCAGGCAACTGAAATTTGGGAATGTTTTTACCCTTCAATACAGGTGATTTAAAGCAAAAGCTTGATATGCACTTTAAAGGGGTTGTCAAGGATTTTTATATTGATGGTCTATCCTTAGAATAGGACATCAATATCTGATCGGTGGGCATCCCCATTGATCACAAGTTCCCGGTGTCAGCAGCAGCCAGACGTGATCAGTTATGAACATGCACAAGCCCGGTACTGCAACTCAACCCACATTCACATCAATAGGAGGCAGACGTGCAGTACTCCACTGTGATCACTATGAAGTTCCACTCCACAACTTAGCACATCTGGCTTCAGCCGACACCCCCACTGATCAGATATTGATGACCTATCCTAAGGACAGGTCCCCAAAATAAAAAGTCCCACTGAACCCTCCGAATATTTTATTTCTGTTTCTTTTGTGCCCATTACTTACATCATTCAGACTGATATTTTCCACAGGGCACGAAAGTAGCGCATCCAAATGTCCAACCGCATCCACCCACATGGACTCCACCAATCCAGCGACTTCTGGGGACAAATCTGCGATGTTAATGGCTTCTCCGAGCAGGACCTTTTGATTGAAGACAAAACGTGTTTAAAAACTGAACATTTTCTCAGCCTTAAGTATGAAAGCTAAACGTGCACTTGTTGAAATAAAAACCCATTTTCTAATATTTATTAAATAATTATTCATTTTATTTAATTTTTTTATTGAATGTGGGTAAATTCCCTTGTTCCTGTCCCTCAATAATAAATACTCAACTCAATAATATTTACTGAGAAAACTGAAAAGGGGCCGAGGTTTCCACGAAAATAGGGACCCTCATTGTAGGTTGTTGCTTCCGTAACTCCGATTTATTTAGTAGCTCTCGGAACAAGGATCATTCCTGTCCCAGAATTAAAAGGATTAGATCGGAATAATGCTCTTATACTTCTGCCCCTTTTAAATTTTTGAGGATACAAAAAGATAGGGTTTTTTTTGTAAATTGTCTATGTGACCACGACTAGGCAAATTGGGAAGAATTCATTAAGCAAAATGCGCAAAAATTCAATCGTGTCTTGCGCCATATTTACAAGGTTTTAGACACTTTTTGCTCCTTGTTTGATAAGTGTATGTGGGCTCACTGAGAAGGGCAATGGCCTAATGGTCCAACCTGTGATACTGTGCACCAACTAATTGGTGGGTGTAAATTCAAGACAACAACCACAACCAAAGGTTTTCTGCAATCAAACTGAACATATGTCATATACATGAAACTGATCATTGGTGCTAAGTGCTCAGAGGAGTCATTGAGAAAGGTGAATGCGCTAATAAAGGTACTTCTCGATATTACCTTCTGCAGTGCTTTGGAAGCCAAGTTCTCAGCTTGCAATGGGATCTTGTTGATTTGTGTGAATCCTTTGTTTTTCATGTCATTAATGCGATGCTCATATTTCTCACAAGCCTTCTCAGCAGTGTCCACCAGGTGAAAGGTAAGCTCTTTCTGTACAGGGACAAGATTGATATAAAAAAGGTATTGTTAAATATTTGATTTAATTTATGTTCCTCACTTATACAGTGCCATTTATTCCCCCCACGCTTTACAGACATTATCATCATTGTCCCCATTGTGGCTCACAATCTACATTCCTGATATCACGCCCGCTTTTTTTGAAGACACCAGTGATTGTCTTACCGCTGTTTCTAACATCATGTCTTCCCTCTATCTGAAACTGAACCTGTCAAAAACTGAACTCCTCGTGTTTCCTCCCTCTACTAACCTACCTATGCCCGACATTGCCATCTCCGTGTGTGGCTCCACCATTACTCCCTAGCAACATGCCCGCTGTCTTGGGGTCATACTTAATTCCAAGATTTCATTCACCTCCCACATCCGATCACTGGCTCGCTCTTGTTATCTCCACCTCAAAAACATTTCTAGAATTCGACTTTTTCTTACTTTCGACTCTGCAAAAACTCTTACTGTTTCTCTTATTCATTCTCGTCTGGACTATTGTAACTCTCTACTAATTGGTCTCCCTCTTACCAAACTCTCCCCTCTCCAATCCGTCCTGAATGCTGCAGCCAGGATCATATCCTCACCAATCGTTACACCAATGCCTCTACCTTGTGCCAGTCATTACACTGGTTACCCATCCATTCCAGAATTCAGTACAAACTTATTACCCTCACCCACAAAGCACTCCATGGCTCAGCACCACCCTACATCTCCTCCCTTGTCTCAGACTACCATCTTGTTATGATTTGGTAGCTGAGGAGTGCAGGTAAAAAAGGCAATACACCAGAGCAGTTGGAATCTATGAGATTGCAGTACCCTGACTAACCACCACAACTAGAGGCAGCCGTGGAGCGTTCCTACGTTGGTCCTAGACGCCTCGTCACAGCCTGAGAAACTAACTATACCTAAAGATAGAAAGAGGAAAGCTATCTGCCCCGGAGCAGATCCCCAAAGAACATAGAAAGCCCCCAAACATGTAATGGCGGTTAAACAAGAAGAAATACTGACACAGACAGAAAATAGTATGAGCAAACGTTGGGGCCCAAACTATCTAAATAGAAAAGGATAGGAAGGGCACTTACTGCAATCCCAAAAAACCCTGAAAAACACCAACTTTACTAATTTCAAAAACACCTGAGATCACACGACCTCTACCACCTAAATTAGCTCTCTGGTGTAACAAAATCAAAACAGCAGCCACTGAAAAAACTGGAAAAAGCAAATGTACAAACATCAGTGGCTGAACAAAACTGAGAGGGCAAAAGCCCCCGGAGGGGACCCTGAAGGCCCCCACAGAAGTGCAGGACAAAATGCAAAAATCAAGCACAAAAGCAAAAAGAAGAAAATGTCTTATCTGTTAGCAGGAGATGCAGACACGACACAGCAGGCTACAAAGGAAACAGGAATCAAGTATTGAGACCAGAACAATTGATCACCGGCAACCCTGATGGGAAGGTGACTCCCTTATATAAGACCAGTCAGTAACACCTGATTCCCAATCCTCACAATCTTCACTGGACAGTCCAGTACCGCTTGTAACCACCAGAGGGAGCATCTGCTCAGAACTCATTTCAAGTCCATTCACAACAGTACCCCCCCTTGAGGAGGGTCACCGAACCCTCACTTGAGCAACCAGGTCGGTCAGGATGAGTTCTATGATACGCACGGATGAGTCTCCTAGCATGGATGTCCGAAGCAAACACCCAAGAATTGTCTTCCTGACCATAACCTCTCCACTTAACCAAATACTGGAGTTTCCGTCTAGAAAAACGAGAATTCAAAATTTTCTCAACCACAAACTCCATATTGCCCTCAACCAGAAAGGGTCAGGAGGCAAAGCAGTAGGAACCACTGGCTCAACAAACCTCTTCAACAAGGACTTGTGGAACACATTATGGATCTTAAATGTTCCTGAAGAAGCAAACGAAAAGAAACAGGATTAAGAATCTCCATGATCTTATAAGGTCCAATGAACCTAGGCTTAAATTTAGGAGATGCCACTCTCATAGGAATATTTTTTGAGGATAACCAGACCAAGTCCCCCACTTTAAACCGGGGACCATCAGTCCTATGCCGGTTAGCAAACCGCTGGGCCCTCTCCTGAGAGAGGGACAACCTCTGCACTACCTGGTCCCAAATCTGTTGCATACGCTCCACAACAGAGTCAACACCTGGACAGACAGAAGCCTCCGTCTGTCCTGAAAAAAATCGAGGGTGAAACCCAGAATTACAGAAAAATGGAGACATCAAAGTGGCAGAGCTAGCCCTATTATTAAGAGCAAACTCAGCCAAAGGCAAAAAAGAGACCCAGTCATCCTGATCAGCAGACACAAAGCATCTTAGATAAATAGTAACATAGTTATTAAGGTTGAAGGAAGACTTTAAGTCCATCTAGTTCAATCCATATCCTATCCTAACCTGCCCTAACATGTTGATCCAGAGGAAGGCAAAAAAAAAACCCCAAGTGGCAAACAGTAAGCTTCACATTGGGGAAAAAAATTCCTTCCCGACTCCACATACGGCAATCAGACTAGCTCCCTGGATCAACGCTGTATCTAGGAAACTAGTGAATATAAGTCTCCAATGTCTGATTTGTTCTCTCAGTTTGACCATTGGTCTGAGGATGAAACGCCGAGGAGAAAGACAATTGAACACCAAGTTTAGAACAAAAGGTCCTCCAAAATCTGGAAACAAACTGGACTCCTCTGTCAGACACAATGTTCTCAGGAATGCCGTGTAAACGAACCACGTGCTGAAGGAACAAAGGTACCAATTCAGAGGAGGAAGGCAACTTAGGTAATGGCACAAGATGTATCATCTTGGAAAACCTATCACAAATCACCCAGATGACGGTCATTCTCTGAGAAACAGGGAGGTCGGAAATTGAAATCCATAGAGATATGGGTCCATGGTCTCTTGGGCACAGGCAATGGCATCAACAAACCACTAGAGCGAGAGCAAGGCTTGGAGCGAGAGCAAGTCCCGCAGGACTGCACAAATTCCCTGACATCACGAGACAAGGTAGGCCACCAAAAGGACCGACTAACCAAGTCTCTGGTACCAAAAATTCCGGGATGACCGGCCAACGCGGAACAATGAATCTCAGACATCACACTCTTTTTCCAGTGGTCCGGGACAAACAATTTCCCAACAGGGCAGCGCTCGGGCCTATCCTCCTGACACCCCTCCAGAGCCAGTCTCAAATTGGGCGAGATGGCGGAAAGAACTACACCTTCTTTCAAAATAACAGAAGGATCAGATAACTCAGGAGAGTCCGCAAGGAAACTCCCTGAAAGGGCATCCGCCTTAACATTCTTAGTGCCAGGAAGAAAGGAAACCACAAAATTAAAACGTGTGAAAAACAAGGCCCACCTGGCCTGTCTAGGATTAAGTCGCTTGGCAGATTCCAGATAAACCAGATTCTTATGGTCAGTAAGGACCACCACCTGATGTTTGGCTCCCTCCAGCCAATGTCTCACTCTTCAAAAGCCCACTTCATGGCCAATAACTCCCGATTACCAACGTCATAATTACGTTCAGTAGGAGAAAATTTTCGAGAGAAAAAGGCACAAGGGTTACTTTTAGAGGTCTCTGGATCTCTTTGGGACAAAACGGCACCTGCCCCAATTTCAGAGGCATCAACCTCCACCTGAAATGGCAGAGAAACATCAGGCTGCCGTAGAACAGGAGCAGAAGTGAATCTCTGCTTAAGTTCCTGAAATGCAGAGACTGCCTCAGGAGGCCAATTCACCACATCAGAACCCTTTTTGGTCAAATCAGTTAATGGTTTAACAATAACCGAGAAATTACCAATAAATTTACGATAAAAATTGGCAAAACCCAAAAATCTTTGAAGAGCCTTTAATGAAGTAGGTTGGACCCAATCACAGATGGCCTGAACCTTGACCGGGTCCATTTCAATAACAGATGGGGACAAAATAAATCCCAAAAATGAGATCCTCTGTACGCCAAAAAGACACTTTGATCCCTTCACATACAGAGCATTCTCTCTCAAAATCTGGAATACAGTTCGAACATGTTTCACATGAGAGTTCCAGTCATTGGAAAAAATCAAGATATCATCCAAATAAACAATCAGAAATTTATCCACAAAATCCCTGAAAATGTCATTCATGAAGGACTGGAAGACAGAAGGAGCATTAGTGAGCCCAAAGAGCATCACAAGGTACTCAAAATGCCCCTCAGGGTGTTAAATGCCGTCTTCCATTCATCCCCGTGCTTAATGCGAATAAGGTTATATGCCCCCCTGAGGTCAAGCTTGGTAAACCAAGTAGCGTTTTTCACCCTGGAAAAACAGGTCAGAAATCAAGGGTAACGGGTATTGATATTTCACAGTAATATTGTTCAAAAGACGATAATCAATACACGGCCTTAATGAACCATCCTTTTTGGCCACAAAGAAAAAACGCGGCACCTAAGGGTGAAGAGGATGGTCTGATATGACCTTTCTCCAAAGACTCTTTGATATAAGACCGCATAGCGTCATGTTCAGGTACAGACAAGTTAAAAAGGCGACCTTTAGGGAATTTACTACCAGGCACTAATTCAATAGCGCAGTCATAGCTCCTATGGGGAGGCAAGGATGCAGATTTACTTTCGCTAAACACATCAGAAAAATCAATCAAAAAGTCAGGAACATCCTGAGCCTGGGGGGAGGCAGAAAAAACAGGAGTGTTGGTATTAACACATTGGCAGCCCCAACTGGTTACAGACACAGATTTCCAATCCAAAACAGGATTATGAGACTGTAACCAAGGGAAACCCAGCACGATAATGTCATGCAGATTATACAGAACCAAAAATTTGCAGCTCTCCTGATGATCAGGTTCAACCCTCATTATCACCTGAGTAGAGAACTGAGGTTTATTCTCAGCCAAAGGGGTAGAATCGATCCCCAGTAGGGGAATAGACTTATGTAGGGGTATCAAGGGAAACCCACAACGTTTAGCGAAATCAAAATCCATCAGGTTAATAGCTGCTCCCGAATCAACGAAAGCCTGAGCAGAAAATGAGGGAAGAGAGCATATCAGAGTAACAGTTAATAAAAACTTAGTCTGAACACTACCCAAGACAACTGAGCGTGCAAAACGTCTTCCCCGCTTAGGGCAGACTGAAATAGCATGAGAGGCATCACCACAGTAGAAACATAACCCATTGCGCTTTCGAAACTCATGACGCTGTGCCCCAGAAACCACTCTATCACACTGCATGGGTTCAGAAGCAGGTTCACAAGGCAACACTATTCCACGCATACTTCTCCGCTCACGCAAACGTCTGTCAATTTGAATCGCTAATGACATAGAATCATTGAGACCAGGGGGGACAGGGAATCCCACCATAACATCCTTTACATTATCTGAAAGACCCTTCCGAAAAAGGGCTGCCAAAGCGTCGTCATTCCATTTGGTCAGGACTGCCCACCTACGGAATCTCGACAGTATAACTCAGCGTCATCAAGCCCCTGATTTAATGCCAACAAGGCTTTTTCAGCTTGATCAGTGACATTAGGCTCATCGTACAATAACCCCAAGGCCTGAAAAAATACATCAACATCACTCAAAACAGGATCCCCAGGTGTCAGGGAAAAAGCCCAATCCTGAGGATCGCCGCGCAGGAGAGAGATGACAATTTGAACCTGCTGCGCTGCGTTCCCTGAGGACTTAGATTTTAAGGCAAAAAACAATTTACAATTATTTTTGAAATTCAGAAACTTGGCTCGATCCCCCAAAAACAAATCTGGCATGGGAATCCTAGGTTCCACAACAGGCAACCAAGCAAGATAGGTAGCAATACTCTGAACCTCAGTGGCAAGCTGATCCACACGGCCAGACAACTGTGCAAACTCCATTGAGAGAAAAAATCCTCCCCAGCACCGAGATACAGAGGGGAAAAAAAAAAAAAATGCAACAAACAGAAAAATATCTCTGACAACTCTGACAACCTTTTTTTTTTCTTTCACAATATTTTTCCCTTCTGTGAGTACCATATAAATTTCAGTTTGGGCCGGTGATACTGTTATGATTTGGTAGCTGAGGAGTGCAGGTAAAAAAGGCAATACACCAGAGCAGTTGGAATCTATGAGATTGCAGTACCCTGACTAACCACCACAACTAGAGGCAGCCGTGGAGCGTTCCTACGTTGGTCCTAGACGCCTCGTCACAGCCTGAGAAACTAACTATACCTAAAGATAGAAAGAGGAAAGCTATCTGCCCCGGAGCAGATCCCCAAAGAACATAGAAAGCCCCCAAACATGTAATGGCGGTTAGACAAGAAGAAATACTGACACAGACAGAAAATAGTATGAGCAAACGTTGGGGCCCAAACTATCTAAATAGAAAAGGATAGGAAGAGCACTTACTGCAATCCCAAAAAACCCTGAAAAGCACCAACTTTACTAATTTCAAAAACACCTGAGATCACACGACCTCTACCACCTAAATTAGTTCTCTGGTGTAACAAAATCAAAACAGCAGCCACTGAAAAAACTGGAAAAAGCAAATGTACAAACATCAGTGGCTGAACAAAACTGAGAGGGCAAAAGCCCCCGGAGGGGACCCTGAAGGCCCCCACAGAAGTGCAGGACAAAATGCAAAAATCAAGCACAAAAGCAAAAAGAAGAAAATGTCTTATCTGTTAGCAGGAGATGCAGACACGACACAGCAGGCTACAAAGGAAACAGGAATCAAGTATTGAGACCAGAACAATTGATCACCGGCAACCCTGATGGGAAGGTGACTCCCTTATATAAGACCAGTCAGTAACACCTGATTCCCAATCCTCACAATCTTCACTGGACAGTCCAGTACCGCTTGTAACCACCAGAGGGAGCATCTGCTCAGAACTCATTTCAAGTCCATTCACAACACCATCCTACCTGTGCCCTCCGTTCTGCTAATGACCTGAGGTTAGCATCCTCAATAATCAGAACCTCCCACTCCCGTCTCCAAGACTTTTCACGTGCTGCGCCAATTCTTTGGAATGCACTACCCAGGTTAATATGATTAATCCCCAATCCCCACAGTTTTAAGCGTGCCCTAAAAACGCATTTGTTCAGACTGGCCTACCGCCTCAACGCATTAACCTAACTATCCCTGTGTAGCCCATTCAAAATTTTACCATAACCAGGTTCCTCACATCATGTCCTCACATGCTTTATGCATTTAATAGCCCTCTGTGTCTGTACTGTTACATACTTAGGCTGATAACCGGTTCATGCAGCATTACAGGAACACCCGATTCTTACACTATGGCTGGTCCAAACAATGAGAGCAATTGTAACCATCTACCTTTCGTGTCTCCCCTTTTTCCTCATAGATTGTAAGCTTGCGAGCAGGGCCCTCATTCCTCTTGGTATCTACTTTGGTCTGTGCTATTGTTATGCTGTAATGTCTATTGTCTGTACAAGTCTCTCTAACATGTAAAGTGCTGGGGAATATGTTGGCGCTATAGAAATAAAAGTATTATTATTATTATTATTCCCTATCAGTATGGTCTTTGGAGTGTGGGAGGAAACTGGAGACCCTGAGGAAACCCAGGTGAACACAGGGAGAACATACAAACTACTTGCAGATGTTGTCTTTGGTGGGATTTGAACCCAAGAACCCAGCGCTGCAAAACAACAGTGCTACATGCCATATATATTTTTTAAAACAAACAGCATATGGACCTATAGAGATCAATGGATCCATTCACGCTTGATCCATTTCATTTGTTTCTTTAGCAGATCCTTGTGTCCACTCTTTCAAACTCAGCGTATGTCCTATTTTTCTTTACCCATAATGAACCTGAAGTCCAGCAGCGATATACTGAGGGAAATCTTCAGGGTGCCGCACTGACCCCACTATCAGGACCCTGCTGCACTCAGAAGTTTAGGTGACACATTTTCATTTTGGATATCACACTATTCTATCACACTGTATAGTTTACTTCTGCATTGTGTTTATTCACATATTCACCATTATTGGTGATATGTTATTTTTTACTATAGTACTTAACCAACATGCGGTGTGCACATAGAGTACAGACCAAAAGAATCTGGATCTAAATCCCAATGTACAGTATAGACCAAAAGTTTGGACACACCTTCTCATTCAATGATTTTTCTGTATTTTCATGACTGTGAAAATTGTAGAATCACACTGAAGGCATCAAAACTATGAATTAACACATGTGGAATTATACATTACACTTTACAAAAAGTGTGAAACAACTGAAAATATGTCTTATATTCTAGGTTCTTCAAAGCAGCCACCTTTTGCTTTGATTACTGCTTTGCACGCAGAAAAGGTGAACGGATGGACTCTACATGCCTGGTTCCCACCATGAAGCATGGAGGAGGTGGTGTGATGGTGTGGGGGTGCTTTGCTGGTGACACTGTTAGTAATCTGCCTTTTCTGATTAGCATTGTTTACTATACATTTGTTGGTCCTTGTAGCCAATGGAGACTACTTTGCATACCCAGGTGTCAGTGTATGTGACAAATATTCCAAATAAGTAGTGTCACATCTCCAACAGAACCTGCTCCTGCGAATTCTGCTTCTATTGTCAGACACTGCTGTATTCACTCTGTGGGTGGCGCTGGTGACAAGTGTCAAAACCAGAAGCTCTGAATTGCGGGCTTTGTCCAGCCACTAAGATTAGAGTGGCTGTGACCTGTAATGCCATCCAGTATGGTAGTATGGGTGTGTGCTGTCCAACTGAAGCTATCAGCTCCCTGCTTCAGTTAATTGGAGAGCCCCACATCCTACTAAGGCTTCCAGCTTACTGCTGGGAGCTGCCAGATATAGCTTGTGTTTCCCTGGCTAGGTATGTGTCTTCTGCTCCTGTTTGGTTTAGTGTATTTCTGTTTTGACCCCGGTTTGCCCCTGACTATTCTTACAGACCCTGTTTTATTTATTTGACATGGCCTCTCGGCTCTGACCATTCCAGGTGGTGACCATTCCTGCCTCTGGATGGCAGCCCTTCCATGATAGCATACCACTGGATCCTATCATAAAATCAGATTCCTGTACAGGGGTTAACGGGTATTGGTATTTCTCTGGAGTCTGCCAGAATGAGAGGCTTGTTCCAAGTGTGTCCAAGGCAGCCTTTTGAGCCTTTGGCCTCAGACAGATGTTACAAGTAGTCACCCCACACATCTAACCACCGGTCTGACTTGGATACGAACTGCTGGAGTGTAACGAATGGAAGCGGAGGCAGAGGTGGTGAAGTTCACATTCGTTTTTATTTTTTAATGTGGAACCTCGAGACCGCGGTCCGGGGGGCTCCGAAGGGGGTGTAACTAGTGAGCCCCGGGTACCCGTAGTAAGGCCCCTCGAACAGGACCAGAATGGAATACCCGGAGGACACAGGTGCTACCTCCAGTTAGACCCCGGACACGTGGCAGCTGTCCCTGAGGGACCAAAAGGGTAACAGGTATTTACAGAGTCCGTGGAGGGTTCTTGATGGAGAAGGGTAAGGTCCTGGTCCAGAACGGATGGTAGTAGGATGGCTTCAGTGACCTTGTCACGGTCCACGGGTACGGATGGCTGATGGCGGAACGGGATGACACTTGCGCCAGTAATAGCCGAGATTGTCCAGGTTAGCCAGATACAGGTTAGCAATGCTCTGAGGAGATAAACAGTGTAAGAGAAGCACAGAGACTGCAGACGCAGCGCAGACAGATCAGGAACAGAACCGGATGTAGCAATGATAGAAAACGTTGCTCCGGCACTCCCCTAATGGTGGAGTGACCAGATATAGTACTGAGTGCGCAGCCATTGGTTAATTAGCTATTTCAAAAAATGCACGCTGCCCCTTTAAGAGAGACGGTGGGCGCGGCCTCGCGTCCTAAGCAGTCTATCTGGAGGCCTGCCAGCAGCGTGCCAGGAAGTGGAGGAGGACACAGGATGCCGAGGAGCAGATGGGACAGGAGACCCCAGCCCACGCGCAGACTGCTGCAGAGGGACAGCTAGAGGAACAGGTGAGTGAGCAGAACGGAGTGCAGAGCCAGCGCTGGGACCGAGTGTAACAGTATCCCCCTCTTTACTCCCCCTCTTTTTCAAGCCTGCATGAAATCTTTTAAGAAGAAGAGGAGCCTGGATGTTCTCTTTAGGCTCCCAAGACCTCTCCTCAGGACCAAAACCTTTCCAGTCCACCAGGTAATAGATCCTACCTCTTACTCTCTTAGAGGCCAAGATATGTTTTACCTCAAAAACATCATCCTCAGAGACCGGATCAGTGGTACCCGGGTCCTTAAAGAAGGAGCTCAACACTACTGGTTTGAGGAGGGAAACATGAAAGGAGTTAGGTACTCGTAGAGAATTAGGCAATTTCAGTTTATGAGAGACCGGGTTGATTTGTCTCAAGACTTCAAAGGGACCAATGAAACGGGGACCCAATTTGTACGATGGTAACTTCAGACGGATGTACTTGGAGGAGAGCCATACCTTGTGTCCTGGACGAAAGATGGGAGCCTCCAAACGTCTTTTGTCCGCATGCGTTTTCATACGTTGAGAAGCTTTCTCCAAAGCCGACCTGGTCTCTCTCCAAATGTCCGAAAAAATTCTTAGACAAGGTATCGACTGCCGGAACATCAGACAATCCCGAGACAGGAAGAGGAATTCCGGGTTGCAGTCCAAACACAATCTGAAAGGGAGACTTTCCAGAAGATTCACTTACTTGGTTGTTGTAGGAGAATTCCGCCCAGGGCAGTAATTCTACCCAGTCATTATGATGAGCGTTGACGAAGTGACACAGGTATCCAGCCAGGATTTGATTGATCCTCTCCACTTGCCCATTAGACTGGGGATGATATGCAGAAGAAAAATCTAGTTCAATTTTAACCCTTTTACAGAGTCCTCTCCAGAACTTAGAGGTGAACTGGACGCCCCTGTCGGACACGATGTGGAGAGGAAATCCATGTAGACGGAAGATGTGCTGAATGAAGTGAGCGGCCAGTTCTGGAGCAGACGGGAGGCCAGATAGCGGAACGAAGTGGGCCATTTTAGAGAAGCGATCCACCACAACCCATACCACTGAGCAGCCAGAAGAAATGGGAAGATCCGTGATGAAATCCATCGCGATGTGCTGCCAGGGAGCGGACGGAATTGGAAGAGGCAGAAGCCTGCCGGCTGGTAGATGTTTAACAGTTTTGTTACGGGCACATGAAGGACAGGCTGCGACGAAACTCCTGGATATCCTTGCCCATGGTAGGCCACCAGTAATAACGGGAGATGAGTTGCTGCGTCTTTCTCTGACCAGCATGGCCAGCCAACTTAGAAGAATGACCCCAGCGCAGAACACGACTACGATCAGAAGCGGACACGAAAGTCTTCCCAGGAGGAAGCCGGGCCAGATCAGTGGAGGCAACAGAGACTAACTTAGAAGGTTCAATAATGTGCTGAGGTTCTTCCTCCAGTTCAGGAGGCAAGAAGGCTCTAGAGAGTGCGTCTGCCTTGATGTTCTTGTCAGCTGGACGGAAATGAAGTACAAAATTTAAACGGGCAAATAATAATGCCCAACGGGCCTGACGGGGATTCAGTCTTAAAGCAGATTGGAGATAGGCAAGGTTTTTATGGTCGGTGAATATGATTACCTGGTGATGAGCTCCTTCAAGAAGATGTCTCCATTCTTGCAGAGCCAATTTGATGGCCAACAGTTCGCGATCACCGACAGAGTAGTTCCTTTCTGCAGGAGAAAAAACCTTGGAAAAAAAACCACACAAGATCATCCGCCCGGTAGACGACTTCTGGGTCAGAACTGCTCCTGCACCTATGGAAGAAGCGTCAACCTCAAGAAAAAATTGCTCACTTGAATTAGGACGATGGAGAAGGGTGCGGAAGCGAAGGCTTTTTGAGAGAAACAAAGGCCTCTTCTGCCTCGGAGGACCATTCCTTAGAGTTTACACCTTTCCGGGTTAAGGCTGTGATTGGAGCCACTCGGGTGGAAAAGTGTGGAATAAATTGCCGGTAGTAATTGGCGAACCCTAGGAACCTTTGAATGGCTTTTAGCCCAGACGGACGAGGCCAGTTGAGAACTGCAGACAACTTCTCCGGATCCATCTTTAATCCTGTGGAAGATACAATGTACCCAAGGAAAGGCAAAGAAGACTGCTCAAAGAGGCATTTCTCATATTTGGCATATAGCCTGTTCTCTCTCAGTCTTTGTAAGACCAGGCGTACTTGCCTCCGGTGTGACGTCAAGTCAGCAGAGAAAATCAAAATATCGTCCAGGTAAACCACGACACAAGTATAGAGCAGGTCCCTGAAAATGTCATTAACAAATTCCTGAAAGACCGCAGGTGCATTGCTTAGGCCGAATGGCATTACCAGGTATTCATAGTGGCCGTCACGGGTGTTGAAGGCTGTTTTCCATTCGTCCCCCTCTCTGACTCGGATCAGGTTGTAGGCCCCTCTGAGGTCCAATTTGGTGAAGATCTTGGCCCCTCGGAGACGATCAAACAGCTCTGAAATAAGAGGTAATGGATACCTGTTTTTTACCGTGATCTGATTTAGACCCCGATAGTCAATGCAGGGCCGCAAGGATCCATCCTTTTTCTTCACAAACATGGAATCCAGCTCCTGCCGGTGACGATGACTTTCGGATAAATCCTCTGGCCAGATTCTCTTGGATGTAGTCAGACATGGCCTGAGTCTCTGCCTGTGAAAGGGGATAAACTCTCCCGCGAGGAGGAGATGCTCCAGGAAGAAGCTCTATCTGACAGTCATACGACCTGTGTGGAGGTAGTCTCTCAGCCTCCTTTTTCCCAAAGACGTCAGAGAAGGACCAATAGGCGGAAGGCAACCCTGGCAGGGTATCAGGCTGGACTGGAGGCGAAACAGGTTGAATCCGGGTTAAGCAACGATTCATGCAGGTATCTCCCCAACGCAGAACTTCTCCAGTTTTCCAATTAAGGACTGGTTCATGCATCTGGAGCCAAGGTAAACCTAAAAGCATGGGATGGGATAAACCGGGATATACATAAAATCGCATTCGTTCAGTATGCATTAGACCTACCCGGAGTTCCACCAACTCGGTTTGAAACTGGACGGGCTCGGTCAGCGTTTGCCATCCACGGCGGACACCTGTAACGGATCAGGAAGACGCTGGACTGGTAAGCGGTAATGATCCACAACCGCCTGCTGGATGAAGTTCCCTGCAGCTCCAGAATCCAGTAGACAATGTTCGGAGAATTTTATTGCTCCATAGGACACGGAGACTGAGATGTGTAAAGAGGGAGAGGACTGTTCTCTACCTAGGTTGGCCCCTCCTACCGGACCTAGGCACTGGAGTTTCCTGACTTTTTAGGACAGAAATGGATCAAATGTTCAGAACTACCGCAGTAGTAACAACTTCCCTCCTTGCGACGTGCCTCCCGGCGGCGGGTGGCCAAACTTACATGGTCCACCTCCATGGCCTCGGAGGCGGAGGGCGAGGTACCTGTTTTGTACAAACTAGAGTCCAGGTGATAGGACCTTTTGTCCCGCTTGATCTCCATGGAGCGCTCCTGAAAACGCAGGTCAATTCGGGTTGCCAAGGATATTAGCTCTTCCAAGAGGGTAGGTCTGTCCCGTCCCGCCAGTTCATCCTTGATTCTTCCGGATAGGCCTTCCCAGAAGTTAGCACCAGGTCCTCATTGTTCCACGATAATTCAGACGAGAGGGTGCGGAATTTAACAGCATACTGAGCTACCGTGAGAGTACCTTGGCGCAGGCGGAGCAGAGCTGATGCAGTCGAAGTGGTACGACCAGGTTCATCGAAAGTCCTGCGAAAAGCCTCTAGGAAAGATTGAAGATCGTTAACCACCGGATCCCCTCTCTCTCATAGCTGGGCCGGAGCAATCTGTAACGAATGGAAGCGGAGGCAGAGGTGGTGAAGTTCACATTCGTATTTATTTTTTAATGTGGAACCTCGAGACCGCGGTCCGGGGGGCTCCGAAGGGGGCGTAACTAGTGAGCCCCGGGTACCCGTAGTAAGGCCCCTCGAACAGGACCAGAATGGAATACCCGGAGGACACAGGTGCTACCTCCAGTTAGACCCCGGACATGTGGCAGCTGTCCCAGAGGGACCAAAAGGGTAACAGGTATTTACAGAGTCCGTGGAGGGTTCTTGACGGAGAAGGGTAAGGTCCTGGTCCAGAACGGATGGTAGTAGGATGGCTTCAGTGACCTTGTCACGGTCCACGGGTACGGATGGCTGATGGCGGAACGGGATGACACTTGCGCCAGTAATAGCCGAGATTGTCCAGGTTAGCCAGATACAGGTTAGCAATGCTCTGAGGAGACAAACAGTGTAAGCGAAGCACAGAGACTGCAGACGCAGCGCAGACAGATCAGGAACAGAACCGGATGTAGCAATGATAGAACACGTTGCTCCGGCACTCCCCTAATGGTGGAGTGACCAGATATAGTACTGAGTGCGCAGCCATTGGTTAATTAGCTATTTCAAAAAATGCACGCTGCCCCTTTAAGAGAGACGGTGGGCGCGGCCTCGCGTCCTAAGCAGTCTATCTGGAGGCCTGCCAGCAGCGTGCCAGGAAGTGGAGGAGGACACAGGATGCCGAGGAGCAGATGGGACAGGAGACCCCAGCCCACGCGCAGACTGCTGCAGAGGGACAGCTAGAGGAACAGGTGAGTGAGCAGAACGGAGTGCAGAGCCAGCGCTGGGACCGAGTGTAACAGTATCCCCCTCTTTACTCCCCCTCTTTTTCAAGCCTGCGTGAAATCTTTTAAGAAGAAGAGGAGCCTGGATGTTCTCTTTAGGCTCCAAGACCTCTCCTCAGGACCAAAACCTTTCCAGTCCACCAGGTAATAGATCCTACCTCTTACTCTCTTAGAGGCCAAGATATGTTTTACCTCAAAAACATCATCCTCAGAGACCGGATCAGGAGTGGTACCCGGGTCCTTAAAGAAGGAGCTCAACACTACTGGTTTGAGGAGGGAAACATGAAAGGAGTTAGGTACTCGTAGAGAATTAGGCAATTTCAGTTTATGAGAGACCGGGTTGATTTGTCTCAAGACTTCAAAGGGACCAATGAAATGGGGACCCAATTTGTACGATGGTAACTTCAGATGGATGTACTTGGAGGAGAGCCATACCTTGTGTCCTGGACGAAAGATGGGAGCCTCCAAACGTCTTTTGTCCGCATGCGTTTTCATACGTTGAGAAGCTTTCTCCAAAGCCGACCTGGTCTCTCTCCAAATGTCCGAAAAAATTCTTAGACAAGGTATCGACTGCCGGAACATCAGACAATCCCGAGACAGGAAGAGGAATTCCGGGTTGCAGTCCAAACACAATCTGAAAGGGAGACTTTCCAGAAGATTCACTTACTTGGTTGTTGTAGGAGAATTCCGCCCAGGGCAGTAATTCTACCCAGTCATTATGATGAGCGTTGACGAAGTGACACAGGTATCCAGCCAGGATTTGATTGATCCTCTCCACTTGCCCATTAGACTGGGGATGATATGCAGAAGAAAAATCTAGTTCAATTTTAACCCTTTTACAGAGTCCTCTCCAGAACTTAGAGGTGAACTGGACGCCCCTGTCGGACACGATGTGGAGAGGAAATCCATGTAGACGGAAGATGTGCTGAATGAAGTGAGCGGCCAGTTCTGGAGCAGACGGGAGGCCAGATAGCGGAACGAAGTGGGCCATTTTAGAGAAGCGATCCACCACAACCCATACCACTGAGCAGCCAGAAGAAATGGGAAGATCCGTGATGAAATCCATCGCGATGTGCTGCCAGGGAGCGGACGGAATTGGAAGAGGCAGAAGCCTGCCGGCTGGTAGATGTTTAACAGTTTTGTTACGGGCACATGAAGGACAGGCTGCGACGAACTCCTGGATATCCTTGCCCATGGTAGGCCACCAGTAATAACGGGAGATGAGTTGCTGCGTCTTTCTCTGACCAGCATGGCCAGCCAACTTAGAAGAATGACCCCAGCGCAGAACACGACTACGATCAGAAGCGGACACGAAAGTCTTCCCAGGAGGAAGCCGGGCCAGATCAGTGGAGGCAACAGAGACTAACTTAGAAGGTTCAATAATGTGCTGAGGTTCTTCCTCCAGTTCAGGAGGCAAGAAGGCTCTAGAGAGTGCGTCTGCCTTGATGTTCTTGTCAGCTGGACGGAAATGAAGTACAAAATTTAAACGGGCAAATAATAATGCCCAACGGGCCTGACGGGGATTCAGTCTTAAAGCAGATTGGAGATAGGCAAGGTTTTTATGGTCGGTGAATATGATTACCTGGTGATGAGCTCCTTCAAGAAGATGTCTCCATTCTTGCAGAGCCAATTTGATGGCCAACAGTTCGCGATCACCGACAGAGTAGTTCCTTTCTGCAGGAGAAAAAACCTTGGAAAAAAAACCACACAAGATCATCCGCCCGGTAGACGACTTCTGGGTCAGAACTGCTCCTGCACCTATGGAAGAAGCGTCAACCTCAAGAAAAAATTGCTCACTTGAATTAGGACGATGGAGAACGGGTGCGGAAGCGAAGGCTTTTTTGAGAGAAACAAAGGCCTCTTCTGCCTCGGAGGACCATTCCTTAGAGTTTACACCTTTCCGGGTTAAGGCTGTGATTGGAGCCACTCGGGTGGAAAAGTGTGGAATAAATTGCCGGTAGTAATTGGCGAACCCTAGGAACCTTTGAATGGCTTTTAGCCCAGACGGACGAGGCCAGTTGAGAACTGCAGACAACTTCTCCGGATCCATCTTTAATCCTGTGGAAGATACAATGTACCCAAGGAAAGGCAAAGAAGACTGCTCAAAGAGGCATTTCTCATATTTGGCATATAGCCTGTTCTCTCTCAGTCTTTGTAAGACCAGGCGTTCTTGCCTCCGGTGTGACGTCAAGTCAGCAGAGAAAATCAAAATATCGTCCAGGTAAACCACGACACAAGTATAGAGCAGGTCCCTGAAAATGTCATTAACAAATTCCTGAAAGACCGCAGGTGCATTGCTTAGGCCGAATGGCATTACCAGGTATTCATAGTGGCCGTCACGGGTGTTGAAGGCTGTTTTCCATTCGTCCCCCTCTCTGACTCGGATCAGGTTGTAGGCCCCTCTGAGGTCCAATTTGGTGAAGATCTTGGCCCCTCGGAGACGATCAAACAGCTCTGAAATAAGAGGTAATGGATACCTGTTTTTTACCGTGATCTGATTTAGACCCCGATAGTCAATGCAGGGCCGCAAGGATCCATCCTTTTTCTTCACAAACAAGAATCCAGCTCCTGCCGGTGACGATGACTTTCGGATAAATCCTCTGGCCAGATTCTCTTGGATGTAGTCAGACATGGCCTGAGTCTCTGCCTGTGAAAGGGGATAAACTCTCCCGCGAGGAGGAGATGCTCCAGGAAGAAGCTCTATCTGACAGTCATACGACCTGTGTGGAGGTAGTCTCTCAGCCTCCTTTTTCCCAAAGACGTCAGAGAAGGACCAATAGGCGGAAGGCAACCCTGGCAGGGTATCAGGCTGGACTGGAGGCGAAACAGGTTGAATCCGGGTTAAGCAACGATTCATGCAGGTATCTCCCCAACGCAGAACTTCTCCAGTTTTCCAATTAAGGACTGGTTCATGCATCTGGAGCCAAGGTAAACCTAAAAGCATGGGATGGGATAAACCGGGATATACATAAAATCGCATTCGTTCAGTATGCATTAGACCTACCCGGAGTTCCACCAACTCGGTTTGAAACTGGACGGGCTCGGTCAGCGGTTTGCCATCCACGGCGGACACCTGTAACGGATCAGGAAGACGCTGGACTGGTAAGCGGTAATGATCCACAACCGCCTGCTGGATGAAGTTCCCTGCAGCTCCAGAATCCAGTAGACAATGTTCGGAGAATTTTATTGCTCCATAGGACACAGGAGACTGAGATGTGTAAAGAGGGAGAGGACTGTTCTCTACCTAGGTTGGCCCCTCCTACCGGACCTAGGCACTGGAGTTTCCTGACTTTTTAGGACAGAAATGGATCAAATGTTCAGAACTACCGCAGTAGTAACAACTTCCCTCCTTGCGACGTGCCTCCCGGCGGCGGGTGGCCAAACTTACATGGTCCACCTCCATGGCCTCGGAGGCGGAGGGCGAGGTACCTGTTTTGTACAAACTAGAGTCCAGGTGATAGGACCTTTTGTCCCGCTTGATCTCCATGGAGCGCTCCTGAAAACGCAGGTCAATTCGGGTTGCCAAGGATATTAGCTCTTCCAAGAGGGTAGGTCTGTCCCGTCCCGCCAGTTCATCCTTGATTCTTCCGGATAGGCCTTCCCAGAAGTTAGCAACCAGGACCTCATTGTTCCACGATAATTCAGACGAGAGGGTGCGGAATTTAACAGCATACTGAGCTACCGTGAGAGTACCTTGGCGCAGGCGGAGCAGAGCTGATGCAGTCGAAGTGGTACGACCAGGTTCATCGAAAGTCCTGCGAAAAGCCTCTAGGAAAGATTGAAGATCGTTAACCACCGGATCCCCTCTCTCTCATAGCTGGGCCGGAGCAATCTGTAACGAATGGAAGCGGAGGCAGAGGTGGTGAAGTTCACATTCGTATTTATTTTTTAATGTGGAACCTCGAGACCGCGGTCCGGGGGGCTCCGAAGGGGGCGTAACTAGTGAGCCCCGGGTACCCGTAGTAAGGCCCCTCGAACAGGACCAGAATGGAATACCCGGAGGACACAGGTGCTACCTCCAGTTAGACCCCGGACACGTGGCAGCTGTCCCAGAGGGACCAAAAGGGTAACAGGTATTTACAGAGTCCGTGGAGGGTTCTTGACGGAGAAGGGTAAGGTCCTGGTCCAGAACGGATGGTAGTAGGATGGCTTCAGTGACCTTGTCACGGTCCACGGGTACGGATGGCTGATGGCGGAACGGGATGACACTTGCGCCAGTAATAGCCGAGATTGTCCAGGTTAGCCAGATACAGGTTAGCAATGCTCTGAGGACACAAACAGTGTAAGCGAAGCACAGAGACTGCAGACGCAGCGCAGACAGATCAGGAACAGAACCGGATGTAGCAATGATAGAACACGTTGCTCCGGCACTCCCCTAATGGTGGAGTGACCAGATATAGTACTGAGTGCGCAGCCATTGGTTAATTAGCTATTTCAAAAAATGCACACTGCCCCTTTAAGAGAGACGGTGGGCGCGGCCTCGCGTCCTAAGCAGTCTATCTGGAGGCCTGCCAGCAGCGTGCCAGGAAGTGGAGGAGGACACAGGACGCCGAGGAGCAGATGGGACAGGAGACCCCAGCCCGCGCGCAGACTGCTGCAGAGGGACAGCTAGAGGAACAGGTGAGTGAGCAGAACGGAGTGTAGAGCCAGCGCTGGGACTGAGTGTAACATGGAGGAGGGTCTGAAAGTCTATAAAATGGAACCCCAGAAGGGACAAGGCTAAAAGGAAGGCATCTTCATTTGGCCTTTCATATTTCAGTTCATTTAGAAGTGCGTGGGCTTAAAAAATTCTAAAAGGAATTAAATTGAGTCCAACCCTTTTTAGGGGCCTACTTCTAAGAGTAGCTGCTCTAAAGTGCCTTCTTTACTTCTAGAGAGTAGGGAAGGCATCATTGAGGTGAGGCTGCTTTAGGCCTCTTTCACACTTCAGTCGTTCGATGTCAGTCAAAATCCGTCAAAGCGTCAAAAAGCGTCAAAAAAACGGATCCGCCTTTTTTTTTGGCGGATCCGTTTTTTTTGCCATTGAGTAGCATTAGTGATGGATTTTTACAGATGGGCGTCCGTTCGATCCATCAAATGACGGATCCGTCATAATTTTGTCGTCCGTCGCTTTTTGAAAACGTCCACTGGGACGTTTTTTGTGTGCGTCGAAAAGGCGGATCATGACGGATCTCTCTCTCTCTCTCTTCCAGGCATCTTCAGCCAGCATTTCTCGGGTTCAAGTGTTCATAACATATCCGTCTATTTTGGTAAATTTACAACGGATCCGTTTTTTACACACTTTGACGAATTTTGACTGTCGAAAAACTGAAGTGTGAAAGAGGCCTTAGCTCCATGTCTACAAGATATAGCGCGCAGGAGAAGATAACACTTTACTTGGGGGGTATTTACACATCATGATTATCGTGAATGAGCGTTTCTCAATGAGCTAAACACTCGTACTTCTCGTACTTATTGTGCACGTCGTCCTGTGTAAACTGCAGATGAGTTACAAAGAACAATGACAGCCTATGCGCACAGAATGATCTATTACTGATCATATTAAATGCAATCGGTCGCTCTAAACGGGCTACTAAAAAACGCCAATTGGCAAAAAATTAGCAGATCATGGGTGGTTTACTGTATCAAGTCAGGTAGTGTAATCCTGGTTTTAGTGTCAGGGGCAGGCTTGGTTGGGGGGCAGAGGGGCATATGCTCCCTCCCGGGCCGCTTGCCCAGCAGCTGTTGCTTTATTTGACAGGCTGGCCCTGCCTTGTGCGGGAGTTGACTATTTCAGCCAAAGGATTGGCAAAATAAAAATCTGATTTATCTACATTTTGGAATGCCAAGTATCTCTATATTTTTGGTCTAACGGAGTGGAACCCTTCTTGGGCACCCGATCCTTTCTACAAGAGTGCCGTATACCCATTACATTATATGCATCAGCCACCGTTATTTTTAATGTCTGTTACCTTTAGGCTGGGGTCACACTAGCGACAAAATCGGACGACTGTAATGCGATGAAATATCGCATTGCAGTCGGACCTATGTTAATCTATGGAGCAGCTCCCAGTATCAGATTTTTTGTGGTCCGTTTTAAACGTCCGAGTGCAATCGCAGCATGCTGCGATTATCACCGATTGTGGGTCGACTATCGCCAATGCAAGTCAATGGGAGCGCTGAAAAATCTGATTACAAACGGACCGCACGTGTGACTTGCGATTAAATCGCACCGGTGTCCTTTAGAAAAGCCATCCCCGGCTATACTGTAAAATCACACTGACAGCTTTATTAAAGAATAGAAAGAATAGATATACACACATAGAATACATATATATATATACATATATTTATAGTTCCTAGACTTCTACATACTGTAATAGCCGCTAATTCAATTGCCGGCTTTTGTGAAATCACAGAAGCCGACATGAAATGATACATTGTTTAGACACAGTTAACCATGTATTTCCTGTATTTTGATATATGGTTGGAACTTACAATTACATAAGTATGTGTACAAAATTTCAGACATGTAGGGGTTAATTAAAGGTGTAAATTCGTTGTAAAAAAATGCGTGGCCTCCCGCTGTATTTTCTCCACCAGACAGACAAAGCAAGCAAGTGGGGGCAGATAATAATAGCCTAGGGAGGGTACATTTTTTTGTGCCCCCCTGGCTACTAACATCTGCCCCCAGACACCCCAGAAAGGGCAAATCTAATTAGAGATTTGACACATTTTTTTTACAACGAATTTACACCTTTAATTAACCCCTACATGTCTGAAATTTTGCACACTTATGTAATTGTAAGTTCAAACCATATATCAAAATACAGGAAATGACATGGTTAACTGTGTCTAAACAATGTATCATTTGATGTCGGCTTCTGTGATTTCACAAAAGCCGGCAATTGAATTAGCGGCTATTACAGTATGTAGAAGTCTAGGAACTATAAATATATATATATATACACATGTCACAATGACATGTGTATATATATATATATATATATATGTGTTCTATGTGTATATATCTATTCTTTCTATTGTGATTTAAATACTATTCTTTTGGATCCATTATATGTCAGTTTTGCAAGCCTGCGAGAAATTCTCGCAAGTCGGATGTAAATCGGATGTGACAACTACGGTCAGATGCGACTAAATCGCATCAACTACAAAAAATCGGATGCTAGTCGCATCAATGTTCATGAAATTTTAATCCGATTATCGACCGACTAAAACGGTCAGATTTTTTACTCGGTGTGTGTGACTCCAGCCTTACAGTTTTAATGCAGTGGCCAGAGGAAAGCAGGCTAAAGATGGGCCCCCGCAACCCGAGGGCCACTGTTTGGGATTGCTCCTCAGGCTAAAATTGGCCAGTCAACCCCTAGCTATACCCAATGTCATCATCTATGTACCCCAATGACCAGAATGAGAATAATGAACACACTCAGTTTATCTTAACACCTATTTACTATTAGACATTTAATCACTACGATTTCTTCAGTTTGGAAGCATTGTAATGTAACGAGCAGTGTAAACGCACAAACAGATTTGTGATCCATTATCCTTGCTTTTTTCGATCATGCATAGATACAAATCATACCAATGTTGCCAGGATGTGCTGCTCACACTTACATTTATATATACAGTATATCACAAAAGTGAGTACACCCCTGTATACAGTACTAAAATATCATATATCACAAGAGCCATAGATAACACTACTTACTGTCTGCTGGCTGCAAGGAACTTTATGATGAAAATATCGAACAATGAAAAATTATTTAATTATTTTTCACACCACCAAACGTTGTCAGTGGCTTAAATGATAACATGATTCAATGTAATCAGACCATTCCTAATGTAACACCATTTACCTGAGATATGTTGGGAAATCCACAAACTGTAGATATCCTAAATGGAAAAGGACCCTGTTTGCTAAAGCAAAGAAGTTCAACAATTGCATATTCTTTATCCTGGAAAATAAAGATATGAAAATTAAGGCACCTCATCAAAGAATTCTAGATATATTTATCAAATAATCCGCATTGGGCTGGAATACGTTGCTTTCTACAGGAATTTATTCTGCAGACCTAAACACAAATACGTCTGCATTAGTGATGGGCGAACCCGTGGACGTGGATGTTTGGGTCCGGCGGGTTTGGCCGAACAGTTAAAAAAAGTTCAGAACAGAACAGTACCCGAACCTGGACCCCACTCACATGAATGGGAGGCCCGAATGTCCAAGCGTCTACGATAAAAATAAATAAATGAAAAATAATTTTTTAAAAAAAGGATGTGGGTTCCCCTGTGTTTTTGATAACCAGCCAGGCAAAACTAATAGCTTTGTGCTGCAAATCTCAGCTGTCAGCTTTAGTAAGCCTTGTTGTCAAGAATAGAGGGGTCCTGTTTTTTAATTATTTAAATAATTTAAAAAAACGGTGTGGGGCGTATTTTCAGTCCGCAGAGGGGCCATGGATATTGGCCCCCTCAGCCTAAAAATAGCAGCCAGCAGTCACCCTAGAAAAGGCACATCTATGAGAGGCACTAATTCTGGCTCTTTGCCAGGCTCTTCCCACTTTTAACGTATCTGCACAAAAGTGGTATTATTAAAAACGTCAGCTCGGCACGCAAAAGATAAGCCCACACCCAACCCGAGATCACGAAAAATGGAGATGCTACAGGTCTTGGAAAATGGCGCAATTTTTTTTTTTTTTAGCAAACTTCTGAATTTTTTTCACCACTTAAATAAAAGAGAACCTATACATGTTTGGGGTCTATATACTCGTAATGACCAGGAGAATCATAATGACAGGTCAGTTTTAGCATTTAGTGAACCTAGTAAAAAAGCCAAACAAAAAACAAGTGTGGGATTGCACTTTTTTTGCAATTTCACCGTACTTGGAATTTTTTTTCCGTTTTCGAGTGCACGACATGGTAAAACCAATGGTGTCGTTCAAAAGTACAACTCATCCCGCAAAAAATAAGCCCTCACATGGCCATATTATGGCTCTGGAAAGAAGGGGAGCGAAAAACGAAAACACAAAACAAAAAAAAGCTGAGGTCATGAAGGGGTTAAGATACAAGTCTGCATTCACTCTATGTGACTGCAGACTTGTGAATCCTCACTTTGCACACTGACCACGGTGAGGATTCTCTGGTGGTAGTGCTGGCACATTACCGCAAGTATGTGATTTGCATACATGCGGTCATGTGCCGACTAGACTTGTGCGGCCTCACTAGTCAGACTGTGGCTTGAAGTATGCAAGCATGCCCACTCCCGGCACTGGAGAATCCTCGCATCACAGCGTGCAGTGCGCACAATGTAAGGTTTCACAAGTCTGCAGTCACGTAGAGAGACTGCAGATTGTAGCTTGAGACTGGACAACCCCTTCAAGGATACATTCCCACATGGCAAAAATACGCAATGGATTGTCTGCTGCGTATTTGCTTGCAGAAGATCTGAGGCATTTTTTAAAATGTCATGCCCATGATGCAAAAAAATATTTGCAATATCTGTAGCTGAATTCCGCACGTCAATTCATCCCGCGGATGTCATAGCATTAGTGGAAGTTTTCAATGTGTAATTAAATTGTGGAATCTTGACAAATAATAAAAATAAATATTTTACTTTTTTAAAACAACAGTATTTTGCCACTTCTGTGTCCTCTGGAATATTATCATTTTCACTGTCTTCAAATTCCATATCCTCTTCCAAATTACTAAAGAGAGAAAAAAATATTTGTTTATTGCACAGTTCAATAAAATCTAATTCTAAAAAATCTAAGGGGAAGGTAGACATCATTTGTGTGTTTTAGGCTACGCTCCCACAATGAGTTTTTAATGTTAAAGATTTTAGAAAAAAAGCCAGTAACATTTCTTACTTAATAGGTGCAGAAAATCTGCAACATCAAAAACTCACCAAAAAGCTCATTGTGTGAACGTGGCCTTAGATGCCAGAAAACTGCCGATAAAGTCTTCTTAAATTACCGTTTCATATTTTGCTCAAACGTGAAACTTTTTGCTATTTACTGACCCTCCATCCTTTTTTGAAAAGTGGGAATGGTAAATTACTGTAGGGTGTCGCAACTATGAGGACCCTTATCCTGGGTTGCAAGCTTGCGTATGTTAGTAAAAATATCAACCAATACCTCATGTATTTTATTCATCATTGTTCATCTTTTTATTTCACAATTTTCCATTTTTATGCAGGAAGTAGCCAGGCTCTTTTGGTTGGTTGGGTGAATTGGGGTGTCTTTCCTTTGTGGGGTGCACTTATATAGTGGGCAGCACGCCTGATCTAATAGTATAGGCACGTACCTGTGTGACTGGTGTCCTATGCAAGGCTCATCTTACTAGGAGACCACCCCCTTTCATGAATTGGGAAGTTTGTGAGTGGTCGTTTCATCAGAATTTTGCATCTCTGCTGCCCCACATTTATCATGGGAGGTCACAGAATCATAGAATGTTAGAGTTGGAGGGGACCTCCAGGGTCATCGTGTCCAACCCCTGCTTAATGCAGGAGTCACTAAACCATATCAGACAGATGTCTGTCCAGACTCTGTTTGAAGACTTCCATTGAAGGAGAACTCACCACCTCTCGTGGCAGCCTGTTCCACTCATTGATCGCCCTCACTGTCAAAAAGTTTTTTTCTAATATCTAATCTGTATCTTCTCCCTTTCAGGTTCATTCCATTCCTTTTCTGTTTCCATGTGCAAACAAGAATGATGATGATCCCTCTACACTGTGACAGCACTTCAGATATTTGTAGACAGCTATTAAGTCTCCTCTTAGCCTTCTTTCTTGCAAGCTAAACATTCCCATATCCTTTAGCTGTTCCTCGCAGGATATACTTTGCAGTCCACTCACCATCCTGGTAGCTCTTCTCTGAACTTGCTGCAGTTTTTCAATGTCTTTTTTAAAATGTGGTGCCCAGAACTGGACACAGTATTCCATATGAGGTATGACCAAGAAGGAGTAGAGGGGAATACTTACTTCACCTGATCTAGAATCTATGCTTCTCCGTGTCTGCCTTTTTTGCTGCTGCATCACACTGTTGACTCATGTGCAGTCTGTGATCTATTAGTATACCCAAGTCTTTTTCACACTTGCTGTTGCTTAGTTCTATTCCTCCCATTCTATAGATGTAATTTTCATTTTAATTTTTCATGGCCAGTTGTAAAATCTTGCATTTCTTCTATTAGTCGTTGCCCATTGTTTCAAGCTTATCTAGATCCTTCTGAATCCGTTCTCGGTCTTCTCTAGTGTTAGCTATCCCTCCTAGCTTTGCATCATCTGCAAATTTGATTAGTTTACCTTCACTTATCTTATTTAGATCATTTATAAAAAAGTTGAACAACACTGGGGCCAGGACAGAGCCTTGTGGTACCCCACTTGAAACACTCTTCCTACTGGATGTGCAACCATTTATTACCACTGCATCCTGTTAGTGCATTGGTAATCTGACCTTTTTCTGTGATGTTTTGAATGGTAAACTATATTATTAAGCTGTAAGCCAAACTATGAATTTCTCCATGGCGCTTTTTATTATTTACAATTTTATGACTTTTACAACCTTTAGGCCATATTTTTCTTGATCCAAGAAAACCCCTTCAGAACATTTCCGTATTGATTTGCATAAGTTTTCCCAAAATGTATCAAATTTATTTGCAGTTCTTTGAAATATTTCCATTCAACATCATAAATGTTTTACATAATGGATCATTTTTCTCTCCTTTCCTTACATAGGGGCTTCATCAGGACTTCAGGCACAAGAAATATTTTTATATTACCTATGAAGTGTTTCTTTAGTGTTTAGTTTTTGTCTTCTTTCTTGAAATTGATTTTTCTTACAATCTGAAAAAAATCCAAAGAAAAAATATCATTTTTTTTTTTTTTTACGCTTTGACTGAATTCCAAACACTATAACAAACCTACCTGAGGATTTCCTCTACACAATTGTTTAGCTAGGTATGTAAATGTAGAAGTCTGTTTTTGTGTTGCATTACTTTTTTGCATTAAATTCTCAAGTTTCATTTTTTACTTTGCTGACTGATAAAAAAAAAAGACTTGTCTTATTTTGGTGTGAATTGCACCTATTAAAGTGAATGGGTTTGGGAAAAAACAAGCACAGACCTGAACACGGAGCCGGTCCTGTTCACAATCCGCGGCATCAACTGGTCTGATTTTTTAATACAGACGTCTGAGCTCGGCCAAAAACAGATGGCACACTGATGGTAAAAACTGACCCAAGGCGGAAGAAAAATGATTCCAGCACACTTATGAAAAATTCTTCAAAAAATTAAAACTGAATAAGGTTTATTTTTTGGGGAAGTTTTGTAACTTTTACAAAAAACATTGGGGCACAGAAATACAGAAGACAGACTCTGTACTTCACTTTTTCTTCAGAGTGCCATTGTTTTTTGATTTATACATTGTTAAGAGTCGATGGATAAATAAAAGTTCTGACAGTCTGCCTCCTTGACGATTGCAGCCAAGTTTTTTTTTTTTGCATCAATCACCAGCAGGGGCGGCGCTGGGAAAACCCGGCTGGAGGATTTCAGAGAAATAGAGAAATATACCGCTGTAATCATGCAGCCAGGATACAATTTATGCTACCTGCGGTTTGGGCTCCATGAATCTGATGACAGGTTCCCTTTACAAGCAGTGGTCCCTTCAGGACAACCCCAATCCAAATAGCCTGAGGGATGATAACAAGGCACAATTCTCGCTTTGGAGGACTCAGTCATTCATGTAATACTTGGATTACCATTCATCTGAAGAATCACCATGTAAAACTACAGTCTCTGGTCAGGTAATCACAATATCTACCAGCAAATTGGTAACTTCTTTGGATCCAGACCAGATTATGAGACAACCCCTTTAAACAGTACTGTGACCATGTTGCAGGAGGTGCCAGAGTGACAGAGGAACCCCTCCTCCCTCTGTTTAACTGCTGACATGCAATGGTCACGCTTGGCTGCAGCAATCTAAGGTGTTAAACATCCAGGAGTGCAGTAATCTCCGAACTTGGCTGTTCCAGCAGATGCTCAGCTATAATTTAGAATAAACCCCTGCAAGCTCAGTATCTGACCCTGCTTACATATAATTCTTTTCACATCCTGCTGTAAATATACAGCCAATTTCAAGAAGAGGTTAAATGGGTTGTCCAATTTGCTGCTGATGATGAGGAAACCCCTTTAAATCATCTATAATCATCACCCCTTTAACTAATCAATATAACGCTGGATACGTCCTTCTGTCCAAAGCCGGTATAGACTGCACCTGTGCAGTGTGGCCAGAGTCAAAAGGACGCATTCAGTGTTAATACACCAGTGATCCAGTGCCTCGAGGTGAAAGGGAGGAGGACGAGAAAGGAGGAGGATGATGGAGGAGGAGGAATGTAACGCCTATCTCCAGCACCATGAGGATGAGTGTGGCGCCGGAGTCTGCGACCTCAGGTGGACAAGGCTAGAGGAAAAGTGTGGCGCCGGAGTCAGAGCATGTGCATATCGCGATCTCTGGCGCCATTTTATTGCAGACAATTTTGCACACAGTGTCTTCAACAAAATGGCACCAGATAGTACTGTATGCGCATGTGCTGACTCTGGTGCCATTTTATTTAAATATTTAAAGCAGATGACGCATTGTAGGGGAGCGGGGAAAGGTGAATAGGAGTATTTTTTTGTATGTATGTATTGAACAACAGCAGCGGAGACAGGCTTGGGGGCATATAACAGGATGGGGGACCAGGCTGGAGGAGTATATAATAAAAGAGGGGACCACAGACAAGGCTGAGGGAGCATATACAAGGATGCAGGAACATATACCAGGCTGGGGGAGCATATACCAGGCTGGGGGAGCATATACCAGGCTGGGGGAGCATATACCAGGGTGGAGGAGCATATACCAGGCTGGGGGAGCATATACCAGGATGCAGGAACATATACCAGGATGGGTAAGCATATACCAGGCTGGGAGAGCATATACCAGGCTGGGGTTAGCATATACCAGGCTGGAGGAGCATATACCAAGCTAGGGGAGCATATACCAGGCTGGGGGAGCATATACCAGGCTGGAGGAGCATATACCAGGCTGGGAGAGCATATACCAGGATGGGTGAGCATATACCAGGCTGGGAGAGCATATACCAGGATGGGTGAGCATATACCAGGATGGGAGAGCATATACCAGGCTGGGGGAGCATATACCAGGCTGGGGGAGCATATACAAGGATGCGTAGCATATACCAGGATGGGAGAGCATATACAGGATGGGTGAGCATATACCAGGATGGGTGAGCATATACCAGGCTGGGAGAGCATATACAAGGCTGAGGGAGCATATACAAGGATGCAGGAACATATACCAGGATGGGGAAGCATATACCAGGCTGGGGGAGCATATACCAGGCTGGAGGAGCATATACAAGGATGCGGTAGCATATACCAGGCTGAGGGAGCATATACAAGGATGCGGTAGCATATACCAGGATGGGAGAGCATATACCAAGCTAGGAGAGCATATACCAGGCTGAGGGAGCATATACAAGGATGCAGGAACATATACCAGGTTGGGGGAGCATATACCAGGCTGGGGGAGCATATACCAGGCTGGAGGAGCATATACAAGGATGCGGTAGCATATACCAGGTTGGAGGAGGATATACAAGAATGAGGGAACATATACCAGGATGGGGGCACATATACCAGGCTGGGAGAGCATATACCAGGCTGGGGGAGCATATACCAGGCTGGGGGAGCATATACAAGGATGCAGTAGCATATACCAGGATGGGAGAGCATATACCAAGCTAGGGGAGCATATACCAGGCTGAGGGAGCATATACAAGGATGCAGGAACATTAACCAGGATGGGTGAGCATATACCAGGCTGGGGGAGCATATACCAGGCTGGGGGAGCATATACCAGGCTGGAGGAGCATATTCAAGGATGCGGTAGCATATACCAGGATGGGAGAGCATATACCAAGCTAGGGGAGCATATACCAGGCTGAGGGAGCATATACAAGGATGCAGGAACATTAACCAGGATGGGTGAGCATATACCAGGCTGGGGGAGCATATACCAGGCTGGGGGAGCATATACCAGGCTGGGGGAGCATATACAAGGATGCGGTAGCATATACCAGGTTGGAGGAGGATATACAAGAATGAGGGAACATATACCAGGATGGGGGCACATATACCAGGCTGGGAGAGCATATACCAGGCTGGGGGAGCATATACCAGGCTGGGGGAGCATATACAAGGATGCAGTAGCATATACCAGGATGGGAGAGCATATACCAAGCTAGGGGAGCATATACCAGGCTGAGGGAGCATATACAAGGATGCAGGAACATTAACCAGGATGGGTGAGCATATACCAGGCTGGGGGAGCATATACCAGGCTGGGGAGCATATACCAGGCTGGAGGAGCATATTCAAGGATGCGGTAGCATATACCAGGATGGGAGAGCATATACCAAGCTAGGGGAGCATATACAAGGATTGGGGAACATATACCATTATGGGGGCATATACCAGGTTGGAGGAGGATATACAAGAATGTGGGAACATATACCAGGATGGGGGCACATATACCAGGATGGGGGAGCATATACAAGAATGGTGGCATATGCCAGGCTACGGGAGCATATAATAAGATGGGGTCCATTTACAAGGATGGGGGAGCATATACCATGCTGGGGGAACATGTACAAGGATGGGGAAACATATAGCAGTATTCGGGAAGATATACCAGGATGGGGATCATATACCAGGCTAAAGGAACATATAATAAGATGGGGGACCATATACAAGGATGGGGGAGCATATATCAGGATGGGGGAGCATATACGAGGCTGGGGGAGCATATAATAGGATGGGAAACCAGGCTGGAGGAGCATATAATAAAATGGGGGACCATATACAAGGATGAGGGAGCATATACCAGGGTGGTGGAGCATATACAATGATGCGGGACCATATACAAGGATTGGGGAGCATATACCAGGATGGGGGAGCATATAATAGAATGGGGGACCAGGCTGGAGGAGCATATAATGAAATGGGGGACCATATACAAGGCAGGGGGAGCATATAACAGGTTGGGGGAGCATATACCAGGATGGGGGAGCATATGCAAGGATGGGAGAGCATATACCAGGATGGAGGAACATATACCAGGCTAAGGGAGAATATAATAAGATAGGGGACCATTTACAAGGATAGGGGAGCATATACCAGGCTGGGGGAGCATATAATAGGATGGGAGACCAGGCTGGAGGAGCATATAATAAAATGGGGGACCATATACAAGGATGGGGGGAGCATATATACCAGGGTGGGGGTGCATATACCAGGGTGGGGGAGCATAACCCAGGGTGGGGGAGCATAAACCAGGGTGGGGGAGTATATACCAGGGTGGGGGAGCATATAATAGAAAGAGGGAACCAGGCGGGGGAGCAGATACAAGGATGGGGGACCATATACCAGGACTAGCTATTGAATCCATTCTATGACCATTCGACAGAGCCAGTGTCAGTCAGGGCTGGGGTTGCGGTTACAGAAGCCACTCTGTATTCTCAGAGCAATGACTCAACGTGCGCCTCCTCCGCTTCCATGACTGAAGCCGAATGCTGTCGGGAAGAATAAAGTTAATTTTCTACCCGCTGCATTCGGCAGTACAAAAAGTCAATAAAATGCTGCCAGAGTCAGAGCATAAACACATAGCGATCTCCGGCGTCATTTTATAGAAGACACTGTATATGTGAATTCACAGACAGTGAATTAAAAAAGTATGGAGCTGAAAATGTACCAATAAAAATGCTCTTCACCTGGGTGCAGAACGGGTTCAATAGCTAGTTCTGTCCTATTACAGTTGTTCCCTGCACAGCAGCACTCTCTCTCACTCGCTGGACTGAAAAGTGAAGCCCATCTCTATTCAACTAAAGAAAGCTGTGCCGCACAAATAAGCCTAATGTATTGCAGCGCAGAGAACCACTGACTCCCGGGGCTACGATAGTTGTAGAGGCCGTCGACCAGAGTCTGGCAGCTTACATCACTGCCATGTACTGCCTGATCCCTGCATTGGCGATGGTTGAGGAAGAGGGCACTGCTCGCCACGGGAGCGAGTAAAGGTAGGAATAATCAGCATTTTGTGTGTTTATACAGGTGCTTCTCACAAAATTAGAATATCATCAAAGAGTGAATTTATTTCAGTTCTTCAATACAAAAAGTGAAACTCTTATTATATAGAGTCAATACAAACGGAGTGATCTTTTTCACATGTTTATTCCTGAAATAAACCCTTTTTTAAACGCTTAGGAAGCCTTTGCAGGTGTTTTTGTTAATTATTCTAACTTACTGAGATAATGACTTTTGGGTTTTCATTGGCTGTTTTCCATAATCATCAACATTAACAGAAATAAACACGTGAAATAGATCACTCTGTGTGTAGTGACTCTATATAATAGGAGTTTCACTTTTTGTATTGAAGAACTGAAATAAATTCACTTTTTGATGATATTCTAATCTAAGTTTGTGAGAAGCACTTGTATGTGCTTGAGGAAAGCGCCAGGAGGAGGGAACATTATTACAAGATTGGAGAAGGATGGAAAACATTATTACAGGGGCCCATATATCGGACCAAAATGCTGGTGGGGGCCCGGTCCAAATTTTGCACTGGGGCCAATGGGACTCTAGTTGCGCCACTGATGTGAACCTGGATTTCTTAGCTCTAAGGATAAACAGAAGCGCAATACCCATTCATCATAATGTACAGAATTGTGGATCTTATCAAAATGATCTTTTGTTTACAATAATTGAACAGAAATGTAAACAATAATTAGGAAAATAATACACAGTAGATCTGACACATAGATGTCGTTACCTTGATTTCCATCTCCGGTGATTTCCAATGTTTTGTGATCATCTAGACGGTCTACCAGGATTCCAAGTTGCTCTTCCTGAACGGATTTCCATATGAAGTCAGGATTTACTAGAGAGATCAGATATTTCTCTATTTTCTTTTGCTGGGAGCTGTTTAGTATGTCCGGATTACTGACAACTGCGTGTGTGCACTAAAACACAAAGAACTTCTTATTTTTCAATTATATTAAATATGGAAAGCAAAATAAAGATTTCTTTTGAGTCCATATGTGCGAATGCATGCAGTCTTACATTTGGAGGAACAATCCCTACTTTTGACCTACTGTATATTGCTCTTTTCCATGTTCACACATTCAGGAATTGCAGATTTGCACTACAGATTTTGCAATAAACTATAAGTGAATTGAGTTTTCACAACCCCATTCACATGTAGTGTAAAAAATATATTATATTCATTAAAATCATAGCATGGGGAACTTTTGCAAATTAAGCCACATACTCATTCATGGGTGGAATTCACACTATCCTTTACAATACAGTAGGATGAAATCCGTGACAAAATCCAAATGGAATACATGAGTGGATTTTGATGTTAATTTGTTGCATTTTTGCAGTCAAATCCATGGTGGAAATTTTTCAGCTGCATTGTAAACATAGCCTGAGGTCTTTAAAGGGAATCTGTCAGGTCATTTTTGTGTACCATACTAATAGTATCCTGAAACAGGACTTGGGCAGCCCTTTCAGGATATGCAACTTTTATTTTTGTACGTTGCTCCGTTGTGCTGCTATAAGCCCCAGAAAATTTATTGTCATGCGCCGGCTAGTCAAACATACAGTACAGACCATAAGTTTGGACACACCTCATTTAAAGATTTTTCTGTATTTTCATGACTATGAAAATTGTACATTCACACTGAAGGCATCAAAACTATGAATTAACACATGTGGAATTATACACTTAACAAAAAAGTGTGAAACAACTGAAATTATATCTTATATTCTAGGTTCTTCAAAGTAGCCACCTTTTGCTGTCTTCAATGAAGACCAAATTGATTAGTGAATTTTGAGAGGTGGAATCGGGTAACTAAACATTCTTTTTTAAAAAGATATATTACAAAGTTCCTTATCTTTAACTGTACTATTGATTTATTAAAAACAAATTAGAAAAATGGTACTCTTTAAAGGAATCTGTCAGCAGTTTTTGCCATGTAACATGCGAGTAGAATGATGTAGGGTTGAGAGCCTGATTTCAGCCATGTATCACTTGATGGTCTGCATGCTGTTATTTCATACCCTCTAACTTGCTGATTGGTGGGTGGCCCAAATGATGGGCAGAACAGAAAATATTTATCCCTGTTACAAAAAAATGGAGTGGCATGTCATATGTCATTAATTCCCTATAGGGTGATCAGAAAAGCCCAACGCAGAGCTCGGCAGCCCTATCCCAACTGATGAGTGTAGGTCGCCATGAGCATTGGAGCTCCATTCTAATGAGCTAGAGTTCCCGTTCTGCTGATTGGCGAGGACCCCACCGATCTATTATCTATCTTGTGGATGGGTGATAACTTGATTTTATAGGAAACACCATTACAGAAGTTAGCCACTTTAAGACTAATTTGGAAACTGTGTAATACGTAATGTCTGTCCTACATTGCTCTCTAGAGTCTTTGCTATTTTAAGCCACCGATAATACAGCGGCGCAAGTAGTTTCCACAAAATGTATTCAATCCAATATCTCCTCCTGTTCTCTAACGTCCGGCCTGCAGACCAGGAACCATTTTCAACATGACAGATTCCCTTAAATTCCAAGGTCATTATTGCTGCAGAATCTAAGGCCACGAGCAATCTTGAGTTTGCGGTTGAGTTTTTTTCCTGAGTATTTGTAAGCGAAAACCAGGAGTGGGTGATAAATCCAGAAGTGGTGACATGTTTCTATTAGGCCGGGGTCACACTACCGTATAATACGGACGAGCGCGAGGCAATAAAAAAATCGCATTGCGCTCGTCCCAATGTTAATCTATGGGGCAGCTCACATCATCCGATTTTTTATCGGACGTGTTATACGTGCATGCTGCGATTGTACTCGTATCTCGGCCGAGAGTTGCCAATGCAAGTCTATGGGTGCGAGGAAACATGGATTACACACGGACCAGATGTGTGACTTGCGAGAAATACGCACTGGTGTCTTTAGAAAAGCGGCAATTCATCCCCGGCTGTTGTGAATGGACTTGAAATGAGTTCTGAGCAGAGCTCCTCTGGTGTTACAAGCGGTACTGGACTGTCCAGTGAAGATTGTGAGGATTGGAATCAGGTGTTACTGATGGTCTTATTTAAGGGAGTCGCCTTCCATCAGGGTTGCCGGTGATCAATTGTTCTGGTCTCATCCTTGATTCCTGTTTCCTTTGTAGCCTGCTGTGTCGTGTCTGCTTCTCCTGCTAACAGATAAGACATTTTCTTCTTTTGTTTTTGTGCTTGATTTTTGCATTTTGTCCTGCACTTCTGTGGGGCCTTCTGGGTCCCCTCTGGGGGCTTTTGCCCTCTCAGTTTAGTTCATGCCACTGATGTTTGTACATTTGCTTTTTCCAGTTTTTTCAGTGGCTGCTGTTTTGATTTTGTTACACCAGAGAACTAATTTAGGTGGTAGAGGTCGTGTGATCTCAGGTGTTTTTGATGGTGCTTTTCAGGGTTTTTTGGGATTGCAGTAAGTGCCCTTCCTATCCTTTTCTATTTAGGTAGTTTGGGCCCCAACGTTTGCTCATACTATTTTCTGTCTGTGTCAGTATTTCCTCTTGTCTAACCCCCATTACATGTTTGGGGGCTTTCTATGTTCTTTGGGGATCTGCTCCGGGGCAGATAGCTTTCCTCTTTCTATCTTTAGGTGTAGTTAGTTTCTCAGGCTGTGACGAGGCGTCTAGGACCAACGTAGGAACGCTCCACGGCTGCCTCTAGTTGTGGTGGTTAGTCAGGGTACTGCAATCTCATAGATTCCAACTGCTCTGTGTATTTCCTTTTTTACCTGCACTCCTCAGCTACCGAAACATAACAGTATCACCGGCCCAAAAAATTGAATGGTACTCACAGAAGGGAAAAATATTGTGAAAGAAAAAGGTTGTCAGAGTTGTCAGAGATATTTTTCTGTTTGTTGCATTTTTTTTTTCCCTCTGTATCTCTGGGTGCTGGGGAGGATTTTTTCTCTCAATGGAGTTTGCACAGTTGTCTGGCCGTGTGGATCAGCTTGCCACTGAGGTTCGGAGTATTGCTACCTATCTTGCTAGGTTGCCTGTTGTGGAACCTAGGATTCCATGCCAGATTTGTTTTTGGGGGATCGAGCCAAGTTTCTGAATTTTAAAAATAATTGTAAATTGTTTTTTGCCTTAAAATCTAAGTCCTCAGGGAACGCAGCGCAGCAGGTTCAAATTGTCATCTCTCTCCTGCGCGGCGATCCTCAGGATTGGGCTTTTTCCCTGACACCTGGGGATCCTGTTTTGAGTGATGTTGATGCATTTTTTCAGGCCTTGGGTTATTGTACGATGAGCCTAATGTCACTGATCAAGCTGAAAAAGCCTTGTTGGCATTAAATCAGGGGCTTGATGGCGCTGAGTTATACTGTCAGAGATTCCGTAGGTGGGCAGTCCTGACCAAATGGAATGACGACATTTTGGCAGCCCTTTTTCGGAAGGGTCTGTCAGATAATGTAAAGGATATTATGGTGGGATTCCCTGTCCCCTCTGGTCTCAATGATTCTATGTCATTAGCGATTCAAATTGACAGACGTTTGCGTGAACGGAGAAGTATGCATGGAATAGTGTTGCCTTGTGAACCTGCTTCTGAATCCATGCAGTGTAATAGAGTGGTTTCTGGGACACAGCGTCATGAGTTTCGAAAGCGCAATGGGTTATGTTTCTACTGTGGTGATGCCTCTCATGCTATTTCAGTCTTGCCCTAAGCGGGGAAGACGTTTTGCACGCTCAGTTGTCTTGGGTAGTGTTCAGACTAAGTTTTTATTAACTGTTACTCTGATATGCTCTCTGTCCTCATTTTCTGCTCAGGCTTTCGTTGATTCGGGAGCAGCTATTAACCTGATGGATTTTGATTTTGCTAAACGTTGTGGGTTTCCCTTGATACCCCTACGAAGTCTATTCCCCTACTGGGAATCGATTCTACCCCTTTGGCTGAGAATAAACCTCAGTTCTCTACTCAGGTGATAATGAGGGTTGAACCTGATCATCAGGAGAGCTGCAAATTTTTGGTTCTGTATAATCTGCATGACATTATCGTGCTGGGTTTCCCTTGGTTACAGTCTCATAATCCTGTTTTGGATTGGAAATCTGTGTCTGTAACCAGTTGGGGCTGCCAATGTGTTAATACCAACACTCCTGTTTTTTCTGCCTCCCCCCAGGCTCAGGATGTTCCTGACTTTTTGATTGATTTTTCTGATGTGTTTAGCGAAAGTAAATCTGCATCCTTGCCTCCCCATAGGAGCTATGACTGCGCTATTGAATTAGTGCCTGGTAGTAAATTCCCTAAAGGTCGCCTTTTTAACTTGTCTGTACCTGAACATGACGCTATGCGGTCTTTTATCAAGGAGTCTTTGGAGAAAGGTCATATCAGACCATCCTCTTCACCCTTAGGTGCCGGTTTTTTCTTTGTGGCCAAAAAGGATGGTTCATTAAGGCCGTGTATTGATTATCGTCTTTTGAACAATATTACTGTGAAATATCAATACCCGTTACCCTTGATTTCTGACATGTTTTCCAGGGTGAAAAATGCTACTTGGTTTACCAAGCTTGACCTCAGGGGGGCATATAACCTTATTCGCATTAAGCACGGGGATGAATGGAAGACGGCATTTAACACCCCTGAGGGGCATTTTGAGTACCTTGTGATGCCCTTTGGGCTCACTAATGCTCCTTCTGTCTTCCAGTCCTTCATGAATTACATTTTCAGGGATTTTGTGGATAAATTTCTGATTGTTTATTTGGATGATATCTTGATTTTTTCCAATGACTGGGACTCTCATGTGAAACATGTTCGAACTGTATTCCAGATTTTGAGAGAGAATGCTCTGTATGTGAAGGGATCAAAGTGTCTTTTTGGCGTACAGAGGATCTCATTTTTGGGATTCATTTTGTCCCCATCTGTTATTGAAATGGACCCGGTCAAGGTTCAGGCCATCTGTGATTGGGTCCAACCTACTTCATTAAAGGCTCTTCAAAGATTTTTGGGTTTTGCCAATTTTTATCGTAAATGTATTGGTAATTTCTCGGTTATTGTTAAACCATTAACTGATTTGACCAAAAAGGGTTCTGATGTGGTGAATTGGCCTCCTGAGGCAGTCTCTGCATTTCAGGAACTTAAGCAGAGATTCACTTCTGCTCCTGTTCTACGGCAGCCTGATGTTTCTCTGCCATTTCAGGTGGAGGTTGATGCCTCTGAAATTGGGGCAGGTGCCGTTTTGTCCCAAAGAGATCCAGAGACCTCTAAAAGTAACCCTTGTGCCTTTTTCTCTCGAAAATTTTCTCCTACTGAACGTAATTATGACGTGGGTAATCGGGAGTTATTGGCCATGAAGTGGGCTTTTGAAGAGTGGAGACATTGGCTGGAGGGAGCCAAACATCAGGTGGTGGTCCTTACTGACCATAAGAATCTGGTTTATCTGGAATCTGCCAAGCGACTTAATCCTAGACAGGCCAGGTGGGCCTTGTTTTTCACACGTTTTAATTTTGTGGTTTCCTTTCTTCCTGGCACTAAGATGTTAAGGCGGATGCCCTTTCAAGGAGTTTCCTTGCGGACTCTCCTGAGTTATCTGATCCTTCTGTTATTTTGAAAGAAGGTGTACTTCTTTCCGCCTGTCACGACGTATTACAGATATATTCAAAGATAGCAACTTATATCTAATGTGACATCATTCTAAATATCATATAATAGAGAAAATCAACATGTATACATAGTATCTGCCAGCAATGTCTTACCTGACATAATATCCTATGTATTGTGGGTCAATACTGTGTACGTGTCACGCTGTCACTGGATAGAGGTGGACCGGGGTCTATGCTGACCCTGAACTGGGGTCCTGACTAGTCCCTCTACCTGGAGGTACTGTTAATGGTACAGAGGTCCAGGCCGCCAGCGTAACCCTGCTCCTGTAGATCCCTGACACTGTAATCTAGTCCTGAGAAGGACCCTGATTACCACCACAGGGAATGGGCAGGTCACAGCTTACACACAGTCTTAGACAAACGAGACAGACAAGGGGTAAAGAAAACACAGCCTCGCATACCACACTTCCACTACAGAGGAACACAAAAGGTTAAGGAGATAAACAATAAGCAAGGAGAGGAAAAACCACAACAGGCACTCTTAGCTTAAGTCTTCTCAGAAATGATCCGCTCTGCTGGTCTGAATGAATGCTTTCACTGGCAACTTCCCCCGCAGACCAGCAGGTATAAGAAGGAAGATAATTAACAAAACATCAAACGCAGCTGGGCGAGGCTGGTCAGCCCAGCACCGAGAGAGAAAGGATTAACTCCCTCAGTGCCGAAAAACACCCAGCACCAGAAACTCAGCTGTGCGAAGTCAGGGTGTGCAATCGCGACGATCTCCGCCGCGACACACCCGTGACAGTACCCCCCCTTCTACGAGGGGCCTCTGGACCCTCAGGGCCTGGTCTATCTGGGTGAGTAGTGTGGAAGGCCCGAACCAAACGGTCTGCGTTAATATCCGACGCAGAAACCCACATCCTCTCCTCAGGACCATACCCCCTCCAATGAACAAGGTACTGAAGGGACCGGCGATTCCGACGTGAGTCAATGATCTTCGATACCTGAAACTCCAAATTACCATTGACCACCACTGGAGGAGGAGGTAGAGGTGACGGTATAACTGGTGCCACGTACCTCTTAAGCAACGATTTGTGGAACACATTGTGGATTTTAAATGTAGGAGGGAGGTCAAGACGGAAAGCCACCGGATTAACTATTGAACTGATCCTGTATGGCCCGATGAATCTGGGACCGAGTTTCCAGGAGGGAACCTTAAGTTTTATATTCTTGGTAGACAACCATACCAGATCGTTCACACTTAGGTCCGGACCAGACACTCTCCTCCTATCAGCCATACGTTTGTATCGGTTCCCCATAGTGCTCAGATTATTAAGCACACCTCTCCACACTGAAGCAAGTGACGACGAAAATCGTTCCTCCTCAGGAACCCCAGAAGAGCCCCCCCCATTGAAAGTACAAAACTGGGGGTGAAAACCATATGCCCCAAAAAACGGGGACTTACCAGTGGACTCGCTCCGCCTATTGTTAAGAGCGAACTCTGCCAGAGGCAAGAAAGAAGACCAGTCCTCCTGGTTCTCTGAGACAAAACACCGGAGATATGTCTCTAAGCTCTGATTCAGACGCTCTGTCTGACCATTGGTCTGCGGATGAAAAGCCGAAGAAAATGACAACTGCATCCCCTACGAGAACAAAATGCCTTCCAGAATTTGGACACAAACTGAGACCCCGATCCGACACCACATCGGAAGGCAACCCGTGAAGTCTCACAATCTCCCCAATGAACACCTGCGCCAGAGTTTTAGCATTAGGAAGAGCAGGAAGAGCAATAAAATGTGCCATTTTGCTGAACCTGTCAACTACAACTAGTATGACAGTTTTCCCTGACGATGGAGGGAGGTCCGTAATGAAGTCCATAGACAGATGGGTCCATGGACGCTCCGGGATTTTCAACGGTAAATGGGCCCCAGACGGACGGGTATGTGGGGTCTTAGAGCGCGCACATACCCCACAGGACGCGACAAAAGATACCACCTCTTTATTTAGGTTAGGCCACCAAAACCGGCGAGAAACGAGATCTACAGTTGCTTTACTCCCTGGGTGTCCTGCCAAAGCAGAATTATGATGTGCCTCGATAACCTTTTGTCTTAACTGATCTGAAAAAAACAGTTTCCCTGGAGGTCCTAGAGGGGCGTCCCCCTGAGCCTCCAATACCTCCTCCTCAAGCTCAGAGCATACAGCCGACACCAAACTCCCTCCTGAAGAATAGGAACCGGGTCATCCGTCTTCCCGGCCCCCGGGAAACTACGAGATAAGGCATCAGCCTTTACATTTTTTGACCCAGTACGATATGTGACGACAAAATTAAACCTGGTAAAAAACAACGACCATCTAGCTTGTCTGGAATTCAGACGTTTAGCAGACAATAAATACAGCAGGTTCTTGTGATCAGTAATGACGGTGACCGGGTGGACTGCCCCCTCCAAAAAGTGACGCCACTCTTCAAAAGCCAACTTAATGGCCAAGAGTTCCCTATTGCCAACATCATAATTCCTCTCGGCGGACGACAATTTTTTAGAGAAGAAAGCGCACGGATGCCATTTACCAGGGGACGGACCTTGAGATAATACCGCACCCACTCCTACGTCAGATGCGTCTACCTCCACAATGAACGGTTGTGATGCATCAGGTTGGATGAGTCTGGGTGCTGAAGCAAAACATTTTTTCAAGGAGGAAAATGCTTGACAAGCTTTGTCAGACCACCTAGAAAAATCCGTCCCTTTCTTTGTCATGTCAGTGAGAGGTTTGACAACAGATGAGAAATTACGAATAAATTTCCGGTAGTAGTTAGCAAACCCCAGGAAACGCTGCAGTGCTTTAAGATCCTCTGGCCGATCCCATTCAAGCACAGCCTTCACTTTCCCAGGGTCCATACGGAAACCGGAGGCTGACACCAAGAATCCTAAAAACTGAAGTTCTTGTACAGCGAATACACACTTCTCCCATTTGGCGTACAGTTTATTATCTCGCAAGATCTGCAACACTTGTCTCACATGCTCCTGATGAGACACAAGATCCGGCGAGTAAATTAAGATGTCATCTAGATAAATGACAACAAACTGTCCCACTAGGTGGCGAAAAATGTCATTAACAAAATGTTGAAACACCGCCGGGGCAGTAGTCAGACCGAAAGGCATGACAAGGTTCTCATAATGTCCCTCCGGAGTGTTAAACGCCGTCTTCCACTCATCCCCCTCCTTTATCCTAATCAGATTATACGCCCCCCTGAGATCCAATTTAGAGAACCATTTGGCGCCCACAATCTGATTGAAGAGATCAGGAATAAGTGGGAGCGGATACGGATCTCGGACCGTAATCCGATTAAGCTCACGGAAATCCAGGCAAGGGCGTAGGCCTCCATCTTTTTTCTTCACAAAGAAGAACCCCGCGGCCACTTGAGAAGATGAAGGTCTAATATGCCCCTTGGCCAGACTTTCCGAAATGTAATCCTTCATAGCTTGCCTCTCAGGACCAGAAAGGTTATACAACCTAGATTTTGGTAACTTAGCATCAGGAAGCAATTTTATAGCACAGTGACAGTCATATGCGCGATGAGGAGGTAATTCTTGACACCCTTCCTCTGAAAACACATCCTCAAAGTCCTCCAGAAAAGGAGGTAAGGTTCTAGGCACGACCGTACCGATGACCGTGTTCATGCAGTTACTATTGCAAAATTCACCCCACTGGCTTATCTCTCTGGATTGCCAATTAATAACTGGGTTATGTTTAGTTAACCAAGGAAGTCCCAACACAATAGGAGTGGGAAGGCCCTCCAACACATAACAAGACAATAGTTCTTTATGTATTGCCCCCACTCGAAGGTCTATGTTATGCACGGCTTGCACAAAGCTACCTTGACCGAGAGGCCTGGCGTCAATAGAGAATATAGGGATAGGTTTGGCCAATACACTCAGTTGCATACCTTGCACCTGGGCAAACCGAGCGTCCACCAGATTAGCCGCGACCCCACTATCCAGAAGAACAGAAATCCTCTCAGTTCTCGTTCCTACCACCACCTCCGCTGGTACGAGAAACTGAGACGGACTTGGGGACGAAATACATACTCCCAGATTGTCGTCCACCACACAACCTGGGATTAATAGTTTTCCGGCGACTTCTTGCTCAGTACAGTACGGGATGGACACCCCTCAATAAAATGTCCCTCTCTCCCGCAGAAGAAACACCTTCTTGTTTTGCGGTGCACCGCCGATCCCTTCCCTCGAAATGATGTCCCTCCCAACTGCATAGGTTCCTCGGAACAAACCAGGGGGACCTCAATATTAGGGATTTTAGAAGGAGGCGGAGTCATCACAGGGGCGGAGTTACCCCACACCTCTCCCGAAGCCGTCTATCAATACGAATAGCAAGAGCCATAGCGGCCTCCAGTGACGGGGGAGAATCATACTGAGCCAACACATCTTTTAATTTGTCAGATAAACCTTGACAAAACTGGCTCTTAAGAGCCGGGTCATTCCACTGAGTATCCGTGGCCCACCTACGGAACTCTGAAGAAAATTCCTCCGCCGGACGATCTCCCTGCTGTATCCTACGTAACTTCATTTCAGCAAGGGAGACCCGATCCGGGTCATCATATACCAGACCCAGGGCTGTAAAAAATCGGTCCACTGACTGGAGAGCCGGGAGCCCAGGGGGAGAGAGAACGCCCAGGATTGAGGGTCCCCTTGTAAGAGTGAGATGACAATTCCCACCCTCTGATCCTCACTCCCCGACGACTGCGGCCGCAGCCGAAAATACAATTTACATGCTTCCCGGGGAAAGTAAAAAACTTGTCCCGCCCACCAGTGAACCTGTTCGGGAGAGCTACTTTAGGTTCAAATCTGGTTTGCTCCTGGGGGTACAAAACCTTGGATTTAACATCCGTCAGCTCCATGGACAAACTTCGCAACTGCTGAGCTAAATGGGCTACTGGATCCATGGTGGCTGGGGAGAATCTTTAAGTGGCCGGTGAAAATGTCACGACGTATTACAGATATATTCAAAGATAGCAACTTATATCTAATGTGACATCATTCTAAATATCATATAATAGAGAAAATCAACATGTATACATAGTATCTGCCAGCAATGTCTTACCTGACATAATATCCTATGTATTGTGGGTCAATACTGTGTACGTGTCACGCTGTCACTGGATAGAGGTGGACCGGGGTCTATGCTGACCCTGAACTGGGGTCCTGACTAGTCCCTCTACCTGGAGGTACTGTTAATGGTACAGAGGTCCAGGCCGCCAGCGTAACCCTGTCTCCTGTAGATCCCTGACACTGTAATCTAGTCCTGAGAAGGACCCTGATTACCACCACAGGGAATGGGCAGGTCACAGCTTACACACAGTCTTAGACAAACGAGACAGACAAGGGGTAAAGAAAACACAGCCTCGCATACCACACTTCCACTACAGAGGAACACAAAAGGTTAAGGAGATAAACAATAAGCAAGGAGAGGAAAAACCACAACAGGCACTCTTAGCTTAAGTCTTCTCAGAAACGATCCACTCTGCTGGTCTGAATGAATGCTTTCACCGGCAACTTCCCCCGCAGACCAGCAGGTATAAGAAGGAAGCTAATTAACAAAACATCAAACGCAGCTGGGCGAGGCTGGTCAGCCCAGCACCGAGAGAGAAAGGATTAACTCCCTCAGTGCCGAAAAACACCCAGCACCAGAAACTCAGCTGTGCGAAGTCAGGGTGTGCAATCGCGACGATCTCCGCCGCGACACACCCGTGACACCGCCATCTCGCCCAATTTGAGACTGGCTCTGGAGGGGTGTCAGGAGGATAGGCCCGAGCGCTGCCTGTTGGGAAATTGTTTGTCCCGGACCACTGGAAAAAGAGTGTGATGTCTGAGATTCATTGTTCCGCGTTGGCCAGTCATCCCGGAATTTTTGGTACCAGAGACTTGGTTAGTCGGTCCTTTTGGTGGCCTACCTTGTCTTGTGATGTCAGGGAATTTGTGCAGTCCTGCGGGACTTGCTCTCGCTCCAAGCCTTGCTCCCGCTGTAAGGTTCTTTGTCTCTGTTGACATGTTCCTTGAAACTCAGTTTTCCGTCGGCCATTTTGCTTTCTGTCTTTCTGCAGCTCTTGCCCTCAGTTAATATGGAGTTCCAGTTTTCATGTTCCCGCCCTGATTCTTCCCTCTTGCTTCTTAAGCAGCCTCAGCTGAACAATCAGTGCTCCTGAATCAAGCCTCAGTCAGTCTGTGACCTGACTCCTGGAAACCTTGAACTTGTACTCCAGCTATTCCCTACTGAGGAACCTTTGAACACTTTTGGACTCTGGAAACCTGCTGTTTGGTGAATCCATGTTTGCAGAGGAATTACGGTACAGAGAAGAGATCCTGAACCTGCTTTGGAGATTTATTGTAGTGCTTGAAATTACTCTGGCCTACTGTGTCTCCTGACTCTGTTACTGCAAACTGTGTGAACTTTTCAGCATGCTTGTATGAAGTAATACAAGTCATTTCATTTCAACCTATGTCTCCTGTGTTTTCCTCGCACCCAAGCACAAGACGCTATAGGAACTGTACACTATACATGACAAGATTCAGGAGCCAATGTTTAGTGTCTGCTGGGTCTGGGAAAGCCGTGTCTGCTGTGACTGTGGATATCAGATGTCCGTTTAAATACCTTATGTGATGACAGTGGTTGTGACTTCTCACAACCATTCCAGGTGAGCGCATTCCCTTAAAATTTTACTCTGCAGTGTTACCACAGGTAAATACTATTGTTTTTTTTTTTTTTTCCTTTCCTTCC
>JARQOD010000002.1:46574364-46636431 GCA_033576555.1 Oophaga sylvatica | reverse complement strand
TATTGGGGAAACCATGCAAAAACTACAAACAAGGATGAATCTACACAGACATACGATCAGGAATGAAATGGACACGCCTGTGGGAAAACATTTCTCTGGAACTGGACATTGTATGACAGACTTAAAAGTCTTAATACTAAAAGGTCATTTTAAGGATGACAGGGAGAGAAAAATATGGGAATTCAAACTTATTAGGATGTTCAATAGTTTGACACTGGGACTCAACTTAACACCCGGTTTTATGGTCCACTACATAGACACAGTTCACACCTTCACCAGAAGGACTCCAGATAGCTAAGAACACATTCCCACTAGCTCTCCATTTGTAAGAAAATGCTAATTCGATTTCCTTTGCTTATCTTTTGAAGGCATCACACCTCCCAGGTCTTGAGGTACTGCCACACTAAACGCTCCGCTAACGATCACAATAACGACGCATACTAATGCGATCGTTTTTGTGATCGTTTTAATGTCGCTAGTAGCTGCCACACTTAGCGATCTCGTTAACGACGCATAAGCGGTTAGCGATCTCCTTAACGACTTTGGCGGTCATTGTGATGTAAAAAACAGCGCACATCGTTCACAAAAGGTGCCAGACACAGCGATATAGCGTCACCAGCGGGACGCCAACAATAAAATACGGTCCAGAACTCTAGTGAACGATCAGCGAGATCACAGCAGGGGCCACGTCGTTGCTACATGCCACACACAACAGCGTCACTAACGAGATCGCTAAATAGTGACGTATTTTAGCGATCTCGTTAGCGACGCTGTTTAGTGTGGCATACCCTTTGAACAAATTTCCTACTATAGTAAGCATCTAATGTGTCTTTCTTATTATTCCAAATGTAATCTTGCCTGAAGAAGGAGCCTCTGCGCTCTGAAAGCTTGCGAACATATAATTTTCTGGTTAGCCAATAAAGGTATCACTTTAAGAATGCTCTTGTCATAATTGGACGGAGAAGTATTCACATCGATTTTTCTGGCTAACACGGTACCACAATATAATTTATTATTGTACACTAGGTCACTCCAAAACATTTACACGTTTTCCCTTAAACCACTCGCATGTTGCTTTAGCAGGATGCTTTAGTTCATTGTATTGTTGAAAGCTGAATCTCCATCCCAGTCTCAAATCACTGACCGACGGAAAGAGGTTTTGCTCAAGAATATCCCTGTATTTTGCACCATCCATCTTCCCCTCTGAACCATTTCTCTGTCCCTGTTGCTGAAAAACATCCCCATAGCTTGATGCTGCCACCATCATGTTTCACTGTGGGGATGGTGCTCTTGGGGTGATGAGCTGTGTTGGTTTGGTGCCAGACATAGCATTTAGCTTGGTGGCCAAAAACTTAAATTTTAATCACATCTGACCACAGCACCTTCCTCCATACATTTTGGGAGTCTCCGACATGTCTTTTGGCAAACTCAAAACGAACTTTACAATTTTTGTGTGTAAGTAAAGGCTTTTTTCTGCTCACTCTTCCATAAAGGCCACATCTAATATACTGTACTGTATATACTGACAGACGTGTGACACTTAGATTGCACTCAGGTGGACTTCCTCTCACTAAGCATGTGACTTATGAAGGTAATTGGTTGCACCACAAATTTTTAGGGGCTTCTTTCGCTGAAGGGGTGAATACATATGCACATGCCAATTTTTAGTTATTTGATCGCATGAATTGAATTTATGTCTATATTATTCTCACTTCACTTAGACAATTTACTGCTGATGCATCACACACAAATCAGATTACAAAAATATTTATACATAGGTTGTAATATAGCAATATAGGTAAAAAGCCGAGGGGGTATATACATTTGCAAGTAACTGTATAATGCAACCTCAATTTCATAACCACAACATAACCAGAAGAGAACTGACACAAACAAACCAAAAAGATCACACAGCACAGAATTAACAAACTCCGGTCTGCTCAACAGTCCCTCGATAGCATATGCCAGCAGCTGTTGTATATTCCTAATGTTTGCACGTATTTTATTCCCTCTGCTCCTCAGCTTATTCCACTTTTTGTTTTCTTGCAATATGTCAAACGGTTTCCTATGTGTACATTTTTAGTCGGTGCTAATTTTTATAGTCTTGAACAATGGGGCGTGTCTTTATGTTTCTCCACATTAACACTCTGTGAGCCACTCCCCTTTGTAAAAGAACATAAAAATTGGCACTAAATAAAAATGCCCAAATCTCTGAAACCGTACCTATATGAAAGCCTACCCATAATCTCCTGATCAGTAAGCTTGTGTATGTCACACCGCAGTAATGATGTCACACTGAGCCTACTGATGGGAAGAGGTGTCAGGGAAGATGCAGGTAGGCCGCTGAGCCAAGATTCCTGGAAATGTTTTCCTAAACTATAAAATGTAACCACTTTTAAAACTATTTTTTTCCTGTTTACAGCAACCTATGTGTGAAGAGTTACACACATCTGAACGATCACAGGTATCTGTACAGGATGAGCCCGCATGTTCATATAAAGCGTAATATAACAGAAAAAAAAATAGGTAGATGTGCAAACGTCAGTGTCTCTGTCATAAATGGGGCGACAGAACCACTCAGTGCAACAGAAATATACACAGGCGGGATAAGGAAAAGCCTTTCCAGGAGGGCAAAATAGCAGCCAAAACTACCCCAGCTGGGTATTAACTTATCCTTGGTTGTCCTGGATTAAAGTAAAGGATCTGTCTGTGTGTCTCTGTCTGTGTGTCTCTGTCTGTGTGTCTCTGTCTGTGTGTCTCTGTCTGTGTGTCTCTGTCTGTATGTCTCTGTCTATGTGTGTGTCTTTGTGTGCAGCTCTGTATTGTCCATGGGTCTCTGTCCATAGGTCTTGGTGTCTCTGGCTGTGTCTCTGTTTGGGTATTTGTGTGTCTTTGTGTGTTTCTGTCTGTGTGAGTGTCTGTATGTCTCTGTGTTTATGTCCGTGTTTCTTTGGCTGTGTGTCTCAGGCTGTTTTTGTGTCTGAGGCTGTGTGTATATCTCTATGTGTTTATCTCCGTGTGTAAGTGTGTCTCTGGCTGTTTGTCTCTCTTCATGTGTCTCAGTCTGTGTTTTTATCTGTCTGTGTCAGTCTGTGTGTTTCTGTCTTTGTGATGCTGTTTGTGTGTCTGTCTGTTTCTGTCTGTGTGTCTCTGTGTATTTCTGTCAGTGTGTCTCTATGTGTGTGTTTATATGTCTCAGTCTGTGTGTGTCTGTGTATCTTTGTGTGTCTCTCTCCGTGTGTCTGTGTCTCTTTCCGTGTGTTTCTATCTGTGTCTGTATGTCTCTTATCAGTGTGTCTCGGTCTGTGTGTGTGTTGTGTCTCTGTGTCTCTTTCCTTCTGTCTCTGTCTTTGTGTTTCAATCTGTGTGTGTGTGTATGTCTCTTATCTGTGTGTCTATGTGCATGTGTCCCCGTGTCTCAGTCAGTATGTCTCTTATCTGTGTGTCTATGTGCGTGTGTCCGCGTGTCTCAGTCTGTGTGTCTCTGGTTGTGTGTGTGTGTAGCCCTGGTGGTAGGCACACGCAGTACCCTGGGGAGTGTGTGGCGAGACGGCGGCTTAAAGCTCAATATGCATTCATTCTACACACACTAGACACACCCTTGGGGTAGTGAAGTATACTCTAGGGAGTGGTCAAGAAGGTATGTGTAGGCGTGATTTTAGTCTGTAGAGTCTAGTTCCTGTCTTAGGGCAGTAAGGACGTGAAGAGTCTGTGTCTGGACTACAGTGAAGGAGTCTAGATTGCTATCTCATCAGCTTGGAAAGTGGAGTCTGGTATAGGTGTTGGAATACACCTTAGTCTGGTCAAAGCTGTGTCATCTCCTCAGCATACATTGAAGGAAAGAACAAGTTGTAACCCAGAAAGTCTTCAGCATTCCTGTCTAAAGGACAGTATCAGGTACAGAGACGCGCTCCTGCCTGTGATAACTGAGCATCTGTGGTTAGCTTCATTGGAAGGAAAAAGATTGGAAGTGACTGCTCGACCCCTGGCTAGTAAGAGTGTTTATGTTACCAGCGTGGACAAGGCGAAAGGCAAGTGGATTAGAGAATTGGCGCTACAGGATTGCAGAAGTCCAGCGCCTTGTTACCGGTCACTGGGGACCGAAGAGTCACTGTTGCTTCAGGCACAGTGACAGGACAACCAGGAATCTACCGGACCCTAGGTCGCGGCAGACAAGCCCCTTATAGTCGGTACGTAGCTGGGGTCAGGGGGAGTGAAGACTTTGGAGTTCTGCAGGACAAACATAAGTATTCAGCTCCTTCACAGGAGGACCCCTAACACTAAGCTGACTGGGCAGGAACAGCTAAGATTTGCTGGAATCATAGAGGGAACTACGCTTCAGGCTGGTTGTACTCGTTTATTGGAGTTAAAGGAGGCCCCTAACTTGTCCAGCTGCCGTCTCAAGATACACTCTCCTTGGATCAGCCTCCCTGGGACCTGCCTTACCATTCTGCAAGTAAAGGTATGGAAAGACGCTGACTGTGTGAGACTGTGTTATTTACCGGCACCCGACTTCACCATATTAACAGACTTTGAGGGAAGAGTCCCACCTGTAGGGGACCCGACATCTAGCTGCCTCACCATCCCCTCAGAGATCTACAGCAGCGCTGGTACTAATTACCAGAACACTACAGGTGGCGTCACGAACTGTACATAAATCAATCCCCTGTAAATATCCCCCAACAACATACGCCAGACCGCCAGGGCCACAGACCGAGCCACAGCTACCTGTGACAACAATCCCATAGACTTCTACGGGCTCGGCTCTGAGTACCCCATTGCCCTGGTAACCCACAATTGTGGTGGCGGGTCGACACAACTAAACTTGGCGTCACGAACAGGATACCAAACTCGCGAAATTGCGAGCCCTGCGTGCCTAAGGACTTGTTTTTTGTAAAAAGGACTGTTTGCACTTTTGGCGCCAAAATCGCCATTTTTGTCGCCATATTCGCGCCCTCAGGCGCTAGAGAAGAAGGTGGGCGTACCTTCGTGGGCGTCTACCCCCCTGTGGCGCGAAGAAAATGCCTGCCCTCTCAAAGTGCTACTATAACATGCGGTCCTGCCCAACAGCAAAGGAGGTCCGCCTCCTCTTCACCTTCCCTGCGAGGAGGAGGAGACGCAAACCCCACCTCCACGGAAGAGACCGGATGTCTCCGCAGAAAGAAAGGGGAATCTTCTGGAGCGTGATGGAGGCAGGACGTGTGGAGCCGAGCGGGGCAGCGGAGGAAGGCAGGCCCCGTGCCCCCGCCAAGCTGCCATCGGCATCCGAGGCCTATGCGATCCTGCACCTGCAACAGGCGTTGTTAGAGGTTCGGGAGGAGAACTCACGCCTAAAGAAGTTGTTCCAACCTGGACTGGAGGAGATTGAGAGGCGCCGGTGTAATCTGCTGAAGTGGCAAATGACGAACACGGCGTCCCCTCCCCTCAACGAACCCCCACGATTTAAAGTACCGAAGAGTCTGCTGCCCAAGGCGAAGGAGCAACCGGAGGCTGCCCCCGAAATTACCGTTCCCGATCCCACTGGTGAAGCGGTGGATGCGGAGGAGGTTGAGGAGGTACAGCCAATCCCGGAACGCCCGCCCGGCCAAGAGGCCGCAGCAGATTATCGGTCCCCGGCAGGGACACCGGAGGGGTCCTGTCCGTCACTACCAGATGTGGACTGGGACGAAATGGCGCGCCTGGATGACGTCGCCTACACCGCCCAGTGGGAACAAGAATGGCAGAGTCGTGAGGAGACGAAGAGGCGCCAGCAGGAGGAAGCGCGGGAAATCAAGAAGAACCGCCAGCGACAGTTTGCTGAGCTGATTGCTGACAAGGAGACTGTCCGTCGCGACAAAGGTACCTTACGGGAACCGCGGCGGCAGGGGTGTGTGACTGAGTTCCAGCTCCGGAAGGGCTGGGGCTTTATTCGTGAACCGGGCCTCTACCCAGCGGTCTTCGTCAGCAGGCGTGACGTGGAATCTCACCTGCCACAAGGCCATTCCGGGAGGGACTTAGTAAACGGCGACATAGTCACCTATACGCGGCATTGGGGAATGAAGGGGTGGTATGCCCTGAACGTCGCCATCGTCCGCGACCCCGTCCCAGACGCAGGTATCGTCACCATTGCCGCAGCGTCCCCGTGTCCAGCTTCAGCAGCATCCGGCCGTGCCCCAGCATCGCCCCCGTCAAAGTCATCGCAACATGCGACCCAAGGTCTATCGCAAGTAAAAGCCACTTCCATATCGCCAAATGCGACCCAGTCTAGATCGCAAACCCTGACGCGGTCTATATCGTTGACTGTAATGGAGACGCAATCGGAGTCATGCGAAGAAAGTGTACCCGTTGCGCCCCTGGAGGTTCAAACCAGAACTGTCGCAACCCAGACCCTGATCGCAGCACATGATTTGCTGGTCCTGGGATCAAGGGCCCATTGCGTTGTTCCAGCCCCCGGGGTGGAAGATGTGGTGGAAAATGTCTTAGTAGCTGATGAATAAATGGTAAAGAGTTGGTGAGATCCCTATCGGATCTACCACAAGTAGAAAGCAGAAAGTTTAAAATGTTTTTGAAAAAGTTTGCACAGATATTATATATAGTAAATATATATTCCTAATTATAGAATGCCCGGCTGGGTAATTGATAATTGATAATTGGTAATTGGTAATTGATAATTAATATATGATAAACAGTTGCACTTTTACAATGTGATTTATTATGTCTTTCTTTATAAATGGACTTTTCGAGGTAAAGGACTATGCTTACCCAGAACTCTCTTGTACATAGTTGCACTTTGGTGCCCTATCTTGGTTTTACATAAACCATCCATATCTACCTCTGAAAAACAAAACCCGTGTGGTGTGGCACTGAGTGAGGTCTGCACTTGGATGTCCTGCAGCCCACCCAGGACCTACGTTGAAGGTTTGGTGCGGGTCCTTCACAAGTATCTTGTATATCTATTTATTGAAAATGCTATTTGATACTATTTGTATTAAAGTTTGTAACGTTCAAAGTATTCTTACCTCCCGGATGGGAAGATGTTATTGTTCCAAATGTTATTGCATAAACAAAATTTTTCTGTCTTTTGTATTTCACAGCCCGGGAGTGCTGTCGTTTACCATGGGGGAATGTGTAGCCCTGGTGGTAGGCACACGCAGTACCCTGGGAGTGTGTGGCGAGACGGCGGCTTAAAGCTCAATATGCATTCATTCTACACACACTAGACACACCCTTGGGGTAGTGAAGTATACTCTAGGGAGTGGTCAAGAAGGTATGTGTAGGCGTGATTTTAGTCTGTAGAGTCTAGTTCCTGTCTTAGGGCAGTAAGGACGTGAAGAGTCTGTGTCTGGACTACAGTGAAGGAGTCTAGATTGCTATCTCATCAGCTTGGAAAGTGGAGTCTGGTATAGGTGTTGGAATACACCTTAGTCTGGTCAAAGCTGTGTCATCTCCTCAGCATACATTGAAGGAAAGAACAAGTTGTAACCCAGAAAGTCTTCAGCATTCCTGTCTAAAGGACAGTATCAGGTACAGAGACGCGCTCCTGCCTGTGATAACTGAGCATCTGTGGTTAGCTTCATTGGAAGGAAAAAGATTGGAAGTGACTGCTCGACCCCTGGCTAGTAAGAGTGTTTATGTTACCAGCGTGGACAAGGCGAAAGGCAAGTGGATTAGAGAATTGGCGCTACAGGATTGCAGAAGTCCAGCGCCTTGTTACCGGTCACTGGGGACCGAAGAGTCACTGTTGCTTCAGGCACAGTGACAGGACAACCAGGAATCTACCGGACCCTAGGTCGCGGCAGACAAGCCCCTTATAGTCGGTACGTAGCTGGGGTCAGGGGGAGTGAAGACTTTGGAGTTCTGCAGGACAAACATAAGTATTCAGCTCCTTCACAGGAGGACCCCTAACACTAAGCTGACTGGGCAGGAACAGCTAAGATTTGCTGGAATCATAGAGGGAACTACGCTTCAGGCTGGTTGTACTCGTTTATTGGAGTTAAAGGAGGCCCCTAACTTGTCCAGCTGCCGTCTCAAGATACACTCTCCTTGGATCAGCCTCCCTGGGACCTGCCTTACCATTCTGCAAGTAAAGGTATGGAAAGACGCTGACTGTGTGAGACTGTGTTATTTACCGGCACCCGACTTCACCATATTAACAGACTTTGAGGGAAGAGTCCCACCTGTAGGGGACCCGACATCTAGCTGCCTCACCATCCCCTCAGAGATCTACAGCAGCGCTGGTACTAATTACCAGAACACTACAGGTGGCGTCACGAACTGTACATAAATCAATCCCCTGTAAATATCCCCCAACAACATACGCCAGACCGCCAGGGCCACAGACCGAGCCACAGCTACCTGTGACAACAATCCCCATAGACTTCTACGGGCTCGGCTCTGAGTACCCCATTGCCCTGGTAACCCACAATTGTGGTGGCGGGTCGACACATGTGTGTCTCTGTCCGTGGGTCTATATGTCTCTGACTGTGTGTCTCTGTTTGTGTGTGTGTCTCACGCTATATGCGTTTCTCTGGCTGTGTCTATGTTCGTGTGTCTGTGTCTCTGGCTGTGTGTGTGTTTCTGTATGTCTCTGGCTGTGTGTCTCTCTCCGTATGTCTCTGTGTGTTTCTATCTGTATGGGTGTCTGTATGTCTCTTGTCTGTGTGTCTATATCTGTGTGTCTTTGGCTGTATGTCTCAGTCTCTGTGTGTGTCTGTGTCTCTGTCTGTGTGTCTCTCTCTGTGTGTTTCCATCTGTATGTCTCTTATCTGTGTGTCTATGTCCATGTGTCTTCGTGTCTCTGGCTGTGTGTGTGGGGGGGATTTTTTCTCTCTTACAGAAACAGCACTACATCTGTGCATGAACTGTCTCTAGTATTACAGTTCAGCCCCAGTCAATTAAAGGGAACCTGTCACATCCAGAAATGAAATTTACGTGAAAATATAGGTGTAATCTGCAGGTAAATAGCATTTAAATACTGTGTAGAAGCTTTGTGGATCAGCAGCTACAGGGAGAACATAAAGGTTAACCAGATAATACCATAGATCAACATATCAGTCACTAAATTTCACCTAAGTAAATAGCAGGAATAGCGGCAAATGCCATACATTAATGGACTGAAACCATGTCGGACTGTAATAGACCAACTGCATACATTATATAGAAAACACCAAAGAACAAAAGCAGTCAAAGGTCAATGTGAAAAAATAGAAAAAACTTTATTAATGTACATGGATAAAAAACACCACACAACAGGTGAACCCTGTATGTGTCATACAACACGGTAAAAAGTATACAGCAAGGGGAGCCGTATGTGGTAGATATAATAAACCTCAACTCACATCAAACAAGATGGTATTCACATAATAATAATACATAGGTATGTATATAGAGGTAAATGATGGATGGTAATATGGTACATACCACAAAAGTCACCAATGTGACACCACACCAGCTGCCCCTGCCGCCCCAACGCGCGTTTCGGAGGATCTCCTTCCTTCCTTCTTCAGGGGGCAAGGATACAGCCGAAACAGCCATATTAAGTATACAAGAAACAGGAAATACCATCTGTGTCTAATTAGGGTACACACCTCTCATTTGATAGAAGCACCTGAACACACCTGCGTTTGGAGTAGAGCAATGGCCGATGCACCTAATAATTACCGTCGTCATAACGACCAGACAAGCAGCGCTATCCTTGAATGAACGCTAAGACACATGGGGCCCCATGTGAATATGCGTCCGCAATTCAGCAGTGCAGTATACCGGAAGTTTCAGAGCGGACATGCGCAATAGCGAAAAGGAGGTGCATGGAAAAACTAGAGGTAGAACACACATAGTAGAAGTGGCGGCGGCCATTTTACTGAAGACCAAACGCAGGGGTATATTATTATCGGTGCAAAATGTAACCAAACAGTGATATTAGCGATAGTATTGCTACTCAGTATCTAAATGTAGGCATTGACAAATGATATATATATGCAAACAATCAAACAATGAAAAATAAACAATGAAAAGAAAAATATATGTATATAAAATACAAAAGAAAAATAAAAATAAAATAGATGCAAAAAAGGGGAGATGCATAACAATCAAAAAAATATATGTAAAAAAGTAAACACAGACATATCAGGGATGTGGGGAAAATTAATATATAGACCAAGGAACACATTAATATCTAACAACCGCATGTCAGGGACATATCATACCCTCCAAAATGAGGATGTAAATATACATATATATACTCTGCATATGTAGAATACCATTGACCCATCTTAATTAATCTATATATCAATATTATCTACAACGCAGGTATAATCAGACGAGGAATATATAGATTACATCCCTGATGACTTTCACAAGAACATAATGTATAGAAAAAAATTTTTTTAGATAACATATAACAAAATATCAGATATCACATCATGATAATTAGAAAGTCCTTTTGTATATACTGGCAAAATGCCTAGTAAACTCATCAGCAATATTCTATGTCGATCCGATGAATCACTGCGTAGATCATTAGTATATAGTCCCATGCAGATCAAGAAGGAGGTTGCTAGATGTGGTCCGGAATGTATAGAATATGAAACCCCACACTCAAGACTAAAATCAAATGAAAATAAAATTAAAATCAATTACAGTGTCCATGTACACACTCAGGAACAAGGTGTGATAAACAGAATACACAGCAGTCCACGATCTACAAAAAAGGAGCAAATGAGAGGCACTCATTTAGGCCGTCCGGATGGACAGTTTTGAGTCGCCAGATCCAGCGTGTCTCCAGTCTAGCCAGACGTTTGGAGAGTTGACCACCTCTAATGTTTATCTGAAGAGCCTCGATGCCCCTAACCCTCAGGAGTGTGGCATCACAGTTGTGGAAGGTTTTAAAATGTCTTGGTATTGTCTTCAGGGTGGTCACGTCAACATGTGTAGATGCCGCCTGTATCCCCAAAACGTGTTCACGTATGCGGACCTTCAACTGTCGGGTTGTGAGGCCGACATATATAAGTCCGCATGGACACCTTGCGTAGTAGATTACGTATCTAGTGGTACATGTGATGCGTTGTCTAATTGAAAATAATTTTTTACCACTAGAATCAGAGAACGAGTCACATCTATCCACATTGGGGCAGGCGACGCATCCACCACATGGGACGCAACCCACCCTGGGGACAAAATTATCCAAGAAAGTGATTTGCCGTTGTCCGGAATAGTGGCTATGAACCAGTTGATCTCGAAGGTTTTTAGCACGCCTGAAGGTCAGAGAAGGTCTATCAGGGAGAAATTTTTTCATAACTGAATCTGTCAGTAGTATTGGCCATGCTCTCCTCAATATAGTCCGTACTTGATCAGCTCGTGAATGAAAGTTTGTAATAAAGCGGATCTTGTTGGCAGATGTTATTCTTGACCTCGGATTTGCCCCATAGAGCAAATCACGGCGGACAGAATGTTTAGCTCTCTGATAAGCCCGTTTGATCGAACGACCACTATAGCCTCTCGCCAAGAAACGTGTTCGTAGTTCCCCAGCTCTTAATTCAAAGTCGTCATCCGTGGAACAGATCCTACGAAGCCGCAGGAACTGTCCCACTGGGATAGATCTAATCATATGACCAGGGTGGCCAGAAGACGCATGTAGAAGGCTATTGGTCGATGTTTCTTTACGAAAAATGTCTGTCTGTAGGAGGCCAGATGTATCTTTTTTGATGGTCACATCTAGGAAGTCAATGGAATTAGTATTCCACATGAATGTTAAGTGGATATTCTGATCATTGTCGTTCAAGAGAGACACAAATTGCTCAAGGTCGACGGCCGTGCCCTGCCATACGAAGAAGATGTCATCAATATAGCGCGTCCATAAAGGGACGGCCTCTATTGATCCACATCCAGAAATGAAATTTACGTGAAAATATAGGTGTAATCTGCAGGTAAATAGCATTTAAATACTGTGTAGAAGCTTTGTGGATCAGCAGCTACAGGGAGAACATAAAGTTATATATCCTCCCTGCAGCCACTTGCTTTCAGTCATCGTGCAGTGCAGGGAGCTGTTACATTCACCTCTCACTATACGGGTATATTTCCACGTTCAGTTTTGCATCAAAAGAGGAAAGAACCATGCATATTAGGCGCACACCCAAGATATTGAAGAAAAATATATGCAATATTTATTGGTAGACAAAAACCCACAATAAAAACATTTAAAAGACTAAACACATCACTTGTAGTCCCATAACACTGTAGTGTATCATAATACAATATCATATTCAAATGACAGAAACATACCTAAAACGACACCCCATATATATACAATAATTAAACATGAAATTATCAAAACCCTGTTCTGGGCATCCCCAGAAAGCCAGATAGTGGAAAAAAACCCTTTTAAAGCGCCACAATAAGCCTATTTAATGCTGTGGGAAACTAACATAGATATAACATTGAAGCAAGAAGAAAAAAGAAAAATTCTCCCTAAAGGCATAAAGTTAGAGAGGGAGCTGCCATATAGAGCAGCAAGGAGGAAAGCATGTACCAAGGGGTTAAACAAGAAGGCTGAAATAGCAATCATATCACCATATGAGGCAGTCCACTGCAGGGCGTCAGGGGTCAAAGAGTCAAGAGGACAGTAGTCCCCGGACCAGAGTGGTGTGGAAGCCCCACGCGTATCGCTGCAGAGCGCAGCTTCGTCAGTTTTGGCAGCACTTTGAACGCAGCGGATACCCACTCCGTACAAAGCGCCGCCCCCTTTTGTACGCGCTGTGATTCCGCATATGTTCATTGAGCACACGCGGAATCACCGCATCCTATACATAGGACGGTGCTATTTATCTTGCGGAGACTGAGGGTCTCCACAAGATAAATAGACATGCTGCGGTGTAGAAAGACGCGCCCCGTGTGCGTATACGCGGGTGTCCCACCTGCGTGTTTGACTGCATAGTGGACATGGGATTTCATAAAATCCCCTCCACTATGCTTTAACATCTGGCCGCTGTGGATTGGACGCTATACGCAGCATCCAAACCGCAGCAAATACTGAACATGGAAACATACCCTACTATTGAGCACTGTTCTAAATACTCCCCAGGACATTGACTGACAGTTTGCTCTGCAGCATGTGTGTAGAGCATGTGTATGCAGAGCAAGCTGTCAATCAATGTGCGGGCAAGTGATTACTGCCACATTTACTATATAGTGAGCGGTGACTGTAACCTCTCCCTCCACCCCCCTCCCCCAAATGACGGAAAGCAAGCGGCTGCAGGGAGAATCTAACTTCATTTTCTCCTTGCAGCGTTCATTTTCTTACAGTAATCTGACTACACAGGATTTAAGTGACATTTACCTACAGAGTAACTCTAACATATGCAGGTAGATAGTGTTTCTGAACACGAAAGGTTCACTTTAAGTCCTTTTGTCTTAACCTCATAAGTTTTGATACAAAACATATTTGTCACGCATTTAATTATAAATCACAGTTATTATTCTTTAGTAAAGCATATACCCATATTGCCTGGATTACAGAAATAATGTTCATTAAATTCATACATTTTTTGTTTTAGCAAAGGCTGAAAGAAGCGAGTTGCCCCCAAAGTGCCCCAACAGGTGCATTGTTTGCAGATGCATCAAGAGGTGACTTTGGTTTAAAACAGAAAAAAAGTGCAAAATCCGCAAGGCAGACGTTTCCAGTATGTATATTTTTATGTTTACATTACTTAATATTTTTGCTACAATCTATGGCAAATTTTTAGGTGTACCTGGGTTGAATCACTGCATAAGGCCACATTAGAAGTACTCCTGGTATACATCTGTCATGCCACTGTATACAAAGGAATGCCTCTTTTATAGGCTCCCATTATTAAAAAATTGCATACCACAGTGTGCAATTCTTTTAGTGCTTATTAAAGTGGTTTTCCAACTAACAAAAGTTGATTTTAATCAATAGATCTTGGAATAATAATAATTTCCACAATTGGATGTGTTTAAATAAAATGTTCCTGTGCTGAGATAATCTTATACATGCGCATCTGCCATGTCTGACCGTACAGGAACATGGTCTGATCATAACACATCTCCTGGCCAGGGGAGGAAGCAAAAGAGTATGTGTCTTCCCCTGCCCAGGTGTCACGGGTGTGTCGCGGCGGAGATCGTCGCGATTGCACACCCTGACTTCTCACAGCCGAGTTTCTGGTGCTGGGTGTTTTTCGGCACTGAGGGAGTTAATCCTTTCTCTCTGGTGCTGGGCCGACCAGCCTCGCCCAGCTTTGATGTTTTGTTAATTAGCTTCCTTCTTATACCTGCTGGTCTGCGGGGGGGGGGGGAAGTTGCCGGTGAAAGCATTCATTCAGACCAGCAGAGCGGATCATTTCTGAGAAGACTTAAGCTAAGAGTGCCTGTTGTGGTTTTTCCTCTCCTTGCTTATTGTTTATCTCCTTAACCTTTTGTGTTCCTCTGTAGTGGAAGTGTGGTATGTGAGGCTGTGTTTTCTTTACCCCTTGTCTGTCTCGTTTGTCTAAGACTGTGTGTAAGCAGTGACCTGCCCATTCCCTGTGGTGGTAATCAGGGTCCTTCTCAGGACTAGATTACAGTGTCAGGGATCTACAGGAGACAGGGTTACGCTGGCGGCCTGGACCTCTGTACCATTAACAGTACCTCCAGGTAGAGGGACTAGTCAGGACCCAGTTCAGGGTCAGCATAGACCCCGGTCCACCTCTATCCAGTGACAGCGTGACACGTACACAGTATTGACCCACAATACATAGGATATTATGTCAGGTAAGACATTGCTGGCAGATACTATGTATACATGTTGATTTTCTCTATTATATGATATTTAGAATGATGTCACATTAGATATAGGTTGCTATCTTTGAATATATCTGTTATACGTCGTGACATTTTCACCGGCCCCTTAAAGATTCTCCCCAGCCACCATGGATCCAGTAGCCCATTTAGCTCAGCAGTTGCGGAGTTTGTCCATGGAGCTGACGGATGTTAAATCCAAGGTTTTGTACCCCCAGGAGCAAACCAGATTTGAACCTAAAGTAGCTCTCCCGGACAGGTTCACTGGTGGGCGGGACAAGTTTTTTACTTTCCGGGAAGCATGTAAATTGTATTTTCGGCTGCGGCCGCAGTCGTCGGGGAGTGAGGATCAGAGGGTGGGAATTGTCATCTCACTCTTACAAGGGGACCCTCAATCCTGGGCGTTCTCTCTCCCCCCGGGCTCCCCGGCTCTCCAGTCAGTGGACCGATTTTTTACAGCCCTGGGTCTGGTATATGATGACCCGGATCGGGTCTCCCTTGCTGAAATGAAGTTACGTAGGATACAGCAGGGAGTTCCGTAGGTGGGCCACGGATACTCAGTGGAATGACCCGGCTCTTAAGAGCCAGTTTTGTCAAGGTTTATCTGACAAATTAAAAGATGTGTTGGCTCAGTATGATTCTCCCCCGTCACTGGAGGCCGCTATGGCTCTTGCTATTCGCATTGATAGACGGCTTCGGGAGAGGTGTGGGGTAACTCCGCCCCCTGTGATGACTCCGCCTCCTTCTAAAGTCCCTAATATTGAGGTCCCCCTGGTTTGTTCCGAGGAACCTATGCAGTTGGGAGGGGCATCATTTCGAGGGAAGGGATCGGCGGTGCGCCGCAAAACAAGGTGTTTCTTCTGCGGGAGAGAGGGACATTTTATTGAGGGGTGTCCATCCCGTACTGTACTGAGCAAGAAGTCGCCGGAAAACTATTAATCCCATGTTGTGTGGTGGACGACAATCTGGGAGTATGTATTTCGTCCCCAAGTCCGTCTCAGTTTCTCGTACCAGCGGAGGTGGTGGTAGGAACGAGAAAATGAGATGATTTCTGTTCTTCTGGATAGTGGGGCCGCGGCTAATCTGGTGGACGCTCGGTTTGCCCAGGTGCAAGGTATGCAACTGAGTGTATTGCCCAAACCTATCCCTATATTCTCTATTGACGCCAGGCCTCTCGGTCAAGGTAGCTTTGTGCAAGCCGTTCATAACATAGACCTTCGAGTGGGGGCAATACATAAAGAACTATTGTCTTGTTATGTGTTGGAGGGCCTTCCCACTCCTATTGTGTTGGGACTTCCTTGGTTAACTAAACATAACCCAGTTATTAATTGGCAATCCAGAGAGATAAGCCAGTGGGGTGAATTTTGCAATAGTAACTGCATGAACACGGTCATCGGTACGGTCGTGCCTAGAACCTTACCTCCTTTTCTGGAGGACTTTGAGGATGTGTTTTCAGAGGAAGGGTGTCAAGAATTACCTCCTCATCGCGCATATGACTGTGCTATAAAATTGCTTCCTGATGCTAAGTTACCAAAATCTAGGTTGTATAACCTTTCTGGTCCTGAGAGGCAAGCTATGAAGACTTACATTTCGGAAAGTCTGGCCAAGGGGCATATTAGACCTTCATCTTCCCCAGTGGCCGCGGGGTTCATCTTTGTGAAGAAAAAAGATGGAGGCCTACGCCCTTGCCTGGATTTCCGTGAGCTTAATCGGATTACGGTCCGAGATCCGTATCCGCTCCCACTTATTCCTGATCTCTTCAATCAGATTGTGGGCGCCAAATGGTTCTCTAAGTTGGATCTCAGGGGGGCGTATAATCTGATTAGGATAAAGGAGGGGGATGAGTGGAAGACGGCGTTTAACACTCCAGAGGGACATTATGAGAACCTTGTCATGCCTTTCGGTCTGACTACTGCCCCGGCGGTGTTTCAACATTTTGTTAACGACATTTTTCGCCACCTAGTGGGACAGTTTGTTGTCATTTATCTAGATGACATCTTAATTTACTCGCCGGATCTTGTGTCTCATCAGGAGCATGTGAGACAAGTGTTGCAGATCTTGCGAGATAATAAACTGTACGCCAAATGGGAGAAGTGTGTATTCGCTGTACAAGAACTTCAGTTTTTAGGATTCTTGGTGTCAGCCTCCGGTTTCCGTATGGACCCTGGGAAAGTGAAGGCTGTGCTTGAATGGGATCGGCCAGAGGATCTTAAAGCACTGCAGCGTTTCCTGGGGTTTGCTAACTACTACCGGAAATTTATTCGTAATTTCTCATCTGTTGTCAAACCTCTCACTGACATGACAAAGAAAGGGACGGATTTTTCTAGGTGGTCTGACAAAGCTTGTCAAGCATTTTCCTCCATGAAAAAATGTTTTGCTTCAGCACCCATACTCATCCAACCTGATGCATCACAACCGTTCATTGTGGAGGTAGACGCATCTGACGTAGGAGTGGGTGCGGTATTATCTCAAGGTCCGTCCCCTGGTAAATGGCATCCGTGCGCTTTCTTCTCTAAAAAATTGTCGTCCGCCGAGAGGAATTATGATGTCGGCAATAGGGAACTCTTGGCCATTAAGTTGGCTTTTGAAGAGTGGCGTCACTTTTTGGAGGGGGCAGTCCACCCGGTCACCGTCATTACTGATCACAAGAACCTGCTGTATTTAGAGTCTGCTAAACGTCTGAATTCCAGACAAGCTAGATGGTCGTTGTTTTTTACCAGGTTTAATTTTGTCGTCACATATCGTCCTGGGTCAAAAAATGTAAAGGCTGATGCCTTATCTCGTAGTTTCCCGGGGGCCGGGAAGACGGATGACCGGTTCCTATTCTTCAGGAGGGAGTTGTGGTGTCGGCTGTATGCTCTGAGCTTGAGGAGGAGGTATTGGAGGCTCAGGGGGACGCCCCTGTAGGACCTCCAGGGAAACTGTTTGTTCCAGATCAGTTAAGACAAAAGGTTATCGAGGCACATCATAATTCTGCTTTGGCAGGACACCCAGGGAGTAAAGCAACTGTAGATCTCGTTTCTCGCCGGTTTTGGTGGCCTAACCTAAATAAAGAGGTGGTATCTTTTGTTGCGTCCTGTGGGGTATGTGCGCGCTCTAAGACCCCACATACCCGTCCGTCTGGGGCCCTTTTACCGTTGAAAATCCGGAGCGTCCATGGACCCATCTGTCTATGGACTTCATTACGGACCTTCCTCCGTCTTCAGGTAAAACTGTCATACTAGTTGTAGTTGACAGGTTCAGCAAAATGGCACATTTTATTGCTCTTCCTGCTCTTCCTAATGCTAAAACTCTGGCGCAGGTGTTCATTGGGGAGATTGTGAGACTTCACGGGTTGCCTTCCGATGTGGTGTCGGATCGGGGGTCTCAGTTTGTGTCCAAATTCTGGAAGGCATTTTGTTCTCGTAGGGGGATGCAGTTGTCATTTTCTTCGGCTTTTCATCCGCAGACCAATGGTCAGACAGAGCGTCTGAATCAGAGCTTAGAGACATATCTCCGGTGTTTTGTCTCAGAGAACCAGGAGGACTGGTCTTCTTTCTTGCCTCTGGCAGAGTTCGCTCTTAACAATAGGCGGAGCGAGTCCACTGGTAAGTCCCCGTTTTTTGGGGCATATGGTTTTCACCCCAGTTTTGTACTTTCAATGGGGGGGGCTCTTCTGGGGTTCCTGAGGAGGAACGATTTTCGTCGTCACTTGCTTCAGTGTGGAGAGGTGTGCTTAATAATCTGAGCACTACGGGGAACCGATACAAACGTATGGCTGATAGGAGGAGAGTGTCTGGTCCGGACCTAAGTGTGAACGATCTGGTATGGTTGTCTACCAAGAATATAAAACTTAAGGTTCCCTCCTGGAAACTCGGTCCCAGATTCATCGGGCCATACAGGATCAGTTCAATAGTTAATCCGGTGGCTTTCCGTCTTGACCTCCCTCCTACATTTAAAATCCACAATGTGTTCCACAAATCGTTGCTTAAGAGGTACGTGGCACCAGTTATACCGTCACCTCTACCTCCTCCTCCAGTGGTGGTCAATGGTAATTTGGAGTTTCAGGTATCGAAGATCATTGACTCACGTCTGAATCGCCGGTCCCTTCAGTACCTTGTTCATTGGAGGGGGTATGGTCCTGAGGAGAGGATGTGGGTTTCTGCGTCGGATATTAACGCAGACCGTTTGGTTCGGGCCTTCCACACTACTCACCCAGATAGACCAGGCCCTGAGGGTCCAGAGGCCCCTCGTAGAAGGGGGGGTACTGTCACAGGTGTGTCGCGGCGGAGATCGTCGCGATTGCACACCCTGACTTCGCACAGCTGAGTTTCTGGTGCTGGGTGTTTTTCGGCACTGAGGGAGTTAATCCTTTCTCTCTCGGTGCTGGGCTGACCAGCCTCGCCCAGCTGCGTTTGATGTTTTGTTAATTAGCTTCCTTCTTATACCTGCTGGTCTGCGGGGGAAGTTGCCGGTGAAAGAATTCATTCAGACCAGCAGAGCGGATCATTTCTGAGAAGACTTAAGAGTGCCTGTTGTGGTTTTTCCTCTCCTTGCTTATTGTTTATCTCCTTAACCTTTTGTGTTCCTCTGTAGTGGAAGTGTGGTATGCGAGGCTGTGTTTTCTTTACCCCTTGTCTGTCTCGTTTGTCTAAGACTGTGTGTAAGCTGTGACCTGCCCATTCCCTGTGGTGGTAATCAGGGTCCTTCTCAGGACTAGATTACAGTGTCAGGGATCTACAGGAGACAGGGTTACGCTGGAGGCCTGGACCTCTGTACCATTAACAGTACCTCCAGGTAGAGGGACTAGTCAGGACCCAGTTCAGGGTCAGCATAGACCCGGTCCACCTCTATCCAGTGACAGCGTGACACATACACAGTATTGACCCACAATACATAGGATATTATGTCAGGTAAGACATTGCTGGCAGATACTATGTATACATGTTGATTTTCTCTATTATATGATATTTAGAATGATGTCACATTAGATATAGGTTGCTATCTTTGAATATATCTGTTATACGTCGTGACACCAGGAGATGTACTGTAGTATGATCAGGCCATATCCCTGTAAGGTCAGACACCGCCATTACACAGTACACAGCAGAGGCACATTTATAAGATTTTCTCAGCACAGGAACATTTTTTTTTTAAAATACATCCAATTGTGGAACTTATTATTATTATTGTAAGATGTATTGTTTGTGCCTCAGTTTTCTGAAAGTGGAAAATCCCTTTAAGGTTCCATTCACACGGTGTTGTCAAATTGCATTATTTGCGTCAGTTTTTCCCAAAACCATACCATTTTGCCACAAAGATGACAAGAAATGTTTTGAAAATACAGTATACCTAAAAATGTTCTAAGCAAATTTTTAGGGATAGGTCATATTTGTCAGTCTCTAAACTCTGCAAACATTCAGTTTTGTGGCAAATAATTGCAGTCTTGAGAATAATTACCGTATATACTCATGTATAAGCCGACCCGTGTATAAGCCGACCCCCTAATTTTGCCCCAAAAAACTGGGAAAACTTATTGACTCACGTATAAGCCTAGGGTGAAAAATGATTATGCCCCCATATGATGCTCACAGATTATGCCCCCATATGCTGCACAGATTATGCCCAATATGCTCCACAGATTATGCCTCCATATGCTTCAGAGATTATGCCCCCATATGCTCCAGATTATGCCCCATATGTTCCACAGATTATGCCCCCATATGCTCCAGATTATGCCCATATGTTCCACAGATTATGGCCCCATATGCTCCCATATGCTCCAGATTATGCCCCATATGTTCCACAGATTATGCCCCCATATGCTCCAGATTATGCCCCCATATGTTCCACAGATTATGCCCCATATGCTCCAGATTATGCCCCATATGTTCCACAGATTATGCCCCCATATGCTCCAGATTATGCCCCCATATGTTCCACAGATTATGCCCCATATGCTCCAGATTATGCTCCCATATGCTCCCATATGCTCCAGATTATGCCCCCATATGTTCCACAGCTTATGCCCCCATATGCTGCATATTATGCCCCATATGCTCCAGATTATGCCCCATATGTTCCACAGTTTATGCCCCCATATGCTCCATATTATGCCCCCATATGCTGCACAATTATGCCCCATATGCCCCATAGTATAGGCCTCATGTGCTGCTGCTGCTGCAAAAAAAAAAATGACATACTCACCTCTCGTCGCTGGGGGCCAGGTGCCGGTGTCCTGAGCAGGCGGTGACACTGGCGCGCTATGGGGGACAGGTGCCAGTGTCACCGCTCGCTCAGGTCCCCGGCACCTGAGATATTTATCTGTCCTCTCTGCACCGCTGCGCTGCGTCCTCTTCCGGGTCCTCAGCAGTGAATGATCTGGCAGAGGGCGCGGCGCTCACTAATGACGTCATCGCTCCCTCTGCCTGATCATTCACAGCCAGAGGAGTCAGACGAGGACGCAGCATGCAGCGTGGAACGGGACAGGTAAATATCTCTATACTCACCCCTCCACCGCGCGTCCCTGCAGCCTCTCCTCTTCTCCCGGCGCTCTCCGCAGCGCTTCAGTCCTGCAGCGGTCACGTGGTACGCTCATTAAAGTCATGAATATGTGCATATTCATGACTTTAATGAGCGGTGCCATGTGACCGCTGCAGGAAGAAGCCGGAGATCGTGGGAAAAGCAGGGGGGCTGCAGAGACAACGCGCCGGCGGAGGGGTGAGTATGATCCGACACCCCCGCTCACCCTCCCCCCGCCGACCCCCGTATATGACCCGCGTATAAGCCGAGAGGGGGACTTTCAGCCCTAAAAAATGGGCTGAAAATCTCGGCTTATACATGGGTATATACGGTAATCACCGGTATTATTCTATTGTATAACACGTGCTCAACTTTGTCTAAATTATAGAAATCACTTTGTCTATCGCTTTCATTAACAAATTACAGGAATCAACATCAGCCCCATTTGAGGGTTATGGACTTTTTATTCAAAAACCTCCGGGAGTCGGAGCTAAAACATGGAAAGGCGCTGCATACACTCAGGTGCTAGATGAACAGAATTTGTTTCAATTTGGCAAACCTGGAGTAGTTTCTTACCAGGGCTTTTCGGTATGTATACTTTTGTGTCCACGGTTTTGAACGTAACACACTCACTCACGGGTAACAGAAAATGGGAAGATCTACTACAGGGAGAGACCGCACCCACACCCAACTGGTCCCTGTACAGACTAAAAAGACCCTAGCCACAGAACTCAAAAACACCACCTCAGACCTGGCTCCTTAAAAGGTCATCGAAGGGTTTCTCATACCTCTGAGGATCCAGAGAGGAGGCCGCAACACACTGCCAACAAGAGGAGATGAAAGTGTGCAGGGATATCCGAAAAAAACGGTGAAATAATTAAACACGTTCATATATGGTGGAGAAGGAAAGCTAAGGAGAGACAAAATTAAGGTGAAAAAGTATAACCTCCAAGAAACCTAAAGAGGTGAAACGAAGAGGAACAGGGAAGGAAAACAAACAAACTCAATGCAGAAATTCAACTGGTGTTTACCAAGCAAGATAAACCCCTTCGATGAAGGGCTGGAACTCCTAAACCCAAGTACACCTAGAAGTTTAGACAGCAAGAAGTGTAGAGAAGGGTGAACATGTAATCCCAACTCAGAATGTGATATCTCAGCCCAAAATGGGAAAATGGAAAACACTTGGAGAGGTGTAAACCAAGAAGGGTGTTACGCGCACGTGGATCGTGGACCCACTGTGCCATGGACCAAGAAGAACCTGAAGGGGCATGGCTAAGGAAACACCCGGGTCTCCACTAGAGACCCTGATGGTGGTGTTAGACTTGGCTCCGAATGGACGCCAGATGCTTCTCCAGGACAGACCTTGGACGCACGGCAGCTGACCCCCAAAGGGACAGAAAGCTGTAACGACAGGTGCTGGCAGGACCGGCAGGGATACAGAAGAGCATGGCAAATGCAGGCAGATACGGCTGGTGTACAGATAGGCACAGCTGGTGCAGCAGGTACTGTAAAGCACGACTGGTATACAGACTAGTGCTGGTGGGTACAGATGATATACAGGCAGGCAGGTACTGGCAAACATGGCTGGTACACAGACCGGCCGGTGCTGGTGGGCACGGTTAATATATAGATAGGCAGGTACTGGCAGACACTGCCAATATACAGGCAGGCAGGTACTGGTGGGCACGGCTGATATACAGGCAGGCAGGCTCTGGTGGGCACAGCTGATTTTACAGGAGGACAGGTGCTGGCGGGCACAGCTTATATACAGGCAGGCAGGTGCTCGCTGGCATGCCTGATATACAGGCAGGCAGACACTGGCTGGTACGACTGAAATATAGGAACGGATAGGACCCAGTTCGGACTGGATGGACAGGAACAACTTCTGAAAGAACTAGAATCATAGAATGGTAGAGTTGGAAGGGACCTCCTGGGTCATCTGGTCCAACCCCCTGCTCAAAGCAGGATTCTCTAAATCATCCCAGACAGATGTCTGTCCAGCCTCTGTTTGAAGACTTCCATTGAAGGAGAACTCACCACCTCTCGTGGCAGCCTGTTCCACTCATTGATTACCCTAACTGTCAAAAAGTTTTTTTCTAATATCTAATCTGTGTCTCCTCCCATTCAGTTTCATCCCATTGCTTCTAGTCTTTCCTTGTGCAAATGAGAATAAAGATGATCCTTCTACAATGTGACAGCCCTTGAGATATTTGTAGACAGCTATTAAGTCTCCTCTCAGTCTTCTTTTTTGCAAGCTAAACATTCCCAAATCCTGCAACCGTTCCTCATAGGACATGGTTTGCAGACCGGTCACCATTCTGGTGGCTCTTCTCTGAACTTGCTCCAGTTTGTTGATGTCTTTTTTAAAATGTGCTGCCCAAAACTGGACACAGTATTCCAGATGAGGTCTGACCAAAGAGGAGTAGAGGGCAATAATGACCTCATGTGATATAGACTGTATGCTTCTGTTGATACATCCTAGAATTGCATTTGCCTTTTTTGCTGCTGCATTACACTGTTGACTCATGTTAAGTCTGTGATCAATTAGTATACCCAAGTCTTTTTCACATGTGCTGTTACTTAGCCCTATTCCTCCCACTTTGTATATGCTTTTTTCATTTTTATTGCCCAGATGTAGTACTTTGCATTTTTCCCTGTTAAAATCCATTCTGTTAGTTGCTGCCCACTGCTCCAGTTTATTTATATCTTTTTGAATCCTCTCTCTCTCTTCTCTAGTATTAGCTACCCCTCCTAGCTTTGTGTCATCAGCAAATTTGATCAGTTTACCCTCAATTCCTTCATCTAAATCATAGATAAAGATGTTGAACAATACAGGGCCCAAAACAGAGCCTTGTGGTACCCCACTTGAGACATTCTTCCAACTGGATGTGCAGCCATTTACGACCACTCTTTGGGTCCGATCACTAAGCCAGTTATGAATCCACCTAACAGTTGCCTTGTCCATTCCATACTTAGTCATTTTTTCCATAAGGATTGTGTGAGAAACTTTGTCAAATGCTTTGCTGAAGTCAAGATATACTATATCTACAGTATTTCCCTGATCCACCCAGTCAGTGTTTCTGTCATAGAAGGAAATTAAGTTAGTCTGACATGGCTTATTAGTTACAAACCCATGCTGACTCTGTTTAATCACTTCATTCTTATCCAGGTACTTGCATACATGTTCTTTAATAATTTGTTCAAAGATCTTTCCTGGTATAGAAGTCAGACTCACCGGCCTGTAGTTCCCTGGGTCCACCTTCTTCCCCTTTTTGAAGATAGAAACAATATTTGCTCTTCTCCAGTCTTCTGGGACTTCTCCTGTTCTCCAAGAATTTTCAAAGATTATGGACAGTGGTTCAAGAATTTCTTCTGCTATCTCCTTCAGTACTCTGGGGTGTAATTCATCTGGACCTGGAGACTTTAATTCATTTAGGCTAGCTAAGTCTTTCCTCACTGTCTTTCTGTTTATAGATATCCTGGATTATTTTATTCCTTTAATAGGACAGTGAAGATCAGTTGATGTTACATTTCCTTTCTGAGAGAAAACAGATGCAAAATAGGAATTTAAAAGTTCAGCCTTCTCAACATCCTGACTTACCATTTCATAATTTTCATCCTGTAAAAATCCTATAGCATCTTTGACTTTTCTTTTACTTTTGACGTATCCCCAAAATCCTTTTTTGTTGCTTTTGACGTCACTGGCAAGCCTTAATTCATTGTCAGCTTTAGATAATCTGATTTGTGCCCTGCAGGTTCTGCAGACGGCATTATATTCCCACTTTAGATATGCCTCCCTCTTTCCATTTGATAAACATTTCTTTCTTCCTTTTTAGCATGTGTTTAAGTTCTGTGTTCATACATCCTGGTTTCCTTAAATGCTTCCCATTCTTCCCTCTTTTCGGAATTGTTAACGATTGTGCTTTGAGAATCTCATTTTTCAAGATTTTCCATCCTTCCTGGACATTTTTGTCCTTAAGGATATCCAGCCATTGGATCCCTCCAATTCTCTTTCTGAGTCCCTTAAAATCTGCCTTTCTGAAATCTAACCTTGACGTCTGAGTCTTCACAGGTCTTCCTCCTCTTGTTATCCAAAATTCTAAAATAGCATGGTCACTACCTCCTAGGGTCCCAGCCACTCTTACCTCCTCAACCATTTCCTCCCTTGGCCATTTGATGCATAAAGAGTTCATCCATATCTTCAGCTTGCACAGGCGGCCTGTAGTAAATGCCTACAATGGTGTCCTTTCCATTGTTCTGTCCTTGTATTCTTACCCAAACAGTTTCCACTGAACTCCAAGTCTCTGAAGTGTCAATCTCTGTGCAGATATACGCTTTTCTAACATACAGTGCGACACCTCCTCCTCGTTTATCAAGTCTGTTTCTTGCAAATAAGTTGTATCCTTCTAGCCTTGTATTCCAATCATGTGTATCGTCCCACCAAGTCTCAGTGATTCTAATGACATCATTTATTTTCCTGCGTTAGTAGTTCCAATTCTCCTTGTTTGTTGCCCATGCTTTGTGCATTCGTATAGAAACACTTTAGTTTGTGATTGGTTTCTCTTTCTTCAATATTTTTATTATGTAGATTTTTTTTGTCTTTGTTCTTCCCTTCACTTCTAATAGCAGAAATCTCAATAGTATTTGTCAGGTGTATGGCTTTTGCTGGCGTTTTGCTTCTCTTCCCACATTGTTCTAGTTTAAAGCTCTCCTGATGAGTGTAGCAAGGCGACTTCCAAATACATGTTTTCCAGTCTTCGTAAGATGCACCCCATCTCTAGCAACTAGTCCATCGTATAGGTAATTCACTCCGTGATCCAAAAATCCAAATCCTTGCTGACGGCACCATCGACATAGCCAGTTGTTCACCTGCAGAATCTTCTTCCACCTCCTTGTTCCATGGACATCCACTGGAAGGATGGAAGAGACCACCTGCGCTCCCAGTTCTTTCACTTTCTTACCTAAGTTTTCAAAGTCACTGCAGATGGTTTCCAGGTCGTTTCTTGCGGTGTCATTTGTCCCCACATGTATTAGCATTAATGGGTAGTCATCTGTACGTCTGAAGAGTCCTGATATCCTGTCAGACACATCTTTAATTTTTGCACCTGGAAGACAGCACATTTCTCTTGAGGTTATATCCGGTCTGCAGATAGCGGCCTCTGTTCTTCTCAACAGGGAATCCCCCATGACAACAACTCTCCGTTTCTTCTTCACAACAGTTTTCTTTCTCCATTCAGGAGGACTCTGAGGTCAATGGCAGGAGAGGTACTGGACTGGATTTATGAAGAGGCATGGACTTCTTCATGAATCAGGAGCTTCTGACTTCTGCACATCCCCTCATCAAGACCGGCGTGAACAACGCCAGCATTAATGAATCGGTCCCATAGTATATATACCGTATTTAGGCAGTTTGGATTCCTACTAAAAGGAAGCAATGGCTCAAAAAAGCAGTTGCATACACTAAGCAGAATAGTGAAAATGATTATATATCGTATTTGATAATAATCACCAGGAGGAAAACTTCAAAAAGACCCCCTTTTGATTGATGTCAGTTGATTGGCTCCAAATGCTGTAAAGTATCTAGTAGCTAAAATACCAATTGAGAAGAGCACTTGATTATGTAGCTAAAGTTCATTAAGAAGGCATTAGTGCATTTTATAAATATGTACTTTATCTGTACGCTCCTTGAGACTAGTTGATTTTCTTCTCTTTGTTCTCTTGATGTATATTTAACCCCTTAGTGCCGGAGCCAATTTTGACCTTAATAACCAGGCCCAATTTTCGAAATCTGACCAGTGTCACTTTATGTGGTAATAACTCTGGAACACTTCAATGTATCTCAGTGATGCTGAGATTTGTTTCCTCATGACTTATTGTACTTCATGGTAGAGGTAAATTTGGGTCACTCTGCATTTATTTGTGAAAATATCATAATTTTGACAAAAAAAAATTGAAAAATTAGCAATTTTCAAACTTTCAATTTTTACATCTTTAAAACAGTTAGTCATGTTATACAAAATTAATAAATAACATTTCCAATATGTCTACCATACATATGTATCATGTTTAAAATGTCATTTCAGCTGCAGATGGAAGGGAGGGAGCCACAGGATTCATTACTGATGGGTAGGCGGAGCCCCAGATCAGGATGTCACCTCAGATCAAAAGCGTGCTGACTGGCTGGCCCCTCCAGCTCAGGCTCCTCCTACTCAGCTCCAGTCTAAGATTTGAGGTCCCAGAGGATGGTCGCTGCTAATGCAGCTCCTCAGAAGATTTTATTATTTTATATTCGGACAGGAGACTTGGATCACCAGTTGGTCTAGAGGTCTCAGGGGTACCAGCGCTGCTGTACCCCAACCTCTCCCTTGGCGGATCTGTATCACAATTATGGTCCCTGCAGAATCTTGCCGGCCCTGGGGGATGAGGAGAGCTTCCCTGGCGGGACGCAAACCACACGTGCGGTCACTGCGTTCCTCGCCCTGGGGGGAAGCATGGGCACAGCGCCAGAAACCCTGAGGGTCCCTGTGGTGCTTTGGCTGGTGAGTACTCCACACAAATTTTTTATTATAATTATGTGTGAGTGCTTTAGCGTCTGAGTGAGCAGCGCTATTACTTGTATGTCAGTATGCTTCAGCGCTGCTGTGACAGCGCTGTTACATAGTAGATGTGGTGATTTTTTGTCCGCAGGCAGATAGCTGCAGGACAGAGAGGGAGCAGGAGCGGGGGAGTTCGCGCTCATTATTTGAGCTAGCAGGGGGCGTGGCCTAACGATTCCCGGTCTTCTGAGCAGGAAGACGCGCGCTCTGGCGTTTCTCCTGCGACTCCCCCACTGTGGCGGCCATTACACAGGCTCCTGGGCTCCTCAGACCGCTCCTCTCCTCATAAGACACCACGGGCAGCTGGGTGAGTGCTGATTCCTCACCAGGCAGCGCAGCGATCGCTATCCTGCAGCTGCAGTCTCATTAGAGACATAAAATTGGCTGGGGCTCACACTTCATATATATATTGTGGTGAGTTTGCAATATTAACCCCTCTGAGGGTTATTTCTACCAGCAATTTTTTTGACTGAATACCGCTGGGGTAACCCTGCCTGGTGGAGCGTTAACCCTTCAGCGTTTAAAAAAAAAAAAAAAAACGCATAGTTTTTGCTGGTATTACCGCTTTGACCTGCTCATACAGGTGAGACATGTCTGAACAGAGTTCAGATGCCGCGGACCACGTCCCAGTGCCATTGCGGCAATCAGATACGCAGACCTCAACAGCGTCTAGCGCTGCGGTCGACAGCGGTGAAAAATTGGACGATATCGCTCGATCGATCAACAACTTGTCTGACCTTTTAGGTCAATATGTGTCTGCTAATTCCTCTCAGAGGAAGCGACGCAGGCCGTTACCGGCCTCTACACGGAGCGAGTCAGATGTATCTGATATTGGGCAGAGTTCCCCTTTAAATTCGGATGGAGAAATATCCGATTCAGATGCGGACGAGCCGCAGGGGCGTTCCTCTATGGCGAAGCGTACGGAGGCATTAATTGAAGCCATGAGAGATATATTACAGTTACCGGAGGTGGTAACTAGTCGTCCTGGTAAATCAGCACGCATGTTCCAGGAGTGCCGTGCTTCGCGTATAACATTGCCAGCTCTGGATGAGCTTAATAGTGTAATAGAGGAGGAACGTCTGTGTCCAGATAAGCGTTTTCATGGAACGCATTTCTTTGATACACTTTATCCTTGCTCTGCGGAGTTAAAGGCTAATTGGACTTCTGCTCCTGAAGTGGATGTGTCTTTATCTCAGCTTAGTAAATCCTCACTACTCCCTATTAAGGGGAAAGCGAGTTTACAGGAGCCTTTGGATAGAAAAACGGAATTGGCGGCAAAAGCAAGCTATGAGGCTGCGGGTCATGGATTCCGAGCAGTGCTAGGATCCATGTGTGCTGCTAGAGCTTCTCTAGGCTGGTTGGCACGTTTGAAGACGTAGTTGCAAAATGAATCTCCGTTATCTGAGATACGGGAAACTTGTGAATGGTTAGAAACGGCAGCCTGTTATATCTTTGATGCCGGTCTGGATACGGCATCTCTGCTGGCCAAAGCGCAAGCTTCAGCGGTCACAGTCAGAAGAGCTTTATGGCTCAGACAGTGGGCCGGGGACGCAGTTTCCAAACAAGGGTTGTTGGCCTTACCTTACAAGGGTGGCCATCTTTTTGGATCCGACCTCACAGAGCTGATTTCCAAGGCTAAGGCGAAGGAATCAGCATTACCACAGCGTAGGGCCATGGCTTCGGTGTCCAGTAAGCCTGGTGTCTATAGTGGTCGGCGGTCCTTTCGGGGCCGAGGACGATCTAGTCACTCCTCGTGGGGATCGGGTCGTCCTTCCTTCTCAGGAAAGAAATCCTCTCAGAAAACTCGTACTCCCTGGAAGCAGAGTTTCCGCCAAGACAAGCGGGAACTTGACAAGAAGCCCGCCAAGTCGGATTGACGCCAGGGGTCCACTCGAGGATTCTCGAGTGGGGGGTCGCCTGCTTCTTTTCAAGGCGACTTGGATGGCTCGCGTTCCAGATTCCTGGGTAACGCGGATAGTGTCGGCAGGCTATTTCATAGAGTTTGCTTCTCGACCCCCAAATGTTTTTTGTCAGTCTCGCGTTCCGTCGGAACCCGAGCTTGTTGTCGCTCTACAGCGAGAGGTCGAATTTCTGCTACAAAAGGGTGTAGTGATACCGGTTCCGTCAGAGGACCGAGGGAAAGGTTTTTATTCCAACCTTTTTGTAGTTCCCAAAAAGGAGAACAAATTTCGCCCGATTCTGGATCTCAAGCGATTAAACCGGCATGTCCATGCCCGGAAATTTCGCATGGAGTCGCTTCGCTCCGTTGTGGCAGCTCTGTCACAGAACGATTTTCTGGTGTCAATCGACATTCGCGACGCCTATTTGCATATTCCCATCGGAAAGGCTCATCAGCGCTTTCTTCGATTTGCCATAGGTCAGAATCATTACCAGTTCGTGGCTCTGCCGTTCGGCTTAGCCTCAGCGCCAAGGGTCTTTACAAAAATTCTGGCGCCCCTCATGGCAATCCTTCGAAGACAGGGGATTACGATTCTCCCTTATCTGGACGATCTTTTGATCGTGGCTTCCTCGGAGGAGGAGGCGTTGACGGCTCGGGATTTGTCTCTTCAGTTTCTGAAGGACTTCGGTTGGCTGGTCAATTGGGAGAAGTCGTCCCTGGAACCATCGAGGACAATCCTCTTTTTGGGAATGCATCTCGACACGTTTCGGTCGGTAGTTTCCCTACCACCAGACAAACAGTCATGTCTTCTTCGACATGTACAGGTTATGAAATCCTCAACGGCAATGTCCCTACGGAAGTGTATGCGTCTTCTGGGACTGATGGTGGCGTCCATGGAGGCGATTCCTTTTGCCCAGTTCCATTCCAGGACCCTCCAAAAGTTTATTTTGAGTCGATGGAATCGGTCGCAATCGCTGGATTGCAGTGTCACCATTTCTCGCGCGGTGCGGGATTCTCTAGGATGGTGGCTACGTCCAGGGGTTTTTGCCCTGGGGAAGTCCTTCCTCCCTCCAAAGTGGTCAGTCATAACCACCGATGCCAGCCTGACGGGCTGGGGGGGTGTTTGGAACAATCTCTGGATTCAGGGGGTATGGTCACCGGAAGAGTCTGTTCTTCCGATCAACATCCTGGAATTGAGGGCGATTTTCCTTTGCCTCCAGCATTGGACGGTCCCTTTGAGCGGTCTACCAGTTCGAGTGCAGACAGACAATGCGACGGCTGTCGCGTATATCAATCACCAAGGCGGGACAAGGAGTTCCAGGCTCTTGGTGGAGGTGTCTCGAATTCTGATTTGGGCCGAGGCCAGTGTGCCAGCCATTTCGGCGATTCACATTCCAGGGGTTCAGAATCTTACAGCGGACTTTCTCAGTCGCAGGAAGATGGATCCTGGGGAATGGAGCCTTCACCCGGAAGTTTTTGCACTACTGTGCTCCCGTTGGGGAACTCCCCAAGTGGATTTGATGGCATCCAGGTTCAATGCCAAGTTACCGACGTTCATGTCCAGGTACAAGGACCCGAAGGCTGTGGCGGTGGATGCTTTAGTAGCTCAATGGGATCAGTTTGAGCTGATCTATGTATTCCCGCCGATATCTTTACTTCCTCTAGTACTGCGTCGGATCAGATTAGAGAGAATTTCAGCTATTTTGATAGCTCCGGATTGGCCAAGAAGGATGTGGTTCTTGACAATAATGTCGCTGTTGGCGGCACCTCCTTTTCCGCTTCCTCTTCAACCGGACTTGTTGACTCAGGGGCCCATTTGTCATCCGGACTTGCAGTCCCTGCGTTTGACGGCGTGGCTCTTGAGACCGAAATCTTAACCCATAGAGGTTTTTCAGCCGAGGTTATTGCTACCCTTCGTGCTGCGAGAAGTCCGGCTACTACTAGGATTTACCACAAAACCTGGGAAAACTTCTTTTCGTGGTGTTTGGGATCCTCTCGGAATCCGAGAAAGTTTTCCATCCCCAATCTGTTGGCTTTTCTGCAGCATGGGCTGGACAAAGGTTTGGCAGTCAGCACCCTGAAAGGTCAGATTTCTGCTCTGTCTTTATTGTTTCGGAGAACCATTGCTTCAAATAGGGACGTGATTTCCTTTTTCCGCGGTATAGCTCGTAAGTTTCCGCCGCGGAAGGCTTCCGTGTCTCCTTGGCGGCTCAACCTTGTTTTGGAGGCTCTTCAGCATAAACCTTTTGAGCCTATGGGTTCGGCTAGCCTTTCTTTACTTTCCTGGAAGGTGGCTTTCCTTGTAGCGGTCACTTCTTTGAGGAGAGTTTCTGAGTTGGCAGCTCTTTCTTGTTCGCCTCCTTTTCTGGAGTTTTTTCCGGATCGTGTAGTGCTTCGCACACGGGGTGATTTTTTACCTAAAGTGGTATCACAATTTCATGTTAACCAGGATATTGTGTTGCCTTCTTTCTGCCCGGATCCGAAGAATGCGAAAGAGCGAGATTTGCACACATTGGATTTAGTGTGGGCCTTGAAGTTTTACCTATCTGTTACTCAAGGTTTTCGTAAGACGGACTCTCTATTTGTGGTTCCAGCTGGTCGCCGGCGTGGTCAGCGAGCTTCCAAGGATTCTATAGCTCGTTGGATTCGGTCAGCTATTCTGGAAGCTTACAGTCTTCAGGGTGCATCTTGTCCGATTAAGATTCGAGCCCATTCCACGAGAGCTGTGGCTTCATCGTGGGCTTTTCATCAAGGCGCCTCGGCAGTGCAGCTCTGCCGGGCGGCAACTTGGCGTTCTGTCCACACGTTTACAAAGTTTTATAAAGTGGACGTCAGTGCTTCTGCTGATGCAGCCCTCGGACGTAGGGTCTTGCAGGCAGCTGTAGTTTGAAGTTCTTGTGGAACTTGTGTTTTAGCGCTGGTTGCGCTTTCTTGTTAAGGTTGTTGGGTTTCTGCCTTTTGTTGGTTTTTTCCCACCCTTATTTTTTGAACTGCTTTGGGACGTCCCATCAGTAATGAATCCTGTGGCTCCCTCCCTTCCATCTGCAGCTGAAACACGGATTTTGGTAAGAACTTACCTGTAAAATCCTTTTCAGCGAAGGAAGGGAGGGAGACACAGATCCCGCCCAAGGCAGAAGTGTGTTGATGTTTTCAGATGCAGCGCGACTCTTATCTGATAGCGATTATCTGGACTGAGGTCAGCGCGTTAAGGCTCTTTTCAGCATCGCCAGCTCATCGCAGTAGTCAGGTTCAGTGATTAGTACCTGGAACTCTGTGGTTTTTGGCTTACTTTGTGTACATAACCTGTATCCTTGTGTTTTTCTCTGAAGTTCCTTCAGACAGGGTTATGTTGCTCCGCTGGTGATCTTGGTTCTTCCCTAAAGCTTTGGTACGACTGGAGCTGAGTAGGAGGAGCCCGAGCTGGAGGGGCCAGCCAGTCAGCACGCTTTTGATCTGAGGTGACATCCTGATCTGGGGCTCCGCCTACCCATCAGTAATGAATCCTGTGTCTCCCTCCCTTCCTTCGCTGAAAAGGATTTTACAGGTAAGTTCTTACCAAAATCCGTGTTTTATTTTGTTGGATATTAAAAAAATTAAAAGTTTAGTAGCAATTTTGCAAAAATTTTACAAAACCTGTTTCTTTAGGGACTTATTAAGATTTAAATGGGCTTTGAAGGGCCTACATAATGAAAATTCAACAAAAGTTATATTTTAGAAACCAAACCCCTCAAGTACTTCAGAACTGCTGTCACAACATTTGTTAACCTTTTAGGTGCTACACAGGAATTAATACAAAGTAGAATGAAAAAAAGAAAAATAGTATTTTTTTACTTTTACAAGTGATAGCATGAAAAAATTGACCCCAAAATTTTTTAATTTGTTACCCAGTTAACTCTGAGTGGGTGATTCTGTTTGGACAAATGGCAGAGATCGGAAGGGAAGGAGCACCATTTGAATTTTGGAATGCAAATTTGGCTGAAGTAGACTACTGATGCCATATCGCATTTGCAGGGCCCCTTAGATGCCTAAACAGCAGAAACCCCCATGACTGACCCTATTGTGGAAACTATACTCCTCAAGGATTTTATCCAGGGGTACAGTGAATATTTTTAAACCACAGGTACGACACATAATTTGATAACATTAGGTAGTCCTGACGCCCCGACGCGCGTTTCGCGTGTTGCTTCTTCTATGGGGGAGTATATATAGAAGAAGCTACTCACGAAACGCGCGTTGGGGCGTCAGGACTACCCACAGATCAGGTACAACATTTTCCAAATGATGGTTTGATTTGCCAAAATCTCCATTAATTCAATAAGCTGCTATGCACTATTTGCACTTTGTAGGCGCATCTATTACCATGCAAACTGATATGATGGCTATTCAATCTTGCTGCTATATATAGTTGATATGCACCATTGTACTTTGTAGACGAACATATCTTCTGGCACTTGTAATGATTTTGTACATAAAAAAAATTTCTGATATGCACTGTTACACTTTGTAGAGTTCAATATATTATTAAGGGATTTTTCCTATGTTATTTTTGATGATATGTACTGCTGCATCTGTACAAGGGAATTTGTGTGTAATACTCTTTTTGGATATTCATTTTTTATTGTGTAGACATCTATGTGTTCTAATATTTAGGGAAAAATCTAAATTTGATGTAGACTAGATATTTAGTCACACATATCTACTTTCAACAGAAGATAATTCCTCTGTCTATCCCTAAAATTAATTTATAAAACACTAAGAAGGAGGGTTAATTTTATCATTATATGATTTGTGATCAGTAGTTGTATTTTGCATATGTATCTCCATTGTCTAATTTTAATCATATGTGTTTGAATAAAGATGTATTATGATTTATTAATACAAGGCGTATACTTCCATTTTCTGTAGGAATTGTGTATGTATGGGAAGTGCCATTGCTAGGCCTCAAAAAATTATTTTGGTTATATGTCCCAATAAGAGACACTCTTTTAGCAAACTCCATGCATTCATGTGTACCTTGCCACCAATTGTGGTTATCAGTAATATATTTACTATTCACAGATGTGTGGGCCCATCCCCAATATGTCTCAGTGATAGTCCAAACCTCATTCCACTGCTTGTTGAATGTTGTAATTAGTCTTACTTTTTTGTCCTATATCTGCTTACATGTATGTGAACCACGGGCGCTAAGCTGTCTTATCAGATCTTCAGCAATTTCTGAAACCAGTGCTAAAGCTTTTTAGATGTGAGATTAATTGGCTATTCAGACTCCCAGTCATTGCTGTACTTTTAAAGATTCTTGCAAATTCTATAGTCACTAAACTGTTTTTCAGACATAACTTAAAATCCAGAAAATGCGCTGTAGTTGCCTGGTCCCGTTATGGCCAATGCCTGAATGTTGTTCCCTGGTGCGACCTGTCCTGTATCTGAAGTCCCCTAGTCCCAATGTGGCCAGTGCCTGAACATTGTCCCCCAGCCCGTGTGCTGCAAGTCCCTGATCCAGTAACCTAGACTGGTGTGTCTGAACATTGCCCTAGACTGTGTCAGCGAACCTAACCCCTGGGGTTAGCAGCTGCAGTACCGGGATCTGCCCATGAGTGGTGCCTGACAGCTACCTGCAGCCCAGACTGTCTCCACCATCTGGAGCTCTGAAAAGACATGTCAGGGGAGCATTGCACGGCGAATAAGCCTCTTTTCTTTGACAAGCCAGATCTGGTATGTCACTCTCCACAAGGAGAAACCTTACCCCTTAGACCTTAGTCCTCAGTCCACAGCCTCTCTCCAAGTCAAATCGGTTCTCATACTTTGTACTGACGAGGGCCAATAGCCCGAAACACAGTGTCTTCAAATTGAGATACTGATTTGACTTTTATCCTAAGTCGTATTGCAAGACTCGTTAAAGGGTTGATTGTGACTTGTAGGATCGCTACTTCCAACTGGTGGCGCTATAGAGTTCAAGTCCTCTTTTTCTCTGAAGAGGCAATTTGCATACCACATAAACACACTGGTCAGAATTGTAAAAATTTGGGCCTGGTCAGGAAGAGGTGAAAACAGGCTCTGGGGTGAAGGGGCTAATATTCTTTTGTGCAGTATTTGCTGAGTTTATCAGTTCCTTACTGTTTATTTCTCCCAGATGCCACAGGGACCCACAGGAATGTCAGAGGTTGGATTCAGAAAGATTGAAAGTTCTCCTTCTGTGAACAGCTTACCTTTCAAGAAAATTGGAAGTCAATCTGAATCCTACAAACCTACAGCAGGTTTTTCTGCACCAAGCACGGCCCCCTGTTATGTAAGTATTGTGTTTACATTAGCTAATATACTCCACAGCCTCTCTCCTAGTCAAATTATCAGTTCATTCAGCTGGTACATACAGTGGGGAAAATAAGTATTTGATACACTGCCTATTTTGCAAGTTTTCCCACCTACAAAGAATGGAGAGGTCTGTAATTTTTATCCTAGGTACACTTCACCTGTGAGAGACAGAATCTAAAAATAAAATCCAGAAAATCACCTTATACGATTTTTACATAATTAATTTGCATTTTATTGCATTAAATAAGTATCTGATCACCTACCAACCAGAAAGAATTCTGGCTCTCACAGACCTGTTTTTCTGTAAGAAGCCCTCCAACTCTGCACTCATTACCTGTATTGACTGCACCTGTATGAACTCGTTACCTGTATAAAAGACACCTGTCCACACACTCAATCAATAACACTCCAACCTATTCACCATGGCCAAGACCAAAGAGCTGTCTAAGGACATTCTACAATGCAACCCCCCACAAATATTTTTTCTCACCCTTTTCAATACAATGGATAGTAAATTAAATGGTAGCAATGAAAATGACAAGTTGTCCCACAAGAACAAGTTTTCAAGTATAAATATAACAATATATAATGTATAAATTAAAAAGTTATGGGTCCTGGAAAGCAAGGATAAAAAAAGAAAGTGAATGAATAAATAAATAAAAATGGTAGTGGCTCAGATAGAGTAAACATGAAAGATTTGCTTATTTTGCTGTAGAAATGCTATGTCTACCAATTTAGTTGTTTCTGGTATCCCAATTCAGTGTCAAACACTTGAACACCATTTTCTAATCTTGAACAACCCCTTTAATGTTATATCATGAATGATTATTATTTATTATTATAGCGCCATTTATTCCATGGCGCTTTACATGTGAAAAGGGGTGTACATAATAAAAAACCAGTACAATAATCTTGAACAATACAAATCGCAACTGGTACAGGAGGAGAGAGGACCCTGCCCGCGAGGGCTCACAATCTACAATGGATGGGTGAGGATATAATAGGCGAGGGTAGAGCTGGTCGTGCAGTGGCTTGGTCAATCGGTGGTTACTGCAGGTTGCTGTCTTGTCGGAAGAGTTGTGGGTCTTCAGGTTCTTTTTGAAGGTTTCCAAGGTAGGCGAGAGTCAAATATGTTGTGGTAGAGAGTTCCAGAGTAGGGGGGGATGCGCGAGAGAAATCTTGTATGCTATTGTTATGGGTCTGCAACTCAGGAATAGAGCGGGGGGGGGAAGCTGACGCTGAACTAGAACTAATAATGAAAAAAGGCTTAAGCACTCAACTTAAAAGGTTTATTAGTAGTATCTCCAAACGTTTCGGTCAGAAAAGACCTTCATCAGTGACTACTGTAATCACAATATAAACGCATAAGAATATGTACAAACAAAATAAGAAACATTGCAATAAATAAAGTATATACAAAAAAGTGAGACACGGGTCACAGGACGGACAATAGAAAAAACGGTGGGTCAGCTCTGAGTATACCAAGACAGTCAAAATAGTATCCAAGAAGAATGAATGGGTAATAGTGCCATACCTTATTTTTATATAGAAGATTGTCTCCTAAAAAGGGGAGAGGTGCGTGCCCCAAGGAAAGTGTGCTGCCTGGATAAGAGTACAACATGGTGAGCATATTATGCCACAGCTGTGAGTCTAATGTGACTAATCAAGTAGTACTTACTTAAAGACAAACGTAGCTTATAAGAATGCTGAGGAGATTGAAGAAAATGAGCAAATTTGAGTAAATAAGGAATATCTTGTGCTCCTAAACAAATGGTATCCGGTCAATATATATATATATATATATATATTACCTCAGTAGAAATATCCAGTGACTAAGCTTGCGGTATCCACCGCTATGTAGACTGGGGCTGTCATTAGCAAAAAACAAAATCAGGGGCATAAAAAATCAGGGGCATAAAAACCATTGTAGGTAAGAGTTATCAAAAGAAATCCCTTGTAGTGTCAAAACCGCTATATTACCTCTGCCAGGACGCTGTCTGAGCCTGCTGATTTGATTTCCATGAGTATGTGGGGCGGAAGTGAGGTAATGGCTCAGAGGGTTCCTTTATATGGAGCAGAGGTGGGACTAAGAGCACTGCTGTCAGTCAAGAAGCACAACCAGGAAGTGACTGAGCAGAGATGGGCAACATAAAAAAAAAAAAAAAAAAGGCTTTGGATCGCTTATATGTATAGCGCTACTATATACAGCGCTGTGTTGCCATGGTAACTCTGAGGCACTAAATAGTGAAGGCAGGGAGGGAGAAGGGGAAGAAAACAGGAGAAAATGATTAGAGAAGTGCTCAGAAGCCATTTATTTTATAGACAAAGGCAAAGAAACATACATAGTGAAGTGAATCATTATTTTGCCGTGAAGTATAATGGTCACAGTGAGACTCCCAGAAATGAGTGACGTGGTGACTTGTGATAAGTGGTCCAACCATTCTAATATAGACGGCTCTAAGGGAAAAGGAGAAAGTGTTAATATGCTGGAGAAGTGAACATATATTAACATCACTGCACTAGGTACATATGTTACATCTCAATGACAATGTAAATTTCTCTCTAAGCACTTGAACATGCTATAAAAAAGCAGATAATTCATATTCCCTATTGAGGCCTCTGGGATGCATAGTATCTAATGTGTGTATCCAATAGGCTTCACGTTTTTTTAGAAGCTGGATCCTATTGCCTCCTCTCCGAGAGGGTGGAATTTGCTCAATGATTTGGAACCTTAACTGGGACACATTATGACCGGCATTAACAAAATGGTAAGGGATAGGAAGAAGGAGGTTCTTACACCGTACTGTAGATTTGTGCTTCGATATTCGGTCCCGTATGGTCTGTGAGGTCTCCCCAACATATGCTAGGCCACAAGGGCACTTGATAACATATACTACATAAGTAGAGTCGCATGTAAAATAATTCCGAATTTTAAATTCCTTACCGGAATGGGGGTGGAAAATGTTGTCCCTTTAATGATACTATTGCACTGTACACACCTTAAGCATGGAAAAGTCCCACATTTAGGTTTTTGTAGAAACCGCTGTGTCACTGAGGGTGATTTAGATCCAAAATCTGCTTGGACCAGTGAGTCACGTAAATTTGGTGGGCGTTTGTAACATGGTAAAAATGGCTCTTTGAATTCAATGACCTCTGGGTATACCTTTGAAAGGAGGTGCCAGTTTTTACGTATGGCTCTATGAAGAATATTGGTGATCGGATGATACGTGTGTACAAACGGGATACGTGTGTCAACTTTCTTGATCGGTCTTGTGTCAGGTTCCATAGATTTTTCAAGGATAGAGACAGGATACCCTCTGGCCTTAAATTTGTGTGTCATTTCTGAGAGGCGTTGGCGTTGTACAGCCTCATCAGAGACGATACGTTTCACCCTCTGAAACTGAGATTTGGGAATGGCTTTTTTAGTAGCAGGTGGGTGGAGACTCTGGTAATGTAGTAAACTGTTTTTATCTGTGTCCTTAATGAAAAGATCAGTTGAGAGTTTACCTTCAGGGTCTTTCATGACCAAGGTGTCAAGAAAGTTAATACGCCAGAGATCATGATTCATGGTGAATTGTATCCCTGGCCAGGATGAGTTTAGCAGTTCAAAAAATCTCTGTAAGTGTTCTACTGGGCCTGACCAGATACAGAAGACATCATCAATATAGCGCTTCCATGTAATGACATGGTCGCGGAATAAAGGATGTAGATATATGATGCTCTCCTCAAAGTCGGCCATGTATGCATTTGCATATGGAGGTGCTGCGTTAGACCCCATAGCGGTCCCACGCGTTTGGAGGTAAAAATCATCCTGGAAGAGGAAGAAATTGGAAGTAAGAATAATTTTCAATAAGTCAACACACAAATCAACCTGGTCACTATCCATAGTGGTAGATGATAACAGCCGAGTTACTGACTGAATGCCCTCGTTATGGGGGATAGAGGTATACAGGTGTTTTACGTCCAGTGTAACCAGTAACGAATTTGGGGGAATCAATTGGAGTTCCTTGATTAGTTTAAGAAATGCTCCTGTGTCCAAGATGTAAGACCTTGTTTGCTTAATGTGGGGAGTAAGAATATTCTCCAAGAATATCGCTAGAGGAGACAAGATAGAATTAGTAGATGCTACAATTGGCCTCCCTGGGGGTTTTTCAAGATTTTTGTGGACTTTCGGGAGAGTGTAGAACACTGGCGTGCGGGGATTCGTATTAGTGAGGAATTCGCAAGTTTTAGGATCTAATACTCCCAGATTAGAGTATTTTTGGAGAATCATCCTGATCCTCTGGCCAATATCAGGTGTTGGGTTTTTAGAAAGAGGCTGGTAGATGGATCTGTCACCTAGTTGGCGTTGAACCTCTTCAAGGTACATGGATTTGTCCATTACAACTAGGGCACCTCCCTTGTCGGCTGGCTTCAGTATAATAGAATCATCATCCTGTAAACATTTAAAAGCCGTGCGTTCCTCAACAGTGAAATTCGATGGATAAAACAGTTTACCTTTATCAATATCACAGCGTAAAGATTGAAAAGAGTTATACACAAAATTAATAAACGTTTCAACAGCATGTGAATTCTGAGGTGGACGAAAGAAACTTTTACTGCGTAAGCCTAAGCTAAGCGCAGATAAAAGTTTAGGATTAGATGTTGTTGGTGGCTCAGAAGTATCAGGTCTAGAAGCATAATATGCTTTGAGTCTGATACGACGAAAGAATTTTTGTAAATCCATATTAAGATCAAACGTCCGACAGTGGTAGGATGGACAGAAAGAGAGACCTTTCTGTAATACCCTGTGTTCAATCTGGTTAAGAGTTCTGGAGGATATGTTTATTACCAGATTGTCCGTACCTTCGAGCGGGAGATCCGACCTTGTTCCTGTTCTCTTCTTCTGCCCCCTTCTGGTCTTCTTCTGTAGTCCCTTCCCCGACGTTGTCCTAAAAAAGGAAGAGATGTGGTGGACGATGTAGGACCATGTTCCTGGTCTGATCCAGAGGTTGAGTAGTCGGTGGATGTATGTTGGCCAAAATTCGGACCGCTGCGCTTGAGGTTGGTATGCCATCTGTAAACTTGATTTGAGCGGTAGTCCTCTGCGTCTCTGGCGAATTTATTACGTTTCCTCGTCTCAATGTCGCGTTTATGTTGATTGATGCGTTCCTGTATCTCTGATTTAAGTATACCGAGTTCCTCTGGAGTACTTGTTGCTGCCAGTTGGGATTCGATCGTTTTTACACGTTCAGAACTGGAAATAATAGCTCTCTGTAGAAATTCAACTGTCAGTGTTATTAAATCAAGAGAGCATTTGTTTAAGATGTGCTCGAATTTAGTGCAGAACTCTGGTGAATCCCTGAATAGTGTAGGTCGCAAAGGAACCCGGAGGCCTCGTGGAATGCGTTGGACGCGTAAGTATTCTGATAGGGTAGCACAATGGAGCTCCGTATTAGTAAGTGACCGAAGTTCCCTTTCCCAATCCCTGCCACGAACTTCGTGTGATGGGATTTGTAAGAAATCGCTGGATAAATTAGACTGAGCGAGGATACTCGCGGCTTCCTCTGCGTTATACGAGAAAGTGTTGGTGGACATGACCCAGGTGTGCAATCACGTATAGGAAAATACTATGAAAGAAAACCGTGAGCACAACCTGAATGAAACTGGTGCTTTAAAGTCTAGGTTCCCACACCGGGTACTAATAGTGAAAAAAGGCTTAAGCACTCAACTTAAAAGGTTTATTAGTAGTATCTCCAAACGTTTCGGTCAGAAAAGACCTTCATCAGTGACTACTGTAATCACAATATAAACGCATAAGAATATGTACAAACAAAATAAGAAACATTGCGATAAATAAAGTTGAACTAGAACTAGACTCAATCCCTACGATGGAGCAGGCGACCTATTCTTTACGAATAGACCCACCGACATCCTAGTCTAGACTCAAGCGAAGACCTAAAGTTGGGGGTAAGGGAATCCCTGAAAGACCTAGTGACTGGGAACAAAAACAGGTGACCTCCTAGCAGGGAAATAGAGGAAGCTGCAGAAACAAAAGGAAGAAACAAAAAGACTAAGCAAGCAGAACTAGAGTTCACAGAACTGCACAAAGTAACACAAAGCTGTAAAAGCTCCTAGCCAGAACTCAAGCGGATTAACACTGATGTCCAGCAAGGACTGGGAGGCAGGTGCTGGGTAATAAAGGGTGATACAATCACCTGACCAACGACAAGCCCAGCACCAGGGAAAAAGACCAGCAGCCAGAAACCACAACAAGATGGCTGATGGTCAAACTAAATAGATTCTAACAGTACCTCCCCTTTTACGAGGATCCTCCGGATCCTCTTGGCCGAGCCTTATTCGGAAATCTCCTGTGAAAAGCCTTAATCAGCCTTGAGGCCGAGACATCCTTAGCTTTCACCCAGGAATTATCCTCGGGACCGAAACCCTTCCAGAACACGAGATACTGCAACCTTCCTCTGTGCCACCTGGAATCCACAACCTGAACCACTTTGAAGGGTCCTACAAATTTAGGCCCCAGTTTTTTAGAAGGGATCTTCAAACGCAGATTTCTAGCGGACAACCAGACCATGTCCTCAACAGCAAACTACGCCTCCCTTCTTTTCATGTCTAAATATTTCTTATACCTCCTATTCACCTCTTTCAGATTATGGCCAGGGTCACACTGGCGACAAAATCGGATGACTGCAATGCGATGAAATATCGCATTGCAGTCGGACCAATGTTAATCTGTGGAGCAGCTCCAAGTATCAGATTTTTTGTGGTCCGTTTTAAACGTGCGAGTGCAATCGCAGCATGCTGCGATTGTCACCAATTGTGGGTCGACTATGGCCAATGCAAGTCTATGGGTGCAATGAAAAATCGGATTACAAACGGACCGCACGTGTGACTTGTGATTAAATCGCACCGGTATCCTTTAGAAAAGCCAGCAATTCATCCCCGGCTATACTGTAAAATCACACTGACAGCTTTAATAAAGAATAGAAACAATACATGTACACACATAGAATACATATATATATATATATGTCATTGTGACACATATATATATACATATATTTATAGTTCATACACTTCTACATACTGTAATAGCCGCTAATTCAATAGCCGGCTTTTGTGAAATTACAGACCCGACATGAAATGACACATGGTTTACATGCAGTTAACCATGTCATTTCATGTAGTTTGATATATGGTTTTCACTAACAATTACATGAGTGTATGTGTGCAAAATTGCAGACATGTAGGGGTTAATTAAATGTGTAAATTCGTTGAAAAAAATGCGTGGGCTCCCACACTATTTTCTCAACCAGACAGACAAAGCCAGCGAGTAGGGGCAGATAATAATAGCCAAGGGAGGGTGCATTTATTTTGTGCCCCCCCTGGCTACTAACATCTGCCCCCAGGCACCCCAAAAAAGGCAAATCTATAATTAGCTTCGCCCTTTCTGGCACTTTGCCCGTCTATTCTGATTGCCCTGTAGCGGTGGCGAATGGGTTAATAATGGGTTAAAGCCACCTTGCTATTGAAAGGTGACTTTAAGCCAGGCTAATAATTGAGAGTTGTCAATTAGACAACTATCAATTATTAATCCTATTGTATGAAAGGAAAAAAAACACACACACATTAATTATTAATCCTTTTAATGAAATAAATACACAGTTTTTGACCATCTTTTATTGCTCAGGTAATCCTCGATTCCCTTGTTCGCCTGTAATAAAAATAAAATAAAAAAGCAACATTATTCTTACCTATCCGACGCACAGTCATGTCCCCCGATGTAATCCATCAGAAAGGGTTAACTAGCTTTCAGCCAAGCAGTGCAGCTAATTCTGCCTGCTGAGCTGAAAGCTCCTGAATGGATGAGTTCCTCTCCCGGCGACAGGAGTGAAAGTGATTACTGTGTGAAGCTTAATTGATTGCTTCCCACTGTAATCAGTTCACTTCAGGTCAGCCGGGGACACCGCACAGCATCAGTGACGTCAGAGGGAGTCCCCGCTGACCTGAAGTGAACTGATTACTGTGGGAAGCTATCAATTAAGCTTCACACAGTAATCACATCCTCTCCTGTCGCCGGGAGAGGAACTCATTCATTCAGGAGCTTTCAGCTCAGCAGGCAGCATTAGCTGCGCTGCTTGGATGAAAGCTAGTTAACTCTTTGTGAAGGATTACAGCGTGGGACGTGACAGAGCGGCGGATAGGTAAGAAATTAGAATAATGTTGTTTTATTATTTTTTCTTTATTATAGGAGATCAAGGGCTTCGCAAGGATTAAGAGTTAAATAAAAGATGTTTTTATTTCATTAAAATTGTTTATTCTTAATGTGTGTGTGTTTTTTTATTTACTTCAATAGGATTAATAATTGATAGTTGTCTAATTGACAGCTCTCAATTATTAACCTGGCTTAAAATCACCTTTCAATAGCAAGGTGGCTTTAACCCATTATTAACCCATTCGCCACCGCTACAGGGCAATGGGAATAGACGGGCAAAGTGCCAGAAAGGGCACATCTAATTATAGATTTGCCTTTTCTGGGGTGGCTGGGGGCAGATGTTAGTAGCCAGGGGGGGCACAAAATAAATGCACCCTCCCTAGGCTATAATTATCTGCCCCCACTTGCTGGCTTTGTCTGTCTGGTTGAGAAAATACAGCGGGAGCCCACGCATTTTTTTCAACGAATTTACACCTTTAATTAACCCCTACATGTGTGAAATTTTGCACACAGCCACTCATGTAATTGTTAGTGAAAACCATATATCAAACTACATGAAATGACATGGTTAACTGTATGTAAACCATGTGTCATTTCATGTCGGGTCTGTAATTTCACAAAAGCCGGCAATTGAATTAACGGCTATTATACTATGTAGAAGTGTATGAACTATAAATATATATATATATATATGCATGTCACAATGACTGTGTATATATATATATATATATATATATGTATTCTATGTGTATATATCTATTCTTTCTTTTGTGATTTCAAAACTATTCTTTTGGATCCATTATATGTCGGTTTTGCAAGCCTGTTAGAAAATATCGTAAGTCGGATGTAAATCGGATGTTACAAGTACGGTCAGATGTGACTAAATCGCATCATTCCCGGAAAATCGGATGCCAGACGGATGACTGTTCATGACATTTTGCTGCGAATCGACCGACTAAAACGGTCAGATTTTTTAGTCGGTGTGTGTGACCCCGGCCTATGGTGTACATTGGTCCAAACCCTTTCCAAACTTCCAGAAAAACTTTCTTCCTCAGGCACAGCCGCCCCAATCTTTGAAAATGGACCGAAAGATGGATATCTCCCTGTACAGCAAAAAAAAGGAGAACACCCAGCCGAGGCAGACGTATGATTATTAAGAGCAAACTGATTGTCTGCTACAAAACATCTCCAAAACTGCTCAACGTCCTGGTTCTTCCTTTCGGTCTGTCCATTGGACTCCGGATGATAACCTGACGAAAATGACAAATGAACCTTTAATCTGTCACGAAAAGCATGCCAGAAGCGAGCCACAAACTGTGGTCCTCTGTCGGAAACAATATCTGTGGGAACACCATGGAGCCTGACAATCTCTTTCACAAATGCCTTAGCTAGAGTCTTGGCGCAGGGCAATTTATTGAATGGGACCAGAAGACACATCTTACTAAACCGGTCCACAACAACCCAGATGACAGAAAAACCCTCAGAAACCAGCAGATAGGTGATAAAATCCATAGCAAGATGCGTCCATAGCGAGCTAGGAACCTCCAAAGGGCACAGCAATCCTGCAGCCGGGGCATGAGAGGCCTTCGACCTTGCGCACACCGTACACTGACGCACCCACTTGATGATTTCTCTATGCCACCCTGGCCACCAGAAACTTCGATCGATTGACTTTCTAGTTTCCAAATCCCTGGATGACCCGCCAACCGAGACTCATGACATTCGGCAAACAAAGCTCTCCTCAAGGCTTTGGGCACAAATAATTTACCATACGGAGTGTTTGTTGGTCCAGAATTGTGGGCTTCTAGGATGCTATTCTCCAACTCAGAACCCAATGCTGCCACCACCACCCCTCTCTGCAAAGTACATTCCTCCTCTCAGTATTAACTGCTGGAGAGAAACTACGAGACAAAGCATCCGCTTTAACAATCTTTGTGCCAGGGACATATGTTACGGAGAAATAGAACCGGGCAAAAAACAGTGCCCACCTGGCTTGACGGGCATTCAAACGTTTGGCAGCACCAAGTTAAATCAAATTTTTATGATAGTAAAAACCTGTATCGGATGTCTAGCCCCTCCAAAAAATGTCGCCAATGCTCAAACGCAACCTTAATAGCCAGTAACTCTCAGTTCCCAAACTCATAGTTGAGCTCAGTCTCTGAAAAATTTTTAGAAAAGAAAGCACAGGGATGCACCCCATCCTTTCCCTCCTGGGACAGAACTGCCCCCACCCCTACTGATGAGGCATCAACCTCTACCAGAAAAGGCTTGGTCTCATCTGTCTGGATCAAAACAGTAGCAGAGCTAAACCTCTCTTGAGATGCTCAAAAGCCTCCACTGACTCAGTGGACCATTGGACAGTATTAGAACCCTTCTTGGTGAGATCAGTTATGGGTTTAGCGATAACATAAACATTCTTTATGAATTTTCTATAATAATGGGCAAACCCTAAAAATCTTTGGACAGACTTTACGCCTTTCTGTCATCGGACGTACTATCCCGTCCATGTGCCCTGGGACTTAATTCCCAAGGACGGGATAGTACGTCATAGGCGATCAGCTGCTTTCCCGGGGGGAGCGCAGCTGATCGCGGCCGGTTGTTAGCCGATTATCACAGCTGACACCCGGCACTATGTGCCAGGAGTGGTCACGAACCGCTGCCGGCACATTAACCCCTGGCACACTGCGATCATCTTTGAGTGGGCACAAGGAAGCATCACGCAGGGAGGGTGCTTCTCTGAAACCCTCGGAACAGCGCGATGTATCGCACTGTTCCGATGGACCCTCCTCCCTGCAGGACTCCAGGTCCAAGATGGCCGCGGGGTCCTTTCGGGTCCTGCAGGGAGGCGGCTTCCTCAGTGCCTGCTGAGAGCAGGCGCTGAGAAAGCCTGCAGCAGTGCCAGTGAGATTGCTGGTCTGACAGAGTGCTGTGCACACTGTCACACCAGCGATCTGACATTCTACAGTGATGTCCCACCCTGGGACAAAGTAAAAATGTAAAAAAAATAAAAATAAACATGTGTAAAAAAATTCCTAAATAATGAAAAAAAAAATATTCCCCAATAAATTCATTTCTTTAATGTAAAAAAAACAAACAATAAAAGTACACATATTTAGTATCGCTGCGTCCGTAACGACCTGCCCTATAAAGCTGTTCCACTAGTTAAACTCTTTAGTGAACCCCTTAAAAAAGAAAACAATGGGAAAAAAATTCTTTATCATCATACCGCCGAACAAAAAGTGGAATAACACGTGATCAAAAAGACAGATATAAATAAACATGATACCGCTGAAAACATCATCTTGTCCTGAAAAAAACAAGCCGCGATACAGCATCATCAGCGAAAAAGTAAAAAAGTTATAGCTCGCAGAATAAAGCGATGCAAAAACAATTATTTTTTATATATAATTGTTTTTATTGTGTAAAAGCGCCAAAACATAAAAAAATGATATAAATAAGATATCGCCGTAATCGTACTAACCCAAAGAATAAAACCGCTTTATCGATTTTATCACACGCGGAACAGTATAAACGCCCCCCCCAAAAGAAATTCATGAATTGCTAGTTTATGTTCATTCTGCCTCCCAAAAATCGTAATAAAAAGCAATCAAAAAATGTCATGTGCCCAAAAATGGTACCAATAAAAACGTCAACTCGTCCCGCAAAAAATAAGACCTCGCATGATTCTGTGGGCCAAAATATGGAAAAATTATAGCTCTCAAAATGTGATGATGCAAAAACTATTTTTTGCAATAAAAAGTGTCTTTTAGCGTGTGACAGCTGCCAAACATAAAAACCCGCTATAAATAGTAAATCAAACCCCCCTTTATCACCCCCTTACTTGGGGAAAAATAATAAAATTTAAAAAATGTATTTATTTCCTTTTTCCCATTAGGGTAAGGGTCAGGGTTGTGGCTAAAGTTAGGGTTGGAGTTGGGGCTAAAGTTAGGATTAGGGTTAGGGTTGTGATTAGGGTTAGGGGTGTGTTAATGTTAGGGTTGTGGTTAAGGTTATGGTTAGGGTTGGGACAAGGGTTAAGGGTGTGTTGGGGTTAGGGTTCGAGTTAGAATTGGGGGGTTTCCACTGTTTAGGCACATCAGGGGCTCTCAAAACGTGATATGGCATCTGATCTCAATTCCAGCCAATTCTGCGTTCAAAAAGTCCTTCCCTTCTGAGCTCTGTCGTGCACGCAAACAGTAGTTTACCCCCACATATGGGGTATCAGCGTACTCAGAACAAATTGCACAATTACTCTTGGGGTCCAATTTCTTCTGTTACCCTTCTTCAAATAAAAAATTGGGGGCGAAAATATAATTTTTGTGGAAAAAAATGATTTTTTATTTTTATGGTTCTACATTATAAACTTGTGTGAAGCACTTGGGGGTTCAAAGTTCTCACCACACATCTAGATAAGTTCCTTGGTCTAGTTTCCAAAATGGGGTCACTTGTGGGGATTTCCACTGTTTAGGCACATCAGGGGCTCTCCAAACACGACATGACACCCACAGACCTTTCCATCAAAGTCTGCATTACAAAACGTCTCTACTTCTATTCTGAGCCCCGACGTGTGCCCACACAGTAGTTTTCTCCCACATATGGGGTATCAGCGTACTCAGGACAAATTGGACAACAACTTTTGGCGTCCAATTTCTCCTGATACCCTTGGGAAAATTAAAAATTGGTGACTGAAAGAACATTTTTGTGGGAAAAAAATAAGATTTTTAATTTTCATGCCCAGGCATTATAAACTTGTGTGAAGGACTTGGGGGTTCAAAGTGTACACCACAGGTCTAGATAAGTTCCTTAGGGGGTCTAGTTTCCAAAATCGTGTCACTTGTGGGGGGTTTCCACTGTTTAGGCACATCAGGGGCTCTGCAAACTGAACATGATACCCATCAAAGTCTGCATTCCAAAACGTCATTACTTCCTTTCTGAGCCCTGCCGTGCGCCCATACAATTTCCCCCCCACATTTGGGGTATCAGCGTACTCAGAACAAATTGGACAACAACTTTTGGGTCCAATTTCCTTGGGAAAAATCAAAAATTGGGAACTAAAAAATCATTTTTGTGGAAATGTTTTTTTTTTCACACCCAGGCATTATAAACTTTAGTGAAACACTTGGGGGTTCAAGGTGCTCACAACAGATCTAGATAAGTTCCTTAGGGGGTCTAGTTTCCAAAATGGTGTCAAAAATATGATTTTTTTAATTTTACGGCTCTACGTTATAAACTTGTATGAAGCACTTGGGGGTTCAAAGTGCTCACCACAGCTCTAGATAAGTTCCTTATGGGGTCTAGTTTCTAAAATGGTGTCACTTGTGGGGTGTTTTCACTGTTTAGGCACATCAGTGGCTCTCCAAACGCGACATGGCTTCCAATCTCAATTCCAGCTAATTTTGGTTTGAAAGAGTCAAACGGCGCTCCTTCCCTTTCGAGCCCTGCCGTGCACCCAGACAGTGGTTTTCCCCCATATATGGGGTATCGGCATACTCAGGAGAAATTACACAACAACTTTTTTTGTCCATTTTCTCCTTTTACCCTTGTTAAAATAAAAAAAATGTTTGTAAAAGATCATTTTTGTGACTAAAAAGTTAAATGTTCATTTTTTCCTTCCATGTTGCTTCAGCTTGAATGTGGTTTTGAGTACCTTGAGGGGTGCCGTTTTTAGAATGGTGTCACTTTTGGGTATTTTCTGCCATATAGACCCCTCAAAGTGACTTCAAATGTGAGGTGGTCCCTGAAAAAAAAATGGTTTTGTACATTTTGTTGTAAAATTGAGAAATCGCTGGTCAAGTTTTAACCCTTATAACTTCCTAACAAACAAAAAATTTTGTTCCAAAATAGTGCTGATGTAAAGTAAACATGTGGGAAATGTTAGTTTGCCACTATTTTGTGTGACATATTTCTCTGTTTTAAGAGAATAAAAATTCAAAGTTTGAAATTTTCGCCATATTTCATTTTTTCATAAATAAACGCAAGTAATATCAAAGAAATTTTACCACTATCATGACATACAATATGTCACGAGAAAACAATCTCAGAATTGCGAACATCCGTTGAAGCGTTCCAGAGTTATAGCCTCATAAAGAGACAGTGCTCAGAATTGTAAAAATTGGCCCGGTCATTAACATGCAAACCACCCTTCAGGCTTAAGGGGTTAAAGGGAACTTATGACCCCCCCGGGCGTTTTGAAGTAAAAGAGCCACCTTCAGCAGCACTAAGGCAGCAGTCTGTGAAGGTGGCTCTTTTTTTTCTGGACCCCTGCAACGCTGAAATATTCAGTTTCAAAACTAGGTCCCCATACCTTAATGTGTCCCTGAGGCATGGCCTCTTCCCCTGACTAATCCTCCCCCCCAGCTGTCCATCAAGCCCCTTCAGCTTCGCCGCGCCTCCAACAGCGTTGTTTTACTTTCATTTCTGTTCTGTGGGTGCCTGCGCTGTTGTAACAGTCCTCGGGCATGTGCAGTGCGCGCTGCCCGAGAACTGTCAGAAGACTTTTGCGCCCCGCAGTGTGTTATCATGTATTCACACTGCAGAGCTGGCAATCTGGTGCCTGCGCAGTCTACATGTTTAGCATGTAGACTGCGCAGCTAAACATGTAGACTGCGCAGGCGCCAGATTGCCAGCCCCACCTTTTGAATACATGATAACACACTGCGGGGCGCAATAGTCTTCTGACAACAGCGCAGGCGCCCACAGAACAGGAATGAAAATAAAACAACGCTGTTGGAGGCGCGGCGACACTGAAGGGGCTTGATGGACGGATGAGTCAGGGGAAGAGGCCAACTGTTAGGGGGCGAGGTGAGGAGGTGGTGTGTAAGTGGGAGACACTGAATGCTTACTTTCCCCAGTCCCGCATGCTCGGTGCCTCGGGGTGATCTTCGACTTTGCCCTCTCTTTCAAGCCACATGTCCAAACCCTTGCTTCCTCCTGCCGTCTCAAACTCAATAATATTTCCCGGATCAGTGCATTCCTTGACCATGAAACTACAAAAACTCTAGTGCATGCCCTCATCATCTCCCGCCTTGACTACTGCAACCTCATACTCTCTGGCCTCCCCTCTAGCACTCTGGCACCACTCCAATCCATCCTGCACTCTGCTGCCCGACTAATCAACCTGTCTCCCCGTTATTCCCCAGCCTCTCTTCTCTGCCAAGCCCTTCATTGGCTTCCTATCGTCCAGAAGCTCCAGTTCAAAACGCTAACTATGACATACAAAGCCATCCACAACCTGTCTCCTCCATACATCTGTTACATGGTCTCCCGCTACTTACCCTCGCGCAACCTTCAATCCTCTCAAGATCTCCTCCTCTACTCCCCTCTTATATCTTCTTCCCACAACCGCATACAAGACTTCTCCCGTGCCTCCCACATACTCTGGAACTCTCTACCCCAACACATCAGACTCGCGCCTACCATGGAAACCTTCAAAAAGAACCTGAAGACCCACCTCTTCCGACAAGCCTACAACCTGCAGTGATCCTCAGTCTACTGAACCACCGCACGACCAGCTCTATCCTCTCCTAGTGTATCCTCACCCATCCCTGTAGACTGTGAGCCCTTTCGGGCAGGGTCCTCCCTCCTTCTGTACTTGTGTGTGCCTTGTATTGCTCACATTTATAGTACTTGTCTATATTTGCCCCTTTTCATATGTAAAGCGCCATGGAATAAATGGCTCTATAAAAGTGTATAATAATAATGTCCGGTCTGTTAGATATGACAAGATCCAAGATAGGGCCAAGTCTGTGATGCCAAGAGATGAGAGGGTCTGTAGTAATAGGGAACTGTCAACTATGTCAAAAGAAGATGAGAGGTCCAGGAGGAGGACAGAGTAGTGTCGCTTGGCTTTGGCGATTAGTAGGTCATTGGAGACTTTAGTCAGGACAGTTTCAGTGAAATGATGCAGATGGAAGCCAGATTGTAATCGGTCAAAGAGGGAGCAGGAGAAAACATGAGAGGACAGTTTAAGATGGACTCGTTGTTCTAGTAGTTTTGAGGCATAGGGGAGAAGTGATATGAGGCAATAGCTAGATACAGAAGATGGGTCAAGACAGGGCTTTTTGAGGATGGCTGTGATCGAGGTATGTTTGAAGCACGAGAGGAAAACACCAGTTGTTAGTGATAGGTTGAAGAGATGGGTTAGGGTTGGAATGAAGACTGTGGTGAGGTTTGGGATGAGATGGAATGGGATCGGAGTGTACAGGTGGTGAGATGTGATCTTGAGAGTAGAGAGGAAAGTTGATCTTCTGTAATGGTGGAAAAGATGGTTTTGGAAGAGGAGGGCTGAGTAGTTATGGGCTGTAGGCCAAAGCTTTCTCAGATGCTATTGATCTTCTGCTTGAAGAAAGAGGTAAAGTCTTCAGCTGAGATCATGCTCATTTATTATGACAATACATTATTAGAAATCACACTTAAAGTAAACCTGTCAACAGGATTGTGCTCAGTAACCTACACATGGTGTCAGGCTGGCGCCGTTATACTGATTAAAATAGTAGTATAGGTACACCAGTATTCGTCAAACTCAAATCTGACAGGTCGACACGCCCCTATCATTTAATCCGTCTCCCTGTCAGATTGATCCAGGTCGTCACGCCCCCTGGCTGAACTTTGCTCAGGCTGGGAGATCTGAACTTTGCTCAGGCTGAGAAATCTGAGCTGCTGGATTTGTGAATTTCAATCAAAGTGATTTATTCGTCTCTACTGATATTTTATCCACTGGATTTGATTAGTCTGTATTGTTTTAGTGTAGCTTTTAAGGACCCAGTAAATGTATAAGGAGTTCTAGTTAAATAATAAGGATTTTTAGTGAATTAAAGAGTGAATCTTGATTTTATACTTTTTTGTGGAGAGAAACTTTTAAGGACCCAGTAAATGCATGTAAAACACTATTGTGTTGGAATTTGGAATTATGACGCTCAACTTATAGTTTTATTCAGTATATATATTTTTAGCTTGGCAGTGTATCTACACTTATATCAGGACTGGGAAGAATGTAATGACATGGAGATGGGCTGCTGGATTTGTGAATTTCAATCAAAGTGATTTATTCATGTCTATTTATATTTTATTCAGTGACTTTGATTAGTCTGTGGCGTTTTAGTGTATTAAAGGGTAGTTTTAACTCCATCCGTAGATGTAAAGCTATTTTCTAGCAGAGAATGCCCTGACATGAACTGTAAAGGGTTTGTATTAGAAGCACCCAGTAAATGTCTGTATTAGAATCCATCAGTAAATGTATGTAAAGCTCATTTCTAGCAGGTTTGTATAAATGTCCCCCAGTAAATGTGTAAAAGTTTGGAACTGATATGCCTGTATGTAAAGGTGATTTCTAGCACTCTCTGTTACAGATCGGTAAGCTATTACCAAGCTGTGTATCTAAGGCTTGGGTTGTGTTGAGAGGAGCATATTTTTTATTTACTAACTAACATGGTACATAGATATACATCTTTACTGGCACATAGAAATGTAGTACAACAGTGTTGACATGAATTGTCAGAATGAGTGAAGGTCGATGCTACGGTAATTCAGGCAAACAGTAAATAGTATTGCATTGTGAAATGTATGTAAAGCTCATTTCTAGCAGGTTTGTATAAATGTCCCCCAGTAAATGTGTAAAAGTTTGGAACTGATATGCCTGTATGTAAAGGTGATTTCTAGCACTCTCTGTTACAAATCGGTAAGCTATTACCAAGCTGTGTATCTAAGGCTTGGGTTGTGTTGAGAGGAGCATATTTTTCTATTTACTAACTAACATGGTACATAGATATACATCTTTACTGGCACATAGAAATGTAGTACAACAGTGTTGACATGAATTGTTAGAATGAGTGAAGGTCGATGCTACGGTAATTCAGGCAAACAGTAAATAGTATTGCATTGTGTATAGTCAGTGGGATCTTTTAAAACCAACACATTTATGTGTATTCTTCTTGAAGTTACAGCTCAAAGACATTTCAATCACTGAATTAATTGTGACATGATAGACTGTAATTGAAATAAATTCAAAAAGGAAGCTTTTGCAGTATAAAATACAAATTTTATTAAGGTCTAAAATACATTATCATGGATAAAAATCCAAAAGAGTGGGATATACAGCATGCAGAAAAATAGCCAAATGCAGACAGGTATGAACTACATTCAAATCAGTGAAGGTTTCTAGCAAACATTACCTGCACTAATGTGATTTTAAAACAATGGGTTTCTGAAGGGTCTTCCCACACTACCACTCTGTGGGAAGCTGTGTGGAAATGACATAGGCATAAGAGATCATTCATCTTAAAAACGTTTATTGCCAGAACTAATCATGATTTTATTGTAATAAATAAATACATCTCAAAGACATTTCAAGCATTGAATTAATTGTGACACCAAAATGTCGATACAAATGGCAATACAGGTCATGGGATTCTCTCTAGACAGGAACAACGCTGTTGAATGCTCCAACACGTGTAGTGAGGGTTTTTTAAAGTTGATGGGGTTTAAAAATAGCCAAATGCAGACAGGCATGAACTACATTCAAATCAATATATAATAGTGCACATCTCCATATCTTATATGTTATAGCAATAATAGACTAATCCGGGACTAAACAATAATAACCTCCATATATTTGTCCATATATATGCAATCTATGTAACTCACAATATCCCCCAATAGGCAGACATATATGCACTATATATAGGATTATAAGTATCTCAATGAAGCTGGTATATCAATAAAGTAACTGCCCCATCACAGATGCTAATATAATGCTGTTACCATGCATGTACAGAGCTCATGTCCATATATATGCAATCTATGTAACTCACAATACCCCTCCCAATAGGCAGACATATATGCGCTATATATAGGATTATAAGTATCTCAATGATTCAGGTATATCAATAAAGTAACTTCTCCATCACAGCTGCTAATATAACGATGTTAGCATGCGAGTGCAGAGCTCACAATACATACTGTGCGTGCATATGAAGTCAATTAGCAAATCCATATGAGGAGCTATATTAAAAAAGCATCGCCATAGATGTGAGATCATACCTGAATGCTGCTTGGCACCCCATGTGTATAGCCCTCATTTCTCGCACTGTTTGCTACAGCTAGATCACTCTGTTTCATGTGAGAATACAGGCATAGGATGGGAGTCATTACTTAGATTTTGTTATTTTGGGGCTATTTTTAACTGTTTCATGTGAGAATACAGACATAATATGGGACCATTACTTAGTGTATACTATTTATGTACAAAGATGATACGGAAAATATATGTTTCCAAAGTTTAATTGTAGCGAATCAGGGTGTATTAAACTGATTACTAAGGCAACTTGATAACAAATTCACAACAAATTCGTTATTTTGTGACTATTTTTAACTGTTTCATGTGAGAATATAGGCATAGGATGGTCCCAAAACTTAGTGTATACTATTTATTTTGATCAACATTCAACAAAAATTGAGGCATGTTGGAACATGTCCCGACCTATTTTGGCACATGACAAATATTCTGACTCTCAGATGCTATTTTATTAGTTACCATACGAATATTATACCGAGTCAAGGTGTATTAAACTGATTATTAACCCGATTACGGCAACTTGATAACAAATTCACAACAAATTCATTATTTTAGTACAGAGGAGTTTTTATGGTTTAATACTGATAGACATATTGGCCCAGGCATGTCGTGGCATGCCTGAACAAGTCCTGGTCACGTGACAACCGTGGAAAAAACAAGCCTGAAATTCAAAAACTGTGTCCATCTCAAGGCATGCTGAATGTCAACGTTCCCGCAATGAGCTACACACATGATCAACTGTATAGCCTGGGATGCGTAGAGTTCTTGTTGCACAGGTCTATTTTTAAAGATGCTATGACCCTCAGATATAAAAGACAGGCATGTTGGAAGGTGTCCCGGCCTATTTTGGCAAATGCCCACTCCTATGCATCGATATTGACCACTACTCAACAAAAATTGGTTACAAACTTTTTAGCATAGCTGTGTTTCTGGCTCTCAGCTGCTATTTTAATAGTTATCATACGAATACTGTAGCGAACCAAGATGTGTTAATTTGATTACTAACACGATTTCAGCAACTTGATGACAAATTCAGAGCAAATTCGTTATTTCGGAACTGGCATGTCCGGGCATGCCCGGACAAGTCCCGCATGTCCGGGCATGCCCGGACAAGTCCCGGGCCTCTACACCTCGCCCCTATAGTGTAGTTTAATGTAGGTGGCAAACAGATCATCGCTGGTGTTTGGAAAATACCATATCTCATAGATGGTGGTGATCCTCTGAATCATTTTTAAACATTTCACGCCACTCATGCACCCACAGCACTCTTATGGTGTACCAGCACCGCTGCAGCTAGCGCTTTTTTGTGACCTTATCTGCATCATTTTCATTATAGCACGAGGGACAGCCATGGAAAAAACAACCCTGAAATTCAGAAACTATGTGCTGGCCGTTAACACGCGCACAGTCATCTAGAAAATATTGAGCGAGTTGCTTCACAAACCCTCTCAAGGCGTGGTGATTGCCAATGTTCTCGGTATGCGCTACATACATGAACCTCTGTATAGCCTGGGATGCGTAGCGTTCTTGCAGCGCAGACCTATTTTTAAAGACGCTAAGCCCCATCAGATATAAAAGACAGGCATGTTGAGACGTGTCCCGGCCTATTTTGGCACAGAACCACACCTATGCAACGATTTTGATCAGCATTCAACAAAAAATTGCGTGCAAACTTTTTAGCATACCTGTACAAACTTTTTAACATACCTGTGTTTCGGACTCACATGGCGTACCAGAAGCACCTAGTGCCATGTACTCTAGCTCATAATATTTCACATCGGGTATGGGACCTACATAGCTTTGTTTTCTCAGGTATTAAAAAGCGTGGAAAACTGAAAATCCCGAGGCCTGAGGTAATTTACTGAGCTTCATGGGGATAAAATTTATCGAGTCTATGAACCTTATAGACAAAACGGGTAGCATCACACACAAGACGACGACACCTCGGGCTATCACATTTACCGGTAGTTTTCAAAAACCACTGACTTAACAATAAAGTAAGAATCGTGGAGCCCTGCATTGTGGGCTATAAATTTATACCCTGAAAATTTACCGCTGGTAAAGAACAGTAAAAAGTCGTGCGTACAACTATCATCCTCAAACTCCCAGAGCTATCACAAACACTATTGCCTACAGAGGCGGCTCCGCGAGAATTTCTGGATGTGTGTATCAAGAGGCTCTTTGCTTTGACCGATTGTTTGCTCGTGAATGCTGACATTTCCAGGATCATCATAGTTGTGTAAATGCGCTGGGGGCTCGTATATCGGCCCCTAGGGTGTGATGCGTGATCATTTTAATTATTTTTCAATTCATAACCATACGTTCTCAGGCAGACAGGTTTATTTCACAGAAGTTGACTGTACAGTTGCATAATTTTTGTTTAAAATCATACATTTGCATAATTTTGTTTAAAATCACACAGTTCTGCGATAATGTCGGGTGTTGGACACGCACTTATCAGTCTTTCATACGTGTCGCAGAAAGATTTTAGTCTGTTCTGCGAGAGCTTATTATGCACGTACTGTGCAGACATGTCAAGAAACATTTTGGTGTGTTCACCAGTCCATACGGGTGTTGGTGTGTAAGGCGATCGACCATCATCCTTCTGCTTCTTACTTACACGACGGCGCGATACCGCGCGTTTCTTTGACGGTAATGCATCGGCTGAATTGGCAGCTGCTGCTTCCGCGTTGCTATTTGCAGATTCTGTAGCTTGACACAGACGTATATTCTTAAGCCTACTACTCTCTGTATTCCCGGGGTGGTCGGTTGGCGCGTCGCTTTCTCCACGATCTGCGACACAACCGTGTGAAAGAGGCTCCGTTCTCACCTCCGTTCTGTTCTCAAATCCATAATAGCGCTGTTGCAAAACTCGCGAATGACGATCCTCCGTAACTAAAGAAAAGATACGTGGTGTAGTTAACCGCTAAGCGGGCGAGATATAGGAAGAGCTACATGAGCCACTTTACTCTGATTCAACGCGATATTTGTAAAGCTACTAGCACCGATTATCTGTGAAACCGATGCATGATTGTTTGTATAAGTACACTATAGAGCGGCCTAGACATATATACTTACAAGTATCCCCCGGGTGCTGGTCTACAGAGAATGCTGAATTAACAGACATCGCGCTGCTTGGGCGCCGCCGTATGGGGCTGTTTTCTCCCTCAAACTGCAACCTCACGGGCGATACTTTAGCAGCTGTAAATAAAATATAGCATACATGAATGCGCACAACACATTCACAAAGCTAACTTGACACACGTAAATAAAATATATCTACTAGTTACCGCAAAAATTTTTATCTGCGTGTATAAGTACACTATAGAGATGCGTAGACATATATGCTTACAAGTATGAGACGTGTAGTGTAGTTCAGAGATTGGTGAATTAAACGGTTGTGGAGGTGCTCGGGCGTTTTCGTATGGGTGTGTTTTCTTTTTCAAGCTGCAGCCTCCTGCTCGTTAGTTTAACATCTGTAAATAAAATATAACTATTACTCGCCACAGAAATGATATCTACGCGGGCCACACGCACAAAGCTAAATTCGCAAAGCTATCGTAACGCGCGTAAATAAAATATATCCACTAGTTATCGGTGGGGTCACAGGGTACAGAGGATACAAACACACATATCACCCGGGTTTCAAGGACCCGCTACCTTTTCTATTCCAGAGCCGTGTGCTTAGCGAATCACCCCATCTTTTAGGAGCGTTGGGAGGATTATAGTCCAGTTCGACGAACTCGACATCTGAATCCTGGGGATCCTCCACGATCTCAATATCGGAATCGCGATGCTCGAGCGGCTCAGGCGCCACAGGGTTTCCAACCGCCCAGTCCCTACAGCTGTATCTGTATGAGAAAATGTTTATATTATTAAAACATGTCTAGCTAATGACCCAGTCAGCTAAAATAAAATTAACTGTATGGATTTTAGCGGCAGTCTATATTAATTATTAATATTAATAGTAGGCGTTATAAATTTACAGCTACCACGTTTACACGTCTAGATACATAGGTTTAAAACATATGATATAGCTATAGGTTTCTTGCCTGTGACAGACTGGTGAGAGCTTGAGGCTCGTCGCCCGCTAGTAGAGTTGCCTTCCTCTAACAGGTTCTGCGTAATGAACCGGTTCTCGTAGGAGTAGTCTGAATGGACTCCCACTTCTTAAATAAGAAAGAATGAAATATATCACTTATATATACAAAGCGCAGACTCAGACATCCGAGACATTGCGGAGTACCCTATATACTGTGTAAAACTTACCCGATTGTTCTGGTGAAAGCATAGCAGAATATTGACCGCGAGAATATCTGGCCTCCATCTTGAATAAAAAAGGGTCCGCTATTGAATTAAAGCAAATAAAGATCAAGTATGAAAACACGGCTAACCTGTTCATACAAATACTACACAAACTTAAATATAATTGAAACGAAATCCGTAAAAATACTCACTCTAGTCCTGTTCAGATCGGAGTTGTGGTCTGTGAGTTGTGAACAAGTGCGAACTGTATTGCTTGTGAGCTACCCGTATTTATTAGGGCTAGCAGAGAGACACGCCCTCTGTCACTGCCCCCACGCTAGGGACAGAAAAAACATCCCATTCATGTTTTACAGAGGGATCATGGCGGCTAACCGCGTTGATGCAATATTGTAGAAGTAATATTTCACGACAGAACCCCCAACCATCATTACCCTGTATTAGCTTTGTGCGTGTGGCCTGCGTAGATATCATTTCGTGGCGAGTAATAGTTATATTTTATTTACAGATGTTAAACTAACGAGCAGGAGGCTGCAGCTTGAAAAAGAAAACACACCCATACGAAAACGCCCGAGCACCTCCACACCGTTTAATTCACCAATCTCTGAACTACACTACACGTCTCATACTTGTAAGCATATATGTCTACGCATCTCTATAGTGTACTTATACACGCAGATAAAATTTCTGCGGTAACTAGTAGATATATTTTATTTACGTGTGTCAAGTTAGCTTTGTGAATGTGTTGTGCGCATTCATGTATGCTATATTTTATTTACAGCTGCTAAAGTATCGCCCGTGAGGTTGCAGTTTGAGGGAGAAAACAGCCCCATACGGCGGCAGCGAGATGTCTGTTAATTCAGCATTCTCTGTAGATCAGCACCCGGGGATACTTGTAAGTATATATGTCTAGGCCGCTCTATAGTGTACTTATACAATCATGCATCGGTTTCACAGATAATCGGTGCTGGTAGCTTTACAAATGTCGCGTTGAATCAGAGTAAAGTGGGGCATGAGCTCTTCCTATATCTCCCCCACTTAGCGGTTAACTACACCACGTATCTTTTCTTTAGTTACGGAGGAGCGTCATTCGCGAGTTTTGCAACAGCGCTATTATGGATTTGAGAACAGAATGGAGGTGAGAACGGAGCCTCTTTCACACGGTTGTGTCGCAGATCGTGGAGAAAGCGACGCGCCAACCGACCACCCCGGGAATACTGAGAGTAGTCGGCTTAAGAATATACGTCTGTGTCAAGCTACAGAATCTGCAAATAGCAACGCGGAAGCAGCAGCTGCCAATTCAGCCGATGCATTAGCGTCAAAGAAACGCGCGGTATCGCGCCGTCGTGTAAGTAAGAAGCAGAAGGATGATGGTCGATCGCCTTACAACCAACACCCGTATGGACTGGTGAACACACCAAAATGTTTCTTGACATGTCTGCACAGTACGTGCATAATAAGCTCTCGCAGAACAGACTAAAATCTTTCTGCGACACGTATGAAAGACTGATAAGTGCGTGTCCAACACCCGACATTATCGCAGAACTGTGTGATTTTAAACAAAATTATGCAAATGTATGATTTTAAACAAAAATTATGCAACTTACAGTCAACTTCTGTGAAATAAACCTGTCTGCCTGAGAACGTATGGTTATGAATTGAAAAATAATTAAAATGATCACGCATCACACCCTAGGGGCCGATATACGAGCCCCCAGCGCATTTACACAACTATGATGATCCTGGAAATGTCAGCATTCACGAGCAAACAATCGGTCAAAGCAAAGAGCCTCTTGATACACACATCCAGAAATTCTCGCGGAGCCGCCTCTGTAGGCAATAGTGTTTGTGATAGCTCTGGGAGTTTGAGGATGATAGTTGTACGCACGACTTTTTACTGTTCTTTACCAGCGGTAAATTTTCAGGGTATAAATTTATAGCCCACAATGCAGGGCTCCACGATTCTTACTTTATTGTTAAGTCAGTGGTTTTTGAAAACTACCGGTAAATGTGATAGCCCGAGGTGTCGTCGTCTTGTGTGTGACGCTACCGTTTTGTCTATAAGGTTCATAGACTCGATAAATTTTATCCCCATGAAGCTCAGTAAATTACCTCAGGCCTCGGGATTTTCAGTTTTCCACGCTTTTTAATATCTGAGAAAACAAAGCTATGTAGGTCCCATACCCGATGTGAAATATTATGAGCTAGAGTACATGGCACTGGGTGCTTCTGGTACGCCATGTGAGTCCGAAACACAGGTATGTTAAAAAGTTTGTACAGGTATGCTAAAAAGTTTGCACGCAATTTTTTGTTGAATGCTGATCAAAATCGTTGCATAGGTGTGGTTCTGTGCCAAAATAGGCCGGGACACGTCTCAACATGCCTGTCTTTTATATCTGATGGGGCTTAGCGTCTTTAAAAATAGGTCTGCGCTGCAAGAACGCTA
>JARQOD010000002.1:46536167-46574264 GCA_033576555.1 Oophaga sylvatica | reverse complement strand
TACTTGCAAAGTCAATATTTGGCTAGAAAAATGAATCCCATTGAGAACTTGTGGTCAATCATCAAGAGGTCAAGAGACAGGTGGACAACAAAACCTAAAAATTCTGACAAAATAAAGCATTGATTGTGCAAGTATGGACTGCTATCAGTCAGGATTTGGTCCAGATGTTTAATTTAGAGCATGCCAGGGAGATTGCAAAGGTCCTGAAGAAGAAGAGTCAACACTGCAAATATTGACTTTGCTGCATTAACTCATTCTAACTCATTCTAACTGTCAATATAAGCTTTTGTTACTCATATGTTTGCAATTAAATTTCGTCTGTGATAAAACATCTGTCAAACCACATAAAACCAGAGGGCAGCAGATCATGTGAAAATATAATATTTGTCATTCTCAAAACTTTTGGCCATGACTGTATACTAATCTTATTACTATACTATGCTAATCCATACAGTACAAGTAAATACATACAGTCATGGCCGAAAATGTTGGCACCCTTGAAATTGTTCCAAAAGGAAATATTTATCCCAGAAAATTATTGCAATTGCACATGTTTTATTTTACACATGTTTATTTCCTTTGAGTGTATTGGAACAGCACCACTGAAAAAAGGCAAATTGGGCATAATTTCACACCAAACCCCAAAAATGGGCCAAACAAAATTGTTGACACCCTCAACTTAATATTCGGTTGCACAACCTTTGGAATAAAATAGCTGCAATCAATTGTTTCCTATAACCATCAACAAGATCTGTACACCACCACTGGAATTTTAGACCACACTTCTTTTGCAAACTGCTCCAGGTGTCACAGTGTTGCCGCGACAGAGAGGAGCCAAAATACGGCGGCTTCTGATTTCTCCTACTCCTGCACTGACTAGAAGCACCCTCACCTCATATTAAATGGTGCAGGTTTCTTCTAGCAGTGCAGGGGTTAATCTGCTCAGTTGAGAGGTCCGGAAGCTTACCTGCCTTAAGGCTTGCAGCTGTTCAATGTTGGCCACTCCCCTCTCCTACATAAACTGGACTTTGCAATCAGGAAATGCCAGAGTTAGCTTCATTGCTGCACGGTTTAGGAGTTGTTGGTGTGTTGTTTGAAGGCATTTGGTGGATTTACCTAAGGTTTTTCCTTAGGTGGATTTTAGTGGTTTTTCCCATCCTTGACTCCCTGTGTCTCCCTTGATTGTTTGTGTGTGCATGACTGGTATTTTCCTTTATCCCTGTTCGTCTTACTTTGTTGGTCCATTAGTCTGGTTGGGTATAGCCATACATTAACTGCTCCCTCTTTCCCTGGGTGGGGGAGGGAACAGACTGAGGCCAGATTCCGGAGCTCAGGAATGTACGTGACCCCGGCGTCCTTCACCATTAGAAGTAACCGTGGAACAGGGATAGCTAGTCCGCCCCTAGAATTAGGTACAGCGAAGGAGCCCCTGGCCTCGGGATACCCTACAAAACAGTCGTGACCACCAAGATCTCTCATTTTTGAAGGGTGCCTTCTCCCAACAGCAGTTTTAAAAACACAAATGTACAGTACATTGGGATTTAGATCCAGATTCATTGCTGGCCACTTCAGAACTCTCCAGCCTCTTCGTTTCCATTCATTTAGAGGTGCTTCTTCAAGTGTTTTTTGTGTCATTGTCCTGCTGGAAGACTCATGACCCTAGGACGCAAACCCAGCCTTCTAACACTGAGCACTACATTGCAACCCAAAATTCGTTGGGAATCTTCAGATATATATAACACACACTATGCAGTACCACACCTCCTGTCCTATATACTGCTTGTAACTATTATGAAAGGCTCTTATTCTCCTCAAAATTGGAATGCAAAACCAGGAAGGGAAAAGTTGTAACATTATGGAAATCATGGGATCAATAGAGATGTTAATCATTTGCAAACAATTAAAAAATGGAAAAAAAATCAGTAACATAAGAGCATTAAGCTAGAAATGTATGTTCCTGCCACCATACCTGAATTAATGTTGGGGTATTTGTGATAGGAGGGCTTTTGTGGATGTGGTGGCAGGATCTTTATTATGTGGCAGGGAAAATGTCCATAATAATTTTGGACATTTGTGATTTTAGTCCAGGAGAAAAACTGGAAAATAGGTTGACACCCTGGCAAACTTTAGTCTAATGTGCATGGGTGCATGATAGGGGCCCTCCAGGGGACAAAACATTTTCTCAATTGAAGTAACCTAGGGCAATATTTAGCTATTATCTCCTATCCTAGCTGCAAGTCATGTATTTGAAGATCTTCTACTGCTCAACACTGGCAGGAACCTAAGCATTCTGAGATTTTAATGTGCAGAGCTCAGTAGCCTGTCACAAAGTCAGATTGTGTGCTGAGCTTTGCATTTTCATTTGCAATTATGCGGGACAAGCGTGCATGAAGAACAAATCACATCAGTGTAGGGAAGGGTAGTAACTGCTCCCTGATGATGCTGTCTCTTGCTTGCCCTTTCTGCAATAAAGTCCCCCATCCTATATTAATTGTCCCTGTCCTGGCCCTTACTGTAATAATGTCCCCCGTCCTGGCCCTTACTGTAATAATGTCCCCTGTCCTGGCTCCTCTCCTGTAATAATGTAGTACATTACTTTTTCAAACCTCACTGCAAAGCAAATACATAAAACATTAATGGTGCTGTACATATATACATGTGAAAATATGTAACATTCTATCTATACAAATTGACCCCTTACCTGAAAATTCATACGTATATTTCATAATAGCAAATATACAGTCATGGACAAAAGTTTGAGAATGACACAAATATTAATTTTTACAAAGTCTAACTGCTTCACTTTTTCTAATGGCAATTTGCATATACTCCAAAATGTTATAAAGAGTGATCAGCTTAACAGCAATTCTTGCAAAGTCAATATTTGGCTAGAAAATGAACTTTATCCCCCAAAACACATTTCAACATCATTGCAGCCCTGCCTAAAAGGACCAGCTAACCTCTTTTCAGTGATTGCTCCATTAACACAGGTTGGGTGTTGATGAGGACATGGCTGGAGATCAATCTGTCATGATTAAGTAAGAATGACACCACTGGACACTTTAAAAGGAGGCTGGTGCTTGGCATCATTGTTTCTCTTCTGTTAACCATGGTTATCTCTAAAGAAACACGTGCAGTCATCATTGCAATGCACAAAATGGCCTAACATAACAGAGAAGAGTATCGCAGCTAGAAAGATTGCACCTCAGTCAATAATCTATCGCATCATCAAGAACTTCAAGTGAGAGGGTTCCATTGTTGCCAAAAAGGCCCAGGGCGCCCAAGAAAGACCGCAAAGCGCCCAGACCGTCTCTTAAAAGTGTTTCAGCTGCGGATCGGGGCTACCAGCAGTGCAGAGCTTGCTCAGGAATGGCAGCAGGCAGGTGTGAGTGCATCTGCACGCACTGTGAGGCGGAGACTCTTGGAGCAAGGCCTGGTCTCAAAGAGGGCAGCAAAGAAGCCACTTCTCTCCAGAAAAAACATCATGGACAGACTGATATTCTGCAAAAGGTACAGGCAGTGGACTGCTGAGGACTGGGGTAAAGTTATTTTCTCTGATGAATCCCCTTTTCGATTGTTTGGGACATCAGGAAAATGCCTCATTCGGAGAAGACAAGTGAGCGCTACCACCAGTCTTGTCTCATGCCAACTGTTAAGCATCCGAAACCATTCATGTGTGGGTTGCTTCTCAGCCAAGGGAATCGACTCCTCACAGTCTTGCCTAAAAACACAGCCATGAATAAAAGAATGGTATCAGAATGTCCTCCAAGAGCAACTTCTCCCAACCCTCCAAGAGCAGTTTGGCGATCAACAATGCCTTTTCCAGCATGATGGAGCACCTTGCCATAAAGCAAAAGTGATAACTAAATGGCCAGGGAACAAAACATAGAGATTTTGGGTCCATGGCCTGGAAACTCCCCAGATCTTAATCCCATTGAGAACTTGTGGTCAATCACAAGAGACGGGTGGACAAACAAAAACCTAAAAAATTCTGACAAAATGAAAGCATTGATTGTGCAAGAATGGACTGCTATCAGTCAGGATTGTTCCAGAAGTTGATTGAGAGCATGCCAGGGAGAATTGCAGAGGTCCTGAAGAAGGGTCAACACTGCAAATGACTCGCACCACAATTGTGGTTACCAGGGCTATGGGTACTCGGAGCCGAGCCCATTGATTTCTATGGGAGTTGTCACTGGCAGCGGGACTCGGTCCGTGGCCCTGGCAGTCATGCGATGGGGAAATATTACAGGGGATTATTAGGATAGGTAGTTCGTGACGCCACCTGTGGTATCTGAATCAATTGGACCAGCTGCAATAAGGATCTTCACAGGGGATGTTATGGGGCAGCTGGGTGGTAAGTCTCCCACAGGTGAGACGTGTCCTGGAATCTATGGTGGTGATGCAGGGGTAAATAAAATTCAGTTCACACACAATACAGCTTCTTTTCATACCTTTACTGGTAGATGGTTCAGGCAGGTCCCGGGGAGCTGGTCGGTGGAGAATGCACATTCGGATACCGCTGAGCAGGTTAGAGGCCTCCTTTACTTCATATATAACTGAGTCCAAACTTGCATGAAGCGAAGTTAACTCTGTAATCTCCACTTTCTCAATAGCTGCTAAGCCCGGCCGACATTGGGTGGAGCCTTCTATGTCTCTGACTATCAGATGTTGAAAAGAACAAAGTCCCTCTATGCAGGGCCCTGCTAAAAGTCCTTGTTCTCCCTGACTCCGTTTACGTATGGCGCTTAGGGCTCCTCTGCGACCTGTAGTCCAGATAGCCTCCGTTATCTTGTTACTGAAGCTTGAAACTCTAGCAACGCTTCGGACCCCGGTGTCCGGTGAATTAGTGCAGATAATTTGGTACCTGAAGCACTTCTCTCTGTCTTCTCCACTGCGCCCTTCGCCCGCTCTCGCTCTAGCATAAGCACTTGTAGCTTTGATGGAAATAGTCAGCTTTCTCCAGAGCTCGCTGAGCAGCTCTCAGTATCCTCCTTGTTTCAGCTTCTGTTGAGGTACTGATTAAAGGTAGCTCTGACTAGGCTAGGATGATCACTTCACCCTACTAGCCTCCACTTCCTTGTCAGGTGAGCTACGCTAGCTCTGCGAGGATTCAGTCCTCTCTCCTCTCCCTCCAAGCCAGACTGGACTGACACTGAACTGCACTGTCCTAAGACAGGAAACTGACTGATCTGAGCTCTTCTCAGACAGGAAACTTGAATGAGCTCTGCTACGTGTCCACTACCTCCTATACCCCTGGTGGGTGTGTCTGAAAGTGTGAGTGACGGAATAGATAGCAAGCTTTTGCGGTTACCTTCCTGTGCATTCTCCTGGATTATTTGTGTGGCCTGACATAGCTGGGCCCCACACAAATATTGACTTGCTGCATTAACTCATTCTAACTGTCAATATAAGCTTTTGTTACTCATATGTTTGCAATTGTTATATTTCTGTCTGTGATAAAAACATCTGTCAAACACACATAAAAACCAGAGGGCAGCAGATCATGTGGAAATATAATAATTTGTGTCATTCTAAAACTTTGGCCATGACTGGTACCTTTCAAGGGATTACTTTGATAAAACATAAGTTAACCTTGAGACACAGAGAAATCAGATATTTTTGGGGCCAGAGGTCTGGATTTCTATTAGATGAGAAGAGAATGAGGTCTAAAAAGCGCTTGGAGGGTATGGTGAGTAGTGTGAACATGTCGGAGGAAGTAAGGTGTAATTGGGGTTCTTTTATAACTAACATGGAGGAAAAATAGAAAGAAGTCCCCGCTGGGGCTATGAAAAAAGAGGAAATATACCTTCAGTACATCGTAGTTAATCCAGCAGGGGAATGGAGATTTGGATCCTTTAACTCAGGGTTCCCCAACCCAGTCCTTAAGCCCACCAACAGGTCATGTTTTCAGGATTTCCTTAGTATTGCCCAGGTGATGATTGCATCTCCTGGGCAATACAAAGGAAATCCTGAAAACATGACCTGTTGGTGGGCCTTGAGGACTGATTTGGGGAACCCTGCATTAACTGACCCTTCTCTGGGTGTAGGTGAAAGATGGCATGCCCAACGCCATCTGTGGTGATTATCTTTCATTGTGGCAGTGTGATTTAAATACCACCGTACAGATACTTGAGCCGGTGTAATATGTTCCGTAAGTGGAGGGGAGAGGCGTCCGCGTGTGTGTCTAAAGAACCAAGGCAAGGTTTGTAGCGCAGAGGTTGCGGGCACATGCGCAATGCTGTGTGACCGCAAGGGAGCGGGCGCAATGCGCAATAACGGCCGTCAGAAGGAGGTTTGGAACACACGATCCCCGGCGCCTGCGTACTAGTCAGTGTGATTAATCAATGGAGCGGATCTGAGTTAGAATCTGTGTGGTAGATAGTAAGTATTGGAATAAATGGCAAAAGAGTCTGAAAAGGAGAATAAGAGGTTAATAAAGCTGAGGGCAAAAGAGTTCATGCGGGAACATTGTATACGAGAACGTATCAGTAGGGTTGGGATGAGGCAAATGGTAAAAAAATGGAAAATAAATTTTTAGAGAAATGCTAAAAATACATTTTTTAATTATTATGTCACGTGAGCCCAGCAGCCAATCAGCTGCAACTTGATCAAAACATTATTAACATCAAAACACTTTATTTATTAGAAAACATGCCTTGATTGTGACTGCTTAGGCCTAGTTTGTCATCAGAATGTCCCTAGTAACCAGGCAATGTCATTCCATTAGTTTTAGAATGTGCAAGTTTTATTTGTAAGTATTAGAGCTATAAATAAATGCATTTTTAAACTTTATAAAAACTTTCTCTTTTGTGTAGCCTGAATTGCAGGATGAGAGACCAATCCATCAGTCTTGAATATTACAACTCGTATTTATTGAATGGAAGTGTCATGTCACCATTTATCCCCCCACAGGTATGTATATTTGTATTCAATGTTTTATAACAAGATTCCCTCACAAATGCAGTAGGGTAGCTGCAAAAATGACAGATTCATATATACCAAATGGAGTGGAGAGAACAGAGAAGACCCCACTCGACAGCAGGGTGTGGACTCCAATTGGGCCTTTTTGGGCCACGGCTGTGAGCACTCCTGAGAACAAAACCACACTGAGCGACAGAGGCGCAGCTGAAAAGCATGACGGGTAGTGTCTAACATGGTTTTTTAACTAATTGTTTAACAAGGTGCAGGTGTTTTGAAGCAGAAGAAAAGGTTACATGGTTTTCAGGATGAAATCGCTTTTTTTTGTGCAAAATCTTGAACAATCGGTTAAAAACCATAGCAGCTAGCAATAGTGCTGCTGCGGCGCCCCTGCATGGTGTCCCATTCTCCCTCCATGCAGGGACGCTGGCTTAATCACCGTCCCGGCCCTCGGCTTAGTCCCCAGCTCCTGATACCTGTGTGTGCACTGCAGTCCCAGCTGCGCGCGCTTCCCCGTTCTTAAAGTGGTAGCGCATGCATTTTGCTGGAGGGCCCTCAGCTTGTTGTTGAGAGGCCATTTAGCATAAGTAGTGCACCTGCAAGATGACTCCCAGCCATACTGGAGACATCTATATAAAAGACTATGTTCTCCCCTAGGGAGCGCCAAGCAAAGTGGGAATCATTAGGTAGGTGTACTACTAGTGAGTTGTGGGTTCCCCTTGTTCCAGTGCGGCCAGGGTCCTGAACTTCATCCCCTGGTCACTGAGCCTCCAGTTCCTGAACCTTGTTTCCAGGTTCCAGAGTGGCCAGAGCCTGAAACTTGTCCCCTGTTCCCGAAGCAGCCAGTGCTTGAACCTTGTCCACTGGTCTGGAGCGGCCAGTGCCTGAACCTCATCCTCTGGTCCCAGAGTAGCCAGTGCTTGAACCTCGTGCACTGGTCCCAGAGTGGCCAGCACCTGAACTTCGTTTGTTGGTTCCGGAGCAGCCATTGCATGAACATTTTCCCCTGGTTCATGTGTGGCCAGTCCCTGTTCCAGTACCCTAGACCGGTGTGTCTGAACTAAGCCCGAAATCATTGTCTGCGTACTGACCCTGGGGTCGCAACTGCAGTACCGGGTTCTGCCCATGATTGGTACCTGGCAGCTACCTGCAGCCTAGTCCGTCTCCACCATCAGGAGCTCCAGTTAACACCAGGTAGTTGCTTAGCTACACCACTTCCTGGCAGGACCGGCCCTGTGGCACAGTGGGTCCACAAATCCACATGCGCCATGGTTTGGGCGTAACACCGTCTACCTGCCACTGCAGTTTTTCAGCCATGCCACGGTTAGCATTACCCTTAAAAAGATGTGTTGTCTCCCACTCATGGGTAGAAGAAACTGTGAAATTTATCTTCATCATTATCAACCCTAGAGAACGATTTGGACTATGTCATATTTTGAGGTCCTGGTACTAGGATTATAACCTCTGATAGCGAGGGACATTGTATGTGAAGTTTCATTGTTTGGTTGGACTGAAAGAACACTTTGTGATAACTGTGTCACTCAGTAATGATGGTCCATTGAATAAAATGGGTCATAGAATCATAGAATGTAGAGTTAGAAGAGACCTCCAGGTTCATCATGTCCAACCCCTGCTCAATGCAGGTTTCCCTAAACCATCTCAGACAGATTTCTGTCCACCTCTGTTTGAAGTCTTCCATTGAAGGATAAACTTACCACCTCTTGTGGCAGCTGTTCCACTCATTGAACACCTTCACTGTCAACAAGTTTTCTCTAATACTAATTTGTACCTTCTCCCTTTCAGTTTCAATCCATTGCTTCTCGTGTTTCCATGTAAGCCTTCTTTTCCTTCTTTTCTTTAAAGGCAACCTGTCACCTCGTTTTTGGCCTACCACTAAAAATATCACTGAACTGAATGTCAGCTATGCAATCAACAACTACTTCTGAAAGACCCTTACTCCCCATGTATCAACCATAAAACCTTTTTTTTTTTGTCCCACGCTGTATTTAATGTTTTCGGTCCTGTCCGATGGGCGTGGCTTATGTTCCCTCCCCCCACCGCTCCTCACTTGCTGAGCATTTTTTTCCGTGGCATCGCAGATGCATAGAGAATTTGCTTTGTGCAATAGCTTTGCCCAACTGGGGGTAAAGCCGGAAAGCAGTAGTGTGCATGCCCAGCATACGCAGTTGCTTTTATTCCCCGGAAGTATGGACTGGCAGCAAAATACTTGGGGGAAAACATAGAAAGCAACTGTGTATGCCGCGCATGCGCACTACTGGCTTCCCGGGGCTTTGCCCGCTTGGGAAAACCCAACTGCCATGACCGAGATCACATTTGAATTCAAAATGCGCAAATTCCTCTACGCGATCGCGAAAACTCACGGAAAAGAATGCGTACAGCAAGCCGAGGAGGGTGGAGTGGAGAACATAAGCCACGCGCCTCGACCCGGACCAAAAAAAATTAACATACAGCGTGGGACAAATAAAAAAGGTTTTTATGGAGATACATGGGGAGCCCAGGGGCTTTCAGAAGTAGAATCAAAGAATGGTAAAAATTGGAAGGGACCTCCTGGGTCATCTGGTCCCAACCCCTGCTCAAAGAGGATTCTTAAATCATCCCAGACAGATGTCTGTCCACCTCTGTTTGAAAACTTCCATTAAAGGGAGAACCACCACCACTCGGGTGCCTGTTCCATCAATTGTTTCCCCCCTAATTGTAAAAAGTTTTTTCTAATATCTAACCCTGTGTCTTCTCCCATTCGTTTCATCCCATTGCTCCTAGTCTTTCCTTGTGAAAAATAGAAGAAAGAGATCCTTCTACAATGTGATAGTCTTTGAGATATTTGTAGACAGCTTTTAAGTCCCTCTCAGTCTTCTCTTTTGCAAACTAAACATTCCCAAATCTGCAACCGTTTCCTCATAGGACTTTGGTTTGCAGACCGTTCACCATTCTTGTCGCTCTTTTCTGAACTTGCTCAAGTTTGTTGATGTCTTTTTAAAAATGGGTGACCAAAAAATCGAACATATTCCATATAAAGGTCTGACCCAAAGCGGAGTAGAGGGCAATAATGACTTTCACGTGATCTAGACTATATGCTTGTGTTAAAACATCCTAGAATTGATTTGCCTTTTTTGCTGCTCATCACACGTTGTTCATGTTCATCTGTGACTATTATTTTACCCAAGTCTTTTTTCCACATGTGCTGTTGCTTAGCCCTATTCCCCCATTCCTCCATTCCTCCCATATGCTTTTCATTTTTTATTGCCCAGATGTAGTACTTTGCATTTTTCCCTGTTAAAAAACCATTCTGTTAGTTGCTACCCACTGCTTCAAATTTATTTATATCTTTTTGAATCCCCTCCTCTTTTTCTAGTATTATCTATCCCTCCTTGCTTTGTGTCATCAACAAATTTAACAGTTTACCCTCAATTACTTCATCTAAATCTATAAAATTTGAACAATTCAGGGCCCCAAAACAGAGCCCTGTGGTACCCCAACTTCAGACATCCTTCCAACGGATGTGCAGCCATTTACGACCACTCCTTTGATCCGATCATTAAGCCAGCTATTAAATCCACCAACAGTTGCCTTGTCCTTCCATTTTAGTCATTTTTTCAATAAGTATTGTGTGAGATGCTTTGTCAAGATACATCATTTCCCTCATCCACCCAGTCAGTGATTCCCGTCATAGGAGAAAATTAAGCTAATCGACATGACTTATTAGTTACAAACCCGCGCCCTTTTGGTTAATCACTTCATTTTTATCCAGGTACTTGCATAACATGTTGTTTAAATAATTTGGGTTCAAGAGCTTTCCTAGTATAGAAGTCAGGCTCCTCCGGCCTATAGTTCCTGGGTCCACCATCTTCCCCTTTTTGGAAGCAGGAACAACATTTGCTCTTCTTCAGTTTCCGGGACTTCTCCTGTTCTCCAAGAATTTTTAAAGATTAGGAGAGTGTTTTTAAAAATTTCTTCTGCTATCCCTTCATCCCTTCATACTTTGGGGTGAAAATTTAAATTTGGGCCTGGAGACTTGAATTCATTTAGGTTAGGTAGTGTTTTTCCCCATATATTTATGTTTTTTAGATATCCTTGGATTCTTCTTATTCCTTAATAGGACGGTGAAGATCAGGGTTTATGTTACATTTCCTTTCTGAGAGAAAACAATGCAAAATAAGAAATTTAAAAGTTTGGCCGTCTCAACATCCTGTCTTACTAATTCATCATTTTCATACTGTAAAAATTTTCCTATAGCATCTTTGACTTTTCTTTTACTTTTGACATATCCTCAAATCCTTTTGATTGCTTTTGATGTCTCTTGCAAGCCTCAATTCATTGTCACTTAACTAACTGATTCGTGCACTGCTGGGTCTGCAGACAGCGTTTATGTTCTTTAGATATGCCTCCCCTCTTTCCATTTGATAAACATTTTTTTTCTTCCTTTTAAGCATGTGTTTTTAAGGTCTTGAACCATCCTGGTTTCCTTAAATGCTTCCTATTCTTCCCTCTTTTTCGGAATTGTTAACGTTTGTGCTTTGAAATTCCATTTTTTCAAGATTTTCCTCCTTCCTGGCCTTTTTTGCCCCAAAGGATATCCAACCATTGGATCCGTCCAAATTCTCTTTCTGATTTCCCTTAAAATCTGCCTTTCTGAATCTAACCTTTGGGACCTCTGAGTCTTCACATTCTTTGTACTCCTAGGGTCCTGGCCACTCTTACCTCCTAAAACCATTTCTCCCCTGTTTTATTAAGATTAAAACCAAGGAAAGCAATCCTCTTGTTTTCCTCCCCTACCTTTTGAAAGAAAAGTTGCAGCAAGAGAGGATAGGAATTTCCTTGCCCCTGTTATTTTTGAAACTACTTTTAGTAGTTGTGGATTGGCATAGCTGAAACTCAGTTAAGTGATATTTTTAGCTGGTAGGGGCCAAAAATTAGGTGACAGGTTCCCTTTAAGCCTTCTTTTTTGCAAGCTAAACATTCCCAGATCCTTTAACCATTTCTCGTAGGAAATACTTTGCAGTCTGCTCACCATCCTGATAGCTCTTCTCTGAACTTCTCCAGTTTTTACAATTTCTTTTTTAAAATGTGGTGCCCCAGAACCGGACACAGTATCCCAGATGATGTCTGGTATCACCTAATTCTGCCGCTTTTTTTCCGTTTTGTGCTGTGTTACTCCAATGCAGAGATATTCATATTTGTTGCTTTTGGAGTGCAGTATGTGAAATCTCTGCTTACAGACCAACTGAGTGTTTCTTTAGTCTTCTCTGGGGGCATGTGCTTTTACTTCTTGATCCTAGAAACTAAACAATCAGAGCATGGCTGCATGGACACTGCATTTTGTAAAATTAGGAGGTTTCTGCAGTTCTGGAACCTCAGGGGCTCTATCAATGTGACATGGCAACCTCAAACCATTCCAGAGAAATCGATCTCCAATATAGCGCTTCTTCACTTCTGAGCATTGCACTCTGCCTCAAAAGTAGTTTTCTCATCCACATATGAGGTATTGTTCACTCAGAAAGAAATTGCACAACACATTTTGGGGTCCATTTTTTTCTGTTACTCTTGTGAAATGAACATAAAAATTTAGGGCTAAAAGAAAATTTTTTTGTGGGAAAAATGTGAGTTTATTTTTCATTGCTCTATGTTATAAACTTCTGTGAAGCACCTGGGGGTTCAAGGTGCTCATCTCACATCTAGATCATACCTTAAGCGGTCTAGTTTCCAAAATGGGATCACTCTCCAAATGTAAGCTCTCCAAAACGAACTTGGCACCCACTCTCGATTCCAGCCATTTTTGCTCCTTCTCTGCACCCAAAATGTAGTTTTCACACATATGGGGTATTGGCGTACTCAGTAGAAATTGCACAACAAATGTTGAGGTTAATTATCTCCTTTACCCATGTGAAAATAAAAAAAAAATAGGGCTAAAGAAAAATTTTTGTGAAATAAATGAAATGTTCATTTTTTCCTTCTGTTTGAGGTAGGATCTAAGTGACCCTTCACGGTTGACCAAGGATTTCCAAATTAATCCACGGGCGTTGCTAGCAACAGAAAATGACCAGACTGTCATGGGTGTATCGCCACGAGGGATCGTCGCGATTACACACTCTGACTTCTCACAGCTGAGTTGCTGTTTCTTTGTGTTTGGTAATGAGGGAGTTAATTTTACCTAGCTCTTTGCTAAGACTAGGTCCAGCCTCGCCCGGCTGCTTTTGATTATGTTCTAATTAGATTCCTTCAATATACCTGCCAGTCTGCTTGTTTAGATGCCGGTGAAAGCATTCATGTAGTCTAGCAAGACTGGATCGGGCTCTGAGAATACTTAAGCTAAGAGCTCCTTAGTTGTTTTTACTCTTACAGCTTATAGTTTATCTCTAGACCTTAGGTGTTCCTACTGTGTGTGGTTGTTGTATGTAAGACTTTTTTACTTTATTTCTTGTCTTTCTTGTATGTCTTTCTGTTCATTAACCGTTACCTGTTCATTCCCTTTGGTGGTAATCAGGGTCCTTCTTAGGACTAGATTTACAGTTGGCAGGGTTGATAGAAGAACAGGGTTTACGCTGGTGGCCTGGACCTCTGTACCTTTAACAGTACCTCCAGGTAGAGGGTTAGTTAGGACCCCCCCGGGCACCTTCTAGCCGGAGACAGTGTATAACGGATTCCTTTTGACCCCACTGGACATTGCCAGGTAATTCTATGTTATCATATATCTATGCGCATGTTATATAGGATGTTGCCCTTTTGATATAGATTACTGACATCACATATATATAATCTGCTATACAGCGTTGACACAGACAGAGACGTGTTTCTGTCTGGGAGAATCAAAGCAGATTCCTACCCGTGTTTGCATCATCATCTTTTATAGTATTTAGTAAGTTTGTACTTCAAACCAATAGTATTAAACCTCACCTACAACATTTAACCTATGAAAATGCAAGAAAATCGGAAACTTACATATATGTCCGTACCACGTGACATAGAGAGGAACACAATAACATATTCATTCTTCAGATTACACCTCAAGGTCTCTATCTTGTCCATACTGGAACAGTCTGTTTTTTTATTTACAGCTCATGACCTTTACTCTAGTAGAAAAACAATTTGGCTTTATAACAGTTATGAGCTATAGCCTAGTAACAGAATTTATCTCATAAACGACAAGATGGAATTACAAGCACAAAATGGTTCTGATCTTAGTTTAAAACCCTTCACACTTTCCACATTCCATTAATTCCTGTGAAGCACCTGAAAGGTTAATAAACTTCTTAAATGTGGCTTTGAAGAGTTTGAGGGGTGCTTTTTTATAATGGTGTCACTTTTGGGTATTTTCTGTCATATAGGCCCGCCAAAGTCACTTCAAATGTGAGGTGGTCCCCTTAAAAAATGGTTTTGTACATTTTGTTTTTAGAAATGAGAAATTGATGATCACATTTTAAACCCTCTAACTTACCGACAAAAATAAATTTTGTTTCAAAAATTGTGCTGATGTAAACTAGTGGTACTTGTTATTTATTGACTATTTTTTGTGACATAACTCTCTGGTTTAAGGCATAAGAATTAGAAGTTTGAAAATTGTGAATTTCAAAATTTTCACATATTTTCACAAATAAGCGCAAGTAATGTTGAATAAATTTACCACTACCATGAAGTGCAATATGTCGCTAAAAAACAGTCTTAGAATCAAGGGGATCCATTGAAGCGTTCCAACATTAATTACCTCATAAAGTGACACTGGTTAGATTTACAAATGAAGCTCGGTCCTAAAAGTAGAAAGTGGCTCAGCCCTTTAAAACCCCCTTTCCGACATCGGGCATAATATATGATGATGTCTGACTCCCTCCCTTAGATGTGGGCTCCGGCAGTGAGCCCACATCTTTCCCGGCATATGTCAGCTGTTTTGAACAGCTGACATGTGCCCGCAATAACCGTGGGGGGAATCGCGGTCCACCCGGGGACTATTAACCCTTTTAAATGCCACTGTCAAACGCCAATAGCGGCATTTAACAAGCACTTCCGGCAAGAGCGCCGGAAATCCACCGACCGGTGGACCCGCGTCACGTGATCACGGGTCACCGATGTGTTGGCATGACAACCGGAAGTCTCTATGATTGTCAGCTTGCTGTGAGTGCCACCTAGTGGTCGGCGGTCACAGCAAGTGAGTAATTCTACTACATAGAGGCAAACTGATCATCGCCTCTATGTAGCAGAGCCGATTGGGTTATGGCAACTTCTAGTCTCCCATGGAGACTCTTGAAGCATGCTAAAAGTAAAAAAAAAATTTAAAAATATAAAAAAATAAAAGTTAATATCACCCTCTTTTCGCCCCATTCAAAATAAACAATAAAAACAAATCAAACATACACATATTTGGTATCGCCGTGTTCAGAATCGCCCGATCTATCAATAAAAAAAGGATTAACCTGATCGCTAAACGGCGTAGCGAGGAAAAAAGTCAAAACACCAGAATTACTTTTTTTGGTCGCTGCGACATTGCATTAAAATGCAATAACTGGCGATCAAAAGATCGTATCTGAACCAAAATGGTATCATTAAAAACGTCAGCTCGGCACGCAAAAAATAAGCCCTCACCCAACCTGGGATCACGAAAAATGGGGACGCTACGGGTATCAAAAAATGGAGCAATTTTTTTTTTTTTTTAATAAAGTTTGGAATTTTTTTCACCACTAAATAAAAAAGAACCTAGACATGGAAATCATAATGGCAGGTCAGTTTTAGCATTTAGTGAACCTAGTAAAAAAGCCAAGCATAAAACAAGTGTGGAATTGCACTTTTTTTGCAATTTTACCGCACTTGGAATTTTTTTCCCATTTTCTAGTACATGACATGGTAAAACCAATGGTGTCGTTCAAAAGTACAACTCGTCCCGCAAAAAACATGCCCTCACATGGCTGTATTGACGGAAAAATAAAAAAGGTATGGCTCTGGGAAGAAGGGTAGCAAAAAACGAAAACCCAAAACCGAAAAAAGCTCCTGGGGTTTAAGGGTTAAGGGATTTAGCAAGAGGCACCACTAACCAAACAGCACCATAAAGACCAAGAAGCTCTCCAAACAAGTCAGGGACAAAGTTGTTGACAAGGACAAGTCATGGCTGGGATAATAAAAAAAAAAATATCCCAATCTCAGATAATTCCACAGTGCTTCCAACAAATCCATTATCATCAAATTAAAACATATGGTACCACATCAAACCTGCCAAGAGAGGGCCGCCCACCAAAATTTTGAGCCTGGGCAAGGAGGGCATTAATCAGAGTGGTAGCACAGAGACCAAAGGTAACCCTGAAGAAGCTGCAGAGTTCCCAAGCATGGAGACTGGCATATCTGTCCATGCGACCACAATAAGCTGTACACTCCATAGAGGTGGTCTTTGTGGAAGAGTAGGCAGAAAAAAGCCTCGTTTTGCTGAAATACATATGTGAGACTCCCCAAATGTATGGAGGAAGGTGTTGTGGTAAGATGAGACCAAAATTTTTGGCCACAAATGTAAGCGCTATGTCTGGCGCCAAACTAACACAGATCATCACCCCAAGAACAACACCCCCACAGTGAAACATGATGATGGCAGCATCATGCTGTGGGATGTTTTTCGGCAGAATGGACCTTGAAAATTTTCCGTGTTGAGGGGAAGATGGATGGTGCAAAATACGAGATATTCTTGAGCAAAACCTGTTAGTCTGTCAGTAATTTGAGACTGGGACGGAGGTTCGCCTTCCAACAAGACAATGACCCAAAGCATACTGCTAAAGCAACACTAGTGGTTTAACCCAAGGGTGCTTTGCACGTTAATGACCGGGCCAATTTTTACAATTCTGGCCACTGTCCCTTTATGAGGTAATAACTCTGGAACGCTTCAACGGATCTTGGTGATTCTGAGTTTGATTTTTCGTGACATATTGCACTTCATGTTAGTGGTAAAGTTTCTTTGCTATAACTTGCGTTTATTTATGAAAAAAGTGGAAATATGGTGAAAATTTAGAAAATTTAGCAATTTTCAAACTTTGAATTTTTATGCCCTTAAAACAGAGAAATATGTCACACAAAAAAGTTAAAAAGTTACAAATAACATTTCCCACATGTTTACTTTACATCAGCACAATTTTGGAAACAAAATTTTTTTTGTTAGGAAATTATAAGGATTAAAAGTTGACCAGCGATTTCTCATTTTTACAACACCATTTTTTATTAGGGACCACATCACATTTGAAGTCACTTTGAGGGGTCTATATGATAGAAAATACCCAAAAGTGACAACATTCTAAAAACTGCACCCCTCAAGGTGCTCAAAACCACATTCAAGAAGTTTATTAACCCTTCAGGTGCTTCACAGGAATTTTTGGAATGTTTAAAAAAAATGAACATTTAACTTTTTTGCACAAAATATTTACTTCAGATCCATTTTTTTTTTTTTATTTTACCAAGGGTAACAGGAGAAATTGGACCACAAAAGTTATGTGCAATTTGTCCTGAGTACTCTGATACCCCATATGTGGGGGGTAACCACTGTTTGGGCGCAAAGTAGAGCTCGAAAGGGAAGGAGCGCCGTTTGACTTTTCAATGCAAAATTGGTTGGAATTGAAATCGGACACCATTTGTGCTTGAAGAGCCCCTGATGCGCGTAAACAGTGGAAACCCCCCACAAGTGACACCATTTTGGAAAGTAGACCCCTAACAAACTTATCTAGATGTGTGGTGAGCACTTTAAACCCCCAAGTGCTTCACAGAATAAAAAATCATAATTTTTCCTCAAAAATGATCTTCTCACACCCAATTTTTTATTTTCCCAAGGGAAACAGGAGAGATTGGACCCCAAAAGTTGTTGTGCAATTTGTCCTAAGTACGCTAATGCCCTATATTGGGGGTAAACCACTATTTGGGTGCATGGCAGAGCTCAGAAGGGAAGGAGCACCGTTTGACTTTTTCAACACAGAATTGGCTGGACGCCATGTCGTGTTTGGAGAGCCCCTGATGTGCCTAAACAGTGGAAACACCCCACAAATGACAGCATTTTGGAAAGTATACCCCTCAGGGAACTTATCTAGATGTGTGGTGAGCACTTTGATCCCCCAAGGGCTTCACAGAAGTTTATAACGTAGAGCCATAAAATTCAAAAATCATATTTTTTCCACAAAAATTCTTTTCACCCCTAATTTTTATTTTCCCATGGGTAACAAGACCATAAAAGTTATTGTGCAATTTGTTATATATATTTGTGCATATATGGGGGTAAACCACTGTTTGGGCGCATGGCAGAGCACGGAGGGGAAGTAGCGCCGTTTGACTTTTTCAACACAAATTGGCTGGAATTGACATCGGACGCCATGTCGCGTTTGGAGAGCCCCTGATGTGTCTAAACAGTGTAAACCACACAATTCTAACTCCAACCCTAACCCCAAAACACCCCTAACCCTAATCCCAACCCCTTTTATTTTCCCAAGGGAAACAGGAGAGATTGGACCCCAAAAGTTGTTGTGCAATTTGTCCTAAGTATGCTGATGCCCTATATGTGAGGGTAAACCACTATTTGGGTGCATGGCAGAGCTCAGAAGGGAAGGAGCACCGTTTGACTTTTTCAACACAGAATTGGCTGGATGCCATGTCGTGTTTGGAGAGCCCCTGATGTGCCTGAACATTGGAAACCCCCCACAAGTAACCTCATTTTGGAAATTAGACCCCCAAGGAACTTGTCTAGATGTGTGGTGAGAACTTTGAACCCCAGGTCTTTCACTAACGTTTATAACGCCCGAGTGTGAAAATAAAAAAATCATATTTTTTCCACAAACATGATCTTTTAGTCCCCAATCTTTTATTTTCCCAAGAGTAACAGGAGAAATTGGATGCCAAAAGTTGTTTTCCAATTTGTCCTGAGTATGCTGATACCCCATATGTGGGAGAAAACTACTGTATAGGCACACGTCGGGGCTCGGAAGGGAAGTAGTGACGTTTTGGAATGCAGACTTTGATGGAATGGTCTGTGGGCGTCATGTCGCGTTTGGAGAGCCCCTGATGTGCCTAAACAGTGGAAACCCCCCACAAGTGACCCCATTTTGGAAACTAGACCCCCCCAAGGAACTTATCTAGATGTGTGGTGAGCACTTTGAACCCCCAAGTGCTTCACAGAAGTTTATAACCCGGGTGTGAAAATAAAAAAAATCATATTTTTTCCACAAAAATGATATTTTTGCCCCCAATTTTTTATTTAAGGGTAACAGAAGAAATTGGACCCCACGAGTTATTGTGCAATTTGTCCTGAGTACGCTGATACCCCATATGTGGGGGTAAACCTCTGTTTGGGCACATGGCAGAGCTCGGAAGGGAAGGAGCACCGTTTGACTTTTTCAACGCAGAATTGGCTGGAATTGAGATCAGACGCCATGTCACGTTTGGAGAGCCCCTGATGTGCCTAAACAGTGTAAACCACACAATTCTAACTCCAACCCTAACCCCAAAACACCCCTAACCCTAATACCAACCCTAACCCTAACGGGAAAATGAAAATAAATACATTTTTTTATTTTTATTATTTTACCCTAACTAAGGGGGTGATAAAGGGGGGTTTAATTTACTATTTATAGTGGGATTTTATAGTGGATTTTTATGTTTGGCAGCTGTCACACGCTAAAAGACGCTTTTTATTGCAAAAAATAGTTTTTGCATCACCACATTTTGAGAGCTATAATTTTTACATATTTTGGCCCAGAGAGTCATGTGAGGTCTTATTTTTTGCGGGACGAGTTGACGTTTTTATTGGTACCATTTTTGGGCACATGACATTTTTTTATCTCTTTTTATTATGATTTTTGGGAGGCATAATGAACAAAAACCAGCAATTCATGAATTTCTTTTTGTGGGGGCGTTATATCGTTCCGCGTGTGGTAAAATTGATAAGTAGTTTTATTCATGGGTTAGTACGATTACAGCGATACCTCATTTTTGTCTTTTTTATATTTTGGCGCTTTTATACAATAAAAACTCTTTTATATAAAAAATAATTATTTTTGCATCGCTGTATTCTGCGAGCTATAACTTTTTAATTTTTTCACTGATGATGCTGTATCGCAGCTCGTTTTTTGCGGGACAAGATGAAGTTTTCAGCGGTACCATGTTTATTTACAGGTCCTTCTCAAAAAATTAGCATATAGTGCTAAATTTCCTTATTTACCATAATGTAATGATTACAATTAAACTTTCATATATTTTAGATTCATTACACACCAACTGAAATTTGTCAGGTCTTTTATTGTTTTAATACTGATGATTTTGGCATACAACTCCTGATAACCCAAAAAACCTGTCTCAAAAAATTAGCATATCAAGAAAAGGTTCTCTAAACGACCTATTACCCTAATCTTCTGAATCAACTAATTAACTCTAAACACATGCAAAAGATTCCTGAGGCTTTTAAAAACTCCCTGCCTGCTTCATTACTCAAAACCCCCATCATGGGTAAGACTAGCAACCTGACTGATGTCAAGAAGGCCATCATTGACACCCTCAAGCAAGAGGGTAAGACCCAGAAAGAAATTTCTCAACAAATAGGCTGTTCCCAGAGTGCTGTATCAAGGCACCTCAATGGGAAGTCTGTTGGAAGGAAACAATGTGGCAGAAAACGCTGTACAACGAGAAGAGGTGACCGGACCCTGAGGAAGATTGTGGAGAAGGACCGATTGCAGACCTTGGGGGACCTGAGGAAGCAGTGGACTGAGTCTGGTGTAGAAACATCCAGAGCCACCGTACACAGGCGTGTGCAGGAAATGGGCTACAGGTGCCGCATTCCCCAGGTAAAGCCACTTTTGAACCATAAACAGCGGCAGAAACGCCTGACCTGGGCTACAGAGAAGCAGCACTGGACTGTTGCTAAGTGGTCCCAAGTACTTTTTTCTGATGAAAGCAAATTTTGCATGTCATTCGGAAATCAAGGTGCCAGAGTCTGGAGGAAGACTGGGGAGAAGGAAATGTCAAAATGCCTGAAGTCCAGTGTCAAGTCCCCACAGTCAGTGATGGTGTGGGGTGCCATGTCAGCTGCTGGTGTTGGTCCACTGTGTTTCATCAAGGGCAGGGTCAATGCAGCTAGCTATCAGGAGATTTTGGAGCACTTCATGCTTCCATCGGCTGAAATGCTTTATGGAGATGAAGATTTCATTTTTCAGCACGACCTGGCACCTGCTCACAGTGCCAAAACCACTGGTAAATGGTTTACTGACCATGGTATTACTGTGCTCAATTGGCCTGCCAACTCTCCTGACCTGAACCCCATAGAGAATCTGTGGGATATTGTGAAGAGAAAGTTGAGAGACGCAAGACCCAACACTCTGGATGAGCTTAAGGCTGCTATCAAAGCATCCTGGGCCTCCATAACACCTCAGCAGTGTCACAGGCTGATTGCCTCCATGCCACGCCGCATTGAAGCAGTCATTTCTGCCAAAGGATTCCCAACCAAGTATTGAGTGCATAACTGAACATTATTATTTGATGTTTTTTTTGTTTGTTTTGAAAAAACACTTTTATTTTATTGGACGGTTGAAATATGTTAATTTTTTGAGACAGGTTTTTTGGGTTATCAGGAGTTGTATGCCAAAATCATCAGTATTAAAACAATAAAAGACCTGACAAATTTCAGTTGGTGTGTAATGAATGTAAAATATATGAAAGTTTAATTGTAATCATTACATTATGGTAAATAATGAAATTTAGCACTATATGCTAATTTTTTGAGAAGGATCTGTATATCCGTCTTTTTGATCGCGTGTTATTCCACTTTTTGTTTGGCGGTATGATAAAGCATTGTTTTTTTGCCTTATTTTTTTCAGGGGTTCACTAAAGGGGTTAACTAGTGGGACAGTTTTATAGGGCGGGTCGTTACGGACGCAGCGATACTAAATATGTCTACTTTTATTGTTTTTTTTATTTACATAATGTGTTTATTGGTGAAATTTTTTTTTTTTAATTTTTTTACACTTTTACATTGTCCCAGGGTGGGACATCACTATATAGTGTCAGATCGCTGATCTGACAGTTTGCAGAGAACTGTGTCAGATCAGCGATCTGACAGGCAGTGCAGGAGGCTTGCCGGCGCCTGCTCTCAGCAGGCACTGACAAGCCACCTCCCTGCAGGACCCGGAAGGACCCTGTGGCCATCTTGGATCCAGGGGGCCTGCAGGGAGGAGGCCCTCGGAACAACGCGATCACATCACGTTGCTCTGAGGGTCTCACGGAAGCACACAGGGAGCCCCCTCCCTGCGTGATGCTTCCCTATGCCACCGGAACGCTGCGATCATGTTTGATTGCAGTGTTCCGGGGGTTAAAGTGCCGGGAGCGGTCCGTGACCGCTCCTGGCTCTTAGTGCCGGGTATCAGCTGTGAGAATCAGCTGACACCCGGCCGCGATCAACCGCGCTCTCCCCGTGAGAGCGGCTGATCGCGTATGACGTACCATTCCGTCCATGGTAATTAAGTCCCAGGGCACATGGACGGAATAGTACATCTGATGGCAGAAACGGGATAAGGGGAAATATGTAAATGTTTTAGAGTGGCCTAGTCAAAACGCAGAGCTTAATCCAATTGGGAATCTGTGGTCAGACTTGAAGATTGCTGTTCACCAAGAGGAAACCAACTTGAAGAAGCTGGAGCAGTTTTGCCTTGAGGAATGTAATACAATCCCAGTGGCAAGATGTGGAACGCACATAAAGACTTATCCAAAGCGACTTGCAACTGTAATTGCCTCAAAAGGAGACTCTACAAAGTACTGACTTTAGTGGGGTCAATAGTTATGAACTGAAGTTTACAGCTATGGTATTTTGTCCAATTGCTGTTTGCTTCGCAGTAAAAAGAAAGCCAAATGTTCACAGTTGTAGGCATGTTCTTTACATGAACTGATGCAAACCCTCTAAAAAAACTGTGAAATTCCAGGTTGTGAGGTAGAAAAATAAAAAAAAGTGTTAAAAAGGTGAATATTTTTGCGAGTCACTATATTTGTTAGCTAAAAATCCTGATTATGCACTCTCTCAGGCTGGCTGTCATAATAAAGCTCCTCTTTTCTACTACCTCCAAAGATCGGTCCTGTTAGCAGTAAGAACTTTAGAGGTAAAATCCTGGCGCCACCCCACGACATGTCGCGGATGTGATAACGGCCATGTGGTCTGCCACTATAGACGGTGCGCCCCTATGTCCTGACAATTTCTCCCTTATAAAATAAGACCTCATACAGTCACATCAGTGAAAAAAAAAAGTTTCGAGTTCTGAAATATGGAAGGGCAAAAACAAAAAATGGTGTCTAGATATTGAGGCATTTTGAGGTCTGGTCGTTAAAGTAAATCTGTCACCAGGTTTATGCTTCCATATCTATATCAATTACTTGGATTCTTGCTTTAGTTTTGATAAAACAGTCTTATCAGCTGCAGCCTTGCTAGTACTCTCAATGATGAGGTCCTGCTATGTTGTCCTCAATATCTATAAGCTCTGCCTAGCCAAACCTACCATAACTATTTGACAGTTTTTGGACTATGTATATATGCAGAAACTGTCAATCAACATCAGCGATGCGACTTGACTGAGTTCCTCACTAAGAAGACTAGAGCATAAACCTATGACCCCTTTATGGGATTAAAACCTTTAATGTCAGTAGTTACAGCCTATCATCTGCAATCCCTATATACTGTATATTCATATATTTCTGTATATTATGATAACAGACTTGGATGTTAGATTTGTATTGATTGTGACTAGAGATGATCAATTCTGCCAAGATTTGAATTTGCCAAATTGCTTTTTTACAGAAAAAGACCATTTGCATCAAAGTTATTCTCTGAGAGTTAAATGCAACTTATTATGCTCTATAGTGGGGGACCCCAGAGCTTATTAACTGTAGGAAAAAAAAAATTCTTACGTCACTGCTCACCTGTCACTCAGTCCTCGCCGTTCGGGTCTCCGCACCTCTTCTTTTCCCCAATCTTATAGGCCTTATCACTCAAGTCAAAGACTTCTGGCTTGTCAATGCTTGGGACATTACTCCTTGCCGTGCCAATAATCCCTTTGCTGAGTTGCTGTAAACAGGTTGTGAGATGCAGTGACGGATGGGAGGCAGAGCAAGGGTTAACAGATTTATTAACATGGGAATACACCACGCAGGAAGGTAATGGGTTAAACAGGAAAAAACAGTATAATTGAAAAGGCTATTGTTAGGTAAGGGATAAAGATTCAGACAACGGCAGTTCAGTTGCACAGTTATCGTGTCAGATGTTTCTTCAACTGTAGTTGCTCCTTGATAGTCAGTAGCGCCGACAACAGCTGGCACGGTGCTTGTCTAAGTAGGTCCTGGTGATAACGGAGGTCTGTATTCTGGCGGCAGTGGTCTGTCTGCGGTACCTTCCACTGGGCCCCTAGTCCATATACTGATGTGGCCAGAGGAACATGGGCCACGGCACTATCTGAGCCTGACGTGGCTCCTACACGACTTTTCCTCACAGTCTGTCAGCGGTGGCGGTGCTTTGGCGCAGGCCTACGCTGTTCAGTTGCTCTAGGACTGGAGAACTCACTGGTCCTTGCTGCAGTGGCTGAAAAGGGTATGGACCCACAGTCCTGTACGAGCCCAACGTGGCTTGGTAAATATTTACTGGCAAAGTGAGGGTGCAAGTGTCTGTCCTGTCCCCGGTCACTCTTATGGGGCACATGTGCTGTACTCATGGACACGGAATATTCGGCACCTTGCTTTCTGGTAGTCACCGGTCTCACACTGCACGTCTCTTTCTGTTTGGTCCCCGCATCTGGTGACGGGAGACGGCGGACGCTGACCTGCGTGTGCCTAGTGCTCCCAGGACGGAGCACTTCTCTACCCGGCTGCTGCTGAACACCTGACTCTTCACTGTTTGCAGTGGTCCCTCTCTCTGGATCGCTGCAGCACTCCTGGCTTCTCTCTTTCTCTGGTGCGGCAACATTTGCAGTTGGTGGGGGCTGCCGCCGCGCCAGTACTCGGTGAGGGCAGGCGAAGCAGAGCGCGCCGCTCACCTCTCTCTGCGCTGCCCTTCGTTCGCGCCAAACTCAGCTGCAGCGCGCGCTTTTCCTTTTTATGTCCCCGCCCCCACTGTCAGGAGGAAGGTCCGACCCGTTAGAACTCCCCTGAGGCTGCAGGGGCAGGTCCACCTCACAAAAGCTTCCCCCGGTAATGGAGGATGCAGCCTCAACAGTTCCGACCCGGCATGCAGGTACCCGCCGTCCGGTCGTCCCTCTTACATTGCAAAAAGATCCGCATTCTGGAGAGCACAAACTCTTTTGTAGAAATCTATGAGAATTACGTTCCATTAGAATCAATTTGCTCATCTCTGATTGTGACTCCGTAGACCTTGTGTAGCATCAAAATGTCCAAAGTGACCAGACATTGTCCATGTGAGCTCCTTCCGTGCTTTTGTTGTGTATAATTTCTGTAAATGCTAACAGATCTGTATAACATGCATTTATTATACCTACTTATAATGGATAATAATTGTATTAATTGGATTACAGGCAGAACAAAGAAGTTCATCATTGTTTGGTTCTATCGCTGCCCAAGCAGATATCCCAAGATATGCAGGTTTTCAAATTGGTGTCCCCCCACCTCCGCCCCCCATGGTATGTATGTGTATGCTCACAATGTTTCATACATTTCTCTTACATTTCACAGTAGCAGGACAGCAACAAAAATAACACAAAAAGTGACATATTTAGCTATAGAGTAACAAGCATAGAAGACCCCACTCCATTCAGTACAGATCAGAGAATCGGCTCCATAATGGGTCTCTTTAGGCAACAGCTATGAGGGCTCCTAAGGGTAAGACGAAACTGAGCAGCATTGGTGCAGCCACACAACAGCTGAATATCTCAAAGGACAGCGGCTGCTGAGGTTTTTTTTATTGATTTCATCAAGGCGCACATAGTTTAACAAAATTATTTCTCTATTTTGATGGTGAATGAGCCGTTTTGCAAAATCTTGTGCTCCTTCAACAATTTATTTTTTCATTCCCTGCTTTTGCTACATGTATGATTTTTGTGAATTCTGGTGAATACTGTTGTGAACACTTTTATTCTGGCTTCTGAGTTTGGGCTCCCTCTGGTGGTTGCTGCTGATAATGGAGCTGGTCTGGCTGACAGAAGTCAATCACCTGAAGAGGATGATTGGAGGTCAGGTGTTAGACTGGAGAGATTTAAGTGAGCAGCCTTCCCTTAATTGTTGCCGGTGATTTGGTTTTCTTCCTGAGCCTTCTGGAAGTCTGCTTGCTTCCTGCTTTGTCCTGAATCTTTCAGATAAGTTACAGTTATATGAAAAGTTTGGGCACCCCTATTAATCTTAAGCTTAATGTTTGATAAAAATTGGTGTTTTTGCAACAGCTATTTCAGTTTGTTATATCTAATAACTATTGGACACAGTAATGTTTCTGCCTTGAAATGAGGTTTATTGTACTGTGAGGCAGTGACCGGGATCGTTTACGAGGGACGTTATATTTCCCCCAGAATGTGTACAGAGACCTATTAAAGCCATTGGAGTGCATTGCAGTCACACACACAGCTGCGGCTGCAATGCAGGAATGAAGGTGAGCAATGACCTAGTCAGACTACCTGGCTAAGGCAGATTAAGTAAAATCCGGCAGGGCCTTCATTTCTTGGAGGAGGTCACAGGAGGCAGTGGGGCGGCCTCCTCTCTCCAACCCGGGTTTTCCAGTGGCTTTTGCCACAGGTCTTTAAAACTCCTGCACTAAGGATTAGTGTTGTTCTATGTTTGGACCCTGCTAGGAGCATAGCAGGAAAGCTCCACAGGATTGTGTGTAGCTGAACCCATGCCTGGGACGGCTCTGCACCTGTCAGGCTCTGTTCGGCCCGGCTCGGCCGTTGTCCCCGGCAACCATTGTTTATGGACTGATGTTACCCCGGCTGCGTACTGGAGGACTTTTCTGTTTAACCCGTGAGTTGCTGAATAAAAGCTGTTTAATTTGGACTTGCTTGGGTCACTGCCTCAGTTACTGCACGGTGTGAACACCGCCGCCTTACAGTTGGTTGGAGAATGCGGGCATTGTGACTGAGGTATACCCCCACCGGCAGCTTCATGACCCCAATCCGGCCGGCCATTTTTCAGCCTCACCCCGTGGACAAAATGGAGGAGTTGGTAAAGCAGCTGGTAATTACACAACAGCAGCAGCTGCAGTCTCAGCGACAACAGCAGGAGCAGTACCTGAGTCTCCAGCGGCAACAGCAGGAGCGGGAGCAACAGCACAATGAAGCAACAGCAGCTATTGTACCAGCAGCAGCAAAAAACAAATGAACTGTTGCTGCAACAGATTTCTGCACTGCGGGAGACCTCGACGGCACCAGCCCCTGAACGTCGCGAGGCCCGAGACAGGGACCGGAGGACGACGTGGAAGCTTTCCTGACAGTTTATGAGCGCACAGCGGAGCGGGAAAACCTACCCGCCGGCCAGTGGGCAGAAGTAGTAGCTCCGTTTCTGGTCAGCGATGCACAAAAGGCCTACTTCGATCTCAGTCGGGAGGACGCCCAGGACTACCAGAGGCTTAAAGGTGAGATCCTTGCCCGACTGGGGGTTAATACATACGTGAGGGCTCAGCGTGTATTTTCATGGGCCTATGTGGAGACACGACCCGCGCGGTCTCAGGCTTATGACCTCCTGCAGCTGGTAAAGAAGTGGCTCCTGTGACGCTTCCCACGGCTGTGGGGCGTCGGGACATGGCATAGCTTGCCTAGCTAGCCAATGCTCCCACGCCGCCAGTCCACGACGACGTGAGGCATGGGTCCCAGATGGTAAGAGAATGTGGACCCACTGGACCACGGAGGGAGGCCCGGGCCTGCCCGGACTAGGGAAGGGCAGCGACCGGGATCCGTGGCAGCTGAGCATGTGGGCAAGGTGGCGACCTGCAGGACTAGACAACACCGCACAACTTCAGGTAAGAAGAAACATAAAGTTTACTTAAAGAAACAAAGTAAATAAACATAACATAAGACCGGGCTCCCGATTCCGCACATCAGAGAAGGGTACACAACTCAGGATCACAGACGAGTGCTGGAGGACATCACGGGTAGATGCAGTCCAGGGTTATCTGGCACAGGCATACTTGGACGGCCTCTCTCTCAGGCCTTAGGCGTAGCACAGGCTCAGCAGGAGAACATCAGACACCGACCTCAGACAGACTTCAGACGATGGCGGGGTCATCACGGGTTGATGAAGTCCAGAATCATCTGGCACGGGCATACTAGTATGGCCACACTCAGGCCTCGGGCGTAGCACAGGCTCAGCAGGAGAACATCAGACACCGGCCCAGGACGAACGTCAGACGATGGCGGGGTCATCACGGGTTGATGAAGTCCAGGGTCATCTGGCACGGGCATACTAGGACGGCCTCTCTCTTAGGCCTCAGGCGTAGCACAGGCTCAGCAGGAGAACATCAGACACCGACCCAGGACAGACGTCATCACAGGGTAGACCAAGGAGGAACCGGCAGGACAGGCAGGTTGTCACGGCAAGTGACCAAGGCAGTCTCTGGGACAGACAGGTTGTCACGGCAAGTGACCAGGGCAGGCAGGTTGTCACGGCAAGTGACCAGGCAGGCAGGTTGTCACAGCAAGTGACCAGGCAGGCAGGTTGTCACGGCAAGTGACCAGGCAGGCAGGTTGTCACGGCAAGTGACCAGGGCAGGCAGGTTGTCACGGCAAGTGACCAGGGCAGGCAGGTTGTCACGGCAAGTGACCAGGGCAGGCAGGTTGTCACGGCAAGTGACCAGGGCAGGCAGGTTGTCACGGCAAGTGACCAGGCAGTCTCTGGGACAGGCAGGTTGTCACGGAAAGTGACCAGGGCAGTCTCTGGGACAGGCAGGTTGTCACGGCAAGTGACCAGGCAGTCTCTGGGACAGGCAGGTTGTCACGACAAGTGACCAGGCAGTCTCTGGACAGGCAGGTTGTCACAGCAAGTGACCAGGCAGTCTCTAGACAGGCAGGTTGTCACAGTAAGTGACCAGGCAGTCTCTAGACAGGCAGGTATATACGACCTGATATGGTGGAGCCTCCAGGTAGGCTGCAGTCGGATGGCAGATGATCGCTCCCAGGTGAGCAGGCAAGAGCCGGGGATCTCTGCAGATGATGTCCGAACTTCCGGATGGAGCTGCAGTCGGATGGCAGATGATCGCTCCTAGGTGAGCAGGCAAGAGCCGGGGATCTCTGCAGATGACGTCCGAACCTCTGGAAGGAACTGCAGACAGATGGCACACAGGCAAGCCGACAGGTAACAGACAGGTAACTGGAATCAGGAGCTGATGGCTGAAACAGAGTTAGACTGCACAGGAACACGGATTGGATCTCAGAGAGTCAGGAACACAGACAGGAACACGGACTGGGTCTCAGGGAGTCAGGAACACGGACAGGAACATGGATTGAATCACAGGAACACGGACTGGAACACAGGCCTCGGACTCCGGACATCTGGCACCGATCAGCAAGCTCCGGACATCTGGCAATGATCGGCAGGATCCGGACAGCAGGCAGGAAGGATAGGATCCGGACATCTGGAAGTGGTCGTCGGACATCGGACATCAGGCATAGGATCCGGACATCTGGCAGCGACCTGAAAAGGAACCCCAGCGGTCTGGTGCAAGCCCCGCCAGGCTCAACGGGAGCTGGCCGGGGATTGCACAGAGGCTGAGCACAGAGTAACAGAAACTCAGCACACACCGGACTCCTCCTTCCAAGATGAACTCAGGTTATATAGCAAGGATTCACAGTCACTGGCACAGGGTTCTGGACACAGCAGGATTTCAGGAACATAACACAGAGGACACAGTTCAGAAAGTCAGGTACAGGATGCGATCCAAGATCAGGGGTTCAGGTAATTAGACACAGCAGGAACAGGCCTGGATATACAGCCTCCAGGAACGGCGATCTGGGTAATCAGCCCCCAGCATAGGCGGAAACACAAGACACAATTCAGACATTCAGGTACCGGGTTTGATCCAGGATCAGGGAACAAGACACAGCAGGAACAGGGAATCAGCTCTCCAGAGCTGATCAACTTCAGAGCAGGAGCTGAACACACAACCACATACGGCTAGGTTCAGGGATTCAGTGTGGATTCAATGCGAAGCTCTGGCAACGCCCACTAGGGCTGGGGAACTTTATATATGAGCTGCTTCACAGCGATAGGCTGGAGCAGTAATTCTAGTAAACACCCAATCCACATAAAAGCAGGACAGGTGTGGGCCGCGCCCCCTATGCAGAGCCAGACAGCACAACACAGAGGGAACCCAACAATGGCTGCTGCCAACCACGCAGTAAGTCATGCACCACTGCAGAGGACTTCGCAAGCTACGGATGGCTTTCACAGCAAGTCAGGAACCGCACATGCGGACGGTCATGCAAAGCAGCGGAGCCACTCACGCAAGTACAGGTACGCAGCAGAGCCGGGAACTGAGCAGCATCCATAGGTAACAGACAACAGTATCCCAGCTGGTTAGGGGGAAAGGAGCAAAAGGGTTAATGCAAAAAAAACATGCAAAGTAACGCTGGAAAACAAAGTACAGACAATACCAGCGTTACAGTATCCCCCTCCTCAGGCCCCCTCTTCTGAAGACCCAAGTAAAAAAAAATTCCCCAGAAAAATTCACTTGGGTTTGGCGGTAAGTCCCATAGTTCACAATATGGCAGCAGAGTTAATAGCTCGAAAAGTCCGAACCGCTGACCAAGCGGGGAATCGAGCCATCTAGTCCACTTACCCTGTGGGGACCAAGTAGTCTAGTTCGCACATCAGGTGGAGCTTGGAGAAAGTCCTGCAGACCGCACATGCTCAGCGGAGTCCATGGCCAGAGCTTTCTGTGACGCTTCCCACGGCTGTGGGGCGTCGGGACATGGCATAGCTTGCCTAGCTAGCCAATGCTCCCACGCCGCCAGTCCACGACGACGTGAGGCATGGGTCCCAGATGGTAAGAGAATGTGGACCCACTGGACCACGGAGGGAGGCCCGGGCCTGCCCGGACTAGGGAAGGGCAGCGACCGGGATCCGTGGCAGCTGAGCATGTGGGCAAGGTGGCGACCTGCAGGACTAGACAACACCGCACAACTTCAGGTAAGAAGAAACATAAAGTTTACTTAAAGAAACAAAGTAAATAAACATAACATAAGACCGGGCTCCCGATTCCGCACATCAGAGAAGGGTACACAACTCAGGATCACAGACGAGTGCTGGAGGACATCACGGGTAGATGCAGTCCAGGGTTATCTGGCACAGGCATACTTGGACGGCCTCTCTCTCAGGCCTTAGGCGTAGCACAGGCTCAGCAGGAGAACATCAGACACCGACCTCAGACAGACTTCAGACGATGGCGGGGTCATCACGGGTTGATGAAGTCCAGAATCATCTGGCACGGGCATACTAGTATGGCCACACTCAGGCCTCGGGCGTAGCACAGGCTCAGCAGGAGAACATCAGACACCGGCCCAGGACGAACGTCAGACGATGGCGGGGTCATCACGGGTTGATGAAGTCCAGGGTCATCTGGCACGGGCATACTAGGACGGCCTCTCTCTTAGGCCTCAGGCGTAGCACAGGCTCAGCAGGAGAACATCAGACACCGACCCAGGACAGACGTCATCACAGGGTAGACCAAGGAGGAACCGGCAGGACAGGCAGGTTGTCACGGCAAGTGACCAAGGCAGTCTCTGGGACAGACAGGTTGTCACGGCAAGTGACCAGGGCAGGCAGGTTGTCACGGCAAGTGACCAGGCAGGCAGGTTGTCACGGCAAGTGACCAGGCAGGCAGGTTGTCACGGCAAGTGACCAGGCAGGCAGGTTGTCACGGCAAGTGACCAGGGCAGGCAGGTTGTCACGGCAAGTGACCAGGGCAGGCAGGTTGTCACGGCAAGTGACCAGGGCAGGCAGGTTGTCACGGCAAGTGACCAGGGCAGGCAGGTTGTCACGGCAAGTGACCAGGCAGTCTCTGGGACAGGCAGGTTGTCACGGAAAGTGACCAGGGCAGTCTCTGGGACAGGCAGGTTGTCACGGCAAGTGACCAGGCAGTCTCTGGGACAGGCAGGTTGTCACGACAAGTGACCAGGCAGTCTCTGGACAGGCAGGTTGTCACAGCAAGTGACCAGGCAGTCTCTAGACAGGCAGGTTGTCACAGTAAGTGACCAGGCAGTCTCTAGACAGGCAGGTATATACGACCTGATATGGTGGAGCCTCCAGGTAGGCTGCAGTCGGATGGCAGATGATCGCTCCCAGGTGAGCAGGCAAGAGCCGGGGATCTCTGCAGATGATGTCCGAACTTCCGGATGGAGCTGCAGTCGGATGGCAGATGATCGCTCCTAGGTGAGCAGGCAAGAGCCGGGGATCTCTGCAGATGACGTCCGAACCTCTGGAAGGAACTGCAGACAGATGGCACACAGGCAAGCCGACAGGTAACAGACAGGTAACTGGAATCAGGAGCTGATGGCTGAAACAGAGTTAGACTGCACAGGAACACGGATTGGATCTCAGAGAGTCAGGAACACAGACAGGAACACGGACTGGGTCTCAGGGAGTCAGGAACACGGACAGGAACATGGATTGAATCACAGGAACACGGACTGGAACACAGGCCTCGGACTCCGGACATCTGGCACCGATCAGCAAGCTCCGGACATCTGGCAATGATCGGCAGGATCCGGACAGCAGGCAGGAAGGATAGGATCCGGACATCTGGAAGTGGTCGTCGGACATCGGACATCAGGCATAGGATCCGGACATCTGGCAGCGACCTGAAAAGGAACCCCAGCGGTCTGGTGCAAGCCCCGCCAGGCTCAACGGGAGCTGGCCGGGGATTGCACAGAGGCTGAGCACAGAGTAACAGAAACTCAGCACACACCGGACTCCTCCTTCCAAGATGAACTCAGGTTATATAGCAAGGATTCACAGTCACTGGCACAGGGTTCTGGACACAGCAGGATTTCAGGAACATAACACAGAGGACACAGTTCAGAAAGTCAGGTACAGGATGCGATCCAAGATCAGGGGTTCAGGTAATTAGACACAGCAGGAACAGGCCTGGATATACAGCCTCCAGGAACGGCGATCTGGGTAATCAGCCCCCAGCATAGGCGGAAACACAAGACACAATTCAGACATTCAGGTACCGGGTTTGATCCAGGATCAGGGAACAAGACACAGCAGGAACAGGGAATCAGCTCTCCAGAGCTGATCAACTTCAGAGCAGGAGCTGAACACACAACCACATACGGCTAGGTTCAGGGATTCAGTGTGGATTCAATGCGAAGCTCTGGCAACGCCCACTAGGGCTGGGGAACTTTATATATGAGCTGCTTCACAGCGATAGGCTGGAGCAGTAATTCTAGTAAACACCCAATCCACATAAAAGCAGGACAGGTGTGGGCCGCGCCCCCTATGCAGAGCCAGACAGCACAACACAGAGGGAACCCAACAATGGCTGCTGCCAACCACGCAGTAAGTCATGCACCACTGCAGAGGACTTCGCAAGCTACGGATGGCTTTCACAGCAAGTCAGGAACCGCACATGCGGACGGTCATGCAAAGCAGCGGAGCCACTCACGCAAGTACAGGTACGCAGCAGAGCCGGGAACTGAGCAGCATCCATAGGTAACAGACAACAGTATCCCAGCTGGTTAGGGGGAAAGGAGCAAAAGGGTTAATGCAAAAAAAACATGCAAAGTAACGCTGGAAAACAAAGTACAGACAATACCAGCGTTACAGCTCCAGCCAGAGACTTTGTCTCCAGCCCAGATGGTGGAGAGGGTGGTGGTTGACCGGCTGGTAAGAACTCTGCCGACTGCTATCCAACGTTGGGTGGGGCAAGGCGACCCCGGAACACTCGACCAGGTAGTCAGTTTGATCGAGCGCTACTCGGCCACTCAAGACTTTATTCGAGACTCCGCCCCCTCTCAGCTGTCACGTCGATCCTTGCCAACCCAGGAATCGGGAAAGGGGTCGCGTTCCTCTGCTGGGGACAGTCAGCACTGTACCCGTGCTGAAGGGGAACCCCGGAGTGAGAGTGGCAGGAGACCGGTTCCCTCCCAAACTGTCATAAGACCTAACAGTACCTCCACCCTTAGGTGCTGACGGTGTCAGGGGCCGGGACATGTGATGGCTAATTGTCCCCTGACTACAGAACCCATGGACTGCGGATATAGCCGCCGGGTCTCAATGTATGCCCAGACCGTCTGCACAGCAATCCTCGACCCCCAGGACAGTGAACTCCAAATATGCCAGGTACTGGTTAATGGGTACCCTACGAAGGCTCTCCTGGACTCAGGGAGCCTCGTGACTCTGGTACATGGGTCACTGGTGGCAGGAGACAACCCCAGCGGACGGCAGGTCGAGGTTGTATGTATCCATGGGGACCTCCGAGAGTATCCAACTACGGAGGTAGTTTTGTCCACGCCATGTGGAGACATAAAACATGTGGTGGGAGTGGTAAAAAATCTTCCCTATGGGTCTGTGTTGGGAAGAGACTTGCCCCTGTTCTGGACTCTGTGGAAAAACAAAATCCATTCTCCCCTGGTAAAATGTATTACAGATGCTGTACCCGACGAACCTGCCGTAGGGGTGTCCCACATAGGGATAGAGTGTGACCCCGATAGGTTTCCCTTAGAGGTGCTGGCAGGAGAGGTGGAGGAGACTGCATCGATTCCCGAGCTGGAAGTGTCCAGGGCCACATTTGGGACAGCTCAGCTACAAGATCCCACCGTGACTCAGTTGCGGGAAAGGGTGCTAGAGGTAAACGGCGTAGCCCAACAGCCCAATGCAGATACGGTATTTCCACGCATGGTAGTCAGTGGTGAGTTGCTTTATAGGATAGATAAAATCAGGGACGAGGTTGTGGAACAGTTGGTAGCACCTCAGTCGTATCGTCGGGTGATTCTAGATTTGGCACACTCACACTTGCTGGGTGGCCACTTAGGGGAAAAAAAAAACTCTAGAACGTATCTTGCAGCGGTTCTTTTGGCCTGGAGTTTACGCGGAGGTCAAAAGGTACTGCGAATCCTGCCCCGAATGTCAGTTGACCTCACCCACTGCAAGTTTCCGTAGTCCATTTGTACCCCTGTCAGTAATAGAGGTACCTTTTGAACGGATTGCAATGGATTTGGTAGGGCCCATTGTAAAATCCGCCCGTGGCCACCAACACATACTGGTGGTCGTCGACTATGCCACCCGGTACCCGGAGGCTATACCACTACGCCACACCTCGGCAAAACTTATTGCCCGAGAACTGTTTGCCATGTTCTGTCGCCTGGGACTACCTAAGGAGATCCTGACGGATCAGGGGACCCCCTTTATGTCCAAGGTGATAAGAGAACTGTGCAAACTGCTAAAAATTAAACAATTGCGCACCTCGGTGTACCACCCTCAAACCGACTGGTTAGTAGAACGGTTCAATAGAACCCTCAAGTCCATGTTAAAAAAGGTGGTTTCTAAGGATGGAAGGGATTGGGACATGTTGCTACCCTATTTGATGTTCGCTGTCCGTGAGGTACCCCAGGCTTCCACAGGGTTCTCTCCCTTTGAGTTATTGTACGGCAGACACCCTAGGGGTCTGTTGGACGTAGCCAAAGAGACATGGGAACAAGAGCCGACTCCACATAAGAGTATAATTGAACACGTGGCTAGTATGCAGGACCGGATCGCGGCGGTCATGCCCATCGTGAAAGAACATCTGTTAGATGCCCAGGCAACCCAGAGGCGCACATATAATAAAAGAGCCCGAGTCAGGTCTTTTAACAAGGGCGATCGGGTATTAGTACTGGTACCCACAGCCGAGAGTAAGCTCATGGCCAAGTGGCAAGGGCCATATGAGATTCGAGAAAAGGTGGGGGAGGTAAATTACCGGGTGTATCAGCCCGGAAGGAGGAAACCTGAGCAGATTTACCATGTAAACCTGCTAAAGCCTTGGAAAGATCGAGAGTGTTTAGTTACAGACATCACTCCGGGCATATCACCAGAGAGTTCTCTACCTTCAGCCAGGGAAGTATCCAAGTGGGAGGTCAGGATAAGTGATGCCCTCACTAAACAGCAGCGACGGGAGGCTCGCTCCCTGGTGCAAAACAATACCGACGTGTTCTCAGAGCTACCAGGTAGGACTTCGGTTATCCAACATGACATTGTCACCGAACCTGGGGTAAGGGTGCGAATAAGACCGTACCGGGTGCCCGAAGCCCGGAGGCAAGCCATCACGGCTGAGGTAAAACAAATGCTTCAGTTAGGCGTCATAGAGGAATCACGGAGTGAGTGGGCTAGCCCCATTGTACTGATTCCAAAACCAGACGGATCATTACGCTTCTGTAATGATTTCCGGAAATTGAATGAAGTGTCAAAGTTCGACCTTTATCCAATGCCCCGGGTGGACGAGCTGATTGAGAGACTGGGGCAGGCCCAGTACTTTACCACGCTCGATCTCACCAAGGGTTACTGGCAGGTACCTCTCACAGATTCGGCGAAGGAAAAGACCGCCTTCGTAACTCCGGAGGGTCTATTTCACTATGTGGTCTTACCTTTTGGGTTACATGGGGCCCCGGCTACATTTCAGAGATTGATGGACATAGTGCTCAAGCCTCATCAGGAATACGCGTCCGCGTATCTAGATGATATCATCATATTTAGCACCGACTGGCAAACGCACCTAACACACGTACAAGCGGTGCTGGATTCTCTCAGAGCCGCGGGGTTAACGGCAAACCCAAAAAAAATGTGCGATAGGGCTGGAGGAAGCTCGATATTTGGGGTATGTGATAGGCCGAGGAGCTATCAAGCCCCAAATCAATAAAGTTGAGGCCATAAAAAACTGGCCTAAACCATCGAGTACAAAACAGGTGAGGGCGTTCCTTGGCATCCTGGGGTATTACCGCCGGTTTTATACCTAATTTTGCCGGGCGAACGGCGGCCCTGACCGATCTCTTGAAAGGAAAAAAACGGTAATGGTTCGGTGGAACCCTCAGGCAGAAGAAGCCTTTCAGTCCATGAAGTTGGCCCTGTGTGGACAGCCGGTCCTCATCAGCCCCAACTTCAATGAAACCTTCATTGTACAGACAGATGCCTCGGAGGTAGGACTAGGGGCGGTGTTGTCACAAAAAGTGAATGGTGAAGAGCACCCGGTCACCTACTTGAGTAGAAAACTTGTCCCGGCAGAGAAAAACTATAGCGTGGTAGAGAAGGAGTGTTTGGCTATTAAGTGGGCCTTGGAATCACTACGTTATTATTTACTCGGGCGTCAGTTCCGCTTGGTGACGGACCACTCACTGTTGTGAATGGGTTTGAGATGAGTTCTGAGCAGAGGCTCCCTCTGGTGGTTACAAGCGGTGCTAGTGAGGATTGTGAGGACTGGGAATCAGGTGTTACTGACTGGTCTTATATAAGGGAGTCATTTTCCCATCAGGGTTGCCGGTGATCAATTGTTCTGGTCTGAATCCTTCATTCCAGTTTCCCTTGTAGCCTGCTGTGTCGTGTCTGCATTTCCTGCTTACAGATAAGACTTTTGCTTCTTTTGTGTTTTTGCTGTGTTTTTGCATTTTGTCCTGCACTTTGGGGGCCTTCAGGGTCCCCTCCGGGGGCTTCTGCCCTCTCAGTTTAGTTCAGCCACTGAGTTTTGTTCTTTTGCTTTTTCCAGTTTTTTTCAGTGGCTGCTGTTTTGATTTTGTTACACCAGAGAACTAATTTAGGTGGTAGAGGTCGTGTGATCTCAGGTGATTTTGAAATTAGTAGAGTTGGTGCTTTTCAGGGTTTTCTGGGATTGCAGTAAGTACCCTTCCTATCCTTTTCTATTTAGATAGTTTGGGCCCCAGCGTTTGCTCATACTATTTTCTTTCTGTGTCAGTATTTCCTCTTGTCTAACCGCCATTACATGTTTGGGGGCTTTCTGTTATCTTTGGGGTTCTGCTCCGGGGCAGATAGCTTTCCTATTTCTATCTTTAGGTGTAGTTAGTTTCTCAGCTGTGACGAGGCGTCTAGGACCAACGTAGGAACGCTCCACGGCTGCCTCTAGTTGTGGTGGTTAGTCAGGGTACTGCAATCTCATAGATTCCAACTGCTCTGGTGTATTGCCTTTTTTACCTGCACTCCTCAGCTACCGAAACATAACATTATCACCGGCCAAAAAATTGAAAATTGTATGGTACTCACAGAAGGGAAAAAAAT
>JARQOD010000002.1:46215038-46536067 GCA_033576555.1 Oophaga sylvatica | reverse complement strand
AATTGATAATTGATAATTGGTAATTGGTAATTGATAATTAATATATGATAAACAGTTGCACTTTTACAATGTGATTTATTATGTCTTTCTTTATAAATGGACTTTTTGAGGTAAAGGACTATGCTTACCCAGAACATTCTTGTATATAGTTGCACTCGGTGCCCTATCTTGGTTTTACATAAACCATCCATATCTACCTCTGAAAAACAAAACCCGTGTGGTGTGGCACTGAGTGAGGTCTGCACTTGGATGTCCTGCAGCCCACCCAGGACCCACGTTGAAGGTTTGGTGCGGGTCCTTCACAAGTATCTTGTATATCTATTTATTGAAAATGCTATTTGATACTATTTGTATTAAAGTTTGTAACGTTCGAAGTATTCTTACCTCCCGGATGGGAAGATGTTATTGTTCCAAATGTTATTGCATAAACAAAATTTTTCTGTCTTTTGTATTTCACAGCCCGGGAGTGCTGTCGTTTACCATGGGGGAATGTGTAGCCCTGGTGGTAGGCACACGCAGTACCCTGGGGAGTGTATGGCGAGACGGCGGCTTAAAGCTCAATATGCATTCATTCTACACACACTAGACACACCCTTGGGGTAGTGAAGTATACTCTAGGGTGGTCAAGAAGGTATGTGTAGGCGTGATTTTAGAGAGTCTAAGTCCTGTCTTCGGGCAGTAAGGACGTGGAGAGGCTGCGTCTAGACTACAGTGAGAGAGTCTGTGTCTGGACTACAGTGAAGGAGTCTAGATTGCTATCTCATCAGCTTGGAAAGTGGAGTCTGGTATAGGTGTTGGAATACGCCTTAGTCTGGTCAGAGCTGTGTCATCTCCTCAGCATACATTGAAGGAAAGAACAAGTTGTAACCCAGAAAGTCTTCAGCATTCCTGTCCAAGGACAGTATCAGGTACAGAGACGTGCTCCTGCCTGTGATAACTGAGCATCTGTGGTTAGCTTGATTGGAAGGAAAAAGATTGGAAGTGACTGCTCGACCCCTGGCTAGTAAGAGTGTTTATGTTACCAGCGTGGACAAGGCGAAAGGCAAGTGGATTAGAGAATTGGCGCTACAGGATAGCAGAAGTCCAGCGCCTTGTTACCGGTCACTGGGGACCGAAGAGTCACTGTTGCTTCAGGCACAGTGACAGGACAACCAGGAATCTACCGGACCCTAGGTCGCGGCAGACAAGCCCCTTATAGTCGGTACGTAGCTGGGGTCAGGGGGAGTGAACACTTTGGAGTTCTGCAGGACAAACATAAGTATTCAGCTCCTTCACAGGAAGATCCCTAACACTAAGCTGACTGGGCAGGAACAGCTAAGATTTGCTGGAATCATAGAGGGAACTACGCTTCAGGCTGGTTGTACTCGTTTATTGGAGTTAAAGGAGGCCCCTAACTTGTCCAGCTGCCGTCTCAAGATACACTCTCCTTGGATCAGCCTCCCTGGGACCTGCCTTATCATTCTGCAAGTAAAGGTATGGAAAGACGCTGACTGTGTGAGACTGTGTTATTTACCGGCACCCGACTTCACCATATTAACAGACTTTGAGGGAAGAGTCCCACCTGTAGGGGACCCGACATCTAGCTGCCTCACCATCCCCTCAGAGATCTACAGCAGCGCTGGTACTAATTACCAGAACACTACAGGTGGCGTCACGAACTGTACATAAATCAACCCCCTGTAAATATATCCCCAACAACATACGCCAGACCGCCCGGGCCACAGACCGAGCCACAGCTACCTGTGACAAAATCCCCATAGACTTCTACGGGCTCGGCTCTGAGTACCCCATTGCCCTGGTAACCCACAATTGTGGTGGCGGGTCGACACAGCGGTGCTTGGGCGCAGGCCTACGCTGTACAGTTTCTCTGGGAACGGAGAACTCACTGGTCCCTGCTGCAGTGACTGACAAGGTTACGCACAGTCCTGTACGAGCCCAACGTGGCTTGGTAAATATTTACTGGCAAAGTCAGGGTGCAAGTGTCTGTCCTGTCCCCGGTCACTCTTATGGGGCACATGTGCTGTACTCATGGACACGGAATATTCGGCACCTTGCTTTCTGGTAGTCACCGGGCTCACACTGCACGTCCCTTTTTCTCTGGTCCCCGCAGCTGGTGACGGGAGATGGCGGACGCTGACCTGCGTGTGCCTAGTGCTCCCAGGACGGAGCACTTCTCTACCCGGCTGCTGCTGAACACCTGACTTCACTCTTTGCAGTGGTCCCTCTCTCTGGATCACTGCAGCACTTCAGGCTTCTCTCTTTCTCTGGTGCGGCCCCTTTGTAGTAGGTGGGGGCTGCACCACCTCACAAAAGCTTCCCCCGGGAACAGAGGATGCAGCCTCAACAGTTCCGGACCCGGCATGCAGGTACCCGCGGTCCGGTCGTCCTCTTACATTGCAAAAAAATCCGCATTCTGAAGAGCACAAACTTTTTTGTAGAAATCTATGAGAATTACGTTCCATTAGAATAAATTTGCTCATCTCTGATTGTGACTCCGTAGCATCAAAATGTCCAAAGTGACCAGACATTGTCCATGCGTGCTCCTTCCGTGCTTTTGTTGTGTATGATTTCTGTAAATGCTAACAGATCTGTATAACATGCATTTATTATACCTACTTATAATGGATAATATTGTATTAATTGGATTACAGGCAGAACAAAGAAGTTCATCATTGTTTGGTTCCACCGCTGACCAAGCAGATATCCCAAGATTTTCAGGTTTTCAAATTGGTGTCCCCCACCTCCGCCCCCCATGGTATGTATGTGTATGCTCACAATGTTTCATACATTTCTCTTACATTTCACAGTAGCAGGACAGCAACAAAAATAACACAAAAAGTGACATATTTAACTAGAGAGGAACGAGCAGAGAAGACTCCACTCCATTCAGACAGATCAGAGAATCGGCTCCATAATGGGTCTCTTTAGGCAACAGCTATGAGGGCTCCTAAGGGTAAGACCAAACTGAGCGGCATTGGTGCAACCGCACAACAGCTGAAAATCTCAAAGGACAGCGGCTGCTGAGGGTTTTTTATTGATTTAATCAAGGGGCACATAGTTTAACAAAATAAATTATTCCCTTATTTTTATGATGAATGAGCCGTTTTGCTAAATCTTGTGCCCCTTCAGCCATTCATTTTTTCATTCCCTTCTTTTGCTACATGTATGATTTTTGTGAATACTGGTGAATACAGCACTTCGTCCGAGTGCTGCCCTGTCACCGAAGAAAAAATTTTAAAAAATCTAATTTCTGTGTCTGTAAATCCCTAAACCTAATTGATTACCCCCCCATTCTGTGTCTTCCCCTTTGTCAGATTACATTTTTTTATAGAATTTTTTTTTTTTTATTATTTTCAGTTACTGTTAGGGTCACGCTTATTAGGGTTAGGAATAGGCTTAGTTTTTTCAAAAGTAGCAAAATATATATATATATATATATATATAAAATAATAGTGTTAGATTAGGTTTAGGGCTAGTAGTGTTAGATTAGGGATAGTTTTTTTGTTAGGCAGGGGTATAAAATAAAGCAATGGCTCGTAGAACATACAGCACGGAGCAACCGTACAGCCTGCTTTGCTCCGACAGTGAAACTGAATCTGCCTCTGAAGTGCAGCAATTTTCAGCATGTGACGACGACTCTTCCTCCATGGGATCCCCAGCTTGATGGTAGCGGAGTCAGTCGTCACTGCTGAAGCTTCAGAGGCAGGACCAAGTATCGCAGTCTTCCCACTGCTGTGATATCACGACAGAGCATTTTCCACTCAAACTCCCCCTGTTTAGCAGCCCCTGGAATAAAATTAAATATCACCAATTTTATCCCCTTTGATTTTTTCCAAATTTTTATTATCCCAAAAGCCCTACAGGTGATAGACCACCAAACCAATTTATTTGCCCGAAAATACATTTCACAAAAACCAACTGTATTTCATTCCCATTCCTGGATCCCCAAAAATGTCCCTGAAATCAAAAACATGGGGTTAGTAAAAAAAAAAAACCATTCTGTTCCTACTGGGCATCAAAATCTATCCACAGTACCACTGTATTTGCAGTTGTCATGTCTTGAGCCCGTTATGAAGCCCTAATGAGATTCCTCCATTTTAATAATTCCCAAGCCCCCCCAAGAACTGACCCAAACTACTATCGCCTACACAAATTGAGACCCCTAATTTCCCTCCTACAACATTCAGTTCTAAATTCATATACCCCAGAGCAAATTGTGTCAGTCGATGAGTCCTTGATGAGTTTCAAGAGCCATCTGTCATTCCACCAATTCATCCCTTCCCAGCGAGTCTAAATACAGCATCAAACTGTACAAAATGTGCGAGAGCAGTTTTATCCTGAACAAAAAAATCCCAAGAATATTTTCATCAGTAAATCACATTTTGCCCCATTTCACAATTAATTTCAGGACGTGATCAAACATATACCAAACTACTATTCAGACAAATTCTCGTCCACATGCCCACTTCTGTATACTCCAGAATGTGGACCCCACAAATGTTCTTCAAAAAAGTCAGGTCATCTGACAATTAATTCCAGGACCGTATTACTCACATAAACATTTTGGACCATTCATCTTAGTCTGACCTTTTTTACGACTGTGTTTTGCTGAACAAAATTTTTGTTTTCATTTATATTACTTCTATATTTTTTATACTCTGTCCTCCTTCTCCTGGACCTGTCTTCTGCCTTCGACACTGTGGACCATTCCCTCCTGCTACAGATTCTCTCATCTCTTGGCATCACAGACCTGGCCCTATCCTGGATCTCATCATACCTAACAGACCGAACATTTAGTGTCTCCCTCTCACACACCACCTCCTCACCTCGCCCCCTGTCTGTCGGTGTTCCTCAAGGCTCAGTCCTAGGACCCCTACTCTTCTCCATCTACACCTTCGGCCTGGGACAGCTCATAGAATCCCACGGCTTGCAGTATCACCTCTACGCCGATGACACGCAGATCTACCTATCTGGACCTGACCTCACCTCCCTACTGACCAACATCCCACAGTGTCTGTCTGCTATCTCAGCCTTCTTTTCTGCTCGCTTTCTCAAACTGAACATGGACAAAACAGAATTCATCATCTTTCCCCCACCTCACTCTACCCCTTCACCAGACCTATCCATCAATGTCAATGGCTGCTCGCTTTCCCCAGTCCCACATGCTCGGTGCCTTGGGGTGATCATCGACTCTGCCCTCTCTTTCAAACCACATATCCAAGCCCTCGCCACCTCCTGCCGCCTCAAACTCAAAAATATTTCCCGGATCCGCTCATTCCTCAACCATGAAACCACAAAAACACTAGTGCACGCCCTTATCATCTCCCCCTCGACTACTGCAACCTCCTACTGTCTGGCCTCCCCTCTAGCACTCTGGCACCATTCCAGTCCATCCTACACTCTGCTGCACGACTAATCCACCTGTCTCCCCGCTATTCCCCAGCCTCCCCCTATGCCAGGCCCTTCACTGGCTCCCTATTGCCCAGAGGCTCCAGTTCTGTGGTCAGACTTGAAGATTGCTGTTCACCAGAGGAAACCAACTTGAAGAAGCTGGAGCAGTTTTGCCTTGAGGAATGTAATACAATCCCAGTGGCAAGATGTGGAACGCACATAAAGACTTATCCAAAGCGACTTGCAGCTGTAATTGCCTCAAAAGGAGACTCTACAAAGTACTGACTTTAGTGGGGTCAATAGTTATGAACTGAAGTTTACAGCTATGGTATTTTGTCCAATTGCTGTTTGCTTCGCAGTAAAAAGAAAACCAAATGTTCACAGTTGTAGGCATGTTCTTTACATGAACTGATGCAAACCCTCTAAAAAAACTGTGAAATTCCAGGTTGTGAGGTAGAAAAATAAAAAAAGTGTTAAAAAGGTGAATATTTTTGCGAGTCACTATATTTGTTAGCTAAAAATCCTGATTATGCACTCTCTCAGGCTGGCTGTCATAATAAAGCTCCTCTTTTCTACTACCTCCAAAGATCGGTCCTGTTAGCAGTAAGAACTTTAGAGGTAAAATCCTGGCGCCACCCCACGACATGTCGCGGATGTGATAACGGCCATGTGGTCTGCCACTATAGACGGTGCGCCCCTATGTCCTGACAATTTCTCCCTTATAAAATAAGACCTCATACAGTCACATCAGTGAAAAAGAAAAGTTTCGAGTTCTGAAATATGGAAGGGCAAAAACAAAAAATGGTGTCTAGATATTGAGGCATTTTGAGGTCTGGTCGTTAAAGTAAATCTGTCACCAGGTTTATGCTTCCATATCTATATCAATTACTTGGATTCTTGCTTTAGTTTTGATAAAACAGTCTTATCAGCTGCAGCCTTGCTAGTACTCTCAAATGATGAGGTCCTGCTATGTTGTCCTCCATATCTATAAGCTCTGCCTAGCCAAACCTACCATAACTATTTGACAGTTTTTGGACTATGTATATATGCAGAAACTGTCAATCAACATCAGCGATGCGACTTGACTGAGTTCCTCACTAAGAAGACTAGAGCATAAACCTATGACCCCTTTATGGGATTAAAACCTTTAATGTCAGTAGTTACAGCCTATCATCTGCAATCCCTATATACTGTATATTCATATGTTTCTGTATATTATGATAACAGACTTGGATGTTAGATTTGTATTGATTGTGACTAGAGATGATCAATTCTGCCAAGATTCGAATTTGCCAAATTGCTTTTTTACAGAAAAAGACCATTTGCATCAAAGTTATTCTCTGAGAGTTAAATGCAACTTATTATGCTCTATAGTGGGGGACCCCAGAGCTTATTAACTGTAGGAAAAAAAAATTCTTACGTCACTGCTCACCTGTCACTCAGTCCTCGCCGTTCGGGTCTCCGCACCTCTTCTTTTCCCCAATCTTATAGGCCTTATCACTCAAGTCAAAGACTTCTGGCTTGTCAATGCTTGGGACATTACTCCTTGCCGTGCCAATAATCCCTTTGCTGAGTTGCTGTAAACAGGTTGTGAGATGCAGTGACGGATGGGAGGCAGAGCAAGGGTTAACAGATTTATTAACATGGGAATACACCACGCAGGAAGGTAATGGGTTAAACAGGGAAAAAACAGTATAATTGAAAAGGCTATTGTTAGGTAAGGGATAAAGGTTCAGACAATGGCAGTTCAGTTGCACAGTTATCGTGTCAGATGTTTCTTCAACTGTAGTTGCTCCTTGATAGTCAGTAGCGCTGACAACAGCTGGCACGGTGCTTGTCTAAGTAGGTCCTGGTGATAACGGAGGTCTGTATTCTGGCGGCAGTGGTCTGTCTGCGGTACCTTCCACTGGGCCCCTAGTCCATATACTGATGTGGCCGGAGGAGCATGGGCCACGGCACTATCTGAGCCTGATGTGGCTCCTACACGACTTTCCTCACAGTCTGTCAGCGGTGGCGGTGCTTTGGCGCAGGCTTACGCTGTTCAGTTGCTCTAGGACTGGAGAACTCACTGGTCCTTGCTGCAGTGGCTGACAAGGGTATGGACCCACAGTCCTGTACGAGCCCAACGTGGCTTGGTAAATATTTACCGGCAAAGTGAGGGTGCAAGTGTCTGTCCTGTCCCCGGTCACTCTTATGGGGCACATGTGCTGTACTCATGGACACGGAATATTCGGCACCTTGCTTTCTGGTAGTCACCGGGCTCACACTGCACGTCTCTTTCTGTTTGGTCCCCGCATCTGGTGACGGGAGACGGCGGACGCTGACCTGCGTGTGCCTAGTGCTCCCAGGACGGAGCACTTCTCTACCCGGCTGCTGCTGAACACCTGACTCTTCACTGTTTGCAGTGGTCCCTGCAATCGCTGCAGCACTCCTGGCTTCTCTCTTTCTCTGGTGCGGCCCCTTTGCAGTTGGTGGGGGCTGCCGCCGCGCCAGTACTCGGTGAGGGCAGGCGAAGCAGAGCGCGCCGCTCACCTCTCTCTGCGCTGCCCTTGGTTCGCGCCAAACTCAGCTGCAGCGCGCGCTTTTCCTTTTTATGTCCCCGCCCCCACTGTCAGGAGGAAGGTCCGACCCGTTAGAACTCCCCTGAGGCTGCAGGGGCAGGTCCACCTCACAAAAGCTTCCCCCCGGTAATGGAGGATGCAGCCTCAACAGTTCCGACCCGGCATGCAGGTACCCGCCGTCCGGTCGTCCCTCTTACATTGCAAAAAGATCCGCATTCTGGAGAGCACAAACTCTTTTGTAGAAATCTATGAGAATTACGTTCCATTAGAATAAATTTGCTCATCTCTGATTGTGACTCCGTAGACCTTGTGTAGCATCAAAATGTCCAAAGTGACCAGACATTGTCCATGTGAGCTCCTTCCGTGCTTTTGTTGTGTATAATTTCTGTAAATGCTAACAGATCTGTATAACATGCATTTATTATACCTACTTATAATGGATAATAATTGTATTAATTGGATTACAGGCAGAACAAAGAAGTTCATCATTGTTTGGTTCTATCGCTGCCCAAGCAGATATCCCAAGATATGCAGGTTTTCAAATTGGTGTCCCCCCACCTCTGCCCCCCATGGTATGTATGTGTATGCTCACAATGTTTCATACATTTCTCTTACATTTCACAGTAGCAGGACAGCAACAAAAATAACACAAAAAGTGACATATTTAGCTATAGAGTAACAAGCATAGAAGACCCCACTCCATTCAGTACAGATCAGAGAATCGGCTCCATAATGGGTCTCTTTAGGCAACAGCTATGAGGGCTCCTAGGGGTAAGACGAAACTGAGCGGCATTGGTGCAGCCACACAACAGCTGAATATCTCAAAGGACAGCGGCTGCTGAGGTTTTTTTTATTGATTTCATCAAGGAGCACATAGTTTAACAAAATTATTCCTCTATTTTGATGGTGAATGAGCCATTTTGCAAAATCTTGTGCTCCTTCAACAATTTATTTTTTCATTCTCTGCTTTTGCTACATGTATGATTTTTGTGAATTCTGGTGAATACTGTTGTGAACACTTTTATTCTGGCTTCTGAGTTTGGGCTCCCTCTGGTGGTTGCTGCTGATAATGGAGCTGGTCTGGCTGACAGAAGTCAATCACCTGAAGAGGATGATTGGAGGTCAGGTGTTAGACTGGAGAGATTTAAGTGAGCAGCCTTCCCTTAATTGTTGCCGGTGATTTGGTTTTCTTCCTGAGCCTTCTGGAAGTCTGCTTGCTTCCTGCTTTGTCCTGAATCTTTCAGATAAGTTACAGTTATATGAAAAGTTTGGACACCCCTATTAATCTTAAGCTTAATGTTTGATAAAAATTGGTGTTTTTGCAACAGCTATTTCAGTTTGTTATATCTAATAACTATTGGACACAGTAATGTTTCTGCCTTGAAATGAGGTTTATTGTACTGTGAGGCAGTGACCGGGATCGTTTACGAGGGACGTTATATTTCCCCCAGGATGTGTACAGAGACCTATTAAAGCCATTGGAGTGCATTGCAGTCACACACACAGCTGCGGCTGCAATGCAGGAATGAAGGTGAGCAATGACCTAGTCAGACTACCTGGCTAAGGCAGATTAAGTAAAATCCGGCAGGGCCTTCATTTCTTGGAGGAGGTCACAGGAGGCAGTGGGGCGGCCTCCTCCCTCCAACCCGGGTTTTCCAGTGGCTTTTGCCACAGGTCTTTAAAACTCCTGCACTAAGGATTAGTGTTGTTCTATGTTTGGACCGTGCTAGGAGCATAGCAGGAAAGCTCCACAGGATTGTGTGTAGCTGAACCCACGCCTGGGACGGCTCTGCACCTGTCAGGCTCTGTTCGGCCCGGCGCGGCCGTTGTCCCCGGCAACCATTGTTTATGGACTGATGTTACCCCGGCTGCGTACCGGAGGACTTTTCTGTTTAACCCGTGAGTTGCTGAATAAAAGCTGTTTAATTTGGACTTGCTTGGGTCACTGCCTCAGTTACTGCACGGTGTGAACACCGCCGCCTTACAGTTGGTTGGAGAATGCGGGCATTGTGACTGAGGTATACCCCCACCGGCAGCTTCATGACCCCAATCCGGCCGGCCATTTTTCAGCCTCACCCCGTGGACAAAATGGAGGAGTTGGTAAAGCAGCTGGTAATTACACAACAGCAGCAGCTGCAGTCTCAGCGACAACAGCAGGAGCAGTACCTGAGTCTCCAGCGGCAACAGCAGGAGCGGGAGCAACAGCACAATGAGCAACAGCAGCTATTGTACCAGCAGCAGCAAAAAACAAACGAACTGTTGCTGCAACAGATTTCTGCACTGCGGGAGACCTCGACGGCACCAGCCCCTGAACGTCGCAAGGCCCGAGACAGGGTTCGCTCAGCGTTGAGGAAGATGGGACCGGAGGACGACGTGGAAGCTTTCCTGACAGTTTATGAGCGCACAGCGGGGGCGGGAAAACCTACCCGCCGGCCAGTGGGCAGAAGTAGTAGCTCCGTTTCTGGTCAGCGATGCACAAAAGACCTACTTCGATCTCAGTCGGGAGGACGCCCAGGACTACCAGAGGCTCAAAGGTGAGATCCTTGCCCGACTGGGGGTTAATACATACGTGAGGGCTCAGCGTGTATTTTCATGGGCCTATGTGGAGACATGACCCGCGCGGTCTCAGGCTTATGACCTCCTGCAGCTGGTAAAGAAGTGGCTCCAGCCAGAGACTTTGTCTCCAGCCCAGATGGTGGAGAGGGTGGTGGTTGACCGGCTGGTAAGAACTCTGCCGACTGCTATCCAACGTTGGGTGGGGCAAGGCGACCCCATCACACTCGACCAGGTAGTCAGTTTGATCGAGCGCTACTCGGCCACTCAAGACTTTATTCGAGACTCCGCCCCCTCTCGGCTGTCACGTCGATCCCTGCCAACCCAGGAATCGGGAAAGGGGTCGCGTTCCTCTGCTGGGGACAGTCAGCACTGTACCCGTGCTGAAGGGGAACCCCGGAGTGAGAGTGGCAGGAGACCGGTTCCCTCCCAAACTGTCATAAGACCTAACAGTACTTCCACCCTTAGGTGCTGGCGGTGTCAGGGGCCGGGACATGTGATGGCTAATTGTCCCCTGACTACGGAACCCATGGACTGCGGATATAGCCGCCGGGTCTCAATGTATGCCCAGACCGTCTGCACAGCAATCCTCGACCCCCAGGACAGTGAACTCCAAATATGCCAGGTACTGGTTAATAGGTACCCTACGAAGGCTCTCCTGGACTCAGGGAGCCTCGTGACTCTGGTACATGGGTCACTGGTGGCAGGAGACAACCCCAGCGGACGGCAGGTCGAGGTTGTATGTATCCATGGGGACCTCCGAGAGTATCCAACTACGGAGGTAGTTTTGTCCACGCCATGTGGAGACATAAAACATGTGGTGGGAGTGGTAAAAAATCTTCCCTATGGGTCTGTGTTGGGAAGAGACTTGCCCCTGTTCTGGACTCTGTGGAAAAACAAAATCCATTCTCCCCTGGTAAAATGTATTACAGATGCTGTACCCGACGAACCTGCCGTAGGGGTGTCCCACATAAGGATAGAGTGTGACCCCGATAGGTTTCCCTTAGAGGTGCTGGCAGGAGAGGTGGAGGAGACCGCATCGATTCCCGAGCTGGAAGTGTCCAGGGCCACATTTGGGACAGCTCAGCTACAAGATCCCACCGTGACTCAGTTGCGGGAAAGGGTGCTAGAGGTAAACGGCGTAGCCCAACAGCCCAATGCAGATACAGTATTTCCACGCATGGTAGTCAGTGGTGAGTTGCTTTATAGGATAGATAAAATCAGGGACGAGGTTGTGGAACAGTTGGTAGCACCTCAGTCGTATCGTCGGGTGATTCTAGATTTGGCACACTCACACTTGCTGGGTGGCCACTTAGGGGAAAAAAAACTCTAGAACGTATCTTGCAGCGGTTCTTTTGGCCGGGAGTTTACGCGGAGGTCAAAAGGTACTGCGAATCCTGCCCCGAATGTCAGTTGACCTCACCCACTGCAAGTTTCCGTAGTCCATTGGTACCCCTGCCAGTAATAGAGGTACCTTTTGAATGGATTGCAATGGATTTGGTAGGGCCCATTGTAAAATCCGCCCGTGGCCACCAACACATACTGGTGGTCGTCGACTATGCCACCCGGTACCCGGAGGCTATACCACTACGCCACACCTCGGCAAAACTTATTGCCCGAGAACTGTTTGCCATGTTCTGTCGCCTGGGACTACCTAAGGAGATCCTGATGGATCAGGGGACCCCCTTTATGTCCAAGGTGACAAGAGAACTGTGCAAACTGCTAAAAATTAAACAATTGCGCACCTCGGTGTACCACCCTCAAACCGACTGGTTAGTAGAACGGTTCAATAGAACCCTCAAGTCCATGTTAAAAAAGGTGGTTTCTAAGGATGGAAGGGATTGGGACATGTTGCTACCCTATTTGATGTTCGCTGTCCGTGAGGTACCCCAGGCTTCCACAGGGTTCTCTCCCTTTGAGTTATTGTACGGCAGACACCCTAGGGGTCTGTTGGACGTAGCCAAAGAGACATGGAAACAAGAGCCGACTCCACATAAGAGTATAATTGAACACGTGGCTAGTATGCAGGACCGGATCGCGGCGGTCATGCCCATCGTGAAAGAACATCTGTTAGATGCCCAGGCAACCCAGAGGCGCACATATAATAAAAGAGCCCGAGTCAGGTCTTTTAACAAGGGCGATCGGGTATTAGTACTGGTACCCACAGCCGAGAGTAAGCTCATGGCCAAGTGGCAAGGGCCATATGAGATTCGAGAAAAGGTGGGGGAGGTAAATTACCGGGTGTATCAGCCCGGAAGGAGGAAACCTGAGCAGATTTACCATGTAAACCTGCTAAAGCCTTGGAAAGATCGAGAGTGTTTAGTTACAGACATCACTCCGGGCATATCACCAGAGAGTTCTCTACCTTCAGCCAGGGAAGTATCCAAGTGGGAGGTCAGGATAAGTGATGCCCTCACTAAACAGCAGCGACGGGAGGCTCGCTCCCTGGTGCAAAACAATACCGACGTGTTCTCAGAGCTACCAGGTAGGACTTCGGTTATCCAACATGACATTGTCACCGAACCTGGGGTAAGGGTGCGAATAAGACCGTACCGGGTGCCCGAAGCCCGGAGGCAAGCCATCACGGCTGAGGTAAAACAAATGCTTCAGTTAGGCGTCATAGAGGAATCACGGAGTGAGTGGGCTAGCCCCATTGTACTGATTCCAAAACCAGACGGATCATTACGCTTCTGTAATGATTTCCGGAAATTGAATGAAGTGTCAGAGTTCGACCTTTATCCAATGCCCCGGGTGGACGAGCTGATTGAGAGACTGGGGCAGGCCCAGTACTTTACCACGCTCGATCTCACCAAGGGTTACTGGCAGGTACCTCTCACAGATTCGGCGAAGGAAAAGACCGCCTTCGTAACTCCGGAGGGTCTATTTCACTATGTGGTCTTACCTTTTGGGTTACATGGGGCCCCGGCTACATTTCAGAGATTGATGGACATAGTGCTCAAGCCTCATCAGGAATACGCGTCCGCGTATCTAGATGATATCATCATATTTAGCACCGACTGGCAAACGCACCTAACACACGTACAAGCGGTGCTGGATTCTCTCAGAGCCACGGGGTTAACGGCAAACCCAAAAAAATGTGCGATAGGGCTGGAGGAAGCTCGATATTTGGGGTATGTGATAGGCCGAGGAGCTATCAAGCCCCAAATCAATAAAGTTGAGGCCATAAAAAACTGGCCTAAACCATCGAGTACAAAACAGGTGAGGGCGTTCCTTGGCATCCTGGGGTATTACCGCCGGTTTATACCTAATTTTGCCGGGCGAACGGCGGCCCTGACCGATCTCTTGAAAGGAAAAATAACGTAATGGTTCGGTGGAACCCTCAGGCAGAAGAAGCCTTTCAGTCCATGAAGTTGGCCCTGTGTGGACAGCCGGTCCTCATCAGCCCCAACTTCAATGAAACCTTCATTGTACAGACAGATGCCTCGGAGGTAGGACTAGGGGCGGTGTTGTCACAAAAAGTGAATGGTGAAGAGCACCCGGTCACCTACTTGAGTAGAAAACTTGTCCCGGCAGAGAAAAACTATAGCGTGGTAGAGAAGGAGTGTTTGGCTATTAAGTGGGCCTTGGAATCACTACGTTATTATTTACTCGGGCGTCAGTTCCGCTTGGTGATGGACCACTCACCCTTGGTATGGATGAGGAATGCCAAGGAGAGGAATGCGCGAGTCACCAGGTGGTTCCTGTCACTGCAAAATTTCAGTTTCTCTGTAGAACATCGCCCTGGGAAGTTGCAAGCAAACGCGGATGCCCTGTCCCGGGCACCCTGTATGGTGGCAAATGTTCAACCTCCCAAGTTTGAACAGAGGGGGGGGATATGTGAGGCAGTGACGGGATCGTTTACGAGGGACTTTATATTTCCCCCAGAATGTTTACAGAGACCTATTAAAGCCATTGGAGTGCATTGCAGTCACACACACAGCTGCGGCTGCAATGCAGGAATGAAGGTGAGCAATGACCTAGTCAGACTACCTGGCTAAGGCAGATTAAGTAAAATCCGGCAGGGCCTTCATTTCTTGGAGGAGGTCACAGGAGGCAGTGGGGCGGCCTCCTCCCTCCAACCCGGGTTTTCCAGTGGCTTTTGCCACAGGTCTTTAAAACTCCTGCACTAAGGATTAGTGTTGTTCTATGTTTGGACCCTGCTAGGAGCATAGCAGGAAAGCTCCACAGGATTGTGTGTAGCTGAACCCACGCCTGGGACGGCTCTGCACCTGTCAGGCTCTGTTCGGCCCGGCGCGGCCGTTGTCCCCGGTAACCATTGTTTATGGACTGATGTTACTCCGGCTGCGTACTGGAGGACTTTTCTGTTTAACCCATGAGTTGCTGAATAAAAGCTGTTTAATTTGGACTTGCTTGGGTCACTGCCTCAGTTACTGCACGGTGTGAACACCGCCGCCTTACAGTACTAACAGAAAATGTGCAATCTGCATCCAAACAAAATTTGACAGGTGCATAAGTATGGGCACCTCACCAGAAAAGTGACATTAATATTTAATAGATCCTCCGTTTGCAAAAATAACAGCCTCTAGTCGCTTCCTGTAGCTTTTAATGAGTTCCTAGATCCTGGATGAAGGTATTTTTGACCATTCCTCTTTACAAAACAATTCCAGTTCAGTTAAGTTTGATGGTCGCCGAGCATGGACAGCCCTCTTCAAATGATTCCACAGATGTTCAATGATATTCAGGTCTGGGGACTGGGATGGCCATTCCAGAACATTGTAATTGTTCCTCTGCATGAATGCTTGAGTAGATTTGGAGCGGTGTTTTGGATCATTGTATTGCTGAAAGATCCATACCCTGCGTAACTTCAACTTTGTCACTGATTCTTGAACATTATTGTCAAGAATCTTCTCATACTGAGTGGAATCCATGCGTCCCTCAACTTTAACAAGATTCCCGGTGCCGACATTGGCCACACAGCCCCAAAGCATGATGGAACCTCCACCAAATTTTACTGTGGGTAGCAAGTGTTTTTCTTGGAATGCTGTGTTTTTTTGACGCCATGCATAATGCCTTTTTGTATGACCAAACAACTCAATCTTGGTTTCATCAGTCCACAGGACCTTCTTCCAAAAAGAAATTGGCTTCTCCAAATGTGCTTTTGCATACCTCAGCTGACTCTGTTTGTGGCGTGCTTGCAGAAACGGCTTCTTTCACAACACTCTCCCATACAGCTTCTCCTTGTGCAAAGTGCGTTGTATAGTTGACCGATGCACAGTGACACCATCTGCAGCAAGTTGATGCTGCAGCTCTCTGGAGGTGGTCTGAGGATTGTCCTTGACTGATCTCACCATTCTTCTTCTCGGCCTTTCTGATGTTTTTCTTGGCCTGCCACTTCTGGCCTTAACAAGAACTGTCCCTGTGTTCTTCCATATCCTTACTATGTTCCTCACAGTGGAAACTGACAGGTTAAATCTCTGAGACAGCTTTTTGTATCCTTCCCCTGAACAACTATGTTGAATAATCTTCAGAGGAGATTCAAACAGGAGAACAACTTGCAAGTGGCCACTTTAAGTAGCTTTTCTCATGATTGCATACACCTGGCTATGAAGTTCAAAGCTCAATGAGGTTACAAAACCAAAAAAAGTGCTTTAGTAAGTCAGTAAAAAGTAGGTAGGAGTATTTAAAACAAGAAAATGATAAGGGTGGCCATACTTATGCACCTGTCAATTTTTGTTTGAATGCAGATTGCACATGTTCTGCTAGTACAATAAACCTCATTTCAAGGCAGAAACATTACTGTGTCCAGTAGTTATTAGATATATCAAACTGAAATAGCTGTTGCAAAAACACCAATTTTTATTAAACATTAAGCTTAAGACTAATAGGGGTGCCCAAACTTTTTCATATAACTGTATTTGTCTGTTTTAATCTGTGGCATTTTTTCCATTTTTGCTTTTCTCTGTTCTCTGCCTTGCTGGTGTGAGTTCAGCTGGGTTCCCTGCTGAGACCTGTGCTGGACTCTGTTTTCCTTTGCCACAGCTTATGTCAGTCTTTTCTTATTTCTAGTCCCCTGTTATTTCAGTATCTGTTGTTTTGTGTCTAGTTCACACCAGAGTTCTGATTTAGTGGGGGAGAGGTCGTGTGGCCTCAGTATTTATGCATATCAGACGTGTTGGAATTTTTCTTAGGGTTTTTGCGGGATTGCAGACAATATCCTTTCCTGTCCTGTTCTATCCAGACAGTTTTGGCCCCAGCATTTGCTTACTCTATTTTCTGCCTGTGTTTTGTACTTCATCTGTCTCACCGGCAATATATGTTTGGGGGCTATCTATTCCTTTGGGGCTCTACTCCGGGGCAGTTTAGCTTTACCCTTTCTCTCTTTAGGCTTAGTTAACTCTTTGGCTGTGTCGAGGCGTCTAGGGCATCGTAGGTACTGTACATCCCACGGCTAATTCTAGTTGTGTTGTCAGTTTAGGGGACTGCAATCTGCTAAGTTACCAACCTCTCTAGGTGTCTGGTTGCCTAGCCTATTTTTCTATTATCCTGCTCGTTACTGAATCATAACAGAATACAGCACTTCGTCCGAGTGCTGCCCTGTCACCGAAGAAAATTTTTAAAAAAAATCTAATTTCTGTGTCTGTAAATCCCCTAAACCTAATTGAGTACCCCCATTCTGTGTCTTCTCCCTTGTCGGATTTCTTTTTTTTTTTTTAGAATTTTTTTTTTTATTATTATTTTCAGTTACTGTTAGGGTCAAGCTTATTAGGGTTAGGAATAGGCTTAGTATTTTCAAAAGTAACAAAAAAATATATATATTAAAAAAAGTAATAGTGTTAGATTAGGTTTAGGGCTAGTAGTGTTAGATTAGGGTTAGTTTTTTTGTTAGGCAGGGGTATAAAATAAAGCAACGGCTCGTAGAACATACAGCACGGAGCAAGCGTACAGCCTGCTTTGCTCCAACAGTGAAACTGAATCTGCCTATGAAGCGCAGCAATTTTTAGCAAGTGATGACGACTCTTCCTCCATGGGATCCCACAGCCTGATGGTAGCGAAATTGGTCGTCACTGCTGCAGCTTCAGAGGCAGGACCAAGTATCACAGTCCCCCCACTGCTGTGGTATCACGACAGAGCATTTTTGACTCAAACTCCCCCTGTTTAGCAGGCCCTGGAATAAAATTAAATATCACTAATTTTACCCCGTTTGATTTTTTCCAAATTTTTATTACCCCTGAAGCCCTACAGTTGATAGACCACCAAAACAGTTTATTTGTCTGAAAATATATTTCACAAAAACTAACTGCCTTTCATTCCCGTTCCTGGATCCCCACAAATGTCCCTGAAATAAAAAACATGGGGTTAGTAAAAAATAAAAACTCTGTTCCTACTGAGCACCAAAATCTGTCCGCAGCACCGCTGTATTTGCAGTTGTAATGTCCCAAGCCCGTTTTGAAGCTCTAATGAGATTCCTCCATTTTAATGATAATTCCCAAGCCCCCCCAAGAACTGACCCAAATTACGATCGCCTACACAAATTGAGACCCCTAATTTCCCTCCTACAGCATTCATTTCTAAATTAATATACTCCAGAGCAAATTGTGTCAGTCGATGAGTCCTTGATGAGTTTCAAGGTCCGTCTGTCATTCCGCCAATTCATCCCTTCTCAGTGAGCCAAATACGGCATCAAACTGTACAAAATGTGCGAGAGCAGTTTTGTCCTGAACAAAAAATCCCAAGGAACGCTCACTTTCATCCAGTTCCAGGAGAAAGTGGCTGAGTGTCTCATATTTGACTCAATGGCACAGGAGGAAGCTTTTGAGTCTGAGGATGCCCGGAAACTTGCAGAGAGCCATTTTCTTTGCCTCGTCCCTGCCACTCACAAGCAAAAGTATCCCCCAAAAAATGCCAGGTTTGTAGGAAGCACGGTAGAAGGAGTGATTCTCGGTACTATTGCCCATGTGTCCATCCCAACCTGGCCTTTGTATCTCCCCATGTTTTGAGACCTACCACACATCTTACAATTATTGTTTTGTTTTTTTTGTTTGTTTTTTACAATTATTGTTTTGTTCCACAAAAAAACAAGCTGCCACACAAGTCCGTCAGTGGAAAAATTACAAGGTTATAGCTCTCAGAATAAAGCAAGGCAAAAACAATTATTTTTTCTATAAAAGTGTTATTTGTGTAAAAGCGCAAAGACAGAAAAGAATGACATAAATGTGCTTTTGTTGTAATTGTACTGACCCGAAGAATAAAGCTGCCTTATCAATTTTACCACATGCGAAAAAACAACTCCCTGAATTGCTGTTTTTCGTTCATTCTGCTTCCCAAAAATCGGAATAGAAAGCGATAAAAAAATGTCATGTGTCCTAAAATGGTACAGTGTCAACTTATCCGCAAAAAACAAGCCATAACATGACTGTCAGCAGAAATGTGGAAAAATTATAGCTCTCAAAATATGCCGATGCTTTTTGCAAAAAAAGCATCTTTTAGTGTGTGACAGCAGCCAAACATAAAAAAAATATATAATCTGGTATCGCTGTAAACGCACCGACCCAAAGAAAAAAGTCACCTAATCACTTATACCACATGTGGAACGGTGTAGAAATAAATAAAACCAATTTTTCACCTGCTCTTGATTTTTTCATTCTGTCTCACAAACATCGCAGTAAGACTCGGCTAACATTTATCCTGCGCTCTACTCTGAGCGCTTACACCGGGTTTCCGTGTTAATCTTTGAAATACGCGATTCAGACGAAACCCCTGGCAGAAGATTCCTTATAATGAGGCAGGTGAAGTAATTTTGGGCATTGTCTGTCCTATGAACCATCTATGTACGTCTTTTTAGGTGTGCATAAAAGTTCCGTCGGACACAATTTTGTGCATTTCTAAAAATAAGGACAGCACTGAACAGAGTCCAATGTACCTTTGCTGCCTCATTATAGTTAATAGATCTCTCTGGGGTTTCTTCTGAATCACGTCAATGTAAGTGTTCAGCGTAGAGCGCCTGATAAATGTGATTCCAAATGTTATATAAGATTTTCCCAACTAAATCTTCAACTCAACCCACAAAAAAAGGTTCAGGTTCACAATCTGTCAATTTAAATATAGGGGGCTTCCTCCTTACTGGTACTACAAAGACTCTGAAACTCTAGAAAAGCGCTATGGTTCCTAACACCCCAAAAGAAATCCAACAAATTCTGCCCTTTTAAATCCAAATGCCCCTCTCCCTTCTGAGTCCTACATAATGCCATATACACATAAACCACACTTAGCATCCACATGTTTTGCAGGGGTATAATTTGCAAAATGGATTCACTTACGTGGGCATTCTGCTCTTCTTGCACTTAGGGGTTCTGTATATTGAGTCTGCAAACTATTCTAGGAAAATCTGCACACCAGGAGGCAAATAGTGCTCCGTCCCTCCCAAGTCTTGCCGTGTGGCTAAGCAGAAATTTGTGTGACAAATTTTGGTGCCAACTTTTGTCTATTTCCCTGTGTGAAAATGTAAAATCTGGGGCTAAAACTAAATTTTTTGTGTAATAATGTAATTATTTTTTCTTCACTGCCCAATGGTATAAAATTCTGTGACACATCCGTGGTGTCAGTATGATCACTGCACCCTTAGATTAATTACCATATTTTTCGGACCATAAGATGCACTTTTTCACAAATTTTTTTGGGGGAAAATGGAGGTGTGTCTTATAGTCGTAATGTACTTACAGTTAGCGTGGTGGCAGCAGGAGTCGGGCGATTCTTCCGGTGATCTCGCTCCCATTTCAGCCTGGTGTGGCGGTTTCAGCGGTGCTCGGTGCTGCGGTGGGAGCTGGCGACATGATGCAGCAGTTTCAGCAGTGCTCGGTGCTGTGCGGGTCTCTGGAGACATGGTGCTGCAGTTTTGGCGGTCCTCAGTGCTGCGGGGGCTGCGGCGACGTTATGTGAAAGCCCGAAGCCCCCGCAGTTCTATGCAATATATATATGCAGAAAACTGTCTAGACTGAGTTCCTCACTGAGAAGACTAGAGCATAAACCTATGACCCCTTTAACGGGTTAAAACCTTTAATGTCAGTAGTTACAACCTATCATCTGCAATCCCTATATACTGTATATTCATATGTTTCTGTATATTATGATAACAGACTTGGATGTTAGATTTGTATTGATTGTGACTAGAGATGATCAATTCTGCCAAGATTCGAATTTGTCAAATTGCTTTTTTACAGAAAAAGACCATTTGCATCAAAGTTATTCTCTGAGAGTTAAATGCACCTTATTATGCTCTAGAGTGGGGGACCCCAGAGCTTATTAACTGTAGGAAAAAAAAAATTCTTGCGTCACTTCTCACCTGTCACTCTGTCCTCGCCGTTCGAGTCTTCGCACCTCTTGTTTTCCCTAATCTTTTGGGCCTCATCACTCAAGTCAAAGACTTCTGGCTTGTCAATGCTTTGGACATTACTGTTTGCCGGGCCATTAATCCCTTTGCTGAGTTGCTTTAAGCAAGTTGCGAGATGCAGTGACGGACGGGAGGCAGAGCAAGGGTTAACAGATTTATTGACAGGGGAATACTCTATGCAGGGAGGTAATGGGTTAAACAGAGAAAGGGCGGTAAGGGATAAAGGTCCAGATAACGGCATGTCGGTTGCACAGTTATTGTGTCAGCTATTTCTTCAACTGTAGTTGCTCCTTGATGGTAGCGCCGACAACAGCTGGCACGGTGCTTGTCTAAGTAGGTCCTGGTGATAATGGAGGTCTGTATTCTGGCGGCAGTGGTCTGTACCTTCCACTGGGCCCTTAGTCCATATACTGATGTGGCTGGAGGAGCATGGGCCACGGCACTATCTGAGCCTGACATGGCTCCTGCATGACTTTCCTCACAGTCTGTCAGCGGTGGCGGTGCTTGGGCGCAGGCCTACGCTGTACAGTTTCTCTGGGACGGAGAACTCACTGGACCCTGCTGCAGTGACTGATAAGGGTACGCACCACAGTCCTGTACGAGCCCAACATGGCTTGGTAAATATTTACTGGCAAAGTCAGGGTGCAAGTGTCTGTCCTGTCCCCGGTCACTCTTATGGGGCACATGTGCTGTACTCATGGACACGGAATATTCGGCACCTTGCTTTCTGGTAGTCACCGGTCTCACACTGCACGTCCCTTTTTCTCTGGTCCCCGCAGCTGGTGACGGGAGATGGCGGACGCTGACCTGCGTGTGCCTAGTGCTCCCAGTACGGAGCACTTCTCTACCCGGCTGCTGCTGAACACCTGACTTCACTCTTTGCAGTGGTCCCTCTCTCTGGATCACTGCAGCACTTCAGGCTTCTCTCTTTCTCTGGTGCGGCCCCTTTGTAGTAGGTGGGGGCTGCACCACCTCACAAAAGCTTCCCCCGGGAACAGAGGATGCAGCCTCAACAGTTCCGGACCCGGCATGCAGGTACCCGCGGTCCGGTCGTCCCTCTTACATTGCAAAAAAATCCGCATTCTGAAGAGCACAAACTTTTTTGTAGAAATCTATGAGAATTACGTTCCATTAGAATAAATTTGCTCATCTCTGATTGTGACTCCGTAGCATCAAAATGTCCAAAGTGACCAGACATTGTCCATGTGAGCTCCTTCCGTGCTTTTGTTGTGTATGATTTCTGTAAATGCTAACAGATCTGTATAACATGCATTTATTATACCTACTTATAATGGATAATATTGTATTAATTGGATTACAGGCAGAACAAAGAAGTTCATCATTGTTTGGTTCCACCGCTGCCCAAGCAGATATCCCAAGATTTTCAGGTTTTCAAATTGGTGTCCCTCCACCTCCGCCCCCCATGGTATGTATGTGTGTGCTCACAATGTTTCATACATTTCTCTTACATTTCACAGTAGCAGGACAGCAACAAAAATAACACAAAAAGTGACATATTTAGCTAGAGAGGAACGAGCAGAGAAGACTCCACTCCATTCAGACAGATCAGAGAATCGGCTCCATAATGGGTCTCTTTAGGCAACAGCTATGAGGGCTCTTAAGGGTAAGACGAAACTGAACGGCATTGGTGCAACCGCACAACAGCTGAAAATCTCAAAGGACAGCGGCTGCTGAGGGTTTTTTATTCATTTAATCAAGGGGCACATAGTTTAACAAAATAAATTATTCCTCTATTTTTATGATGAATGTGCCATTTTGCTAAATCTTGTGCCCCTTCAGCCATTCATTTTTTCATTCCCTTTTTTTGCTACATGTATGATTTTTGTGAATACAGCACTTCGTCCGAGTCCTGCCCTGTCACCGAAGAAAAAATTTAAAAAAATCTAATTTCTGTGTCTGTAAATCCCCTAAACCTAATTGATTACCCCCCCATTCTGTGTCTTCCCCTTTGTCAGATTAAATTTTTTTATAGAATTTTTATTTCTTTTATTATTTTCAGTTACTGTTAGGGTCACGCTTATTAGGGTTAGGAATAGGCTTAGTTTTTTCAAAAGTAGCAAAATATATATATATATATATGTATATATATATATATATATAAAAAAAATAATAGTGTTAGATTAGGTTTAGGGCTAGTAGTGTTAGATTAGGGATAGTTTTTTTGTTAGGCAGGGGTATAAAATAAAGCAATGGCTCGTAGAACATACAGCACGGAGCAAGCGTACAGCCTGCTTTGCTCCGACAGTGAAACTGAATCTGCCTCTGAAGTGCAGCAATTTTCAGCATGTGACGACGACTCTTCCTCCATGGGATCCCCAGCCTGATGGTAGCGGAGTCAGTCGTCACTGCTGAAGCTTCAGAGGCAGGACCAAGTATCGCAGTCTTCCCACTGCTGTGATATCACGACAGAGCATTTTCCACTCAAACTCCCCTGTTTAGCAGCCCCTGGAATAAAATTAAATATCACCAATTTTATCCCCTTTGATTTTTTCCAAATTTTTATTATCCCAAAAGCCCTACAGGTGATAGACCACCAAACCAATTTATTTGCCCGAAAATACATTTCACAAAAACCAACTGTCTTTCATTCCCGTTCCTGGATCCCCAAAAATGTCCCTGAAATCCAAAACATGGGGTTAGTAAAAAAAAAAACCATTCTGTTCCTACTGGGCATCAAAATCTATCCACAGTACCACTGTATTTGCAGTTGTCATGTCTTGAGCCCGTTATGAAGCCCTAATGAGATTCCTCCATTTTAATAATTCCCAAGCCCCCCAAGAACTGACCCAAACTACTATCGCCTACACAAATTGAGACCCCTAATTTCCCTCCTACAACATTCAGTTATAAATTCATATACCCCAGAGCAAATTGTGTCAGTCGATGAGTCCTTGATGAGTTTCAAGAGCCGTCTGTCATTCCGCCAATTCATCCCTTCCCAGCGAGTCCAAATACAGCATCAAACTGTACAAAATGTGCAAGAGCAGTTTTATCCTGAACAAAAAAATCCCAAGAATATTTTCATCAGTAAATCACATTTTACCCCATTTCACAATTAATTTCAGGACCTGATCAAACATATACCAAACTACTATTCAGACAAATTCTCGTCCACATGCCCGCTTCTGTATTCTCCAGAATGTGGACCCCACAAATGTTCTTCAAAAAAGTCAGATCATCTGACAATTAATTCCAGGACTGTATTACTCACATAAACATTTTGGACCATTCATCTTAGTCTGACCTTTTTTACGACTGTGTTTTGCTGAACAAAATTTTTGTTTTCTTTTATATTACTTCTATATTTTTTATATTGGTAGTACAGGCATGCACATTTTATTGGAGGATCTCTAATAATGAGGCTGTTCCATACTTATACACTATGGGCTTTACATCATGGTTCTTACCGAACCTCCTGTACCAGGCAGTACTTTCAGGATTCTGTAGGGGATTGGTTGTTTTGTGCACATAGCGTTTCCTATTTTGGAGGGTGGGATCTTGCTATGGTGTACCACGTCTATTGGTATCTTCATCTCTCATATAGGGATTGATGGAGCTAAACGGACGTTGTACGACCAGTCTGTCATTCTAGCCCTGCTGTGTTCTTTCATCTTTGGAACAAACTCCGCTTTTCCACAGATTTAGTTCCTTTTTATTCCACATTTTTCCCTTCATTTCAGTACAGCTTCTTCTTCCTGCTACAATATACGCAATTGCAAGACACCTGTTTTGTTAGCAAGACCAAGTTTTATACTCAGCAAATGTTTTTTAGGGGTATGCCTCCCTCTGTGAGTAATAATTCCTAGCAGGATTTTCTTTCCTATTATTATAGGCAAAGTCGTGTGTCCAGTACTCACATTGATGCCATATTGGATGTATTTTTGAACACTGAAAAAGTAGTATAATAAAATTTGAGGTGTGTTCTTTATAACCTACAAAAGATTCCTAAGAAACAAAAAAGTGCAAATTGTACATTTTCAAACTTATGTTGCAAAATAGTGACATCAAACTACTCACTACCTCCCTAGATAAATGCATTAGAGGGTATAATTTAAAAAAAAAAGACATTTATGGGGATTTCTGTTGCTCTTGAACCACACTGGCTCAGCAAATATGACAATGTATTCCAAATGGAGCCAAACTTGTGTTCTGTTAGAATCTATATAGTTTGACCATCCGCCATCTTGTTGTGGTTTCTGGCTGCTGGTCTTTTTCCCTTGGTGCTGGGCTTGTCGTTGGTCATGTGATTGTATCACCCTTTATTACCCTGCACCTGCCTCTCAGTCCTTGCTGGACAGCAGTGTTTATCCGCTTGAGTTCCGGCTAGGAGCTTTGATAGCTTTGTGTTATACTTTGTGCAGCTCTGGGAACTCTAGTTCTGCTTGCTTAGTCTTTTTGTTTTTTTCCTTTTGTCTCTGCAGCTTTCTCTATTTCCCTGCTAGGAGGTCACCTGTTTTTGTCCCTAGGTCTTTCAGGGATTCCCGTAGGTAAATATTGGCACAGTTCAAGGGAGGTGCACCAGTAGGTTCCCAAGCCGTATCATGTATATCAAAAAACTGGGCACAGTTTTTTGATATACATTTCAGGGATTCCCATCTCCCCATCTTTAGGTCTTCACTTGAATCTAGACTAGTGTGTAGCCCTGGTACACAATACCAGGAGGATGAGTGGAGAGGTAAAGGTTAAGTGTTCTTCATGTCATCATGTACCTTCGGACACGCCCAGTAGGGGTGTGGAAGGGAGTGTCAGTAGGAGAGAGTGTGTCCAGACTTAGGAGAGACAAGACGTCTTAGGGACTCTGCTCTATCTTCAGCTTCAAATCGTGGAGTCTAGTATAGGTACTTTAACGTACCCGAGCCTAGTCAAAGCTGTGCCCCACTGGAAACAGGCTGAAATATCTCCTGAGAACTGAGCAAGTCGAAGGGCAAAAGTGGAAGAAAGCAAGGAAGTGCTATAGGTGAAGAATACCTGCACGAATCTACCGGTTACTGGGGACCGAAGGATCATCTTTGTTTCAAGCAAGGTGATAAGATAACTAGAAATCTACCGGACCCTAGGTCGCGGCGGATAAGCCCAAATAGTCAGTACGTAACTGGGGTCAGAGGGAAGTGAGGACCGTGAGTCAGTGCACGACAATATAGGAAATCATCTTTCTCACAAAAAGGCTCCAACCACAACACTGATCGGGCAGAACAGCTAAAGATTAGCTGGAATCATAGAGAGGACTACGCTTCAGGCTGGTCGTACTCAGCTTCATTGGAGTTAAAGGAGGCCCCTAACTTGCTTAACCGTTTGCCTCAAAGCTCATCCTCCATCAACCCCATCAGCCTCCCTGGGACCTGCTTTACCATTCTGCAAGTAAAGGTATGGAAAGACTTTGACTGTGTGAGACTGAGTTATTACTGCATGCCTGCACAATCCCTACCTAACTACCGACCTGAGGGAAGAGTCCCACCTGTAGGGGACCCGACATCTAGCTGCCTCACCATCCCCTCAGAGATCTATAGCAGCGCTGGTACAAATTACCAGAATACTACAGGTGGCGTCACGAACTGTATATAGTTATCCCCTGTAAATATTCCCAACAACAACATACGCCAGACCGCCCGGGCCACAGACCGAGCCACAGCTACCTGTGACAAAATCCCCATAGACTTCTACGGGCTCGGCTCTGAGTACCCCATTGCCCTGGTAACCCACAATTGTGGTGGCGGGTCGACACAACTATTTGGCGTCACGAACAGGATACGAAACTCGCAGAATTGCGAGCCCTGCGTGCCTATGTAACTGTTTGAGTGAAAAAGACTGTTGCTGTTGTTTGGCGCTAAAATCCGCCATTTTGCCGCCATATTCGCGCCCTCAGGCGCTGGAGAAGAAGGTGGGCGTACCTGTAAAAGCGCGCTGTTGCCTGGCTCCGCCCCCGGCTCTGACTCATCGGCAGGTCCTGCGACAGGAAGTGAACGCTCTGACATCAGAGCGCCTGCGACGAAGGTCCTGTTCCCACTGCGGTGCCTGTGAAGTAGCAGCGTCTGAAACCGGTAGGCTCCGTTTAACCAAGGGGGCGCTAAGATGTCACAACAACAGGCTGACAGTGCGGCCCCGGCCGGAGGGCTTAATCCCGCACCGTCTGGTATTGTAGCGCCAGATGGAGGCGCAGGCCCAGCACCTAGTCCGGTAGTCCCGATCATGCCACTAACGCTTCCATATATGCCTGGGGCGAAATGGCTTCCCCAGTACAGCGGTGAGCCAGGCACATTATCAGGCTTCAAGCGGAAGTTAAGCAGCCTATTGGAAATGTACTCCATGCCTGAGAAACAAAAAGCTGCTGTGTTAATAGGGCAGTTAACTGGCGCTGCTGAGAGGGAAGTGGAGACTTGGGATACCGTTGATCTGGAGTCGGTACCTGCGATTTTCCTTAAACTAAATGCCATATTTGAAGACCGCACAGAAACGGATCTCCGGATGGCCTTCTATCACTGTTCACAACAGCCAGGTGACAGCATCCGGGACTATGCTTGCCGATTGCAAGGAGCCCTGAAAGCACTCAAGCAAGTTAACAATTTAAATGCTCTCCATGAGAATAAGATGTTGAAAGAACAGTTTATACAGGGATTGAGATCCCCAGAGGAACGCAGAACTGTAAATTGGTGGTCCTTAGATCATCCGGATGCTACCTTTGATGCCCTAAAGGACATGGCAATAAAAGGGCTGCGGCCCCTGGGCAAACCTGAGGTGGCCACCCAACATCATCAGGGTGAAGTCACTCCGGAACCGGCAGTAACCCCCTGTTCCCCGCTAGTGGCTGAAGCCAAAGCGCAGGTGACATCTCCTAGTGAATTGGACTGTCTGCGCTCAGAGGTGCGCCAGCTGACTAAAAATCTGGCTGCTGTTATGAGTGCCCTGCAACTGCGGAAAGAAGAGGAAGGAAAAATCTTGCTAGCGGACTGCCCAGAAGACGTCCCGTGGATGCACCGGAGAAGAAAGAAGACGTCGCCCCCCCGGAGGAGGACAACGCCACCCCCAGGAGCAACCTCTGATCAACACCCTTCTCGTCGAGAGATCGTCTGTTTTCGCTGCAACCGAAAAGGTCATTTGTCTCCACAGTGTCCTTTAAACGGGCAGAACCTGGGTCCAAGGGCCAACACCCAGGAGAATACCCGCCAGGCCCCCTAGACTGGAACCGCAGGTATGTGGGCGGGCGACCCTACCTGTCCATTATTTTAGATGGGATTGCTGTTCCAGCATTGCTAGACACTGGGTCTCAAGTCACCCTCATACCTGATGCCCTATATACCAAGTACTGGTCAATGGACGATCTTAAACCCCCGAGCCTTGACTTTACCGTGTATGCTTCTAATGGTCTTCCTGTAGAAGTACTTGGAACAAAATGTGTAGATGTAAAGGTGGGAAGAGAGGAGTTGAAAGACCAGGGACTTCTGGTAGTGAAGACTGTAAATGAGGAGAATGGTCTAAATATAATATTGGGTACTAATGTTATTGGTAATTGTTTGGAAGAAGTAGTGTTCTTGCTCCAACAGCTCGCTGAGATTGCCCGACCAAGGCAGAGAGGAGTCATCCAAAGAGAGATCCGGGCCCTGGTGTGTCAGCAACAAGCGAAGCTTACCGACGGTGAAATTGGTAATGTACGGGTCACTGACTCAGTTCCTATTGTGATACCCCCAATGAGTGAAATGATCATTTGGTGCAGGGCAGCCATAGGTCTGAGAGGACAGAATTACCAAGCTGTAGTAGAACCCCACCATTCAGAACATAGACCTACACTTATGACTGCTAGAGGAGTAGTAGAAGTGGTGAATGGAAGAGTACCTGTACGGCTTCTCAATTGGGGAGATGATGAGGTAAATTTACCCCGTTATGCAACCATTGCTAAACTTCATGCTGTCGATAATAATTCCATTCTCCCGGCTGAGTCCTTAGACTCCTGTCAAATAGAGGAGGACAATGACCCAGCAACTCAGGTGGCGGAATGGTGTCAGCAGCTCCATGTTGGGACGGACACCACTCCCGCTCACCAGAAGCAAGGGGTATTACGGGTGGTGCATGAGTACGCCCAAGTGTTTAGCAAAAATCCACTTGATTTTGGGATCATTAAGGGAGTACAACATCATATCCCTACAGGCAGCCATCCTCCCATCAAAGAGCGGTATAGGCCCATACCTCCAGCTCATTATCAGAAGGCTAAAGAAATGTTGAATGATATGAAGAAAGCTGGGGTGATAAGGGATAGTTGTAGTCCCTGGGCAGCCCCTCTAGTTCTGGTTAAAAAGAAAGATGGTAGTATGAGAATGTGTGTGGATTACAGGCAGGTGAACCGCATAACACACAAGGATGCATACCCGCTACCACGTATAGAGGAATCATTAGCTGCTCTGAAAACGGCTAACTACTTTTCTACCCTTGATCTGACTAGTGGTTACTGGCAAGTGGCTGTGGCTGAGGAGGATCGTGAGAAAACGGCTTTCACCACCCCAATGGGGCTCTGTGAGTTCGACAGAATGCCGTTTGGACTCAGTAGTGCCCCAGGAACATTTCAGAGAGTGATGGAAAACTGTCTGGGACATCTCAATTTTGAAACCGTGCTGCTATACCTAGACGACGTTATCGTGTATTCCAAGACCTATGAGGACCATCTGAAGCACCTGGCAGAAGTGTTTGAGTCCCTGTCCAGGTACGGGATGAAGTTGAAACCCTCAAAATGCCATCTACTCAAGCAGAAGGTACAATACTTGGGGCACATCGTCAGTTCGGAAGGAGTAGCGCCGACCCAGAGAAAGTCACTGCCATCCAGAAGTGGCCGGAGCCGAAGAACCTTAAGGAAGTGCGACAGTTCCTGGGACTAACGGGTTACTACAGGAGATTCGTGAAAGATTACACGAAGAAGGCAGCTCCTTTACAGGACCTCCTAGTAGGACAATCTTTAAAGAGCAGAAACCCTCCCTTTAATTGGGGTAAAGAACAGCTGAAGCATTCCAAAAGATGAAAGAGATCCTTACAGGTGATGAGATCTTAACCTATCCTGATTACAGCCAACCGTTCCTGTTGTACACCGACGCCAGTAATGAAGGGTTGGGAGCCGTTCTCAGTCAGAAGCAGAATGGACAAGAAAAAGTCATCGCATATGCTAGCAGAAAACTCAGGCCAACTGAAAGGAATCCGGAAAATTATAGCAGCTTCAAGCTAGAGTTTCTGGCGCTGGTCTGGGCCATTACTGAAAGATTTAAGCACTATCTGGCCTCCAATAAGTTCACTGCGTACACAGACAACAACCCGTTAACGCACCTGGAAACCGCCAAGCTGGGTGCCATGGAGCAGCGATGGATGGCTCGGTTGTCCAATTACCAGTTTACTATCAAGTACCGGGCAGGTCGAAAGAATGCTAATGCTGATGCGTTGTCCCGAATGCCGCATGACTCTGACACGGAAGAAGAATCGGACGACCTGGAAGAAATTGAGCTACCCGCGTTCCATCGAAATGGGGTAGTCCACGAGCATCAAGTCCACAGAAAGCAAAATGGTGCCACATTAAATCCTTTACCCCATCACAGCTGGAAAGAGACTCAGGACAGTGATCCAGTGGTCAGCCACATCAAGGAGTTGTTAAAGCAAGAAGGCTCCTCTTTGGAAAAGGATGCACCTATGCCCGCCAAGCTCCTGTGGAACGAGAGAAGCAGGTTGTTCCTGTACCGTGAGAAGTTGTGCAGAAGATACGTCAACCCCAGAACCCATGAAATGGTCTGGCAAATAGTGGTCCCAAAGACAGACGTCCCAATGGTGTTGGAAGCGTACCACGATCAAGCAGGACACTTTGGCTGGAGGAAGCTGGAGACCCTGTTGAGATGCCGGTTCTACTGGGTAGGGATGCGCAGCTCCATCGAGAGGTGGTGTCGGAACTGTGGACCCTGTGGTCTCAGAAGAAAGGACTACGGAAGTCAGAAGGCCCCCCTGCAACCTATCCGGACGACTCGTCCCCTGGAGATTGTGGCCCTGGACCACGTCAAACTGTCACCGAGTAGATCTGGATACTCATACGCCTTGACCATGGTGGACCATTACTCCAGATTTCTGGTAGTCGTTCCAGTGAAAGACCAGACTGCAGTGACGGCAGCGAAGACCTTTCAAGCAAGCTTCTGCAGACCGCATGGGTATCCCGAGCAAGTCTTAACCGATCAGGGACCTGCTTTTGAAGCCGATTTATTCAAGGAATTCTGTCATATGTACGGGTGCAAGAAAATAAGAACAACACCATATCACCCTCAAACCAACGGTCTTTGTGAAAAGATGAACCATATTGTCCTTGACTTGTTGAGATCCATACCGTTGGAAGACAGGAATCGATGGCCGGATTTACTACCTGATTTGGTTGATTTGTATAATCATATACCTGTAAGCTCAACTAACTGCACTCCAGCCTATCTGATGAGAGCAAGGCCTGGAAAACTACCAATGGACCTAGAACTTGGAGTGGTAGAACCGGAGGCAGACGACGCTGTTGAAAACTGGGACGTCAATCGGCAAGAGCAATACAGAAGAGTACAAATCTGTGTAGAGGAAAGTCTTAATAAGGCACGGGAGAAACAGGAAAATGTCTACAACCGAAATGCTCCTGCCAAGCCTTTGATGCCTGGGGAGGTAGTATTAAAAAGAAAGAGGAAAATGCATAAACTGGATAATCAGTGGGAGCAAGAACCCTACGTCATACAAGATTCTAAGTACGACAACGGAAAAGTTTGTGTCGTCAGTAAAGACGGAGGAAAAACAATAACCACTGTGTCTAGAGACCATTTGAAACTATGTCCGGAACCCTTGAAACGTTGCGACAAGAACCCTGTCTTCAATCAAAGAGAGAAAAAGGAAGAGGTTATACACACAGATCTGGGAGATTTTCCTGCGGATTGGCCCCGACTGGGAGATGCTGTGATAATTCCAGTGTTGCAGTTTTATAAGCCACAAGAGGACGTTTACCTCCAGTTGTGCCTGTAGTGCCAGTTGAACCCGCTCAGGAGTTACCCCTTCCAGCAACACCTCAACCTGTAGAACCTCAAGATGGATCATCTGAAGCAGCGCCCCATACTATGGGATCCCCTGGTGAAGCTGACTCACACCGCCCAGCCATCAGTACGCTTGCCAGATCCATAGAAAGATTAAGGCAGTTCTATGGTTTACCGTTTCATAGTGCAGACAGATCGCAAATTGATATACCTGAAACTACACCACGTAGATCAGAGAGAATCACAAAAGGGAAATTACCCATTAGATATCAGCAGTAGTTATAACGAATTTATGTGAACATTGAAAAGTCTATATATATAAATGTGTTTTTCCCTATTATGTCTTCGTTTAACAATGGACTCAGAGGCTGAGGACTGAGCCAGCCCAAAAACTGTATCCTGTAAATAGTTGCACTAAAGTGCCTTCTTAATGGTTTCATATGAAACCTTGACTCACCTCTGAACCAAAAACCCGTGTGGTGTGGCACTGAGTGAGGTCTGCATTTGGATGTCCTGCAGCCCACCCAGGACCCACGTTGAAGGTTTGGTGCGGGTCCTTCACAAGTATCTTGTAAATTTATTTATTGAAAATGCTATTTGATACTATTTGTATTTTTCTATAAAGTTTGTAACGTTTAAGGTATTCTTACCTCCCGGATGGGAAGATGTTATTGTTCCAATGTTTGTTGTTATGCATAAACAAAATGTCTTTTGTATTCCACAGCCCGGGAGTGCTGTCGTTTACCATGGGGGAATGTGTAGCCCTGGTACACAATACCAGGAGGATGAGTGGAGAGGTAAAGGTTAAGTGTTCTTCATGTCATCATGTACCTTCGGACACGCCCAGTAGGGGTGTGGAAGGGAGTGTCAGTAGGAGAGAGTGTGTCCAGACTTAGGAGAGACAAGACGTCTTAGGGACTCTGCTCTATCTTCAGCTTCAAATCGTGGAGTCTAGTATAGGTACTTTAACGTACCCGAGCCTAGTCAAAGCTGTGCCCCACTGGAAACAGGCTGAAATATCTCCTGAGAACTGAGCAAGTCGAAGGGCAAAAGTGGAAGAAAGCAAGGAAGTGCTATAGGTGAAGAATACCTGCACGAATCTACCGGTTACTGGGGACCGAAGGATCATCTTTGTTTCAAGCAAGGTGATAAGATAACTAGAAATCTACCGGACCCTAGGTCGCGGCGGATAAGCCCAAATAGTCAGTACGTAACTGGGGTCAGAGGGAAGTGAGGACCGTGAGTCAGTGCACGACAATATAGGAAATCATCTTTCTCACAAAAAGGCTCCAACCACAACACTGATCGGGCAGAACAGCTAAAGATTAGCTGGAATCATAGAGAGGACTACGCTTCAGGCTGGTCGTACTCAGCTTCATTGGAGTTAAAGGAGGCCCCTAACTTGCTTAACCGTTTGCCTCAAAGCTCATCCTCCATCAACCCCATCAGCCTCCCTGGGACCTGCTTTACCATTCTGCAAGTAAAGGTATGGAAAGACTTTGACTGTGTGAGACTGAGTTATTACTGCATGCCTGCACAATCCCTACCTAACTACCGACCTGAGGGAAGAGTCCCACCTGTAGGGGACCCGACATCTAGCTGCCTCACCATCCCCTCAGAGATCTATAGCAGCGCTGGTACAAATTACCAGAATACTACAGGTGGCGTCACGAACTGTATATAGTTATCCCCTGTAAATATTCCCAACAACAACATACGCCAGACCGCCCGGGCCACAGACCGAGCCACAGCTACCTGTGACAAAATCCCCATAGACTTCTACGGGCTCGGCTCTGAGTACCCCATTGCCCTGGTAACCCACAATTGTGGTGGCGGGTCGACACACTAGGATCGTCGGTGGGTCTATTCGCAAGGAATAGGTCACCCACTCCATCGTAGGGATTGAGTCTAGTCCTAGTGCAGGGTCAGCTTCCCCCCCGTGCTCTATTCCTGAGTTGCAGACCTGTAACGTTCCAAAATTCACATTGTGTTCCTTCTGTTCCGAGCCCTGCCGTTTGTCCAAACAGAACTTTGTGACTAGATGTGGGGCATCGCTGCAGTCGTAAACAAATAAGTAACAAATTGTGGGGTCTACTTTTTGGTGTTACCTCTGGCAACAGTGAGAAATAACCTAATGTTATCAAATTCTGTGTCGTAGTTGTGGGTTCAAAATGCTCACTATAACCCTGAATTTTACTGAAGGGGTGTAGTAGTATAGTAAAATGGGTGTAGTTTCCAAAATGGGGTCACTTGGGGGGTTTCCACCGTTTAGACACATCATGGGCTCTTCAAACCCGACATGGCGTCCGCTCTCGATTCCAGCCAATTTTGCATTCAAAATGTCAAACTAATTTTGTGGTCAATTTTCTCTTGTTACTCTTGTGAAAATAAAAAATTGGGGTCTGAAGTAAATTTTTTGTGAAAAAATTTAAATGTTCATTTTTTCCTTCCACGTTCCTGTGAAACACATGAAGGGTTAATAAACTTCTTGAATGTGGTTTTGAGCACCTTGAGAGGGGCCATTTTTAGAATGGTGTCACGTTTGGCTGTTCTCTGTTATATAGACCCCTCAAAGTCACTTGAAATGTGAGATGGTCCCTAAAAAAGAGGTTTTGAAAATTTTATTGGAAAAATGAGATCTCCTTGGTCAACTTTTAACCCTTATAACTTCCCAACAACAACAAAAAATTGTTTAAAAAATTGTGCTGATATAAAGTAGACATGTGTGAAAATTTTTATTTATTTATTATTTTGTGAGACATATATCTCTCACTTAAGGGCATAAGAATTCAGTTTGAAAATTGCAGTATTTTACAAATTTTTGCCAAATGTACATTTTTTTCACAAATAATTGCAAGTCATATTGAAGAAATTTTAAAAATTGCCGTCGGAGGCGGCGCATGCGCAGATTGAGATCTTGGGACAAGATCTCGTTGCCAAGATCTCAATCTGCGCATGCGCCGCCTCCAGCGGCCATTTTCCCGGAGGCCACAGCATCAAGGCAAGGCAATAGAACTGTGGGGGTTCGGCCTTTTTACACAATGTTGCTGGAGCACCCCGCAGCATCGTGCACCCCCGAAACTGCTGCACCATGCCGCCAGAGCCCACAAGAGCACCGAGCACCTCAGAAACGGCCACACCCTGTCTCCGGAGCCCTCCACCGCTGAAACTGCCGCACCATGTCGCCAGAGCCCACCGCAGCACCGAGCACCGGCGAAACCGCAGCACCATGTCGCTGGAGCCCCCCTCACCAAATCTGCCGCACCAGGCTGGGATCGGAGCGAGATCATTGCCCTGCAGTGTCAGACCACCGGAGGAATCTCCCGACTCCTGCCACGATCGCTGCCGATCCCCCCGGGTAAGATGAGTTCAGGACTGTAAGACAGACCCCCATTTTGACGCATTGTTTTTTTTTCTCCATTTTCTTTCTGAAAATTTGGGTGCGTCTTATGTTCCTGTGCATCTTATAGTACGAAAAATACGGTAATTGACAGGTGTAGTTTGGGCTCACTTATGGGGGGTTCTGGTGTTCTGGAATTTCAGGGGCTCTCCCAGTGGGTCATGGCCCCCACAAACCATAACAGTAAAATCTGCACTAGAATATCAATTTTTTTCTATTAGCTCTTATAAAAATTTTAAATTTGGGTCTAAAACAACATTTTAGCTGTAAAAATGTAATTATTCTTTCTTCCGCCCAATAGTATAAATTTCTGTGTGGTGTCAACATGCTCACTGCTCCCCTAGATTAATTAATTGAGAGGTGTAGTTTGTAAAATTAGGAGGTTTCTGCAGTCCTGTCATCTCAGGGGCTCTGCCAATGTGACATGGCAAACTGAAACCATTCCAGAGAAATCTGACCTCTAATATGGCACTTCTTCCCTTCTGAGCTTTGCACTCTGCCTCAAAAGTAGTTCTCACTTACATATGGGGTATTGGCGCACTCAGGAGAGATTGCACAACAAATTTTGTGGTCCATTTTCTACTGTTACTCTTGCAAAAATAAAAAAAATTGGGGCTAAAAGAACATTTTTGTGGGGTAAATTAGATTTTTTTTTAAATTTTCACTGCTCTATGTTATAAACTTCTGTAAAGCACCTGGGGTTCAAGGTGCTCACCACACATCTAGATACATTCCTTAATGGGGTCTCGTTTCCAAAATGTGGTCACTTGCGGGGGGTTCCACTGTCTAGGCACATCAGGGGCTCTCCATACGTGACTTGGCGCCCACTCTCGATTACAGACATTTTTGTATTCAAAAAGTCAAATGGTGCTCCTTCTTTTCTGAGCCCTGCCCTGCACGTATAATGTAGTTTTCACACGCATTTGGGGTATTGGCGTACTCAGTAGAAATTGCACAACAAATTTTGAGGTTAATTTTCAACTTAATCAGAGAAGTAGCATAGAGACCAAAAGGTAACCCTGAAGAAGCTGCAGAGTTCACAAGCAGAGACTGGCATATCTGTCCACAATAAGCTGTACACTCCATAGAGGTGGCCTTTATGGAAGAGTAGGCAGAAAAAAAGCCTTTATTTATATACAAAAATTGTAAGGCTTGTTATGATAAAATACATATGTGAGACTCCCAAATGTATGGAGGAAGGTGCTGTGGTAAGATGGGACCAAAATTGAACTTTTTGGCCACCAAGGTAAACACTATTTCTGGCTCAGAACCAAGACAACTTATCACACCAAGAACATCATCCCCACAGTGAAACATGGTGGTGGCAGCATCATGCTGCGGGAATGTTTGTCAGCAGCAAGGACAAAGAAAATGGTCCAAATCAAGGGGAAGATGGATGATGCAAAATACAGAGATATTCTTGAGCAAAACCTGTTTCAGTCTGTCAGTGATTTGAGACTGGGACAGAGGTTCACCTTCCAACAAGACAATGACTCAAAGCATACTGCTAAAGCAACACTCGAGTGGATAAAAGGGAAAAGTGTAAATGCTTAGGAGTGACCTAGTCAAAACCCAGACCTTAATCCAATTGAGAATCCATGGTCAGACTTGAAGATTGCTGTTGACCAAAGGAAACCATCCAACTTGAAGAAGCTGGAGCAGTTTTGCCTTGAGGAATGGGATACTATCCCAGTGGCAAGATGTGGAAAGCACATAAAGACTTATCCAAAGCGACTTGCAGCTGTAATTAGTATTACCTCAAAAAGGGGCTCTACAAAGTACTGACTTTAGGAGGGTCAATGATTAAGTGAAGTCTACAGCTATTTTGTTCTATTTGTTGTTTGCTTCACAGTAAATAGAAAACCAAATGTTCACAGTTGTAGGCATGTTCTTTACATGAACTGATGCAAAGCCACAAAAAACCTGTGAAATTCCAGGTTGTGAAGTAGAAAAACACAAAAAAATGTTAAAAAGGTGAATATTTTTGTGAGCTACTGTATTTGTTAGCTAAAAATCCTGATTATGCCCTCTCTTAGACTGACTTTCATAATAAAGCTCCTCTTTATTACTACCTCCAAAGATCGGTCCTGTTAGCAGTAAGAACTTTAGAAGTAAAATCCTGGCGGCACCCCACGACAGATACGATAACTGCCACGTGGTCTGGCATTAAGACAGTGCGCCCCTGTTTCCTGACAATTTCTCCCTTATAAAATAAGACCTCATACAGTCACATCAGGGAAAAAAAAAGTTTTGAGTTCTGAAATATGGAAGGGCAAAAACAAAAAAAAATGGGGTCTAGATATTAAAGCATTTTGAGGTCTGGTCATTATGTCAATATGTCACCAGGTTTATGCTTCCATATATACAGTTAGGTCCATATATATTTGGACAGACAACATTTAATTTTGGTTCTAGACATTACCACAATGAATTGTAAACAAAACAAATCAGATGCAGTTGAAGTTCAGACTTTCAGCTTTCATTTGAGGGTATCCACATTAAAATTGGATGAAGGGTTTAGGAGTTTCAGCTCCTTAACATGTGCCACCCTGTTTTTAAAGGGACCAAAAGTTATTGGACAGATTAAATAATTGTAAATAAAATGTTCATTTCTAGTACTTGGTTGAAAACCCTTTGTTGGCAATGACTGCCTGAAGTCTTGAACTCATGGACATCACCAAACACTGTGTTTCCTTCTTTTTGATGCTCTGCCAGGCCTTCACCGCGGTGGTTTTCAGTTGTTGTTTGTTTGTGGGCCTTTCTGTCTGAAGTTTAGTCTTTAACAAGTGAAATGCATGTTCAATTGGGTTGAGATCAGGTGACTGACTTGGCCATTCAAGAATATTCCACTTCTTTGCTTTAATAAACTCCTGGGTTGCTTTGGCTTTATGTTTTGGGTCATTGTCCATCTGTAGTATGAAACGACGACCAATCAGTTTGGCTGCATTTGGCTGGATCTGAGCACACAGTATGGCTCTGAATAGCTCAGAATTCATTCGGCTGCTTCTGTCCTGTGTCACATCATCAATAAACACTAGTGACCCAGTGCCACTGGCAGCCATCACACTGCCTCCGCCGTGTTTTACAGATGATGTGGTATGCTTTGGATCATGAGCTGTATCACGCCTTCGCCATACTTTTTCTTTCCATCATTCTGGTAGAGGTTGATCTTGGTTTCATCTGTCCAAAGAATGTTCTTCCAGAACTGTGCTGGCTTTTTTAGATGTTTTTTTAGCAAAGTCCAGCCTAGCCTTTTTATTCTTGATGCTTATGAGTGGCTTGCACCGTGCAGTGAACCCTCTGTATTTACTTTCATGCAGTCTTCTCTTTATGGTAGATTTGGATATTGATACGTCTACCTCCTGGAGAGTGTTGTTCACTTGGTTGGCTGTTGTGAAGGGGTTTCTCTTCACCATGGAGAGTATTCTGCGATCATCCACCACTGTTGTCTTCCGTGGGTGCCCAGGTCTTTTTGCATTGATGAGTTCACCAGTGCTTTCTTTCTTTCTCAGGATGTACCAAACTGTAGATTTTGCCACTCCTAATGTAGCAATTTCTCGGATGGGTTTTTTCTGTTTTTGCAGCTTAAGGATTGCTTGTTTCACCTGCATGGAGAGCTCCTTTGACCGCATGTTTCCTTCACAGCAAAACTTTCCAAATGCAAACATCACACCTCAAATCAACTCCAGCCCTTTTATCTGCTTAATTGAGTGACATGACGAAGGGATTGCCCACACCTGTCCATGAAATAGCCTTGGAGTCAATTGTCCAATTACTTTTGGTCCCTTTAAAAACACGGTGGCACATGTTAAGGAGCTGAAACTCCTAAACCCTTCATCCAATTTTAATGTGGATACCCTAAAATGAAAGCTGAAAGTCTGAACTTCAACTGCATCTGAACTGTTTTGTTTAAAATTCATTGTGGTAATGTCTAGAACCAAAATTAGATAAATGTTGTCTCTGTCCAAATATATATGGACCTAACTGTATATCAATTACTTGGATTCTTGCTTTAGTTTTGATAAAACAGTCTTATCAGCTGCAGCCTTGCTAGTACTCTCCTGCTATGTAGTCCTCCATATCTATAAGCTCTGCCTAGCCAAACCTACCATAACTATTTGACAGTTTTTGGACTATGTATATATGCAGAAACTGTTAATCAACATCAGCGATGCGACTTGACTGAGTTCCTCACTGAGAAGACTAGAGCATAAACCTATGACCCCTTTAAGGGATTAAAACCTTTAATGTCAGTAGTTACAGCCTATCATCTGCAATCCCTATATACTGTATATTCATATGTTTCTGTATATTATGGTAACAGACTTGGATGTTAGATTTGTTTTGATGGTGACTAGAGATGATCAAATCTGCCAAGATTCGAATTTGACAAATTGCTTTTTTACAGAAAAAGACCATTTGCATCAAAGTTATTCTCTGCGAATTTAATGCCCTAGAGTGGGGGACCCCAGACCTTAATAACTGTAGGAAAAAAAAAATTCTTATGTCACTGCTCACCTGTTACTCTGTCCCCGCCGTTCGGGTCTCCGCACCTCTTCTTTTCCCCAGTCTTTTGGGCCTCATCACTCCAGTTCAATACTTCTGGCTTGTCAATGCTTTGGACATTACTGCTTTCCATGCCAATAATCACTTTTGCTGAGTTGCAAAAAATCCGCATTCTGTAGAACACAAACTTTTTTGTAGAAATCGATGAGAATTATGTTCCATTAGAATAAATTTGCTTATCTGATTGTGACTCCATAGACCTTGTTTAGCATCAAAATATCCAAACTGACCAGACATTGTCCATGTGAGCTCCTTCCGTGCTTTTGTTGTGTATAATTTCTGTAAATGCTAACAGATCTGTATAACATGCATTTATTATACCTACTTAAAATGGATAATATTGTATTAATTGGATTACAGGCAGAACAAAGAATTTCATCATTGTTTGGTTCCACCGCTGCCCAAGCAGATATCCCAAGATTTGCAGGTTTTCAAATTGGTGTCCCTCCACCTCCGCCCCCCATGGTATGTATGTGTGTGCTCACAGTGTTTCATATATTTCTCATTTCTCTTACATTTCACAGTAGCAGGACAGCTACAAAAGTAACACAAAAAGTGACATATTTAGCTAGAGAGGAACGAGCAGAGAAGACCGCACTCCATTCAGGACAGATCAGAGAATCGGCTCATAACGGGTCTCTTTGGGCAACAGCTATGAGGGCTCTTAAGGGTAAGGCTGGAGTCACACACAACGACAAAAAATCGGACCGTTTTAGTCGGTCGATTATCGCAGCAAAATGTCATGAACAGTCATCTGTCTGGCATCCGATTTTCCTTCAAAGATGCGATTTAGTCGCATCTGACCGTAGATGTAACATCCGATTTACATCCGACTTGCGAGATTTTCTCGCAGGCTTGCAAAACCGACATATAATGGATCCAAATGAATAGTATTTAAATCACAAAAGAAAGAATAGATATATACACATACAACACATGTATATATATATATATATATATATATATATACATGTCATTGTGACATATACATATATATATATATATTATTTATAGTTTCATACACTTCTACATACTGTAATAGCCACTAATTCAATTGCCAGCTTTTGTGAAACTACAGACCCGACATGAAATGACACATGGTTTACATACAGTTAACCATGTCATTTCATGTAGTTTGATATATGGTTTTAACTTACAATTACATGAGTATATGTGTGCAAAATTGTAGACATGTAGGGGTTAATTAAAGGTGTAAATTCGTTGAAAAAAAATGTGTGGGCTCCCGCTGTATTTTCTCCACCAGACAGACAAAGCAAGCGAGTGGGGGCAAATAATAATAGCCCAGGGAGGGTGCATTTATTTTGTGCCCCCCCTGGCTACTAACATCTGCCCCCAGACACCCCAGAAAAGGCAAATCTATAATTAGATTCGCCCTTTCTGGCACTTTGCCCATCTATTCGCATTGCCCTGTAGCTGTGGCGAATGGGTTAGTAATGGGTTAAAGCCACCTTGCAATTGAAAGGTGACTTTAAGCCAGGTTAATAATTGAGAGCTGTCAATTAGACAACTATCAATTATTAATCCTATTGTATGAAAGAAAAATCAAACACACACACTTTAATAAAAAATCATTTTAATGAAATAAGCGAACAGTTTTTGATCATCTTTTATTTTCCTGCTAAACCATTTCCTGTAATAAAAATAAAATAAAAAAACAAAATGATTCTTACCTATCCGATGCACAGTCAGGTCCCACGCTGTAATCCATCAGAAAGGGTTAACAGGTTACAGCTAGCAGGCAGCTAATGCTGCCTGCTGAGCTGTTACCCCCTGAATGAATAAGTTCCTCTCCCGGCGAAAGGAGAGGAAGTGATTAATTCACCCTGACCTGACCTGAAGTGAAAGTGGGAAGCAATCAATTAAGCTTCACACACTAATCACTTCCTGTCCTGTCGCCGGGAGAGGAACTGATTAAATTCAGGGAATTACAGCTGAGCAATAAAATATGGTCCAAAACTGTGTCTTTATTTCATTAAAAGGATTAATAATTAATGTGTGTGTGTTTTTTTTCCTTTCATACAATAGGATTAATAATTGAGAGTTGTCAAATTGACAACTCTCAATTATTAACCTGGCTTAAAGTCACCTTTCAATTGCAAGGTGGCTTTAACCCATTATTAACCCATTCGCAACCGCTACAGGGCAATGGGAATAGACGGCCAAAGTGCCAGAAAGGGCGAATCTAATTATAGATTTGCCTTTTCTGGGGTGGCTGGGGGCAGATGTTAGTAGCCAGGGGGGCACAAAATAAATGCACCCTCCCTGGGCTATTATTATTTGCCCCCACTTGCTTGCTTTGTCTGTCTGGTGGAGAAAATACAGCGGGAGCCCACGCATTTTTTTTCAACGAATTTACACCTTTAATTAACCCTTACATGTGTGAAATTTCACACACATATACTCATGTAATTGTTAGTGAAAACCATATATCAAAATACATGAAATGACATGGTTAACTGTATGTAAACCATGTGTCATTTCATGTCGGGTTCTGGAAATTCACAAAAGCCGGCAATTGAATTAGCGGCTATTACAGTATGTAGAAGTGTATGAACTATAAATATATGTACAGTCATGGCCAAAAGTTTTGAGAATGACACAAATATTATATTTTCACATGATCTGCTGCCCTCTGGTTTTTATGTGTGTTTGACAGATGTTTTTATCACAGACAGAAATATAATTGCAAACATATGAGTAACAAAAGCTTATATTGACAGTTAGAATGAGTTAATGCAGCAAGTCAATATTTGCAGTGTTGACCCTTCTTCTTCAGGACCTCTGCAATTCTCCCTTGCATGCTCTCAATCAACTTCTGGACCAAATCCTGACTGATAGCAGTCCATTCTTGCACAATCAATGCTTTCATTTTGTCAGAATTTTTAGGTTTTTGTTTGTCCACCCATCTCTTGATGATTGACCACAAGTTCTCAATGGGATTAAGATCTGGGGAGTTTCCAGGCCATGGACCCAAAATCTCTATGTTTTGTTCCCTGAGCCATTTAGTTATCACCTTTGCTTTATGGCAAGGTGCTCCATCATGCTGGAAAAGGCATTGTTGATCGTCAAACTGCTCTTGGAGGGTTGGGAGAAGTTGCTCTTGGAGGACATTCTGGTACCATTCTTTATTCATGGCTGTGTTTTTAGGCAAGACTGTGAGAGAGCCGATTCCCTTGGCTGAGAAGCAACCCCACACATGAATGGTTTCAGGATGCTTAACAGTTGGCATGAGACAAGACTGGTGGTAGCGCTCACCTTGTCTTCTCCGAATGAGGCGTTTTCCTGATGTCCCAAACAGGGTCGGACTGAGGCATCGGGACATCGGAGAAATCTCCGGTGGGCCTCGGCCCCCAGCCCCTGCCTCCTTCATTAGTCCCTGCCCTGCATGTCGATAGTGCCTACACAACTGACCAGTCATGCTGTGTGCAGATGTCAGGCGCAAACTCCCCTCATCCAGCTGAGAGCACTGCGCCAGCCATTTCCACATCATCCTATAAATCATTCCCAGCAATGACATCGCTACTAGGCTGCTCTGTGCGCACAGGACCCGTGATGAGGTCACGGGAGGGGAGGAGTCAGGGATCACATGATCAGGGGCCTCTGTATGCAGGACTTTGGGGTGCTGATTGTCATGGTGCTGGATGAGGGGAAGTTTCTGTGTGAGGTCAGGAGGGGTTTACAGAGTGGATGTAGCAGAGCTGTTTGTGTATGAGGTGTACGGAGCAGAGTCACGTGTGTATGGGGTGTACGGAGCAGAGCCGCGTGTGTATGGGGTGTACGTAGCGAAGCCGCGTGTGTATGGGGTGTACGGAGCAGAGCCGCGTGTGTATAGGGTGTACGGCGCAGAGCCACGTGTGTATGTGGTGTACGTAGCGGAGCCGCGTGTGTATGGGGTGTACGGAGCAGAGCCGCGTGTGTATAGGGTGTACGGGCAGAGCCACGTGTGGGGTGTACGTAGCGGAACCACGTGTGTATAGGGTTTACGGAGCAGAGCCATGTGTGTACGAGGTGTACGGAGCAGAGCTGTGTGTGTATAGTGTGTACGGCGCAGAGCCACATGTGTATGGGGTGTACGTAGCGGAGCCGCGTGTGTATGGGGTGTACGGAGCAGAGCCACGTGTGTATAGGGTGTACGGAGCAGAGCCGCATGTGTATAGTGTGTACGGCGCAGAGCCACGTGTGTATGGGGTGTACGTAGCGGAGCTGTGTGTGTATGGGGTGTACAGAGCGGAGCCGCATGTATATAGGGTGTACGGAGCAGAGCCGCGTGTGTATAGGGTGTACGATGCAGAGCCGCGTGTGTATAGGGTGTACGGAGCAGAGCCGCATGTGTATAGGGTGTACGGAGCAGAGCCGCGTGTGTATAGGGTGTACGGCGCAGAGCCATGTGTGTACGAGGTGTACGGAGCAGAGCCACGTGTGTACGGGGTGTACGGAGCAGAGCCATGTGTGTACTTGATGTATGGAGCAGAGCCACGTGTGTATGGGGTGTACAGAGCAGAGCCATGTGTGTACAAGGTGTACGGAGCAGAGCCACGTGTGTACGGGGTGTACGGAGCAGAGCCATGTGTGTACTTGATGTACGGAGCAGAGCCACTGTGTATGGGGTGTACAGAGCAGAGCCATGTGTGTACGAGGTGTACGGAGCAGAGCCATGTGTGTATAGGGTGTACGATGCAGAGCCGCGTGTATATAGGGTGTACGGAGCAGAGCCGCGTGTGTATAGGGTGTACGATGCAGAGCTGCGTGTGTATAGGGATTACGGAGCAGAGCCGCGTGTGTATAGGGTGTACGGAGCAGAGCCGCGTGTGTATAGGGTGTACGGAGCAGAGCCGCATGTGTATAGGTGTACGATGCAGAGCCGCGTGTGTATAGGGTTTACGGAGCAGAGCCGCGTGTGTATAGGGTGTACGGAGCAGAGCCACGTGTGTATTGGGTGTACGGAGCGGAGCCATGTGTGTATTGGGTGTACGGAGCGGAGCCATGTGTGTACGAGGTGTACGGAGCAGAGCCACGTGTGTACGGGGTGTACGGAGCAGAGCCATGTGTGTACTTGATGTACGGAGCAGAGCCACGTGTGTATGGGGTGTACAGAGCAGAGCCATGTGTGTACGAGGTGTACGGAGCAGAGCCATGTGTGTATAGGGTGTACGATGCAGAGCCGCGTGTATATAGGGTGTACGGAGCAGAGCCGCGTGTGTATAGGGTGTACGATGCAGAGCTGCGTTTGTATAGGGTTTACGGAGCAGAGCCGCGTGTGTATAGGGTGTATGGAGCAGAGCCGTGTGTGTATAGGGTGTACGGAGCAGAGCCGCGTGTGTATAGGGTGTACGGAGCAGAGCCGCGTGTGTATAGGGTGTACGATGCAGAGCTGCGTGTGTATAGGGTTTACGGAGCAGAGCCGCGTGTGTATAGGGTGTACGGAGCAGAGCCACGTGTGTATTGGGTGTACGGAGCGGAGCCTTGTGTGTATTGGGTGTACGGAGCGGAGCCATGTGTGTACGAGGTGTACGGAGCAGAGCCACGTGTGTACGGGGTGTACGGAGCAGAGCCATGTGTGTACTTGATGTACGGAGCAGAGCCACGTGTGTATGGGGTGTACAGAGCAGAGCCATGTGTGTACGAGGTGTACGGAGCAGAGCCAGTGTGTGACACTTGGTTGTACGGAGCAGAGCCCAGCGTGTATGGGGTGTACGGAGCAGAGCAACATGTGTACGGGGTGTACAAAACAGCCCTGTGTGTACGAAGTGTACGGAGCTGAGCCGTGTGTACAGAGCAGAGCCATGTGTGTACGAAGTTTACGGAGTGGAGCCGTGTGTATGGGAGGGGAGCAGTGAAGGAACAGGCACCGGGAGAGAGGAGAGCTGGGCGAGGAACTGGTGACTGTGTCCGCAGCTGGCTCTAGGCTGTTCCTCATCCAGCAGTGGGCAGTCTGTGGACGCCCAGCCGTGCACTATGGCGGCTGTGGAAGTTACCGGGACCAGCAGCTGCAACGGGAGCAGCGACACCTCCAGCCCCGGCGAGGAGAGGATGAGGCGCCTCTTCCAGACCTGTGATGGGGACGTCGATGGCTATATCAGCAGGTATGGGGGGCACACTGCAGGGTTCACTTATCCCCCTGTGAGTGCAGGAGGCTGGGCTGAGAGCCCTTGTGCCCACTGATGATACCACCCTCCGGGCCCTGTGGGCACAGGGGCTCCACTCATTCTGCTCTGGTACAGCACATGTCCCTCCTTGCCAATGTGCTGCCCACCTTTCCTGGGTACAGCAGGGGGAATCTGCTGGCAGGGTGAGTCCTCAGGGCGCTGCTGCCATTGTTCTGAGAAGTGGAGTTATTTCTAGCAGTTCCTGACATTTGTGCCCATGTACTTAGAACAGATTATGAAGGGCAACGCTGGCACATGAGAAATCCCAGCGGGATGTGACATTCGGGCCCAGTCTTACAGGATTTATGGCAGATATGACACATCTTAGTTTACCTAAGGCCATGTTCACACTGAGGTGTAAGTGCTCCAGAATCTGAAGCAAAAAAGTCTGGGGCTGACCCAGTGGTGCTTGCTGTGGGTTCTGCGCGTGGAATACCCCATCCCATTGTGTAAGGCCACGGGCCACCCACTAAAGTGTCCAGGAAGATTGTTCACTAGGTGACATGTCACAGGTTAAAAGAAATCCACTGGAATGACCAACAGTGCAGATTACCCATTGGAGTTTATGGGGGCGATTTGTGGGTAGTTCATATGTTAATCTGCTCTGTGGAGACTAAAGGTACTGCCACACTAAGCGATCTCGCTAGCGATCACGATAACGACGCAAGCTAACGAGATCGTTGGTGTGATCGCTTTTAGGTCGCTAGTAGCTGCCAAACAGGAGATCTCATCAACGACACATCAGCGGTCAGCGATCTCTTTAACGACTTTGGCGGTCGTTAGGATCTGTCATTAGCATGTACTGAGCGCAACCTTTTCCACGCCCCTTAGCACAGATATATGTTATATATGTGCAATAATTTATGTTTTGACCGCGTCATGAAAGATGGTGTATAGCGCTCCCTTTCATTGTTCTCGAGCGCTTCTCATTCATAGGAATTTCCAGCATCGCTCCTGCTCTCTGCGTCCTGCTAGCCTGCTTTGCAACTTCTGTGATCCACTCTGTGACGCAAAAGAGAACCTAGTCCCACCTGCCTGCTTTTACAGATATTGCGATCCACTCCGTGACGCTAAAAAAAACCCTAGTCCCGCCTGCGCCGCTGTCATATGCGTCACAAACGAGGTCGCTCGTCGTTCGCAAAAGGTGCCAAACACAGCGATATAGGCTTACTAGTGGGACGCCAACGATCAAAAAACGGTCCAGAACGCTAGTGAACGATCAGCGACATCACAGCAGGGGCCACATCGTTGCTACATGCCACACACAACGAGGTCGCTAACGAGATCGCTAAATAGTGACGTTTTAGCGATCTCATTAGCGATCTCGCTTAGTGTGGCATACCCTTAAGGCTACTTTCACACATCAGTCTTTTGTGTGTGTGAGAGAGAGACCTTGGATTCCGGATAAGTTTTCTGACGGATTTGACAAAACTCTGGTCCGGTTCCATACACTTGCATTGTTTCCGGCCGCCTGATGCGCCGATTCAGGCACTATCAGGCGGCTCTGGGAAAAAAAAAACAAACTTGCAGTCAGCGTCTTCTCCGGCCCCGGAATGTACATTTCCGACGGATCCGGCCAAAAACGGATGCAACGCAGTGACATAAGGCGTGATCCGGCGCTAATGAAAGTTAATGCTAAAAAAACGCATCCGGTACCGGATGCATTTTTTTACAAACACGCCAGATCGTGCCTGACGTCAAAAGACTGATGTGTGAAAGCAGCCTAAGGTAGGCTTATACTGAGGTGTTTTTTCTCAGTTTTTGCAGTAGAAAATCTTTAAAGAAAACACCAGTTTTAGAGTTTGTGTTGTAAAACACTGCCAAAAAACCCTCTGTGTGAACATGTTCTACGAGAGGAAAAACAATCTGTTTTTCAAGAAGAAAACTCTTCAGGAATTATTACTTTTCTCTTGGGTTTTGTAGACCTAAAATCTCCTTTATATTAGTATTTTATGGACTTTACTTGAGCTCTTTTTCAACACTTTATTCTTGCTGGAGCTTTTTCTTTATAGGAGCGTCTTACTGACAGTCGATGACTTTAAAAAAAAATCTTTATAACGAATAAGAAAACAGTAGCTTTTTTTTTTTTAAACGAAAGCACTGACATTCGCTTGAAAAGACTTCATGTGTCACGGGTGTGTCGCTGCGAAGATCGTCGCGATTGCACACCCTGACTTCTCACAGCTCAGTTTCTGGTGCTGGGTGTTTTTCGGCAGAGAGGGAGTTAATTCTTCCTCTCTCTGTGCTGGACTAGACCAGCCTCGCTCAGCTGCAATTAATGTTGTGGTAATTGGTTTCCTTCAAATACCTGCCTGTCTGCTGGGGAAGTGTCGGTGAAAGCATTCATGCAGACCAGCAGAGCGGATCGTTGTATGGTGAAGGCTGAAGTTAAGAGTACCTGTGTGGTCTTTTTTCCCCTCCTCGCTTTATCATTTATCTCCGTACCCGTTGGTGTCCCCTCTGTTTCCTGTGGTATGACTTTTGTATGCAAGGTGGATTTTAGTTTACCCCTTGTACTGTCTCGTTCGTTTATTACTGTGTTTAGGCATATACCTACCAGTCCCCGGTGTTGTGATCAGGGTCCTTCTCAGGACTGGATCACTGAGGTTCAGGGATCCTCAGGAGGTAGGGATTACGCTGGCGGCCTGGACCTCTGTACCATCAACAGTACCTCCAGGTAGAGGGATTAGTCAGGACCCCAGCTTAGGGTCAGCATAGACCCCAGACCTCCTGTATGCAGTAACAGCGTGACATTTTCACCGACCACTAAAGATTTTCTCCAGTCACCATGGATCCAGTAGTCAGTCTAGCTCGGCAGTTGCAGAGTTTGTCCATGGAGCTGGCGGACGTTAAGTCCAAGGTTTTGTACCCCCGGAGCAGGCCGGACCTGAACCTAAAGTAGCTCTCCCTGACAGATTCACTGGGGGGCGGGACAAGTTTTTTGCTTTCCGGGAGGCATGTAAATTGTACTTTCGGCTGCGACCTCGGTCATCTGGGAGTGAGGAGCAAAGGGTGGGGATTGTCATCTCGCTCCTACAGGGAGACCCCCAATCCTGGGCGTTCGCTCTTCCCCCGAGCTCCCCAGCTCTCCAGTCAGTGGATGGGTTTTTTACGGCTCTGGGTCTTGTGTATGATGACCCGGATCGGGTCTCCCTTGCTGAATCTAAGTTGCGTAGGATCCAGCAGGAAGATCGTCCGGCAGAGGAATTCTGTTCGGAGTTCCGTAGGTGGGCCACGGACACCCAGTGGAATGACCCGGCTCTTAGGAGCCAGTTTTGTCAAGGTTTATCTGACAAATTAAAGGATGTGCTGGCACAGTATGACCCTCCCACGTCACTGGAAGCCGCTATGGCCCTTGCTATTCGTATTGACAGACGTCTTCGGGAGAGGTGCGGGGTAACTTTGCCCCCTGTGATGACTCCACCTTCCTCAAGGGTCCCTTATATGGAGCTTCCCCTGGCCAGTCCAGAGGAGCCTATGCAATTAGGAGGGACATCATTCCGGGGGAGGGGATCGGTGGGGCGCCACAAAACAGGAGGTTGTTTCTTCTGTGGAAAAAAGGGACATTTTATTAGGGGGTGTCCATCCAGTCCTTTGCAGAGTGAGAAGTCGCCGGAAAACTATTGATCCCAGATTGTGTGGTGGACGGCAATCTGGGAGTAAGTATTTCGTCCCTAAGTTCGTCTCAGTTTCTCGTACCGGCGGAGGTGGTGGTGGGTGCGAGAACTGAGAGGATATCTGTTCTTCTGGATAGTGGGTCCGGGGCTAACCTGGTGGATGCTCGTTTTGCCCGGGTTCAAGGTATGCGATTGAGTGTGTTGACTAAACCCGTCCCCATATTCTCGATCGACGCCAGACCTCTCGGTCAGGGAAGTTTTTTGCAAGCAGTGCATAACATAGATCTTCAAGTGGGGGCGTTACATAAAGAACTGTTGTCTTGTTATGTGTTGGAGGGTCTTCCCACTCCTATAGTGCTGGGCCTTCCTTGGTTAACTAAGCATAACCCGGTTATTGATTGGCAATCCAGAGAGATAAGCCAATGGAGTGAATTCTGTAATAAAAACTGCATGAATACGGTCATTGGGGCGGTCGCTCCTAGGGCCTTACCTCCATTTCTGGTGGACTTTGAGGATGTATTCTCGGGAGAAAGGGTGTCAAGAACTACCTCCTCATCGCGAGTATGACTGTTCTGTTAACTTGCTCCCTGGGGCCAAGTTACCGAAATCTAGGTTGTATAACCTTTCTGGTCCTGAGAGACAGGCCATGAAGGATTATATTTCAGAGAGTCTGGCTAAGGGGCATATTAGACCTTCATCTTCCCGGTGGCCGCGGGGTTCTTCTTTGTGAAAAAAAAAGATGGAGGCCTACGCCCTTGCCTGGATTTCCGTGAGCTTAATCGGATTACGGTCCGAGATCCGTATCCGCTCCCACTTATTCCCGATCTCTTCAATCAGATCGTGGGTGCCAAATGGTTCTCTAAGTTGGATCTCAGGGGGGCGTATAATCTGATTAGGATGAAGGAGGGGGATGAGTGGAAGATGGCGTTTAACACTCCGGAGGGGCATTATGAGAACCTTGTCATGCCATTTGGTCTGAGTATTGCCCCGGCGGTGTTTCAACACTTTGTAAATGACATCTTTCGCCACCTAATGGGACAGTTTGTGGTCATATATCTGGATGATATCTTAATTTACTCGCCGGATCTTGTGTCTCATCAGGAGCATGTTAGGCAGGTGTTACAGATCTTGCGGGATAATAAACTGTACGCCAAATGGGAGAAGTGTGTGTTCGCCGTACAGGAACTTCAGTTTTTAGGGTTCCTGGTGTCAGCATCCGGTTTTCGTATGGACCCTGGGAAAGTGCGGGCAGTTCTTGAGTGGGATCTGCCAGAGGATCTTAAGGCATTACAACGTTTCCTGGGTTTGCTAACTACTACCGGAAGTTCATTCGTAATTTTTCGTCCATAGTTAAACCTCTCACAGACATGACTAAAAAAGGGACGGATTTTTCAAAGTGGTCTGACAAGGCTTGTCAAGTGTTTTCCTCTTTGAAAAAATGTTTTGCTTCAGCACCCATACTTATTCAACCTGATGCGTCACAGCCGTTCATTGTTGAGGTGGACGCTTCCGAGGTAGGGGTGGGAGCAGTATTGTCACAAGGTTCGTCCCCTGGTAAATGGCATCCGTGCGCCTTCTCTAAAAAATTGTCGTCCGCTGAGAGGAATTATGATGTCGGCAATAGGGAACTCTTGGCCATTAAGTTGGCTTTTGAGGAGTGGCGTCATTTTTTGGAGGGGGCAGTCCACCCGGTCACCGTCATTACCGATCACAAAAACCTGCTATATTTAGAGTCCGCTAAACGTCTGAATCCCAGACAAGCTAGGTGGTCGTTGTTTTTTACCAGGTTTAATTTTGTCGTCACATATCGTCCTGGCTCAAAAAATGTTAAGGCGGATGCCTTATCTCGCTGTTTCCCAGGGGCTGGGAATATGGAGGACCCGGTTCCGGTCCTTCAGGAGGGGGTGGTGGTGTCGGCAGTATGCTCTGAGCTTGAGGAGCAGGTATTGGAGGCTCAGGGGAACGCCCCTGTAGGATCTCCAGGGAGACTGTTTGTTCCAAATCAGTTACGACAAAAGGTGATCGAGGCACACCATAATTCAGCTTTGGCAGGACACCCAGGGAGTAAAGCAACTGAGGATCTCCTCTCGCGCCGGTTTTGGTGGCCTAACTTACATAGGGAGGTGGTAACTTTTGTCGCGTCCTGCGAGGTTTGTGCGCGCTCTAAGACCCCACATACCCGTCCGTCTGGGACCCTCTTACCTTTGAAGATCCCGGAGCGTCCGTGGACTCATCTGTCTATGGACTTCATTACGGACCTCCCGCCATCTTCGGGTAAAACAGTCATACTCGTTGTAGTGGACAGGTTCAGCAAGATGGCACATTTTATCGCTCTTCCTGCTCTTCCTAATGCTAAAACTCTTGCGCAGGTGTTTATTGGGGAGATTGTAAGGCTTCACGGGGTACCCTCCGATGTGGTGTCGGATCGGGGGTCTCAGTTTGTGTCCAAATTCTGGAAAGCATTTTGTACACGGCGGGGGATGCAGTTGTCATTTTCATCGGCTTTTCACCCGCAGACCAATGGTCAGACAGAGCGTCTGAACCAGAGCTTGGAGACATATCTCCGGTGTTTTGTGTCAGAGAACCAGGAGGACTGGGCTTCTTTCTTGCCTCTGGCGGAATTTGCTCTAAATAATAGGCGGAGCGAGTCCACTGGTAAGTCCCCGTTTTTTGGGCATATGGTTTTCACCCCCAGTTTTGTACTTTCAATAGGGAGGGCTCTTCTGGGGTTCCTGAGGAGGAACGATTTTAGTCGTCACTTGCTTCAGTGTGGAGAGGAGTGCTGAATAATCTGAGTACTATGGGGAACCGATACAAACGTATGGCTGATAGGAGGAGAGTGTCTGGTCCGGACCTAAGTGTGAACGATCTGGTGTGGTTGTCTACCAAAAATATAAAACTTAAGGTTCCCTCCTGGAAACTGGGTCCCAGGTTCATCGGGCCATACAAGATCAGTGCTTTAATTAATCCGGTTGCATTCCGTCTTGACCTCCCTCCTACATTTAAAATTCATAATGTGTTCCACAGATCGTTGCTTAAGAGGTATGTGGCGCCGGTGATACCTTCACCTTTACCTCCTCCTCCTGTGGTGGTCAATGGTAACTTGGAGTTCCAGGTGTCGAGAGTCATCGATTCACGTCTGAATCGCCGGTCCCTTCAGTACCTTGTTCATTGGAGGGGGTATGGTCCTGAGGAGAGGACGTGGGTTTCTGCGTCGGATATTAACGCAGACCGATTGGTTCGGGCCTTCCACACTACTCACCCAGATAAACCCGGCCCTGAGGGTCCGGAGGCCCCTCGTAGAAGGGGGGGTACTGTCACGGGTGTGTCGCTGCGAAGATCGTCGCGATTGCACACCCTGACTTCTCACAGCTCAGTTTCTGGTGCTGGGTGTTTTTCGGCAGAGAGGGAGTTAATTCTTCCTCTCTCTGTGCTGGACTAGACCAGCCTCGCTCAGCTGCAATTAATGTTGTGGTAATTGGTTTCCTTCAAATACCTACCTGTCTGCTGGGGAAGTGTCGGTGAAAGCATTCATGCAGACCAGCAGAGCGGATCGTTGTATGGTGAAGGCTGAAGTTAAGAGTACTTGTGTGGTCTTTTTTTCTCCTCCTCGCTTTATCATTTATCTCCGTACCGTTGGTGTCCCCTCTGTTTCCTGTGGTATGACTTTTGTATGCAAGGTGGATTTTAGTTTACCACTTGTACTGTCTCGTTCGTTTATTACTGTGTTTAGGCATATACCTACCAGTCCCCGGTGTTGTGATCAGGGTCCTTCTCAGGACTGGATCACTGAGGTTCAGGGATCCTCAGGAGGTAGGGATTACGCTGGCGGCCTGGACCTCTGTACCATCAACAGTACCTCCAGGTAGAGGGATTAGTCAGGACCCCAGCTTAGGGTCAGCATAGACCCCAGACCTCCTGTATGCAGTAACAGCGTGACATCATGATCTTGACATCTTTTTAGCTTTCCCATTGACTTATATTTTAAAGGGAACTTCTCATATCACCAAATAATGTTAATCTGCAGATATCAGCTGCCGCCTGAATCAGCGTGGGAGCGATGAGGAGAGGTGAGTATAGTTTATATATAATATATATATATATATATATCCTGGTTGCATGATACCCTGTATGAGGGGGGGCATGTAACTCTATGAGGAGGGCTGCATTATATTCTGTGGGGGGCTGTATTATACTATATGAAGGGGGCTGCATTATATTCTATGGGGGGCTGCATTATACTCTATGATGCTTGCTGCATTATATTCTATGGGGAGCTACATTATATTCTATGAGGAAAACTAGATCTGAACTGAAAAGTAAGTTAATGTGTATGCAAAATGTAAATGCATATTAACACATGACCATTACACAGAAAAACAGGCACAAAAAAACAAATATCCAAAAATGAAATAAAAAATCTTTTTGCAAAAATGCATGAAGGTAGTAATAATCATAAGGGTATTTAGTAAACATAATTTTGATCAAAATAATGTACAAGCCATCCCGCCACGTCAAGGCAACCCTCTGTGGGACAGTCCTACTCTAATATTGAAAACCTTTCCACTTGTCAAGTGACTTAAATGTGAACAAGGGCAGGGACTGAACCCACCAGTTGAAGCTCCAGCCAGACAGGTTTTCAATATTAGAGTAGGACTGTCCCACAGAGGGTTGCCTTGACGTGGCGGGGATGGCTTGTACATTATTTTGATCAAAATTATGTTTATAAATACCTGATGATTATTACTACCTTCATGCATTTTGCAAAAAGATTCTTTATTTCATTTTTGGATATTTGTTTTTTTGTGCCTGTTTTTTTTATTATATTCTATGAGGAGGGCTACAATATATTCTATGAGGAGGGCTATATTATACTTTATGAGGGGGCTACATTATACTATATGAGGGGGCTACTTTATATTCTATGAGTTGGCTACTTTATATTCTATGAGAGGGGCTACCCCAACCCCTGCTACATAATTACTACCTTATATTATACCCTGATATTAGCGCATTTTACCGCACAATTGGTGGTCTTGTATTTATTTCTATGTAGCTACATAGCGGGCCCCAAGAATGATTTTCTCTGGTGGGCCCAAGGTGCTCCAGTCCGACGCTGGTCCCAAACAATCGAAAAGGGGATTCATCAGAGAAAATAACTTTACCCCAGTCCTCAACAGTCCACTGCCTGTACCTTTTGCAGAATATCAGTCATTCCATGATGTTTTTCCTGGAGAGAAGTGGCTTCTTTGCTGCCCTCCTTGAGACCAGGCCTTGCTCCAAGAGTCTCCGCCTCACAGTGCGTGCAGATGCACTCACACCTGCCTGCTGCCATTCTTGAGCAAGCTCTGCACTGCTGGTAGCCCGGTCCCGCAGCTGAAACACTTTTAAGAGACGGTCCTGGCGCTTGCTGGTCTTTCTTGGGCGCCCTGGAGCCTTTTTGGCAACAATGGAACCTCTCTCCTTGAAGTTCTTGATGATGCGATAGATTGTTGACTGAGGTGCAATCTTTCTAGCTGCGATACTCTTCCCTGTTAGGCCATTTTTGTGCATTGCAATGATGACTGCACGTGTTTCTTTAGAGATAACCATGGTTAACAGAAGAGAAACAATGATGCCAAGCACCAGCCTCCTTTTAAAGTGTCCAGTGGTGTCACTCTTACTTAATCATGACAGATTGATCTCCAGCCATGTCCTCATCAACACCCACACCTGTGTTAATGGAGCAATCACTGAAAAGAGGTTAGCTGGTCCTTTTAAGGCTGGGCTGCAATGATGTTGAAATGTGTTTTGGGGGATAAAGTTCATTTTCTAGCCAAATATTGACTTTGCAAGTAATTGCTGTTAAGCTGATCACTCTTTATAACATTCTGGAGTATATGCAAATTGCCATTAGAAAAAGTGAAGCAGTAGACTTTGTAAAAATTAATATTTGTGTCATTCTCAAAACTTTTGTCCATGACTGTATATATATATGTCACAATGACATATATATATATATATATATATATGTATTCTATGTGTGTATATGTATTGATTCTATTGTTTATTAAAGCTGTCAGTGTGATTTTACGGTATAGCCGGGGATGGCTTTTCTAAAGGACACCGGTGCGATTTAATCGCAAGTCACACGTGCGGTCCATTTGTAATCCGATTTTTCATCGCACCCATAGACTTGCATTGGCGATAGTCGACCCACAATCGGTGACAATCGCAGCATGCTGCTATTGCACTCGCACGTTTAAAACGGACCACAAAAAATCTGATGGTGGGAGCTGCTTCATAGATTAACATTGGTCCGACTGCAATGCGATATTTCATCGCATTGCAGTCGTCCGATTTTGTCGCCAGTGTGACTCCGGCCTAAGACTAAACTGAGCGGCATTGGTGCAGCTGCAAAATAGCTGAAAATCGCAACGGACAGTAGCCGCAGAGGGTTTTTTCATTGATTTCATCAAGGGACACAAGATTTAACAAAATAAATTATTCCTCGATTTTGATGGTGAATGAGCTGTTTTGCAAATTCTTGTGCCCCTTCAGCAATTCATTTTTTTATTCTCTGCTTTGGCTACGTGTCTGATTTTTGTGAATACTAACAAATCATGTATTATATATCTATTTATAATGGTTATTTTTGTATTAATTGGATTACAGGCACGAGGAAGTTCAAGACCGTTTTCAGCTCAGATGCAAAGATTGCAATTGCAAAGTTCTCAAGTTGGTGTTCTCCCATCTCCGCCACCCCCGGTACGTATATTTGTGCTCACATTATTTCATACATTTCTCTTAAAATTTTAAAGTAGCAGGACAGCAAAAAATAACACAAAAAGTGACCTATTTAGGTAGAACGGAACGAGCAGAGAAGACCCCACTGCATTCAGGACAGGTCAGAGAAACAGCTGAAAAGCACAACGGACATCGGCTGCTGAGGGTTTTTTTCATTGATTTCATCAAGTGGTACAAGATGTAGCAGAAAATAATATTCTTAAGTTTGCTGTTGAATGAGCCGTTCTCCAAAATCTTGTGCCCCTTCAACAGTTCCTTTAAAAAATGCCACAGCTACCTGCCTCAGCAGATTTTGGTCTGAACATGGCTAGCCTTAGGCCGAAGTCACACACAACGACAAAAAATCGGACCGTTTTAGTCGGTCGATTATCGGACCAAAATGTCATGAACAGACATCCGTCTGGCATTCGATTTTCGTTCAAAGATGCGATTTAGTCGCATCTGACCGTAGTTGTAACATCCGAGTTACATCCAACTTGCGAGATTTTCTCGCAGGCTTGCAAAACGGACATATAATGGATCCAAATGAATAGTATTTAAATCACAAAAGAAAGAATAGATATATACACATAGAACACATATATATATATATATATATATATATATATATACACACATGTCATTGTCACATATATATATACATATATTTATAGTTCATACACTTCTACATACTGTAATAGCCGCTAATTCAATTGTCGGCTTTTGTGAAAGTACAGACCCGACATGAAATGACACATGGTTTACATACAGTTAACCATGTCATTTCATGTAGTTTGATATATGGTTTTAACTTACAATTACATGAGTGTATGTGTGCAAAATTGCAGACATGTGGGGGTTAATTAAAAGTGTAAATTTGTTGAAAAAAAATGCGTGGGCTCCCGCTGTATTTTCTCCACCAGACAGACAAAGCAAGCGAGTGGGGGAAAATAATAATAGCCCAGGGAGGGTGCATTTATTTTGTGCCCCCCTTGGCTACTAACATCTGCCCCCAGACACCCCAGAAAAGGCAAATCTATAATTAGATTCGCCCTTTCTGGCACTTTGCCCATCTATTCCCATTGCCCTGTAGCTGTGGCGAATGGGTTAGTAAGGGGTTAATGCCACCTTGCAATTGAAAGGTGAATTTAAGCCAGGTTAATAATTGAGAGCTGTCAATTAGACAACTATCAATTATTAATGCCACATGTTTCCTGTGTTATGTTTAGGTAGCTGAGGAGAGCAGGCAAAAATGGCAATACACCAGAGAGGTTGGAATCTATTGGATTGCAGTACCCTGACTAACCACCACAACTAAATGCAGCCGTGGAGCGGTCCTACGTTGGTCCTAGACACCTCGTCACAGCCTGAGAGATTAACTACACCTAAAGATAGAAAGAGGAAAGTTATCTGCCCCGGAGCAGATCCCCAAAAGAACATAGGAAGCCCCCAAACATGTAATGGCAGTTAGACAAGAGGAAATACAGACACAGACAGAAAATAGTATGAGCAAATGCTGGGGCCCAATCTGCCTAGACAGAAAAGGATAGAAAGGATAGTCACTGCAATCCAAAAAAACCCTAAAAAATGCCAACGCTACTGATTGCAAAAACACCTGAGATCACACGACCTCTACCACGTAAATCAGTTCTCTGGTGTAACAAAACTAAGCCGCAGCCACTGAAAAAACTGGAAAAGGCAAATGAACAAATAACAGTGGCTCCAGCGGAACTGAGAGGAGCCCAAGCCCCCCGGGGGGGAACCTGGCTAACCTCACAGAAATGCAGAGAAATATGCAAATGCTAAGCACAAAAACAAAAACAGAAAATATCTTATCTGAAAGCAGAAGAAGAGGCAAGACTCAGCAAGCTTCCAAGTGAACCAGGAACCACAGTTGAGACAAGAACAATTGATCACCGGCAACCATGATGGGAGGGAACCTCCCTTATATCAAGCCACTCTGTGACTCCTGATTGCCAATCCTCATTGAATGGTTCAGTACTGTTTGTAACCACCAGAGGGAGCTTCTGCTCAGAATTAATTTCCAAAACATTCACAACAGTACCCCCCCTTGAGGAAGGGTCACCGAACCCTCATTTGTGCAACCAGGTCAGTCAGGATGAGCTTGGTGATAGGCACGGATCAGTCTCCTAGCATGGATGTCCGAAGCAAACACCCAAGAATCTCTGAAGAGCCTTTAATGAAGTAGGTTGGACCCAATCACAGATGGCCTGAACCTTGACCGGGTCCATTTCAATAACAGATGGAGACAAAATGAATCCCAGAAATGAGATCCTCTGTACGCCAAAAAGACACTTTGATCCCTTCACATACAGAGCATTCTCTCTCAAATCTGGAACACAGTCCGAACATGTTTCACATGAGAGTCCCAGTCATTGGAAAAAATCAAGATATCATCCAAATAAACAATCAGAAATTTATCCACAAAATCCCTGAAAATGTCATTCATGAAGGACTGGAAGACGGAAGGAGCATTAGTGAGCCCAAAGGGCATCACTAGGTACTCAAAATGCCCCTCTGGGGTATTAAATGCAGTCTTCCATTCATCCCCGTGCTTAATGCGAATTAGGTTATACGCCCCCCTGAGGTCAAGCTTGGTAAACCAAGTAGCACTTTTCACCCTGGAAAACAGGTCAGAAATCAAGGGTAACGGATATTGATATTTCACAGTGATCTTGTTCAAGAGACGATAATCAATACACGGCCTTAATGAACCATCCTTTTGGCCACAAAGAAAAAAACGGCACCCAAGGGTGAAGAGGATGGTCTGATATGACCCTTCTCCAATGACTCCTTGATATAAGACCGCATAGCGTCATGTTCAGGTACAGACAAGTTAAAAAGACGACCTTTAGGGAATTTACTACCAGGCACTAATTCAATAGCGCAGTCATAGCTCCTATGGGGGGGGCAAGGATGCAGATTTACTTTCACTAAACACATCAGAAAAATCAGTCAAAAAGTCAGGAACTTCCTGAGACTGGGGAGAGGCAGAAAAAACAGGAGTGTCAGCATTAACACATTGGCAGCCCAACTGGTCACAAACACTGATCTCCAATCCAAAACAGGATTATGAGACTGTAACCAAGGGAAACCTAGTACAATAATATCATGCAGATTATACAGCACCAAAAATGTGCAACTCTCCTGATGATCAGGTTCAACCCTCATTATCACCTGAGTAGAAAACTGGGGTTTATTCTCAGCCAAAGGGGTAGAATCAATCCCCAGTAGGGGAATAGACTTCCGTAGGGGTATCAAGGGAAACCCACAACGTTTGGCAAAATCAAAATCCATCAGGTTAATAGCTGCTCCCGAATCAACAAAAGCCTGAGCAGAAAATGTGGACAGGGAGCAAATCAGGGTAACAGTCAACAGAAATTTAGTCTGAACACTACCCAAGACAACTGAGCGTGCAAAACGTCTTCCCCGCTTAGAGCAGACAGAAATAGCATGAGAGGCGTCACCACAATAGAAACATAACCCATTGCGTTTTCGAAACTCATGACGCTGTGCCCCAGAAGCCACTCTATCACACTGCATGGGTTCAGAAGCTGGCTCACAAGGCAACACTATTCCACGCAAACCTCTACGCTCATGCAAACATCTGTCAATTTGAATCGCTAATGACATAGAATCATTGAGACCAGAGGGAGCAGGGAAACCCACCTGTTGTGAATGGGTTTGAGATGAGTTCTGAGCAGAGGCTCCCTCTGGTGGTTACAAGCGGTACTAGTGAGGATTGTGAGGACTGGGAATCAGGTGTTACTGATTGGCCTTATATAAGGGAGTCATTTTCCCATCAGGGTTGCCGGTGATCAATTGTTCTGGTCTGAATCCTTCTTTCCAGTTTCCCTTGTAGCCTGCTGTGTCGTGTCTGCATCTCCTGCTATCAGATAAGACAATTTCTTATTTTGTGTTTTTGCTATATTTTTGCATTTTGTCCTGCACTTCTGTGGGGGCCTTCAGGGTCCCCTCCGGGGGCTTTTGCCCTCTCAGTTTAGTCCAGCCACTGTGTTTTGTTCTTTTGCTTTTTCCAGTTTTTTCAGTGGCTGCTGTTTTGATTTTTTTTACACCAGAGAACTAATTTAGGTGGTAGAGGTCGTGTGATCTCAGGTGATTTTGAAATTAGTAGAGTTGGTGTTTTTTCAGGGTTTTCTGAGATTGCAGTAAGTACCCTTCCTGTCCTTTTCTATTTAGATAGTTTGGACCCCAACGTTTGCTCATACTATTTTCTTTCTGTGTCAGTATTTCCTCTTGTCTAACCGCCATTACATGTTTGGGGGCTTTCTATTATCTTTGGGGTTCTGCTCCGGGGCAGATAGCTTTCCTATTTCTATCTTTAGGTGTAGTTAGTTTCTCAGGCTGTGACGAGGCGTCTAGGACCAACGTAGGAACGCTCCACGGCTGCCTCTAGTTGCGGTGGTTAGTAAGGGTACTGCAATCTCATAGATTCCAACTGCTCTGGTGTATTTCCTTTTTTACCTGCACTCCTCAGCTACCGTAACATAACAGTATCACCGGCCATAAAAATTGTATGGTACTCACAGAAGGGAAAAAATATTTTGAAGGAAGAAAAGTTGTCAGAGATATTTTTCTGTTTGTTGCATTTTTTTTTTTTTTTTCCCTCTGTATCTCTGGGTGCTGGGGAGGATTTTTTCTCCCAATGGAGTTTGCACAGTTGTCTGGCCGTGTGGATCAGCTTGCCACTGAGGTTCAGAGTATTGCTGCATATCTTGCTAGGTTGCCTGTTGTGGAACCTAGGATCCCCATGCCAGATTTGTTTTTAGGGGATCGAGCTAAGTTTCAGAATTTCAAAAATAATTGTAAATTGTTTCTTGCCTTAAAATCTAAGTCCTCAGGAAACGCAGCGCAGCAGGTTCAAATTATCATCTCTCTCCTGCGCGGCGATCCTCAGGATTGGGCTTTTTCCCTGACACCTGGGGATCCTGTTTTGAGTGATGTTGATGCATTTTTTCAGGCTTTGGGGTTATTGTACGATGAGCCTAATGTCACTGATCAAGCTGAAAAAGCCTTGTTGGCATTAAATCAGGGGCTTGATGACGCTGAGTTATACTGTCAGAGATTCCGTAGGTGGGCAGTCCTGACCAAATGGAATGACGACGCTTTGGCGGCCCTTTTCCGGAAGGGTCTGTCGGATAATGTAAAGGATGTTATGGTGGGATTCCCTGTCCCCTCTGGTCTCAATGATTCTATGTCATTAGCGATTCAAATTGACAGACGTTTGCGTGAGCGGAGAAGTATGCGTGGAGTGGTGTTGCCTTGTGAGCCAGCTGCTGAGCCCATGCAGTGTGATGGAGTGGTGTCTGGGGCACAGCGTCATGAGTTTCGAAAGCGCAATGGGTTATGTTTCTACTGTGGTGATGCCTCTCATGCTATTTCAGTCTGCCCTAAGCGGGGAAGACATTTTGCACGCTCAGTTGTCTTGGGTAGTGTTCAGACTAAGTTTTTATTAACTGTCACTCTGATATGCTCTCTGTCCTCATTTTCTGCTCAGGCTTTCGTTGATTCTGGAGCAGCTATTAACCTGATGGATTATGATTTTGCTAAACGTTGTGGGTTTCCCTTGATACCCCTACAGAAGTCTATTCCTTTACTGGGGATCGATTCTACCCCTTTGGCTGAGAATAAACCCCAGTTTTCTACTCAGGTGATAATGAGGGTTGAACCTGATCACCAGGAGTGCTGCAAATTTTTGGTTCTATATAATCTGCATGATATTATCGTACTGGGTTTCCCTTGGTTACAGTCTCATAATCCTGTTTTGGATTGGAAATCTGTGTCTGTAACCAGTTGGGGCTGCCAATGTGTTAATACCAACACTCCTGTTTTTTCTGCCTCCCCCCAGGCTGAGGATGTTCCTGACTTTTTGTTTGATTTTTCTGATGTGTTTAGCGAAAGTAAATCTGCATCCTTACCTCCCCATAGGAGCTATGACTGCGCTATGAATTAGTGCCAGGTAGTAAATTCCCTAAAGGTCGCCTTTTTAACTTGTCTGTACCTGAACATGACGCTATGCGGTCTTATATCAAGGAATCATTGGAGAAGGGTCATATCAGACCATCCTCTTCACCCTTAGGTGCCGGTTTTTTCTTTGTGGCCAAAAAAGATGGTTCATTAAGGCCGTGTATTGATTATCGTCTCTTGAACAATATTACTGTGAAATATCAATACCCGTTACCCTTGATTTCTGACCTGTTTTCCAGGGTGAAAAACGCTACTTGGTTTACCAAGCTTGACCTCAGGGGGGCGTATAACCTTATTCGCATTAAGCACGGGGATGAATGGAAGACGGCATTTAACACCCCTGAAGGGCATTTTGAGTACCTTGTGATGCCCTTTGGGCTCACTAATGCTCCTTCCGTCTTCCAGTCCTTCATGAATGACATTTTCAGGGATTTTGTGGACAAGTTTCTGATTGTTTATTTGGATGATATCTTGATTTTTTCTAATGACTGGGACTCTCATGTGAAACATGTTCGAACTGTATTCCAGATTTTGAGAGAGAATGCTCTGTATGTGAAGGGATCAAAGTGTCTTTTTGGCGTACAGAAGATCTCATTTCTGGGATTCATTTTGTCCCCATCTGTTATTGAAATGGACCCGGTCAAGGTTCAGGCCATCTGTGATTGGGTCCAACCTACTTCATTAAAGGCTCTTCAGAGATTTTTGGGTTTTGCCAATTTTTATCGTAAATTTATTGGTAATTTCTCGGTTATTGTTAAACCATTAACTGATTTGACCAGAAAGGGTTCTGATGTGGTGAATTGGCCTCCTGAGGCAGTCTCTGCGTTTCAGGAACTTAAGCAGAGATTCACTTCTGCTCCTGTTCTACGGCAGCCTGATGTTTCTCTGCCATTTCAGGTGGAGGTTGATGCCTCTGAAATTGGGGCAGGTGCCGTTTTGTCCCAAAAAGATCCAGAGACCTCTAAAAGTAACCCTTGTGCCTTTTTCTCTCGAAAATTTTCTCCTACTGAACGTAATTATGACGTGGGTAATCGGGAGTTATTGGCCATGAAGTGGGCTTTTGAAGAGTGGAGACATTGGCTGGAGGGAGCCAAACATCAGGTGGTGGTCCTTACGGACCATAAGAATCTGGTCTATCTGGAATCTGCCAAGCGACTCAATCCTAGACAGGCCAGGTGGGCCTTGTTTTTCACACGTTTTAATTTTGTGGTTTCCTTTCTTCCTGGCACTAAGAATGTTAAGGCGGATGCCCTCTCGAGGAGTTTCCTTGCGGACTCTCCTGAGCTATCTGATCCCTCTGTTATTTTGAAGGAGGGTGTAGTTCTTTCCGCCATCTCGCCCAATTTGAGACTTGCTCTGGAGGGGTGTCAGGAGGATAGGCCCGAGCGCTGCCCTGTTGGAAAATTGTTTGTCCCGGACCAATGGAAAAAGAGTGTGATGTCTGAGATTCATTGTTCCGCATTGGCTGGGCATCCCGGAATTTTTGGTACCAGAGACTTGGTTAGTCGGTCCTTTTGGTGGTCTACCTTGTCTCGCGATGTCAGGGAATTTGTGCAGTCCTGCGGGACTTGCTCTCGCTCCAAGCCTTGCTCTCGCTCTAGTGGTTTGTTGATGCCATTGCCTGTGCCCAAGAGACCATGGACCCATATCTCTATGGATTTCATTTCCGATCTTCCTGTTTCTCAGAGAATGACCACCATCTGGGTAATTTGTGATAGGTTTTCCAAAATGATACATCTTGTGCCATTACCTAAGTTGCCTTCCTCCTCTGAATTGGTGCCGTTGTTCCTTCAGCACGTGGTTCGTTTACACGGTATTCCTGAGAACATTGTGTCTGACAGAGGAGTCCAGTTTGTTTCCAGATTTAGGAGGACTTTTTGTTCTAAACTGGGTGTTCAATTGTCTTTCTCCTCGGCATTTCATCCTCAGACCAATGGTCAAACTGAGAGAACAAACCAGACATTGGAGACTTATCTAAGATGCTTTGTGTCTGCTGATCAGGATGACTGGGTCTCTTTTTTGCCTTTGGCTGAGTTTGCTCTTAATAATAGGGCTAGCTCTGCCACTTTGATGTCTCCGTTTTTCTGTAATTCTGGGTTTCACCCTCGATTTTCTTCAGGACAGACGGAGGCTTCTGTCTGTCCAGGTGTTGACTCTGTTGTTGAGCGTATGCAGCAGATTTGGGACCAGGTAGTGGAGAGGTTATCCCTCTCTCAGGAGAAGGCCCAGCGGTTTGCTAACCGGCATAGGACTGATGGTCCTCGGTTTAAAGTGGGGGACTTGGTCTGGTTGTCCTCAAAGAATATTCCTATGAGAGTAGCATCTCCTAAATTTAAGCCTAGGTTCATTGGACCTTATAAGATCATGTAGATTATTAATCCTGTTTCTTTTCGTTTGCTTCTTCCAGGGACATTTAAGATCCATAACGTGTTCCACAAGTCCTTGTTGAAGAGGTTTGTTGAGCCAGTGGTTCCTGCTGCTGTGCCTCCTGACCCTGTTTTGGTTGAGGGCAATCTGGAGTATGTGGTTGAGAAAATATTGGATTCTCGTTTTTCTAGACGAAGACTCCAGTATTTGGTTAAATGGAGAGGTTATGGTCAGGAAGACAATTCTTGGGTGTTTGCTTCGGACATCCATGCTAGGAGACTTATCCGTGCGTATCATAGAACTCATCCTGACCGACCTGGTTGCTCAAATGAGGGTTCGGTGACCCCTCCTCAAGGGGGGGTACTGTTGTGAATGGGTTTGAGATGAGTTCTGAGCAGAGGCTCCCTCTGGTGGTTACAAGCGGTACTAGTGAGGATTGTGAGGACTGGGAATCAGGTGTTACTGATTGGCCTTATATAAGGGAGTCATTTTCCCATCAGGGTTGCCGGTGATCAATTGTTCTGGTCTGAATCCTTCTTTCCAGTTTCCCTTGTAGCCTGCTGTGTCGTGTCTGCATATCCTGCTATCAGATAAGACAATTTCTTATTTTGTGTTTTTGCTATATTTTTGCATTTTGTCCTGCACTTCTGTGGGGGCCTTCAGGGTCCCCTCCGGGGGCTTTTGCCCTCTCAGTTTAGTCCAGCCACTGTGTTTTGTTCTTTTGCTTTTTCCAGTTTTTTCAGTGGCTGCTGTTTTGATTTTTTTTACACCAGAGAACTAATTTAGGTGGTAGAGGTCGTGTGATCTCAGGTGATTTTGAAATTAGTAGAGTTGGTGTTTTTTCAGGGTTTTCTGAGATTGCAGTAAGTACCCTTCCTGTCCTTTTCTATTTAGATAGTTTGGGCCCCAACGTTTGCTCATACTATTTTCTTTCTGTGTCAGTATTTCCTCTTGTCTAACCGCCATTACATGTTTGGGGGCTTTCTATTATCTTTGGGGTTCTGCTCCGGGGCAGATAGCTTTCCTATTTCTATCTTTAGGTGTAGTTAGTTTCTCAGGCTGTGACGAGGCGTCTAGGACCAACGTAGGAACGCTCCACGGCTGCCTCTAGTTGTGGTGGTTAGTCAGGGTACTGCAATCTCATAGATTCCAACTGCTCTGGTGTATTTCCTTTTTTACCTGCACTCCTCAGCTACCGTAACATAACACCCACCATAACATCTTTTACATTCTCTGACAGCCCCTTCCGAAAAAGGGCTGCCAAAGCATCATCATTCCATTTGGTTAGGACTGCCCATTTTTGGAATTTCTGACAGTATAACTCAGCGTCCTCAAGCCCCTGATTTAATGCCAACAAGGTTCTTTCAGCTTGATCAGTGACATTAGGCTTATCGTACAATAACCCTAGAGCCAGAAAAAATGCATCAACATCACTCAAAACAGGGTCCCCAGGTGTCAGGGAAAAAGCCCAATCCTGAGGATCGCCGCACAGGAGAGAGATGACAATTTGAACCTGCTGTGCTTCGTTCCCTGAGGACTTAGGTTTTAAGGCAAAAAACAACTTACAGTTATTTTTGAAATTCAGAAATTTGGCCCGATCTCCCAAAAACAAATCTGGCATGGGAATCCTAGGTTCCACAACCGGCAACCCAGCAAGATAGAAAGCAATACTCCGAACCTCAGTGGCAAGCTGATCCACACGGCCAGACAGCTGTGCAAGCTCCATTGAGAGAGAAAAAAAAATCCTCCTCAGCACCCAGAGAAAAAGAGGAAAAAATGCAAGAAACAGAAAAAAAAAAATCTCTGACAACTCTGACAACTTTTTTCCTTCCACACTATTTTTCCCTTCTGTGAGTACCATACAATTTTCAGTTTGGCCGGTGATACTGTTATGTTTAGGTAGCTGAGGAGAGCAGGCAAAAACGGCAATACACCAGAGAGGTTGGAATCTATTGGATTGCAGTACCCTGACTAACCACCACAACTAAAGGCAGCCGTGGAGCGGTCCTACGTTGGTCCTAGACGCATCGTCACAGCCTGAGAGATTAACTACACCTAAAGATAGAAAGAGGAAAGCTATCTGCCACGGAGCAGATCCCCAAAGAACATAGGAAGCCCCCAAACATGAAAATAGTATGAGCAAATGCTGGGGCCCAATCTGCCTAGACAGAAAAGGATAGAAAGGATAGTCACTGCAATCCAAAAAAACCCTAAAAAATGCCAACGCTACTGATTGCAAAAACACCTGAGATCACACGACCTCTACCACGTAAATCAGTTCTCTGGTGTAACAAAACTAAGCCGCAGCCACTGAAAAAACTGGAAAAGGCAAATGAACAAATAACAGTGGCTCCAGCGGAACTGAGAGGAGCACAAGCCCCCCGGGGGGGGAACCTGGCTAACCTCACAGAAATGCAGAGAAATATGCAAATGGTAAGCACAAAAACAAAAACAGAAAATATCTTATCTGAAAGCAGAAGAAGAGGCAAGACTCAGCAAGCTTCCAAGTGAACCAGGAACCACAGTTGAGACAAGAACAATTGATCACCGGCAACCATGATGGGAGGGAATCTCCCTTATATCAAGCCACTCTGTGACTCCTGATTGCCAATCCTCATTGAATGGTTCAGTACTGTTTGTAACCACCTGAGCTTCTGCTCAGAATTCATTTCCAAAACATTCACAACAATCCTGCACAAAAACAGATATAAGTATAAAGATAGAATTAACATATTTATCAGTATCCTTCTTACGCGCGTTTCGCTGCATCAGCTTCCTCAGAGAGGGTGTGAAATGGATTACCTGCTGCACTTCTGAGCGCCGACTCCATGCAGTAGCATCTAAAACTGACATCACGGATGTATGACCGGTGATCACAGCTCCTGAAAAAGGATGGGAGCTTGCCACCAGTGTGCTGGAATGAAAAGGTGATGATTTCTCCCTTTTTTTAATAGGAAGCATTACCCTGGGTTCCATAGTATTTCTATCACAAGCAAACATTGCACTTCTTGGTAGCAGCATTAGACGTCACCGGCACAGATACCCATGTTGGCCGTGTTGGGGATCTCTGTGTTGTTGGTGACCAGTTGGCCGTGTTTGTTCAGACTGTCATTATAACTGATATGAAAAGCTACTAAGAAATTCTACAGGAAAATTACACCTACACTGAAGTTATCCTCTGTGAATTGAATGTTCCATGTTATTCTCTAGGGTCTTTTCAGATAAAATTAAAAAAAATACTATTCCCCTCACCGCTCACCTGCCCCTCCGCCACTGCAGCCCGCCGTCTGGTCCTCTGCACCTTTTTTCCCTCTTCCCCCATTGTTCTCCATCTCTTTGGCCTCTTCACTCCAGGCTAGGACTTCCATCTTGATTATGCTTTGGATGTTACTGTAAGAAATCTACATGTTCTGCAGAACACAAAATTGTGTAAAATCCGATGAGAAATCAATTCTACTCAATAAAATATGCTCATGTCTGATTGTGACTGCGTAGACCTGGTTTGGCACTGTTTTTTCTAACGTTTTTTGTGTCAAATTCGTCACACAGCGCACACGGTTCTCAAATTTTGTGCAAAATCAAAATTTCCCTTTTTTCCTCTAATCAACCATTTTTTGCAACTTTTTGATAAAAAAAATTGCATCTTTTTCAAAATGTCGCAGAAAATGGGACTTTTGCTGGATGTGGATGAAATCACTGCAGGGGGGTACTGGAGTGGAGTTGGAGCAAATTTTGTCTCTTTTTAAAAAGTTACAAATGAGGAATCGGGTGAAAATATCTTGAAACGCTAAACTCTGCCCATAAAACAGAAAACAAAAATAAACAGGCAAGACCATATAAAATAGACTTAAATAAAAGGTGCAAAATGCACTAAAATATGCAAAAAACAGATGCACCGGCAATGATGAATCGGGGCCCTAAATCTGGAATCAGGGTCTCTGCCCCTACATTATGCTGCTCTCAGATGAGGATAGCAAAATCTTGTTGACAGATGCCCTTTAAAAGGGTTGTTCACTGCTGATTGTTGTCCTCACCTTACTGATTCCTTAGTAGCTTTTCATATCAGTCATAATTACACTTTGTGTAGATATTCGGACTGTGGGCACAAGGATCACTGACATTCCCAATACGGCCATTCCAGTGAGCGTCTGTGCCGGTGATGTCTATTGCTGCTGCTACCAATAAGTCCAATGTCAACCTGTGATAGAACTATTATACACCTGCTAGTGAGCCCAATTGTCCCAATAGGTAATAAGAGCCAAATGATGATCGTAGGTTGAAGTCACTTAAGGGGACTAACAAAGTACAGTGAAAAGTGGAAAAAAAAATTTCAAAATATAAAAATAAATAAAAGTTCAAATCACGCCCTATTTCCTCCCATTAAAAATAAAAGAATACAAAAAAATAAGAATATACATATTTATTATCATTACGTCCATAAAAGTCCAATCTATGGATATTTAAAATGAATTAACTTGATCAATAAACGACGTAACGAGAAAAGAAATCTAAACGCTACACTAAAAAAAATGCAATAAGACAATCAAAACATAATATCTAACCCAAAATGGTATAAATATAAAAATATTAGCTCAGGGAGCAATAAACAAGCCCTCACATAGCCCTATTGACCAAAAATTGAAAATGTCACGGATCTTTGAAAATGTCGACACAAGTAACATTTTTTTATCACAGTGAGGATTGCAAGAGAACTCACCAGTGCAATCTCCCGGAAGACGAGTGCAGAAGAAAGCTTCAGGCTCCTAGGAACGCAGGGTGAGCAAGGCAGGAGAGAGATGGTTTCAGGGCCTGAATCACCTGACAGTTGAGGGGCGTGGCTTCAGCTCCAGGGAGCTAGAAGCTGAGGGAAAACTCCTAGAAAGGTAACTACGGGACAAAGTTACCCAGGGGCACAGACAGAGACGTAAATCTGAACAAGCCAAGATCAAAGCACGAGAAGACAGTATAGTACCAAGGATGAGACAGAACGGATAGTCGGGGACAGGCAGAGGTCAAAACCAAACAGACAGCGAAGGTACAGAAACAGAATCCAACAAGCAGTATCCAGAGAACAGACCGAGTCAAAACCAAAGTATCAGGCAAACCAGAACACAGCACAAACACACTCAGGGGTCAACACACTCTGCCAAGGGCGAAAGTATAACTGACAGGGATAGGAGCTTCCTAGGGCTATAAGAAGCTCTCCCGAACCAAGGAGAGGCCACAATAATAAGCCCCAGGTGTGCAGGTAAGAGCTTGCACTGGGATTAAAACCTTAACCCCTAGCATGCAGGTCAACCCTGCACTGGGATCATGACATTTTTTGTTTGTTTTTACAAATTTCCATTTTTTTTGCCCCTCAGTTAAGAAAAAAATACCATATAGTGAACATGGAAAATAAATTAAAAATTAAAAACAATCTTGGAATTTCACTTTTTTTGCAATTTTAACGTACTTGGAATTTTTTTCCGCTTTCCAGTGCACCATATGATAAAATTAATGGCGTCATTCCAAAGTTCATCTAGTCCAGCAAAAAAGCAAGCCCTCATACGGCTATATAGGCAGAAAAATAAAAGATTTATGGCTCTTGGAAGAAGGGGAGGAATAAAGCAAAAACGAGAAATAGTCATGTTGAGAAGGGGTTAAATAATTAGAAGTGTGCACATAATCAATCAGGATAAATATATGGCATGTACGATGTATAGTAGCCGCCAAATTATGTACAGAGATATCTATGATCTGAGTAACTTATTAAGCAAAATGCATATAAATCTCATTGCACATGGAGATCAAGTTCTGAGGGAACAGTTGGGTGCAAGAAGAAAATGAAGTTCTATTCCTTCTGCAGCTGCTCGCTTCCAGTCTAGTACACATCACCTGTGGCTGTAAGCAGTCAGTGCTCGCTACTCAGTGAGCGCGCTGTAATCACTATCTCTGCTTCATGAGTGACATCTCACACATTATATGCTACAAATCAGGATGTCCGTGAAGGATCAGGGTTGGTTATTACAGTGCGCTCACTATGTAGACTAAATCTTCAAACTGAATGTTCGCCAAAATGAACACAAAACCCCACTGACCTCCAAAATGCACATAGAAGAGTTACCGGACCCAAGGAAACCCACAAGTAACAACATGCAAAACCAGAGGCACATGAACCCTATTATCTTCCCACTAAAGATATGATCAGGGTCTCAGCACTTGTATGAGGAAGGTCCAGACATTACCTGCTGCACATCTGAGCACCAACTCCATGCAGTAGCATAGAAAACTGACATCACGTATGTATGACTGGTGACCACAGGTCCTGAAAAAGGATGGGAGTTCGCCACCAGTGTGCAGGGATGAAAAGGTGATGTTTTCTCTTTTTTTTTTTTTATTAGGAGGCATCACCCTGGGTTCATATAGTAGTTCTTCTATCACAAGCTAACATTGCACTTCTTCGTAGCCGCAGCATTAGACGTTACCGGCACAGACGCCCAGGCTCGGACTGGCCCATAGGGTAACAGGGGATCCCCCGGTGGGCCCCTGTGCAGATCTGGGCCCCCAACCCCACTGTATGGGCAGTACGTGGCATGATTCACTTGATACACTCTGTATAGAAAAAACAGCATCTCAGCATTCATTAACCAAACTACCCAGTTTATTATTATATAGAGATACTAGCAGAAGAGCCCGGCGTTGCCCGGGCATAGTAACTAACTGTGGTTAATTATAACAAATTATAATGATTATCCTCCATCCCATAGACCAGTGACCATATACCCATCACACATCCTTCATCCCACAGTCCAGTGCCCATATACCCATCACACATCCTTCATCCCATAGTCCAGTGACCATATACCCATCACACATCCTTCATCCCATAGTCCAGTGCCCATATACCCATTACACAGCCTCCATCCCATAGTCCCATGCCCATATACCCATCATACACATCCTCCACCCCATAGTCCCATGCTCATATACTCATCATAGAATCATAGAATAGTAGAGTTGGAAGGGACCTCCTGGGTCATCTGGTCCAACCCTCTGCTCAAAGCAGATTCACTAATTCATCCCAGACAGATGTCTGTCCAGCCTCTGTTTGAAGACTTCCATTGAAGGAGAACTCGCCACCTCTCGTGGCAGCCTGTTCCACTCATTGATCACTCTAACTGTCAAAAAGTTTTTTTCTAATATCTATCTGTGTCTCCTCCCATTCAGTTTCATCCCATTGCTTCTAGTCTTTCCTTGTGCAAATGAGAATAGACATAATCCCTCTACAATGTGACAGCCCTTGAGATATTTGTAGACAGCTATTAATTCTCCTTATAGTCTTCTTTTTTGCAAGCTAAACATTCCCAAATCCTGTAACCGTTCCTCATAGCACATGGTTTGCAGACCGGTCACTATTCTGGTCGCTCTTCTCTGAACTTGCTCCAGTTTGTTGATGTCTTTTTTAAAATGTGGTGCCCAAAACTGGACACAGTATTCCAGATGAGGTCTGACCAAAGAGGATTAGAGGGCAATAATGACCTCACGTGATCTAGACTGTATGCTTATGTTAGTACATCCCAGAATTAACCATCCATCATACATCATATCCATCATACATATCCTTCATCCCGTAGTCCCTTGCCCATATACCCATCATACATATCCTTCATCCCATAGTCCCGTGCCCATATACCCATCATACATATCCTCCATCCCATATTCCCGTGCCCATATACCCATCATACCTATCCTCCATCTCATAGTCCCGTGCCCATATACGCATCATACATATCCTCCATCCCATAGTCCCATGTCCATATACCCATCATACATATCCTCCATCCCATAGTCCTGTGCCCATATACACATCATACATATTCTCCATCCCATAGTCCCGTGCCCATATACCCATACCTATCCTCCATCCCATAGTCCCGTGCCCATATACCCATCAAACATATCCTCCATCCCATAGTCCCGTGCCCATATACCCATCACACATATCTTCTATCCTATAGTCCCGTGCCCATATACCATCATACATATCCTCCATCCCATAGTCCCGTGCCCATATACCATGATACATATTTTCCATCCCATAGTCCAGTGCCCATATACCATCATACATATCCTCCATCCCATAGTCCAGTGCCCATATACCCATCATACTTATCCTCCATCTCATAGTCCTGTGCCCATATACCCATCATACATATCCTCCATCCTATAGTCCCGTGCCCATATACCCCTCACACATATCTTCCATCCTATAGTCCCGTGTATCATACATCATACAGAATTAACCATCCATCATATCCATCATACATATCTTCCATCCCGTAGTCCCTTGCCCATATACCCATCATACATATCCTTCATCCCATAGTCCCGTGCCCATATACCCATCATACATATCCTCAATCCCATATTCCCGTGCCCATATACCCATCATACCTATCCTCCATCTCATAGTCTCGTGCCCATATACCATCACAATATCCTCCATCCTATAGTCTCGTGCCCATATACCATCATACATATCCTCCATCCCATAGTCCCGTGCCCATATACCCATCATACATATCCTCCATCCCATAGTCCCATGCCCATATACCCATCATACATATCCTCCATCCCATAGTCCCGTGTCCATATACCCATCATACATATCCTCCATCCCATAGTCCCATGCCCATATACACATCATACATATCCTCCATCCCATAGTCCCGTGCCCATATACCCATCACACATATCCTCCATCCCATAGTCCCGTGCCCATATACCATCACACATATCCTCCATCCCATAGTCCCATGCCCATATACCCATCACACATATCCTCTATCCTATAGTCCCGTGCCCATATACCCATCATACATATCCTCCATCTCATAGTCCCGTGCCCATATACCCATCATACATATCCTTCTTCCTATAGTCGAGTGCCCATATACCCATCATACATATCCTTCTTCCTATAGTCGAGTGCCCATATACCCATCATACATATCCTCCATCCCATAGTCCAGTGCCCATATACCATCATACATATTATCCATCCCATAGTCCAGTGCCCATATACCATCATACATATCCTCCATCTCGTAGTCCTGTGCCCATATACCCATCATACATATCCTCCATCCTATAGTCCTGTGCCCATATATCCATCATACATGGAGGATATGTATGATGGGTATATGGGCACGGGACTATGGGATTTACCTCAGTGTTTTAGCATTTTACTTCAGTATTTAGTCAGCATTTTACCTCAGTATTTGGTCAGTGGTTTACCACAGTGTTTGGTCAGCATTTTAACTCAGTGTTTGGTCAGTATTTTACCTCAGTGTTTTAGTATTTTACCTCAGTATTAGGTCAGTATTTTACCTCCGTATTTAATCAGTATTTTACCTCAGTGTTTGGTCTGTATTTTACCTCAGTAATTGGTCAGTATTTTACCTCAGTGTTTTATTATTTTATCTCAGTGTTTGATTAGTATTTGACTTCAGTATTTGGTCAGCATTTTACCTCAGTATTTAATCAGTATCTTACCTCTGTGTTTGGTCTGTATTTTACCTCAGTGTTTTAGTATTTTACTTCATTATTTGGTCAGTATTTTATCTCAGTTTTTGATCAGTATTTTACCTCAGTATTTGATCAGTATTTTACCTCAGTATTTGGTCAGTAGTTTACCTCAGTATTTGGTCAGACTTTTACCTCAGTGTTTGGTCAGCATTTTACCTCAGTATTTGGTCAGTGGTTTACCTCAGTGTTTGCTCAGTATTTTACCTCAGTGTTTTAGTATTTTACCTCTGTGTATTTGATCAGTATTTTACCTCAGTATTTGGTCAGTGGTTTACCTCAGTATTTAATCAGTATTTTACCTCAGTGTTTGATCAGTATTTTACTTCAGTATGTGGTCAGTATTTTACATCAATATTTAATCAGTATTTTTTTCTACGCCAGTAACAATAGAGCACGGCAGTAATGGAGGAAGGGGTGATTCATTTCTGTCATGTGCTCTCTGCTTAGGCCTCTTTCACACTTCCGTTGTGTGACATCCGCGAGAGAGAGAGAGACCCCGGACAGTTTTGGCAGCATTTTCAATGGTTTTCTATGGAGGCGACGGATCCGCGGGCGGATTCCGTCAAAAACGGATGCCAATGGATCCGCCGCCCATAGGCGGCCATTATACAAAATGGCGGATCCGCCGTAGTCCGCCATTTTGGCGGACCAAAAAAATGTTGCATTGGACGTTTTTCTGTAATGACGGACGCCAATTTTTTGGCGGATCCATCAAAAAACGGACCTAACGGACGACCATCCGTCAAAATCCGTCACTAATGCAAGTGAATGGGAAAAAAACGGATCCGCCAAAAATAAATTTTGACTGACGTCGCACGACTGAAGTGTGAAAGAGGCCCTTATGTTCCCAGGGATGCTAGATTTCTCCCACCCGGTCAGTAACTATCTGCTGAGGTGTTGTGGAGTGGGAAAACTGTTGCCCATAGCAATCAATCACAGCTCAGCTTCTTTTAACCAGCTCTGGTGAAATGAAAGATACTTGGTGATTGGGTGCTGATACACGCACACACATACACTCATTTTTATATATATAGATAGGTGCATTTATGAATGAGGGTAGTGCCCCCCCCAAAGTCAGTGTTATTGGTGGGCCTTTGGCTCCCCAGTCCGACACTGCAGACGCCCATGGATTGGCCGTGTTGAGGATCTCGGTGTTGTTGGTGCCCAGTTTTCCGTGTTTGTGCAGACTGTCATATATATGTCACATATAACTGATATGAAAAGCTACTAAGAAATTGTACTGGAAAATTAGAAATACACTGAAGTTATCCTCTGTGAATTGAATGTTCCTTGCTATGCTCTGGGGTCTTTTCACATAGGATAACAAAGGAATACTATTCCCCTAACTGCTCACCTGCCCCTCCACCCCCACAGCCGCCGTCTGGTCCTCTGCACATTTGCATGACAGTGTGGCAAACACTGCATCTGATTGGCAGTAAGATCATTACAGCCAGTCAGAACGCTGCGTCTCCCTCGCTGTCATATGACAGTGTGAGCTCGCAGCTGTGACCGGAGGTAAAAAAATTTACCTCCTGTCACAGATGTCGGTCTGATGGGACTACTGCTCCTGTTGGGTTCCACTGTACTTTTGATAACTAGCCAGGACTGACAGCTGTGGGCTGCAACCATCAGGTGTCAGCGTTAACAAGGCTGTTTATCAAGAATAGAGGGGTCCCCACGCCGTTTTTTAAATTATTTAAATAAATAATTTTAAAAAATGGCGAGGTGTCCCCCCATTTTTGACAAACAGTCAAGCTAAAGCAGACAGTTGTAGGCTGGTATTCTCAGGCTGGTAAGGGGCCATGGATGTTGGCCCCTCCAGCCTATAAATAGCAGCCGTAGCCGCCTAGAAAAGGCGCATTTATTAGATGCGCCAATTCTGGCACTTTGCCCGACTCTTCCCACTTGCCCTGTGGCGGTGGCAAGTGAGGTTAATATTTGTGGGGTTGATGTCACCTTTGTATTATCCGGTGACATCAAGGCCACTGATTAGTAATGGAGAGGCGTCTATAGACACCCATTTATTCCTAATCCTATAGTTATATTGTAAATAAACACACAGCCAGAATAAAATCCTTTATTTAAAATAAACAACACATTTACTTTTTTATTTAAAAATAACACAGTTATACTCACCTAACGCCCATTCCATTGAAGCCATGGTCTCCAGAAAAAAAAACAAAAACAACCATATCCCTCATGTGTCCGACGTCCTGTCCCATGCCGTAATCCGTGTCTGCGATAAAGAGTTTTCAACCTGGATGGTGCTAAAATGCGAACGTCCAGGCTTAAAACCACTGGAGAATGAGCTGCTGCGAGCGAAGTGTCAGCGACTAACTGTAACGTCATCGAGATTACCGCAGGTCACTGAGGCTGTGTTCCCAGCCGGGCCAATAAACTGCGGTGACCTCAGTGAGATCCCACTAGCACCGTGAGAAAAAGTCTGTGTTTATTTACAATATAACTATAGGATTAGAAACGGATAGGTGTCTTATAGACGTCTCTCCATTACTAACCCTTTGGCTTGATGTCACCTGACAATAGAAAGGTAACATCAACCTCACAAATATTAACACCACTTGCCACCGCCACAGAGCTAGTGGAGTGGGAAGAGCTGGGGAAAGCACCAGAATTGGCACATCTAATAGATCCGCCTTTTCTAGGGGCAGCTTCGGGCTGCTATTTTTAGGCTGGGGGGAGCCAATATTGGTGGCCCCTTACCAGCTTGAGAATACCAGCCCCCAGATGTCTGCTTTAGCAAGGCTGGTTGTAAACACGGGGGATCCCACGTCGTTTTTTTTAATTATTTATTTAAATATTTAAACTCTTGATTACCAGCCTTGCTAAAGCTGACAGCTGAGGGTTACAGCCCTCAGCTGTCAGTTTTGCCTGGCTGGTTATCAAAAATACAGGGGAACTTACACCATTTTTTTATTTCTTTATAGTGCAGGTGTAGAGTTGGGCCAGGGCAGTAGTCGTGGCTGAGTATTGTGGGCATTGTGTACCCTGGCCTCTCTCTACAGGAAAATGGTACCTCTTTACTTGCATGGTACGGTCAGTACTCACTGTGCTGACAGCATCCTCTAAGCTGTGCTGGCATGGCATTGCTTCTGGATCCCAACAAATGGAGACACAGTCCAGGGCAACTCTTAATTGAACTGATTTAATTACTTCAGGACACAGCACATCCACGTAATTTACAGCATTTCCATAGCAATTGTAGGGATCCGCTCTGGTAGGCAGAGGCTGGGCACACAGTAATGAGGCAATTCACAGGCATTAAATAAAAAAAAAAATTGTTTACTGTCCTCTTGACACCAGGTAACAAAACATTATTACACAAATCACAGTCTTTCATTAGATTAACATAGTCTTCATGACCCCGGTCATCATCAACACGGACCCTGTCCGTTACCTGCTGGTGTCTCAGGTTCGCAGACACCTCAGAGGCATCTTACATTAAGCACAGTCCTTATATTCCATTCTGATCCCGATCAGTCTCACCACGGTTTTCAGGACCGTCCACTCCACTGGCTCAAGCACGCCAGCTTTCAGTCTTTAGTCTGTGCGACATCCCGCCTGGATGTCAGGGAGCTCTGTCCAGCCTGACAGACTCCCGAGACCCTCACAGTCTCAGCACAGACTCTCCAAGACAGACTCCATCCGTCTCCAACTCAATCTCTCACCATGTGCTAAAACACTGCCTTTCATACCTGTAGCCACTCCCCAAGCCAAGGCATTAAGCACATGATCTGGTCACCTGTTCATGACCTCATCACAGGTCCTTCACAATAACTACAATCACCAGATTGCAACATTCATTCTCCCACCACCAGTGGGCAATGTATGTGTGGTTAGCATGTCCCACCCAGCTCACAAGCTAACCCTGTAGGTTCACCCTTAACAATAATCAGAACTCTTATGGGACTACAAGTCCCAGAACAACATTACTGACCTACAGCACAGAGGAGCTCTGCGACACATACCTTCCATTTATCACCATACCAGGGACTGATTTTCCATCCATCTCATGCCTCCATGCATAATTAGAGCAACATATACAGCGCCCCCTAGCTGCCACATTAGTCACTACACCACATACCTCCCCCCTCTGTTCAAACTTGTGGGGTTGAACACTTATTACCCGACCAGAGATCCATCTCGGTCGTCTCTGCCAGTCAAACCGTCTCAGTCGAGTTTGGGCATCATGCAACATCACCTCTTTGTTAGGCCTCCCCCGCCCCCAGCGGTCAGAACGTTGGCCTTGTCCTTCTGTCTGTGTCACCTCACCCAACCTTTCTTTCCAGAACCGCCTCCTACAGTCGTTGCGGTCAGGAGTCCATCGTCCAGTCAAGCTTACTGGTTGATCTGAGTCTGACTCTCTGTCTCTTCGTCCGCCACCGGGTCTCACACTTCGTTCACTCAGCCCTGAGCTAACAGAAGCGTCATCTCTACCCCTCATTGTTTCAGCTCGTCTACTGCCAGTCCCCAGAGAAGCCTCGTGTCTCTCTATATCTTGGGCTGGAAGCAGTCGCCATCTTTGTTTCAACTCCTGCAACTGTTCCTTCATCTGCTTTCTTCTCCAGATCAGCTGCTCTACCTCTCGTAGGTACATCACTCGATACTCCAGGAGCATTCGGATGTTCTTCAGGCTCTCCACTGAGCCAACACCAATGAATGGAACCATTTCTTCTTCTCCAGCCCCCTTGATCTTGCCATCAGCTGGAATCCTCACTCTCCTTACTCCGGATCTATCCACCATCTCCTGCATCACTTTTCCAAATCTTCCAACTACTCTCCCCACCAGATTTGTGGGTACCGGAATCACCTCTTCTACCAAGCCCAGCCGATTTTGATCTTCCTTCGCCTGCTCCAGACGTCGAGCGGCTTTCATATTACTCAACATAAACATCTGTTTCGTGTGGAGACACTGAAGATGCATATCCTTCAGGACAGCCACCAGCTTTTCTGTGTCTTCCCCCTCTGCCAGGATCACCAACTGGTTCGTCTCTGGTGCCCAGTTCACACTATAGGCTTTTACTGCCTTCTTAAAGGCCTCATGCACACCCTCACTGGCACAGGTTTCTCGCATGTCTTCAGGTATTTTTACCACACACTTAAAGAGTGAAGCCTCATCCTCTTTCTGAAACTCAGTTTCTATACTACCCCTTGCCAAGACGGTCACTGGCACTTCCGCCTTGTCATCACTCGGGCACGGCAGCTGTAAGTCTTCAACCCGCAATTTCTTCTCCTGCAGAAGACCTCTTACTGCTTCTTTAAACACTTCCATATCTTCTCTTATGGTCTTATTCACACCTTGCCAGGTTACCAAGTAATCTCTGAGCTCAGAGACTTCCTTCTCCAGCTCATCCACTCTTTGCTCAGCAGTTTGTCTCAGGGCCTTTTCTTGTTCAACATGTTCTTTCATGGTCTTTATTTCGGCCTGAAACTCAGCAAACTTTTGCCTCTCACCAGACAACTTTTTTCCAATGTCCTGGAGCTCTTGTGTTTTCTCTCCACACTGAGCCTTGACTGCCGCAACCTCGGACTCCAGGTGGCGCACCCGCTCCACCTCCACGGAGTTGGCGACTTCCGTGTCCGACCCTTCAACCTCTCTTGAGGATATGCACGGTCGTCCTCAGGTACCTCTCGACACTTTGTACCTTCAGAGAGCTCCACACACTCCAGTTCTTCGGCAACAGGTTCTTCTTCATTGACCTCCTCAATGGGTGCAAGGGGCTCAGGCTCTTTGCGCCCTTTACGTTTCCGACGACGGGAGGACTTTTCCTCCTTGGGGGGCCCTACATTACTGTACTCCCTTTCTCTATTAGAGTCACAGTCACCCTCGGAGTTTGAGTCACATCCCCCTGTATAGTGAACCCTCCAGTTACCCTCTAACTGGGTGTCCGTTCCAGACGTGTTATCTATCACATCGTTATCAGTTCTTCTGTCATACATTTCAGGAGACATGTCAATAAGTTGGGCAGACGCACCCTTTCCTCTTGTGTCACCGTCTGACCCGTCAGTTTGGGAAGGCGTCACTGTCCCACTGTCTGCCACCCCAACAGTAGAGAGGCCTCCCTCCTGCTGTATAGAAACTCCCCTGTCCCATAAGCCAGAGAACAGTTTAGAGTCCCGACCTATAACTACTGGACACGACAAATTTGGGTCTACAGTGAAATCCTGTCCCGTAATGTCCCAGCCTGTATCAAAGACCACCCTGGTCACTGGATAATCCTTAGTGTCCCCATGGATGCAAGTAACCCCGACCTTTCTACCGGGCATTTGCCATCCCTCAGGTACACCCCTCACTAGAGTCACCGGGCTCTCCGAGTCGGCCAGACCCACCACATCTTCATTGTTTATCTGCAGGGTACACCCCCGTAGCATTGTCCCAGGTGGATAGTTCATACGGCAAACTGGACACACATAACAAATTTGCCCGGGCAACAGTTCATCAACACCTCCCCTTTTCTGTTGGGACACTCCACCCCCTTTTTGTGCACCATCCTTGCGGGTGTGTTACCGCCCTCTTAGGCCACGACCCCTCCCTAGGGACACCACCCACTCCGGGATACACCCTGTGGACTCCCCCACAGCTTTCTTAGGCACAAATCACACAGTACAGTTTTATTTCTTTTAGGCTGTTACTGGCCCTTTAAGAGTCCGTGTGACCCGGTTCACACTGTCCCTCTATACACCACCAGCTCCTGCTGGCACTGACACCGCTGCCGTGGCAGCCACCAACCACCGGCACCTCCGACTGCCGCTCACAAGCCGCTGCTGGTGCAGAACCTCTTCCTGCCAGTGTCCCGGTAGCTCCTGCTACCACCAGTCTCTGCACGCTTCCGCTGCGCCTTCTTGCCGCTTGTCACCTTCGTGACCCCACGAGTCACAGCCAGCCGCTTGTCACCCGTCAGCTCAACACAGACACCTGTCTGTCACACTCTCGGCCAGAGATTTTCCCGGACACCTCCTCTTCATAGAGGCATCCCACAGAGAAAAAAAAACAGTCTCTCAATAATTCTTCTCACTGATCCCGACCAGCATAGCACGGTTGTCAAGACCGTCCCCTGTTGGCGTCAGCCACACAGGTTCCTGGAGACCTCAGCCTCAGAGGTATCCAGCAAACACAAAAATACAGTCTTTCTCTCACGAATCGTTCCCTCTGGTCCTGACCAGCATAACACGGTTTTCAAGACCGTTACCTGTTGGCGTCAGCCACACAGGTTCCTGGAGACCTCCTCCTCAGAGGTATCCTATCAGCATGCTCTTTGCTTACTTCTCAATGACCCCGGTCACATAACACAGACTCCGGTCTGTCACCATTGGCTTAACAGCGTCTTCACCTGGTTATTGGTCATGCAGGAAAAAAACCATCCAAAAAAAAACAGCCTGACCTCACTGCGTGTGCCCGCATTTACGCCACCAATTGTAGGGATCCGCTCTGGTAGGCAGAGGCCGGGCACGGAGTAATGAGGCAATTCACAGGCATTAAATAAAAAAAAATTGTTTACTGTCCTCTTGACACCAGGTAACAAAACATTATTACACAAATCACAGTCTTTCATTAGATTAACATAGTCTTCATGACCCCGGTCATCATCAACACGGACCCTGTCCTTTACCTGCTGGTGTCTCAGGTTTGCAGACACCTCAGAGGCATCTTACATTAAGCACAGTCCTTATATTGCATTCTGATCCCGATCAGTCTCACCACGGTTTTCAGGACCGTCCACTCCACTGGCTCAAGCACGCCAGCTTTCAGTCTTTAGTCTGTGTGACATCCCGCCTGGATGTCAGGGAGCTCTGTCCAGCCTAACAGACTCCCGAGACCCTCACAGTCTCAGCACAGACTCTCCAAGACAGACTCCATCCGTCTCCAACTCAATTTCTCACCATGTGCTAAAACACTGCCTTTCATACCTGTAGCCACTCCCCAAGCCAAGGCATGAAGCACATGATCTGGTCACCTGTTCATGACCTCATCACAGGTCCTTCACAATAACTACAATCACCAGATTGCAACATTCATTCTCCCACCACCAGTGGGCAATGTATGTGTGGTTAGCATGTCCCACCCAGCTCACAAGCTAACCCTGTAGGTTCACCCTTAACAATAATCAGAACTCTTATGGGACTACAAGTCCCAGAACAACATTACTGACCTACAGCACAGAGGAGCTCTGCGACACATACCTTCCATTTATCACCATACCAGGGACTGGTTTTCCATCCATCTCATGCCTCCATGCATAATTAGAGCAACATATACAGCGCCCCCTAGCTGCCACATTAGTCACTACACCACACAGTCAAGATGGCACATCACTTCATCTTTCCCTTCACTGTTCCTTGTGTCACTAAGTGTTTCCACGGGGTGAGGCGCCTTAGACAGACGGCCTCTCAGTGTCCTCCCTGTGAAGAGTTACCACGGTGAAGCACTCCTAAGCCCGTTTCACACCAGACATCAGAGATTCAGCCCACGTAGCTATCCACCACATTCTGGAGTGACCTGCCCGTACACTTTTTACGTGACCTTTAATCTTCCTCTATTTCCTTCTTTCCTTTTCCTCTCTACTTATGTTGCTGCTGTAATTTGCTCTTCCTTGTGTACCCCCTGGATTGCTGGGCAATATCTTAAATGTTACGGGGCAGTTAGGCGGCTCGAGCCTATGGCCCACCCAAGCACAAAGTGGTTAAGCCCCTGACTGGGCTCTCTCAGCTCCCCAGCACTGACTGACTCAAACTAGAAAGTCCTGCTATCTTACTCCCCAACTTACCCCTCCTATAGTTAACTATTTACAGTATGACCTAACCAACTGAGCTCTGTGCCCCATTTAGTGGACATACTGTACACTGCACTGTCCCTATTAACTACATTGTGCAGAATCATAACAGCATATAAAATATAAATAAGACAACAGAATTAAATATATACAAATACATATATACATACATGTTCCATAAGAAAATGGAGGTTTAAAGGGGTAAGACTCTCAACCTCTTACATTCCCCCTTCCTTAAACCATTGTCGTCCCCGACAATGCCACAATGTTAATAAAACTTGAATAAAACTCTTTACTATTTTACAGTAGATACTCCACGCAGGGAGAACAAACATATACAATAGTTCAATATGAACTAAATTTATACGAAATCAGTGTCCACTTCTTCTTATTTATTATATACTCAAAACAAGTGTCTGCACCGAAAGTCCACAGGCAGTGTCCTTTTAAAACACAAATAACCCTCTTTGTTGGGTCTTTGGACCTTAAGGGTGATCACCCTTCCTTTAAGGGGATCACCAACTTCTTTTGATCTGTACATACGGATGCGCGGAAACAGTCCGTCCACCGTCAGTCCACACTTTAACATATTTACACTATGTAAGCTTTTTTTAAGGGAGATGTCCCACTCCCTTTTGAGGATAGCATAGTCCCGCACCTTATATGCGGGCTGTCAGCTTTTAGTACGCAGTCCGTTGCTGCAGCCGCATGTGGTCCGTCAAGTCCTGCTATTCAGCAGAAGGGACACAATGGGTGCAACAAAAACATATTTACAAAGTAATGGTTACTTTAGGCCATTCCGGCCACACTGCTCTTCCTCTCGAGAGCACATTAGGACTTCTTCATCCGAGGGGACGCAGAACAGTCCCGTGTTGAACAAAAAAAAAAAAAAATATATATATATATATTGCAACAAGCACCAGGTCCTTTTATTCAGCAAGTTAACAAACATTTCTCTTGTCTTCTTTTGGGCTATTATGTCCAATATCCAGACAGACTGTCCAGGGGTGTGGTACGGGCCCGGTTCTGCTTGCTGGGCACGGGCAGTATCCGTGGACATGATTGTTGGGCGTGGGCCTCATGTCCCGCCCTGGAATACTGTGGGGCAACTCAAACTGTCCCGCGCTCTCAGCAGAGGACCGGCGAACAGTCCGGTCTGGCAGCGCAGAGGGCGCGGGCAGAGACTACCCCCGAGATGTTAAGGGCTGAGGTGCACTCACCGCAGGAGAACGAACAGCACCGTCTCCTTCAGGCCCGCTTAGGCTGGATCTCACCTCCGTCAGCAGCCGCTGTACATTCTCTGCCAAGGCACCTGATGCTTCCTCCGCTCCGCGGATGTTGTACCCGCACGCTCCGGCTTCCGGTGCGGCCTGGTCTTCCGGCTCTGGGCCCTCTTTGACTGTCGTTGCTTCCGGTCCCTGCGGGGTTACAGAAACGGGCTCCCGACAAGATGGTTCCACCTTCCGGCAAGACTCCGACTCAGGATGTGCCCTCTTTGTCAGCTCTGATGGGGCAGTCGCTGGCTCCGGTGAAGGACGCTCTGGTCCTGGGTGACGAGATGATTCAGGCCCCGGCAGCCACCAGGAATCCTTCTTTACAGGTATTTCTTCCTCCACCGTTTGTTCGTCCCATAGGCGCACAGGTCAGACTTTCTCAACCTCCTTCCACCACCACCATTCCATTCGCCCAATACCCCGGCAGTGAAGTACGCAGCAGTGGTGCATCGCCACCGTCATCTCGTCTTGTACTGGTGTCAGGCAGCTGCACTCGGGACTACCTGCTGGCTCCACCCTTTCCAGGGTGGGGTCGTTTCTTGCCTCTCCATACATTTCCGAGGGACCTGATACTAGGGGCGTGTTCTTCTCCTTCGACGCCCCCACCAGGGCCGGGCTAGGAGTTGTTGACAGCAATCTATTGGTGCCATTACTGCGCCATCACGCCCATGAAGAGTGTCACTACAATCCTTTTTGGTGCCAAAGTCCTCCATCTTCACTGTCGCCATCTTGTCACTCTCAAGTTCAGTCTCAGTCACAATCTTTGTCACATCCAATTCTTCAGTCTCATCCGGTATTTTACTCACATTTTCAGTTTCTTCAACCTGCACTCTTCGGGTCAACTCTGTTACATTCAATTACTCTTCAGCATCTCCTTTTATCTCCTCACTGGTCACACTTAAATCTTCATCTCTTCTTGCGGTTCCTCCACACTTTAAGGTATCAGCATCTTGCCGACTATGTCAAACATAGAGTTGGGCCAGCGCTGTAGTCGTGGCTGAGTATTGTGGGCATTGTGTACCCTGGCCTCCCACTACAGGAAAACGGTACCTCTTTACTTGCATGATACGGTCAGTATTCACTGTGCTGACAGCATCCTTTTTGCTGCGCTGGCATGACATTGCTTCTGGATCCCAACAAATGGAGGCAAAGTCCAGGGCAAATCTTAACTGAACAGATTTAATTACTTCAGGACACAGCACATCTACGTAATTTACAGCATTTCCATAGCAGTCAAGTCAGCACATCGCTTCTTCTTTCCCTTCACTGTTCCTTGTGTCACTAAGTGTTTCCACGGGGCGAGGCGCCTGTCATGTATAGTGTACAGTTCCTATAGCGTCTTGTGCTTGGGTGCGAGGAAAACACATGAGTCATAGGTTGATATGAAATGACTGTATTACTTCATACAAGCATACAGAAAAGGTCACACAGTTTGCAGAACAGAGGCAGGAGAACACAGAAGGCCAGAGTAACTTCAAGCTCTACAATAACTCTCCAAGCAGGTTCAGGATCTCTTCTCTGTACCGTAATTCCTCTGCAAACATGGATTCACCAGACAGCAGGTTTCCAGAGTCCAAAAGTGTTCCAAAGTTCCTCAGTAGGAAATAGCTGGAGTTCAAAATCCTAGATTTCCAGGAGTCAGGTCACAGGCTGACTGAGGCTTGATTCAGGAGCACTGATTGTTCAGCTGAGGCTGCTTAAGAAGCAAGGGAGAGAATCAGGGCGGGAACATGAAAACTGGAAACTCCATATTAACTGAGGGCAAGAGCTGCAGAAAGACAGAAAGCAAAATGGCCGACAGAAAACTGAGTTTCAAGGAACATGTCAACAGAGACAAAGAACCTTACATTACTCCCCCCTTAAGGACAACCTCCGGTTGACCTCAGACCAGGCTGCTGTATAGAAACTCCCCTGTCCCATAAGCCAGAGAACAGTTTAGAGTCCCGACCTATAACTACTGGACACGACAAATTTGGGTCTACAGTGAAATCCTGTCCCGTAATGTCCCAGCCTGTATCAAAGACCACCCTGGTCACTGGATAATCCTTAGTGTCCCCATGGATGCAAGTAACCCCGACCTTTCTACCGGGCATTTGCCATCCCTCAGGTACACCCCTCACTAGAGTCACCGGGCTCTCCGAGTCGGCCAGACCCACCACATCTTCATTGTTTATCTGCAGGGTACACCCCCGTAGCATTGTCCCAGGTGGATAGTTCATACGGCAAACTGGACACACATAACAAATTTGCCCGGGCAACAGTTCATCAACACCTCCCCTTTTCTGTTGGGACACTCCACCCCCTTTTTGTGCACCATCCTTGCGGGTGTGTTACCGCCCTCTTAGGCCACGACCCCTCCCTAGGGACACCACCCCACTCCGGGATACACCCTGTGGACTCCCCCACAGCTTTCTTAGGCACAAATCACACAGTACAGTTTTATTTCTTTTAGGCTGTTACTGGCCCTTTAAGAGTCCGTGTGACCCGGTTCACACTGTCCCTCTATACACCACCAGCTCCTGCTGGCACTGACACCGCTGCCGTGGCAGCCACCAACCACCGGCACCTCCGACTGCCGCTCACAAGCCGCTGCTGGTGCAGAACCTCTTCCTGCCAGTGTCCCGGTAGCTCCTGCTACCACCAGTCTCTGCACGCTTCCGCTGCGCCTTCTTGCCGCTTGTCACCTTCGTGACCCCACGAGTCACAGCCAGCCGCTTGTCACCCGTCAGCTCAACACAGACACCTGTCTGTCACACTCTCGGCCAGAGATTTTCCCGGACACCTCCTCTTCATAGAGGCATCCCACAGAGAAAAAAAAACAGTCTCTCAATAATTCTTCTCACTGATCCCGACCAGCATAGCACGGTTGTCAAGACCGTCCCCTGTTGGCGTCAGCCACACAGGTTCCTGGAGACCTCAGCCTCAGAGGTATCCAGCAAACACAAAAATACAGTCTTTCTCTCACGAATCGTTCCCTCTGGTCCTGACCAGCATAACACGGTTTTCAAGACCGTTACCTGTTGGCGTCAGCCACACAGGTTCCTGGAGACCTCCTCCTCAGAGGTATCCTATCAGCATGCTCTTTGCTTACTTCTCAATGACCCCGGTCACATAACACAGACTCCGGTCTGTCACCATTGGCTTAACAGCGTCTTCACCTGGTTATTGGTCATGCAGGAAAAAAACCATCCAAAAAAAACAGCCTGACCTCACTGCGTGTGCCCGCATTTACGCCACCAATTGTAGGGATCCGCTCTGGTAGGCAGAGGCCGGGCACGGAGTAATGAGGCAATTCACAGGCATTAAATAAAAAAAAATTGTTTACTGTCCTCTTGACACCAGGTAACAAAACATTATTACACAAATCACAGTCTTTCATTAGATTAACATAGTCTTCATGACCCCGGTCATCATCAACACGGACCCTGTCCTTTACCTGCTGGTGTCTCAGGTTTGCAGACACCTCAGAGGCATCTTACATTAAGCACAGTCCTTATATTGCATTCTGATCCCGATCAGTCTCACCACGGTTTTCAGGACCGTCCACTCCACTGGCTCAAGCACGCCAGCTTTCAGTCTTTAGTCTGTGTGACATCCCGCCTGGATGTCAGGGAGCTCTGTCCAGCCTAACAGACTCCCGAGACCCTCACAGTCTCAGCACAGACTCTCCAAGACAGACTCCATCCGTCTCCAACTCAATTTCTCACCATGTGCTAAAACACTGCCTTTCATACCTGTAGCCACTCCCCAAGCCAAGGCATGAAGCACATGATCTGGTCACCTGTTCATGACCTCATCACAGGTCCTTCACAATAACTACAATCACCAGATTGCAACATTCATTCTCCCACCACCAGTGGGCAATGTATGTGTGGTTAGCATGTCCCACCCAGCTCACAAGCTAACCCTGTAGGTTCACCCTTAACAATAATCAGAACTCTTATGGGACTACAAGTCCCAGAACAACATTACTGACCTACAGCACAGAGGAGCTCTGCGACACATACCTTCCATTTATCACCATACCAGGGACTGGTTTTCCATCCATCTCATGCCTCCATGCATAATTAGAGCAACATATACAGCGCCCCCTAGCTGCCACATTAGTCACTACACCACACAGTCAAGATGGCACATCACTTCATCTTTCCCTTCACTGTTCCTTGTGTCACTAAGTGTTTCCACGGGGTGAGGCGCCTTAGACAGACGGCCTCTCAGTGTCCTCCCTGTGAAGAGTTACCACGGTGAAGCACTCCTAAGCCCGTTTCACACCAGACATCAGAGATTCAGCCCACGTAGCTATCCACCACATTCTGGAGTGACCTGCCCGTACACTTTTTACGTGACCTTTAATCTTCCTCTATTTCCTTCTTTCCTTTTCCTCTCTACTTATGTTGCTGCTGTAATTTGCTCTTCCTTGTGTACCCCCTGGATTGCTGGGCAATATCTTAAATGTTACGGGGCAGTTAGGCGGCTCGAGCCTATGGCCCACCCAAGCACAAAGTGGTTAAGCCCCTGACTGGGCTCTCTCAGCTCCCCAGCACTGACTGACTCAAACTAGAAAGTCCTGCTATCTTACTCCCCAACTTACCCCTCCTATAGTTAACTATTTACAGTATGACCTAACCAACTGAGCTCTGTGCCCCATTTAGTGGACATACTGTACACTGCACTGTCCCTATTAACTACATTGTGCAGAATCATAACAGCATATAAAATATAAATAAGACAACAGAATTAAATATATACAAATACATATATACATACATGTTCCATAAGAAAATGGAGGTTTAAAGGGGTAAGACTCTCAACCTCTTACATTCCCCCTTCCTTAAACCATTGTCGTCCCCGACAATGCCACAATGTTAATAAAACTTGAATAAAACTCTTTACTATTTTACAGTAGATACTCCACGCAGGGAGAACAAACATATACAATAGTTCAATATGAACTAAATTTATACGAAATCAGTGTCCACTTCTTCTTATTTATTATATACTCAAAACAAGTGTCTGCACCGAAAGTCCACAGGCAGTGTCCTTTTAAAACACAAATAACCCTCTTTGTTGGGTCTTTGGACCTTAAGGGTGATCACCCTTCCTTTAAGGGGATCACCAACTTCTTTTGATCTGTACATACGGATGCGCGGAAACAGTCCGTCCACCGTCAGTCCACACTTTAACATATTTACACTATGTAAGCTTTTTTTAAGGGAGATGTCCCACTCCCTTTTGAGGATAGCATAGTCCCGCACCTTATATGCGGGCTGTCAGCTTTTAGTACGCAGTCCGTTGCTGCAGCCGCATGTGGTCCGTCAAGTCCTGCTATTCAGCAGAAGGGACACAATGGGTGCAACAAAAACATATTTACAAAGTAATGGTTACTTTAGGCCATTCCGGCCACACTGCTCTTCCTCTCGAGAGCACATTAGGACTTCTTCATCCGAGGGGACGCAGAACAGTCCCGTGTTGAACAAAAAAAAAAAAAAATATATATATATATATTGCAACAAGCACCAGGTCCTTTTATTCAGCAAGTTAACAAACATTTCTCTTGTCTTCTTTTGGGCTATTATGTCCAATATCCAGACAGACTGTCCAGGGGTGTGGTACGGGCCCGGTTCTGCTTGCTGGGCACGGGCAGTATCCGTGGACATGATTGTTGGGCGTGGGCCTCATGTCCCGCCCTGGAATACTGTGGGGCAACTCAAACTGTCCCGCGCTCTCAGCAGAGGACCGGCGAACAGTCCGGTCTGGCAGCGCAGAGGGCGCGGGCAGAGACTACCCCTGAGATGTTAAGGGCTGAGGTGCACTCACCGCAGGAGAACGAACAGCACCGTCTCCTTCAGGCCCGCTTAGGCTGGATCTCACCTCCGTCAGCAGCCGCTGTACATTCTCTGCCAAGGCACCTGATGCTTCCTCCGCTCCGCGGATGTTGTACCCGCACGCTCCGGCTTCCGGTGCGGCCTGGTCTTCCGGCTCTGGGCCCTCTTTGACTGTCGTTGCTTCCGGTCCCTGCGGGGTTACAGAAACGGGCTCCCGACAAGATGGTTCCACCTTCCGGCAAGACTCCGACTCAGGATGTGCCCTCTTTGTCAGCTCTGATGGGGCAGTCGCTGGCTCCGGTGAAGGACGCTCTGGTCCTGGGTGACGAGATGATTCAGGCCCCGGCAGCCACCAGGAATCCTTCTTTACAGGTATTTCTTCCTCCACCGTTTGTTCGTCCCATAGGCGCACAGGTCAGACTTTCTCAACCTCCTTCCACCACCACCATTCCATTCGCCCAATACCCCGGCAGTGAAGTACGCAGCAGTGGTGCATCGCCACCGTCATCTCGTCTTGTACTGGTGTCAGGCAGCTGCACTCGGGACTACCTGCTGGGCTCCACCCTTTCCAGGGTGGGGTCGTTTCTTGCCTCTCCATACATTTCCGAGGGACCTGATACTAGGGGCGTGTTCTTCTCCTTCGACGCCCCCACCAGGGCCGGGCTAGGAGTTGTTGACAGCAATCTATTGGTGCCATTACTGCGCCATCACGCCCATGAAGAGTGTCACTACAATCCTTTTTGGTGCCAAAGTCCTCCATCTTCACTGTCGCCATCTTGTCACTCTCAAGTTCAGTCTCAGTCACAATCTTTGTCACATCCAATTCTTCAGTCTCATCCGGTATTTTACTCACATTTTCAGTTTCTTCAACCTGCACTCTTCGGGTCAACTCTGTTACATTCAATTACTCTTCAGCATCTCCTTTTATCTCCTCACTGGTCACACTTAAATCTTCATCTCTTCTTGCGGTTCCTCCACACTTTAAGGTATCAGCATCTTGCCGACTATGTCAAACATAGAGTTGGGCCAGCGCTGTAGTCGTGGCTGAGTATTGTGGGCATTGTGTACCCTGGCCTCCCACTACAGGAAAACGGTACCTCTTTACTTGCATGATACGGTCAGTATTCACTGTGCTGACAGCATCCTTTTTGCTGCGCTGGCATGACATTGCTTCTGGATCCCAACAAATGGAGGCAAAGTCCAGGGCAAATCTTAACTGAACAGATTTAATTACTTCAGGACACAGCACATCTACGTAATTTACAGCATTTCCATAGCAGTCAAGTCAGCACATCGCTTCTTCTTTCCCTTCACTGTTCCTTGTGTCACTAAGTGTTTCCACGGGGCGAGGCGCCTGTCATGTATAGTGTACAGTTCCTATAGCGTCTTGTGCTTGGGTGCGAGGAAAACACATGAGTCATAGGTTGATATGAAATGACTTGTATTACTTCATACAAGCATACAGAAAAGGTCACACAGTTTGCAGGAACAGAGGCAGGAGAACACAGAAGGCCAGAGTAACTTCAAGCTCTACAATAACTCTCCAAGCAGGTTCAGGATCTCTTCTCTGTACCGTAATTCCTCTGCAAACATGGATTCACCAGACAGCAGGTTTCCAGAGTCCAAAAGTGTTCCAAAGTTCCTCAGTAGGAAATAGCTGGAGTTCAAAATCCTAGATTTCCAGGAGTCAGGTCACAGGCTGACTGAGGCTTGATTCAGGAGCACTGATTGTTCAGCTGAGGCTGCTTAAGAAGCAAGAGGGAGAGAATCAGGGCGGGAACATGAAAACTGGAAACTCCATATTAACTGAGGGCAAGAGCTGCAGAAAGACAGAAAGCAAAATGGCCGACAGAAAACTGAGTTTCAAGGAACATGTCAACAGAGACAAAGAACCTTACATTACTCCCCCCTTAAGGACAACCTCCGGTTGACCTCAGACCAGGCTTGTCAGGGTACCTCTGATCAAACTGGCGGAGCAGGCGAGGAGCATTTACATTATTGACTGGTTCCCATGAGTTGTCCTCCACTGGGTAGCCCTGCCATTTAATCAAATATTGCAACTGATTTCTGTACAACCTGGAATCTAGAATCCTTTCCACCATAAATTCTTCCTGACCATCGACCAGCACTGGGTCAGGGCAAGGAGAAGAGCGTCCAGGAAACGTATTGGGTGTTGCAGCCTTTAGTAGGGATACATGAAAGACAGGGTGGATTCTCATAGTTCTGGGCAGTTGAAGACGACAAGCAACAGCACTTATAATCTTACTGATCTTATAAGGTCCAATGTACTTATGTCCCAATTTAGACGATGGAATCTTTATTTTAAGATTTCTGGTTGACAGCCAGACCAAATCTCCTACCTTGAAAGCTGGTGCAGGTTTACGAAATTTATCTGCTGCTTTCTTGTACCTTTCCTGAGCCAATTCTAGATTTTCCTTTAGAAGATCCATATTCTTTTGTAAAGAAGTGATTCTTTCAGCCACTGCCGGCAAGGGCGTATCTATGGGAAATCGAGGAAGAATGTTAGGATGATAACCTAGATTGGAGTAAAAAGGAGACTGCTTAGTGGAGGCGCTCTGAGAGTTATTATAAGAGAACTCAGCCAGTGGAAGTAGATCCACCCAATCATCTTGTAGGTGGCAGATAAAGCAGCGGAGATACTGCTCCAGGGTCTGATTGGTTCGTTCTGTCTGTCCATTAGTCTGGGGATGAAAAGCAGAAGAAAGGTTTACTTTAATGTCCAATGCGGCACAGAAATTTTGCCAAAACCTTGAAGTGAATTGCACCCCTCGATCCGAAATGACCTCATCCGGTTCTCCATGTAAGCGAAACACATTCTTAATCATCAAGTCTGATGTCTGTTTTGCAGTGGGTAAGCCGACACAAGGGATAAAATGAGCTGCCTTTGTTAGACGATCAACCACCACTAGAATGGTGTTCTTCCCTTGAGAGGTTGGAAACTCCATATTAACTGAGGGCAAGAGCTGCAGAAAGACAGAAAGCAAAATGGCCGACGGAAAACTGAGTTTCAAGGAACATGTCAAAAGAGACAAAGAACCTTACATTAAAAGACAGAAAGAAAAATGGCCGACGGAAAACTGAGTTTCAAGGAACATGTCAAAAGAGACAAAGAACCTTACATTACTCCCCCCTTAAACAAAATGGCCGACGGAAAACTGAGTTTCAAGGAACATGTCAAAAGAGACAAAGAACCTTACAGCGCCTCAGACGACCTCTCAGTGTCCGCCCTGTGAAGCGTTACCACAGTGAAGCACTCCTCTGCCCGTTTCACCCCAGACATCAGAGATTCAGCCCACGTAGCTATCCACCACATTCTGGAGTGACCTGCCCGTATACTTTTACGGTGACCTTTAATCTTCCTCTATTTCCTTCTTTCCTTTTCCTCTCTACTGCTGTTGCTGCTGTACTTTGCTCTTCCTTGTGTCCCCTGGATGGCTGGGCAATATCTTAAACAGTACGGGGTAGTTAGGGGGCTCGGGCCTATGGCCCACCCGAGCACAAAGGGGTGAAGCCCTGACTGGGCTCTCTCCGCTCCGCAGCAATGACTGACTCAAACTAGGAAGTCCTGCTATCTTACTCCCATACTAACCCCTCCTATAGTTAACTATTTACAGTGTGACCTAACCAACTGAGCTCTGTGCCCCCATCTAGTGGACATACTGTACACTGCACTGTCCCTATTAACTACAGTGTGCAGAAACATAACAGCATATAAAATATAAACAAGACAACAGAATTAAATATATACAAATACATTTATACATACAGTACAGACCAAAAGTTTGGACACACCTTCTCATTCAAAGATTCTTCTGTATTTCCATGACTATGAAAATTGTAGAATCACACTGAAGGCATCAAAACTATGAATTAACACATGTGGAATTATACATTACACTTTACAAAAAAGTGAGAAACAACTGAAAATATGTCTTATATTCTAGGTTCTTCAAAGTAGCCACCTTTTGCTTTGATTACTGCTTTGCAAGCAGAAAAGGTGAACGGATGGACTCTACATGCCTAGTTCTCACCGTGAAGCATTAAGGAGGTGGTGTGATGGTGTGAGGGTGCTTTGCTGGTAACAATGTTGGGGATTATTCAAAATTGAAGCGGTGAGCGGTCCAGCTCACCCCAAACCATCTCGATTGGGTTCAGGTCTGGTGACTGTGGAGGCCAGGTCATCTGGCATAACACCCCAACACTCTCCTTCTTGGTCAAATAACCCTTACACAGCCTGGAGGTGTGTTTGGGGTCATTGCCCTGTTGAAAAAGAAATGATGGTCCAACTAAACGCAAACCGGATGGAATAGCATGCTGCTGCAAGATGCTGTGGTAGCCATGCTGGTTCAGTATGCCTTCAATTTTGAATAAATCCCCAACAGTGTCACCAGCAAAGCACCCCACACCATCACACCACCTCCTCCATGCTTCACGGTGGGAACAAGACATGTAAAGTCCATCCATTCACCTTTTCTGCGTGCAAAGCAGTAATCAAAGCAAAAGGTGGCTACTTTGAAGAACCTAGAATATAAGACATATTTTCAGTTGTTTCACACTTTTTTGTAAAGTGTAATGTATAATTCCACATGTGTTAATTCATAGTTTTGATGCCTTCAGTGTGATTCTACATTTTCACAGTCATGAAAATACAGAAAAATCATTGAATGAGAAGGTGTGTCCAAACTTTTGGTCTGTACTGTACATGTTCCATAACAAAATGGAGGTTTAAAGGGGTAAGACTCTCAACCCCATACATTGGCGCTGGCTGATGAATACTACCATCATCCGCTGCCTTTCTCTAGCCGTTATTAGTGACAATAATCGTAGGCTGATGGGAGTAGTAGTTCTATCAGCTGACACGTGTGACCATAGGTAAACTTTTTACCTCCAGTCACAGCTGCAGGCTCACGCTGTCATCAGACAGCGAGGGAGCCATAGCGCTGTGACTGGCCGTAATAATTTTACCACCGATCAGAGCTACCAGTGTTTCTCGCACTGTCATGCAGATGACAGCATGAGAAACACTCGATGTTTGGGGAGCCGAACCTGAACAGTAACACGGACTTCCTAGTGAAGTTCGTATTTGGGGTCCTCCGTGCTCAAACAGTAGGTGTTTGGTATGCACCCCGAACTTTACTTTTCGAGTTTCCCACCTCCAATTAGTAGGCATAACCCTGGGTTCATATAGTATTTCTATCACAATATATCGCCGAAAGTCTATTGTGGCCAAGAATTAGAGGACATTTCATCTTAGTATCGTAGCTGAGCTGTGTAGTCCTCCCGCCCGACTGGCGCCGTTTTGCTGCTCGCTTCTTCCAGGGGCGTGACATGACAGTGTATCACGGCACAGTTGTCCGATATCCCAGGGCTAGGGGCTCCTTCCCTATCCCTAAAGCTAAGGGCTCCCTTGCTTTCCCTGCTCCCCGGATTACTTCTAATGGTGAAGACACCAGGGCCACATGCCTTGCTAAGCTTCAAAATCAGCCCTTATCTGTCCCCTCCCCCACGCAGGGAAGTGGGGAGTTGTAGTGTATAAAAATACACAATCCAGACTAACAAGGGAAGGTGTACAGTTGACAAGTGAAACTACCAATCGTACAAATATGCACTCAAAAACAAACACACTGTGTAACACTGGGAAGTAGAGGAAGAAGGAGAAAACAATAGGAGAGGATGAGGATCTGCACACAGACAAATATACAGGTGCTTCTCACAAAAGTAGAATATCATGAAAAAGTTAATTTATTTCAGTTCTTCAGTACAAAAAGTGAAACCCATATATTACATAGAGTCATTACAAACAGAGTGATCTATTTCAAGTGTTTATTTCTATTAATGTTAATGATTATGGCTTACAGCTAATGAAAGCCAAAAGTCATTATCTCAGTAAATTAAAATACTTTATAATACCAGCTTGAAAAATTATTTTAAAATCTGAAATTAGCAAGTCTCCCTGTCAGTGCAGCGCTGACAGCTTCTATGGCATGCAGATGCTGCTTCATCTACATGCTATAGAAGCGATCAGCCTGCAAAAAATGATTGTCCCATAGTGAGACAAAGTAAAAAAGTTAGGAAAAAGTAAAAAAAAATTGTAAATAATTGTACAAGGCAAAAAACAGTGCTTTATCATCATACCGCCGAACAAAAAGTGGAATAACACGCGATCAAAAAGATGGATATAAATAAATATGTACCGCTGAAAACGTCATCTTGTCCCACAAAAAATGAGCCGCCAAACAGCTTCATCAAATAGGGGGGAATCCACGCCTTTTTTTTACCGTATTTATTTACAGCGCAGGAATGGCAGATTAATACTCCCATCCGCTACTCCTGCTGTCACTGTTATTAACAGCAGCAGGGGTAGGCTGATGAGAGTAAGGGTGCGTGCACATGTTGTGGATTTTCTGCGGATCCACAAGAGATTTAAAGTACAATGTAAATCTATGGGAAAAAAAGAACCGCTGTGCACATGCTGCGGAAAATTCTGCACGGAAATGCAGAGGTTTATTTTCCGCAGCATGTCAATTCTTTGTGTGGATTCCGCAGCATTTTTACACCTATTCCATTATAGGAATGCGCAGGTGTAAAAACACAGGGCAAATCCGCACAAAAACCGCAGAAAATCCGAGGTAAATCCGCAATGAATCCGCAGGTAAAACGCAGGTCATTTTACCTGCGGATTCTGCAGATTCCGCGCGGAAAAATCCTCACAGGAATCCGCAAGTCTGCACGCACCCTAATAGTCCCATCAGCCGCCACCTGCTGTCTCTTTTATTACTTAAATGTAACTCTCATCATTCTCCCTGCTCACACCGATCGCTGGCAGAGCAGGGGAGAATGATGAGCGTCGTGTTAAGCACCCGGCGCCTAGGAACAGCGCTTACTATAACACGTCTTCCCCGGTGCCGATGCATGTCACATGCCTGACATCAATGTGTGTTATGTGTATGCACGTGTACAGGATGTTTTATGGCCCGTGCTGACATTAAAAACGGACATGTAAGCGTGATTTGCCCACGGACACACGGTCCATGGAAACACATTGACATGTGCACAGACACATTCACTTGAATAGGCAAATAGCTCTCCGTTCCTCCCGAGTCTCTCCACATGGCTAAATAGCACTGTACAGCCACATATGGGGTATTGCCACATTCAGTAGAAATTGTGGGACAAATTTTTTTGCCATTTTTACCCACTTCTTGTAAAATCTTTGGCTAAAACAAAATTTTGGTGGTAAAAATGTAGTTCTGTCCTCACTGCCTGATGGTCTAAAATTCTGTAACACACACCCATGGTGTCAATATGATCACTGCACACCTAGATGAATTCATTGAGAGGTGTAGTTCATAAAATGGGATCACTTATAGGGGATTCTGCTGTTTTGGCACCTCATGGGCTCTCCCAGTGGGTCATGGCACCTGCAAGTCATAACATTAAAATCTGGCACTCCTTCCCTTTTGAGCTCTGCCATGCGCTCATATGGGGTATCAGCATACTCAGGACAAATTGCACATCAACTTTTGTGGTCCAATTTCTCCTGTTACTCTTGGGAAAATAAAAAATTGGTGGCGAATAGTGTTGAGCGATACGATACCGCAAGTATCGGGTATCGGCCGATATTAGCTGTATCGGACTTTCGATATTGACTTTCGATATTTCCCATATATCGTATACCGGAATCAGAATTGTCACTGTCACTGTGAGTGTCCGTCGGTCGGGTCTGTCAGGAATCAGCGGCACTTACCTGGCAGAAGATCTCCGGTGGTCACGGCCTGGACTGGTTGATGGCCGCCATCATCTTTTCCTCGGCGGTCACATGCAGTTTCTCGCGATAACTGCAGTGACTGCTGGGTAATCCCGGCCGTAAAGCAGTCAGTCCGATGACGTCACCGCCGGGAAGCAGGTAATCAGTTGTGCTGCGCCAGGATGACAGCCTCTGCCTGTCATTCCGATGTAGCAGAGCTGGATCGTCGTGGGACAGTCGTTACTATGGACTGCGTCGGACAGGTGGTATACTGTTGGTTTGTTTTTTTCCTTTTTTTACAGGAGATCGATGGCGTCGCAGGAATGAGAGTATAATAAAAGAAATGAAAACTGTGTTGTCTCTTTTATTTCATTAAAATACTTTTTTCTTGCTGTGTCTTTTTTTTTATACATTTAAAAAACTTTGGGATTAATAATGGATCGGTGTCTTATTGACGCCTCTCCATTATTAACCGGGCTTATTGTCACCGTGCAATCAACGGTGACATTAACCCCTTATTACCCCACTTGCCACCGCTACAGGGCAGTGGGAAGAGCCGGGTAAAGTGCCACAATTGGCACATCTTTTGATGCGCCAAATGTGGGGCTGCTGTAGCCTGGTATTATCAGGCTGTTGAGGGCCAAAATCCATGGGCCTTGACAGTCTTTTAATACCAGGCCGCAGCAGTCTGCATTTTACTTGGCTGGTTAACAAAAATAGGGGGACCCCTACGCCGTTTTTTTTTTTTCGAGGGGATCCCCTATTTTTGTTAACCAGCCAAGCTAAGCAGACTGCTGTGGCCTGGTATTATCAGGCTGGCAAGGTCCATGGATATTGGCTCATTACCAGCCTGAAAAACCAGGCCTCAGCAGTCTGCTTCATCTGGCTGGTTAACAAAAATAGGGGGGACCCCACGCCAATTTTTTTCGAGGGGATCCCCTATTTTTGTTAACCAGCAAAGATAAGCAGACTGCTGTGGCCTGGTATTATCAGGCTGGCAAGCAGGGTCGGACTGAGGCACCGGGACACCGGAGAAAACCTACGGTGGGCCCCAGCTCCTGCGTGGTGGGCCCTGATTTGAAAGGATAGGTCGCGGGGCAGAGGGGGCGGTGGCCCCGGGGCCCGCGCTCTGAGGGGGCCCACCGGAGCTACGATACAGTTACATTCTGCGGCAGAGCAGGGAGAATCGTTCTCCCTGCCTCCGTGCGGAAGCTATGGGGCCTGAACAGGCGTTGGGGGGCCCAGTGGGCCCCCCACCCGTCATCGGAGGGTCAGCTGTATCGGCATCCAGCCGATAAAGCTGACCGCATAGAGGAGAAGGAGCGAGCGCTCCTTCTCTCCCATAATCCCCCTCAGCGTATGACAGCGGGCGCAATAACATCACCTGCCGGCGCCCGCTGTCAGACGCTGAGAGGGAGAACAGTGAGCAGCACAGGAGCCGGGGGTGAGTATTTTTTTTATTTTTTTTTTAATGGGGGTGCAGTCGAGTCCTGGCTGGAGAAGTCGTCATGTCGGTGTGGCCAGATGGAAAAGACATGAAAAGTGAACAATTCCATTAGAAAGAACATCAGCGGTAAGTCATTATCTGTACCTGTGCTGTAATCTATATGTTCTGTAGGACTGGTATTATTTAACAGAGACCATATGGCGGTAATATCAATATTGGTCTTTTTATATATAGATTATTTTGGCCAACAGCGCGGTCATTTGCTGAGGTTCTCTGATGATGGGCCCACTCAGAAGTTTTGCCCCCACTAAACCAAAACCCTAGCTACGCCTATGGCTCTCTCTAGTCTTTCTTTCTCGCTCTCTGTTCTTTCCTTCTCGCTCTCTGTTCTTTTTTCTCTCTGTTCTTTCTTTCTCTATTTTCTTTCTTTCCTCTCTTTCTTTCTCTGTTTGTTCTTTCTCTCTCGCTGCTCTTTCTTTCTTTTCCTCAGTACCAGCCACTGTGCCCTCATTACCAGTCAGTGTGATCAGCAGTGCTAAATGGTTACGCTTGGGGCGAGGATATGTGTGTGATTAGCTGTGAAATGGGTGTTGTCGGGGCGTGGGCTAAAATTTTCAGCGGCACGCAACACGCGCCGCAGCCTTTAATCCTCTTTCCTGTCTTCCAAATTTGGGAGGTATGCTGTATGACCTCCCTACAACTTCTGGCCATGCTCCTGATGAGCGCGACGGATGGTCTCGTGAGGGATCTCCTCCCACACCTGGACTAAAGCATCCACCAACTCCTGGACAGTCTGTGGTGCAACGTGGCATGGCCTAAAATTTTCTGCAGCATGCACAGCGTGCCACAGCCTTTGTCCCTCTTTCCCTTATTCAAAGGTTGGGAAGTATGATGGTGGGCCCCAAGAATATATTTTCTCTGGTGGGCCAAGGTACTCCAGTCCGACGCTGCTGTCAAGGTCCATGTATGTTGGCTCCTTAACAGCCTTAAATACCATGCCTCAGCAGCAGGGGCGTACATATAAATCATGGGGCCCCATAGCAAAAGTCTGAATGTTCCCCACCCCCCCAAAAATAAAACCCAGAGGCATTGTAAATTTAAAGTGCCAGCACAGTGAGGGAAGTTGAGTCGCACAGAGACAGGGGTTTTGGGGGTACTCGGCACCGATCACGTCGACTTCTATGGGGGATGTCACGAGTAGCACAGCTCGGTCCGTGACCTGGGCGATCACTGGAATGTGGGATATTTCCAGGGGATGATAGAATGTTCGTGTAGTTTGTCGTGACGCCACCTGTAGTACCTGGTCAGGGTGTCCAGCGCTGCTGTGCAGGTCCTCTGGAAGGGATGGTGTAGTGCAGGTAGGTGATAAGTCTTCTACAGGTAACACGCTATCCTTCCAGGGCAGATAGATGTGAGATAGAGCAATGGTGCAGAGTGATGTAGCAGAGTGGACTATGCGACGTAGTAAGAAAGCAGGAAACACTTCAAGTTAAACGTTGCATAATAAAATTTTTAATAATAACATTACAAAAGTGCAAATAGCATTACTGCCGAAGTTCGTTGAGACTTCTTAGGACTACCCCCACCGGGGTAACTTCACAGTGTCCTTTACTTGTGCTTGTGGAGGACCCGCTCCAAACCTCCAACTGTGGTCTTGGGTGGGCTGCAAGACTTTCCTTGAGCAGACCTCACTTTCGGCCACACCAAACGGGTTTTTTAGTTTCTGAGGTAGTTGAAAATAGTGCACAGTTAAGTTTTTTGTAAAACCAAGATGGAGCACCGAAGTGCCAACTATTTACAGAAAAGTTTGTGAGCCAGTACAGTTCATGGCTTCAAAGTTCAACATTTTGATTACATTGAAACACCATTACCCAACCTGGGTATATAAAGGCAACAATAAACTTGTTCTTCTGAACATTCACCCGTCCGGTACATCAAACCATTACCCAACATGGGTATATTAAGGCAACAATAAACTTCTTTTTATGAACATTCACCCGTCCGGGTACATCAATAATTTAACGATTTACATACAGAGACCCTGTCCGGGTTATTTAGACTTCTTTGGCTGGCCTCTTACAGGTACCACCTGGTACTCTTCTGGAGCTTGCCAAACATCCGTGACAGGAGGGTCCACCCAGACCTGATGACGTCGTGTGGCCTGTACAGTTACGTCGTGACCCGCTATCTGGGTCTGTGTGGCCACCTCTTTCGTCTCCCTCCGGGTCTGGAACCCTATGTCCCGGACTGTACGAACCCAGGGGGCCTAACAGGCGCGGGTACGGGCCAGCTATCATTATCATGTCCATAGCTGGGCTGCTGAGGAGACCACTGAGGGAGGCTGGGGAGATTTACGGCTCGGAGGGTCTGTCAGTTTCCTGACACTCTGGGGAGTAGGGGTCGCACCTGGTAACATTTAGGGCGTACCATCCATTGTAACCCCAGTGTCGGGTGTAAGTCACCAAGTCTCCTGCCAACAGGTCCCTCCCCGGGTGTCCTTCTGGGAGGTGAGCCTCCACGTCCCACCGGGTTACAAAGACTTCTAAATAAAGTCCAGGCTCCTGATGAAGCCCCAACCACCTTTTAACTTAAAGTTCCGTACTGCACCCTTACGCCGCGGCTCCCTCACCGTACTTTTATCCTTTCTCATACGTGCCTTCTCTGCCAGGTCCTTCTCCAGGTGACGTTGCCGAAGCTTTTGGGATTCTCGCTGCTCCCTTTGTCGCTCTGCTTCCCGCTCCCGACGTCTCCACTCTTCCTCCTGACGCCGGTTGTAATTCTCCTCCACCAGCAGCTCCATGTCTCCACCATCAAATGCCAGCTTACGATGTCCGGTTTGCGGCAGCTCTCCTGGCGCCCACCAGTCCTGGCGGCGCTCACCTGTGGCGGAAGCAGCCGGCTCTGGAACAGATGACGGTCGGGGCTCCGGTACAGGCAGGTAGAGCTCTGGCGCCTGCGCGGCCTCCTCCATGAGGACGGGTGTCGCTTCTTCTGCCTCAGCGACGGGGGCAGACAGCGGGATCTGGGGTGCTGGTGCGGCGTTTTCTGCAGGAACGGGTGCCTCCACTGTGATACTGGCAACCGTTCAGATTGCAAGGGCTGGGATGCCCGCACGGCCTCCTCTACTGGAACGGGTGCCTCCACTGAGATACTGTCAACCGGTTCAGATTGCAAGGGCTGGGATGCCCGCACGGCCTCCTCTACTGGAACGGGTGCCTCCACTGAGATACTGTCAACCGGTTCAGATTGCAAGGGCTGGGATGCCCGCACGGCCTCCTCTACTGGAACGGGTGCCTCACCTTCCGGTACAGACACTTCAGGGGTAAGAGGGATTGGCGCCGCTCCAAGTGTAGTTTTAGGGCCCACCAGCTCGCTTCCATCCTGGTGACCTCCTCCCGGTGCCGGGCCAGGTCTCTCAGGGTATCCTCCGCTTCTTCCAGCGTAGGAGGGTTTCCAGGCCGGGTGCCAAACGGTGGCTCCGTGGCGATCGGGTCGCTTCCGTGGGGGAGAGCTCTGACTTCTCCATCCCTTCCCACTTCTGCTCACGTCCGTTCGCCATCTCTGCCAAGTCACATGTGTCATTAGCATCAGGAGAGGCGCCATCTTTTGTAGGGAGGCGGACCTTCGCGTTCGTTTCCGCCCACTGAGGAGGATGAGGAGGCGGAACTCCAGAGCTGTGGGGCACGATCTTACATTGCAGTAACATTTAGAGTGGGCGACATCGTTTTCGCGCCACGGAGTGAGTGTATGCCCACGAGAGCACGCCCTTATTCTTCACCTGTGCCTCGTGGCGCAGATATGACGGAAAAATGGCAAATACAGTTATGATGATTTTTGCAATTCTCAAGCAAAAAAACAGTTCAATTAAGGCACACAGGACTCGCTTATAGCGAGCTTCTGAATCCTGTTCGTGACGCCAAAGTTGAGTCGCACAGAGCCACAGGTTTTGGGGGTACTCGGCACCGATCACGTCGACTTCTATGGGGGATGTGACGGGTAGCACAGTTATGTCCGTGCCCTGGTCGCTCACTGGAATGTGGGATATTTCCAGGGGATGATTGAATGTTTGTGTAGTTTGTCGTGACTCCACCTGTAGTACCTGGTCAGGGTGTCCAGCGCTGCTGTGCAGGTCCTCTGGCAGGGATGGTGTAGTGCAGCTAGGTGATAAGTCTTCTACAGGTAAGACGGTATCCTTCCAGGGCAGATAGATGTGAGATAGAGCAATGGTGCAGAGTGATGTAGCAGAGTGGAGTATGCGACGTAGTAAGAAAGCAGGAAAGGAAACAATTCTTACTACAAAGACATGCAGCATATGTCTCGACCACGCACCACAATTGTGGGTTTCCAGGGATATGGGGTACTCGGAGCCGAGCCTGTAGATTTCTATAGGGAATGTCACTGGTAGCGTGGCTCGGTCCGTGTCCCTGGCGGTCAGGCGTTAAAGGGTTTATTTACCTGGGATTTGGTAGATAACAGTTCGTGACGCCACCTGTAGTTGTCTGATCACTAAGACCAGCGCTGCAGTAGATCTCTGAGGGGATGTTGTGGCAGCTAGATGACGGGTCCCCCACAGGTGGGACTGGTCCCTCAAAGTCTATGGTATTAATGATGTAGGGTGCAGATAAATGAATCAGTCTCACACCATCCAGCGTCTTTCCATACCTTTTACTTGTCAGATGTTTAGGCAGGTCCCGGGGAGCTGGTCGGGGTGGAGACTGCACGTCCAGGTAACAGCAGAGCAGGTTAGAGGCCTCCTTAACTTTCAATATGATGAGTCCCAACTAGCATGGAGCTAAGTAAACTCTGAATACTCCAGCTAACTCCATAGCTGTACTGCCCGGTCAGTATTGTGGTGGAGCCTTCTATGTGGTGAGAACAGAGTCCTTCTATGCTAGGCCTAGCTAAAAGTCCTTGTTCCTCCTGACTCCGATTACGTACCGACACTTCAAGGGCTGCTTTCTGCGACCTAAGGTCCAGTAAGACTCTGGTTATTCCGTTACTATGAGTGAATCAATAGCAACTCCTCGGTCCCCAGTGACCGGATAATTAGTGTAGGCAATTCACTACCTAAGGCACTGCTCTGTCCTCTCCACTGTGCCCTTCGCCCTGCTTTCCACTCTTAACATAGGCACTGCACACTTCCTAAGGTAGTACAAGTCAATCCTTCTTACTTCTTCCTTGGAGCTCGCTGACAGATTCTCAGTATTCTCCTAGTTCAGGAACACATCGACTGAACTTCACTGTCCTTGGGACAGGCGGCTGAAGTTTCTGCTGCAAACTTCCCTTTCTTCAAAGCTGTCTCTGTCTTCGGGTTAAGGAACAGCTCTGACTAGGCTAAGATGAACTGGCTCACCCTTACTAGCCTCCACTTTATGAACTGCTGACAGGAACCAACTGAGTGACTGTCTTTCACTTCACTTCCTGGAAGACTTCCCACTAGCTGCTGTCATCACTAGCTTATATACCCCGAGGGTGTGTCTAAAGTGTGAATGGATGATGTGAGCTTTAACTGTTACCTTTCTGTGCAGACTCCAGGATTTTATGTGTGCCTTACATACCAGGGCTACACATCCCCCTTGGTAAAATACAGCACTCCCGGGCTGTGAAATAGACAAAGAAAGAATTTTGTTTTGCATTTAAACAATAACATGAAACTCATCCCATCCGGGAGGTACGAAATCTTAAACGTTACAATATGTACAGTAAGAAAATACAAAAGTATCAGAACATCAAGACACTCAATAAATATTCATAGTATTCTTGTGAAGGACCTGCACCAAACCTTCAACGTGGGTCCTGGGTGGGCTGCAGGACATCTGACTGCAGACCTCGCTCAGTGCCACACCATACGGGTTTTATGTTCAGAGGTAAGTCCAAGGCTTCATGTGAAACCAAGACAAGGCACCGTAGTGCAACTATTTACAGGATACAGTTTTTGGGCTGGCTCAGTCCTCAGCCACGCAGTCCATTATAAGACATTTTCAAGTAATTCACATTATATCACAATACTTTAAATTCCTTCAAAAGCAATAAACTTCTTTATACAACTTTATACAATTGGTCATAAATAATAAACCTTTTTTGAGTCATAATAAACTACTGTTGATAACGAATAGGTAGCTTCCCTTTCGTTGTACGTTCTGATCTACGTGGAGTAGCATCAGGTATATTGGTCTCTGATCTATCTGTTCTGCGTAACGACAAACTATAATACTGTCTCAATCTTTCTATGGATCTGGCAAGCGTACTGAGGGCTGGGCGGTGTGAGTCAGCTTCACCAGGGGATCCCATAGCATGGGGCACTGCTTCTGGTGATTCTACTTCTTGAGATTCTGCAGGCTGGGGTTCTGCTGGAATAGGTACCTCTAGAACTGGCTCTATTGGCACAATGGGTACGACTGGAGGTAGAGTTTCCTCTTGTGGCTGATAAAACTGCAACACAGGAATGATTACCGCATCTCCCAGTCTGGGCCAATCCGCAGGTAAGTCTCCCAGATCCGTGTGTATGACCTCCTCTTCACTTTCTTCTCGATTGACGACAGGGTTCTCTTCACGAAGCTTTAATGGCTCTGGACACAATTTTAAATGGTCTCTAGACACAGTGGCGGTCGTTCTTCCTCCATCCTTACTGATGATACAGACTTTTCTGTTATCATATTTGGAATTTTGTACGACATAGGGCTCTTATTCCCACTGGTTGTCCAACTTGTGCATCTTCCTTTTCCTTTTTAACACCATTTCTCCAGGCATCAAAGGCTTCGCGGGAGCATTCTTGTTGTAAATATTCTCCTGCTTTTCCCGTGCTTTATTAAGACTTTCTTCTACGCAGGCTTGCACTCTTCTGTATTGCTCTTGCCGATTTGTGTCCCAATTTTCAACAGTGTCATCTGCCTCTGGTTCCACCACACCAAGTTCCAAGTCCATTGGCAGTCTTCCAGGCCTTGCTCTCATAAGGTAAGCTGGTGTGCAGTTGGTAGAACTCACTGGTATGTGGTTGTACAAGTCAACCAAGTCAGGTAACAATTCTGGCCACCGATTTCTTTCTTCCAGCGGTATGGATTTTAGCAAGTCAACGACAATGTGGTTCATTTTCTCGCAAAGGCCGTTGGTTTGGGGGTGGTATGGCGTCGTTCTAATTTTCTTACACCCATACAAGTGACAAAATTCCTTAAACAGATCCGCTTCAAAAGCAGGGCCTTGATCCGTCAGTACCTGCTCTGGATACCCATGTGGTCTGCAGAAGCTTGCTTGGAAGGTCCTCGCTGCCGTCACTGCTGTCTGATCCTTGACGGGAATGACCACCAAAAATCTTGAATAATGATCCACCATGGTCAGGGCATATGAGTATCCAGACCTGCTGGGCGACAATTTGACGTGGTCCAAGGCCACGATCTCCAAGGGGCGAGTCGTCCGGATAGGCTGCAGGGGTGCCTTCTGACTACCGTAGTCCTTTCGTCTGAGACCACAGGGTCCACAGTTCCGACACCACCTCTCGATGGAGCTGCGCATTCCTACCCAGTAGAACCGGCACCTCAACAGGGTCTCCAGCTTTCTCCAGCCAAAGTGTCCTGCTTGATCGTGGTATGCTTCCAACACCATTTGGACGTCTGCCTTGGGGACCACTATCTGCCAAACCATCTCATGGGTCCTGGGGTTGACGTATCTCCTGCACAACTTCTCACGGTATAGGAACAACCGGCTTCTCTCATTCCACAGGAGCTTTGCTGACATAGGTGCATCTTTTTCCAAGGAGGAAACTTCCTGTCTTAACAACTCCTTGATACGGCTGACCACTGGATCGCTGTCCTGAGTCTCTTTCCAGCTGTGATGGGGTAAGGGATTTAATGTTGCGCCATACTGCTTTCTGTAGACACGCTGCTCATGGATTATCCCATTTCGATGGAACGCAGGTAGCTCAATTTCTTCCAGGTCGTCCGATTCTTCTTCCGTGTCAGATTCATGCGGCATTCGGGACAATGCGTCGGCATTAGCATTCTTTCGGCCTGCCCGGTACTTGATGGTAAACTGGTAATTTGACAACCGAGCCATCCAACGCTGCTCCATGGCTCCCAGCTTGGCTGTTTCCAGGTGCGTTAACGGGTTGTTGTCTGTGTACGCCGTGAACTTGTTGGAAGCAAGGTAGTGCTTAAATCTTTCAGTAATGGCCCAGACCAGCGCCAGAAACTCCAGCTTGAAGCTGCTATAATTTTCCGGATTCCTCTCAGTTGGCCTGAGTTTTCTGCTGGCATATGCGATGACTTTTTCTTGGCCATTCTGCTTCTGACTGAGAACTGCTCCTAAACCTTCATTACTGGCATCGGTGTACAGCAGGAACGGTTGGCTGTAATCAGGATAGGTCAAGATCTCATCACCTGTAAGGATCTCTTTCATCTTTTGGAATGCTTCAGCCTGTTCCTTACCCCAATTAAAGGGAGGGTTTCTGCTCTTTAGGGATTGTCCTACTAGGAGGTCCTGTAGAGGCGCTGCCTTCTTCGTGTAATCTTTCACGAACCTCCTGTAGTAACCCGTTAGTCCCAGGAACTGTCGCACTTCCTTGAGGTTCTTCGGCTCCGGCCATTTCTGGATGGCGGTGACTTTCTCTGGGTCCGGCGCTACTCCCTCTGAACTGACGATGTGCCCCAAGTATTGTACCTTCTGTTTGAGTAGATGGCATTTTGAGGGTTTCAACTTCGTCCCGTACCTGGACAGGGACTCGAATACTTCTGCCAGGTGCTTCAGGTGGTCCTCATATGTCTTGGAATACACGATGACGTCGTCTAGGTATAGCAGCACGGTTTCAAAATTGAGATGACCCAGGCAGTTCTCCATCACTCTCTGAAATGTTCCCGGGGCACTGCTGAGCCCAAACGGCATTCTGTCGAACTCACAGAGCCCCATTGGGGTGGTGAAAAGCCGTTTTCTCACGATCCTCCTCAGCCACAGCCACTTGCCAGTATCCACTAGTCAGATCAAGGGTAGAAAAGTAGTTAGCCGTTTTCAGAGCAGCTAAGGACTCCTCAATTCGTGGTAATGGGTAAGCATCTTTATGTGTTATGCGATTCACTTGCCTGTAATCCACACACATTCTCATACTACCATCTTTCTTTTTAACCAGAACTAGAGGGGCTGCCCAGGGGCTACAACTATCCCTTATCACCCCGGCTTCCTTCATATCATGTAACATTTCCTTAGCTTTCTGATAATGGGCTGGAGGTATAGGCCTGTACCGCTCTTTGATGGGAGGATGACCACCTGTAGGGATATGATGCTGTACTCCCTTAATGGCCCCAAAGTCGAGGGGTGTTTACTAAACACTTGTGCGTACTCTTGTACCACCCGTAATACCCCTTGTTTCTGGTGGGCGGGAGTGGTGTCTGTCCCGACATGGAGTTGCTGACACCAATCCGCCACCTGAGTTGCCGGGTCATTATCCTCCGCTAGTTGGCGGGAGTCTAAGGACTCAGTCGGGAGAATAGAATTATTATCGACGGCATGTAATTTAGCAACTGTTGCATAACGGGGTAAATTTACTTCATCATCTCCCCAGTTGAGAAGCCGTACCGGTACTCTCCCATTTATCACTTCCACTACCCCTCTCGCTGTCATGAGTGTGGGTCTATGTTCTGAGCAATGGGTTCTACTACTGCTTGGTAGTTTTGTCCTCTCAGACCTATGGCTGCCCTACACCATATTATCATTTCACTCATTGGGGGTATCACAATAGGATTCGAGTCGGTGACCCGTACATTACCAATTTCGCCGTCTGGAAGCTTCGCTTGCTGCTGACACATCAGGGCCCGGATCTCTCTCTGGATCACTCCCTTCTGCCTTGGTCGGGCGATCTCAGTGAGCTGTTGGAGTAGAAACACAACTTCTCCCAGACAGTTACTGATAATGTTAGTACCCAAAATTATATTTAAACCGTTCTCTTCATTTACAGTCTTTACTACTAGAAGCCCCTGGTCTTTCAACTCCTCTCTGCCCACTTTCACATCCACACTTTTGGTCCCGAGTACTTCCACAGGGAGACCATTAGAAGCATACACGGTAAAGTCAGGGCTCGGGGGTTGGAGACTATCCATAGACCAGAACTTCGTATATAGGGCATCAGGTATTATGGTCACCTGAGACCCAGTATCTAGCAACGCCGGAACTGCAATCCCATCCAGAATGATGGACAGGTAGGGTCGTCCACCCACGAACCTGCGGTTCCAATCTAAGGGGCCTGACGAGTCTCCACCTGGGTGTTGGCCCTCGGACCCAGGTTCTGCCCGTTTAAAGGACACTGTGTAGACATATGACCTTTCCGGTTGCAGCGGTAACAGATGATCTCCCGGCGAGGAGGGTGTTGGTCAGGGGTCGCTCCTGGGGGTGGCGTTGTCCTCCTTCTCCTCCGGTTCATCCATGGGACATCCTCCGGGCAGTCGGCTAATAAGATCTTTCCTTCTTCCTCTTGCCGCAGCTGCAGGGCACTCATCACAGCAGCCAGATTTTTAGTCAACTGGCGCACTTCCGAGCGCAGACAGTCCAATTCACTAGGGGGCGTCACCTGCGTTTTGACTTCTGCCGCTAGCGGGGAAAAGGTGGGTACTGCCGGTTCCAGAGTGACTTCACCCTGGTGATGTTGGGTTGCCACTTCAGGTTTGCCCAGGGGTCGCAGTCCTTTTATTGCCATGTCCTTTAGGGCATCAAAGGTGGCATCTGGATGATCTAAAGACCACCAATTCACAGTTCTGCGTTCCGCTTGGGACCTCAGTCCTTGCACAAATTGTTCTTTCAGCGTCTTATTTTCATCAATGACACTTATGGTATTAACCTGCTTGAGGGCTCTCAGGGCCCCTTGTAGTCGGCAGGCATAGTCCCTTATGCTGTCACTTGGTTGCTGTGAACAGTTGTAGAATGCCATCCGGAGATCTGTTTCGGTGCGATCTTCAAAAATGGCCTGTAACTTTAAGAGGATCGCAGGCACCAACTCCTGGTCCGTGGTAGCCCAAGTCTCCACTTCTCTCTCAGCAGCGCCAGTTAGCTGCCCTATTAATACTGCAGCTTTTTGCCTCTCAGACATAGAGTACATTTCCAGGACACTGCATATCTTCCGTTTGAATCCTGCTAAAGTGCCTGGCTCGCCGCTGTACTGGGGAAGCCATTTCGCCCCAGGCATATATGGGAGCGTTAGTGGCATGAGCGAGACCACCGGGCCGGGTGCTGGGCCTGCGCCCCCATCCGGCGCTACAATGCCACGCGGTGCGGGGTCGGGGCCTCCGGCTGGGGCCGCACTGTCGGCCGGTTGTTGCGACATATTAGTGCCCCCTTGGTTAATCGGGGCCTACCGTTTCCAGAAGCTGCCGCTCCACAAGCACAGCGATGGGGACAGGACCTTCGTCGCAGGCGCTCTGATGTCAGAGCGTTCACTTCCTGTCGCAGGACCTGCCGCTGAGTCAGAGCCGGGGGCGTGTCCGAGACTCTGCGCGCTTTTCAGGTACGCCCACCTTCTTCTCCAGCGCCTCAGGGCGCGAATATGGCGGCAAATATGGCGGTATTTGGCGCCAAACAACAGCAACAGTCTTTTTCACCAAAACACTCCACAGGCACACAGGGCTCGCAATGCTGCAAGTTTCGGATCCTGTTCGTGACGCCAAGTTTTTTGTCTCGACCACGCACCACAATTGTGGGTTTCCAGGGATATGAGGTACTCGGAGCCGAGCCTGTAGATTTCTATAGGGAATGTCACTGGTAGCGTGGCTCGGTCCGTGTCCCTGGCGGTCAGGCGTTAAAGGGTTTATTTACAGGGGATTTGGTAGATAACAGTTCGTGACGCCACCTGTAGTTGTCTGATCACTAAGACCAGCGCTGCAGTAGATCTCTGAGGGGATGTTGTGGCAGCTAGATGACGGGTCCCCCACAGGTGGGACTGGTCCCTCAAAGTCTATGGTATTAATGATGTAGGGTGCAGATAAATGAATCAGTCTCACACCATCCAGCGTCTTTCCATACCTTTTACTTGTCAGATGTTTAGGCAGGTCCCGGGGAGCTGGTCGGGGTGGAGACTGCACGTCCAGGTAACAGCAGAGCAGGTTAGAGGCCTCCTTAACTTTCAATATGATGAGTCCAACTAGCATGGAGCTAAGTTAACTCCGAATACTCCAGCTAACTCCATAGCTGTACTGCCCGGTCAGTATTGTGGTGGAGCCTTCTATGTGGTGAGAACAGAGTCCTTCTATGCTAGGCCTAGCTAAAAGTCCTTGTTCCTCCTGACTCCGATTACGTACCGACACTTCAAGGGCTGCTTTCTGCGACCTAAGGTCCAGTAAGACTCTGGTTATTCCGTTACTATGAGTGAATCAATAGCAACTCCTCGGTCCCCAGTGACCGGATAATTAGTGTAGGCAATTCACTACCTAAGGCACTGCTCTGTCCTCTCCACTGTGCCCTTCGCCCTGCTTTCCACTCTTAACATAGGCACTGCACACTTCCTAAGGTAGTACAAGTCAATCCTTCTTACTTCTTCCTTGGAGCTCGCTGACAGATTCTCAGTATTCTCCTAGTTCAGGAACACATCGACTGAACTTCACTGTCCTTGGGACAGGCGGCTGAAGTTTCTGCTGCAAACTTCCCTTTCTTCAAAGCTGTCTCTGTCTTCGGGTTAAGGAACAGCTCTGACTAGGCTAAGATGAACTGGCTCACCCTTACTAGCCTCCACTTTATGAACTGCTGACAGGAACCAACTGAGTGACTGTCTTTCACTTCACTTCCTGGAAGACTTCCCACTAGCTGCTGTCATCACTAGCTTATATACCCCGAGGGTGTGTCTAAAGTGTGAATGGATGATGTGAGCTTTAACTGTTACCTTTCTGTGCAGACTCCAGGATTTTATGTGTGCCTTACATACCAGGGCTACACACATAAGGCTGCCTCAACCCCTCCCATCCAACTAGCTACACCCTGTTCTAACCAGCCTGAGCTAGACCATCCCATTGGGTCCGCCTACACTCAGCTGGCATAGTGTACTGTTGAATGCAGTGGTTGGAGTCAATGGGGTGTTTCCTCCTTACCTGAGAGTAAGTTGTCACACCGCTGGGTGCGATGCAACATCTCTGTGGCGACTGGACCCTCGGGTGCTTCTGTCTTTTCACAAATGCCGGCTTTACCCGGCAATTGAATCAGAGGCTATTTTACTATGTAGAAGTGAATAAACTATAAATATATGTATATATATATATATATATGTCACAATGACATGTATATATATATATATATATATATATATATGTATGTATTCTATGTGTGTATATTTTGTGTTTACAAGGAAAGAAAGTGTTTTTTTAGTTGCGATATTTTGTTCCCATAGACTTACATGGGACTTCTGGTATCGGAATCGGATATCGGCGATATTTAGTGATATCGGCGATACCATTCCGATCCGATATTTTTGGATATCGGAAAGTATCGCTCAACTCTAGTGGCGAAACAATTATTTTTATGGAAAAAATATGATTTTTTATTTTTACGGCTCTACGTTATAAACTTCTGTGAAGCACTTGAGGGTTTAAAGTTCTCACCACACATCTAGATAAGTTCCTTAGGGGTATATTTTCCAAATGGCAAAATGGTGTCACTTGTGGGGGGAGTTTCCACTGTTTAGGCACAACAGGGGCTCTCCAAATGCGACATCGCGTCCGATCTTAATTCCAGCCAATTTTGGGTTGAAAAAGTAAAACTGCGCTCCTTCCCTTCCGAGTTCTGCCATGCGCCCAAACAGTGGTTTACCCCCCCCATATGGGATATCAGCGTACTCAGGACAAATTGCACAACAACTTTTGGGGTCCAATTTCTCCTGTTACTTTTGGGAAAATAAAAAATTGGGGGCGAAAAAAATCATTTTTGTGAAAAAAATTATTTTTTTATTTTTACGGCTTTACGTTAAACTTCTGTGAAGCACTTAGGAGTTCAAAGTTCTCACCACACATCTAGATAAGTTCCTTAGGGGGTCTGCTTTCCAAAATGGTGTCAGTTGTGGGGGGTTTCCACTGTTTAGGCACATCAGGGCTCTCCAAACTCATCATGGCGTACGATCTCAATTCCAGCCAATTTTGCACTAAAAAGTCAAACGGTGCTCCTTCCCTTCCAAGCTCTGCCATACGCTCAAACAGTGGTTTACCTGCATATATGAAGTATCGGCATACTCAGGACAAATTGCACAACTTTTTTAGTCCAATTTCTCCTGTTACCCTTGGTATAATAAAAAAAATTGGATATGAAGTAATTTTTTTGTGAAAAAAGTTAAATGTTCATTTTTTTAAAACATTCCAAAAATTCCTGTGAAGCACCTGAAAGGTTTATAAACTTCTTGAATGTGGTTTTGAGCACCTTCAGTGGTGCAGTTTTTAGAATGATGTCACTTTTGGGTATCTTCTGTCATATAGACCCCTCAAAGTGACTTCAAATTGATGTGGTCCCTAAAAAGAAATGGTGTTGTAAAAATGAGAAATCGCTGTTTAACTTTTGACCCTTATATGGTAACTTCCTAACAAAAAAAAAAATTTGGTTCCAAAATTGTGCTGATGTAAAGTAAACGTGGGAAATGTTACTTATTAAGTATTTTAGGTGACATATCTCTGTGATTTAAGGGCATGAAAATTCAAAGTTTGAAAATTGAGAAATTTTCACCAAGTTTCCATTTTTTTTTTCACAAATAACTGCAAATATCAAAGAAATTTTACCACTATCATGAAGTACAATACTGTATGTCACGAGAAAACAATATCAGAATCACCGGGATCCATGGAAGCTTTCCAGAGTTATTACCTCATAAAGGGACAGTGGTCAGAATTGTAAAAATTGGCCTGGTCATTAACATGCAAACTACCCTTGGGCGTAAAGGGATTAAACACTTAGGAAGCCTTTGCAGGTGTTTTTTGTTAATCTAATTTACTGAGATAATGACTTTTGGGTTTTCATTGGCTGTAAGCCATAATCGTCAACATTAACAGAAATAAACATTTGAAATAAATCACTCTGTTTGTAATTTCTCTATATAATATATGATTTTCACTTTTTGTATTGAAGAACTGAAATAAATTAACTTTTTGATGATATTCTAATTTTGTGAGAAGCACCTGTACCAGAGGGGAATTCCCAACACTGAACAGCTGACACCATCAAAGCAGGAAAGCTCTAGAAGCTCTCAATTGAACAGATTTACCCCTGCACTTCTATCAGAAACTTGCACTATTTAATACAGTGGCCCCTCTCTGTCGCGGTAAACTTCTGACACTCTGTGAATTGAATGTAAATTTATTATTCTGTGGGGTCTTTTCAGATAGGATAAAAAAATAATATTCCTCTCACCACTCACCTGTCCCTCCGCCCACGCAGCCCGCCGTCTGGTCCTCTGCACCTTTTTTTCCATCTTCCTCCGTCGTTCTCCATCTCTTTATCCTCTTCATTCCAGGCTAGGACTTCCATTTTGACTATGCTTTGGACATTACTGCAAGAAATCTGTACTCTGGAGAATACATTTTTTTGTGAAATCCAATGAGAGTTCAGTTCTACTCAAATAAATGTGCTCATCTCTGATTGTGACTGCATAGACCTGGTTTGGCATCAAAATGTCCAGAGTGACTGCCCAATGTCCATGCAAGCTCCTTCCTTACTTTTGTTATACTGTATGTGTGATTTCTGCAAATACTGATAGATCTATATTACATGCATTTATTATACCTACTTATCCTACAGGCAGGAGTAAGTTCATTGCAGTTTGATTCAGCAGCTCCAATCCCAAGATTGCCAAGTCCAAGTGGTTTCCCCTCACCTCCGCCCCCCATGGTATGTATTTGTGTTCTCACATTGTTTGATACATTTATCTCACATTACAGCAGCAGGACAGCTACAAAAATAATACTAAAGATGAAATTTAGCTAGAATGCAACGAGCAGAGAAGACCCCATTCCTTTCAGGACAGGTCAGAGAATCAGCTCCATAGTGAACTTCTTTAGGTAACAACTATGAGGGCTCCTAAGGGTAAGAGCAAATTGAGTGGCAAGGGTGCAGCCGCAAAACAGCTGAAAAACACAACGGACAGCGGATGCTGAGGGTATTTTTCATTAATTTCATCAAAGTGCCCAAGATTTAGCATAAAAAAATTCCTCGATTTTGTTAGTGAATGAGCCGATCTGCAAAATCTTTTGCCCCTTTAAGAATTCATTTAAAAATGTCGCAGCTACCTGCCACAGCAGATTTTGGCCTCACCATGGCTGGCCTTAGCCTTAAAATGGTTTCCAATTTGGGTAAGAGCCAGCTGTGCCAATGACTGTGGGAGCCACTCTTCTCATAATCATGGAGAATGGTATTAACTGTTATATGTTTTGGGGTTCCCTGGACAGTAGGCTCCAAGCCTCTCATAGCGAATATGATGTTTCTTGGTTGTGCAATGTTTTCTTTATCTAATAAAAATAATAATAATCTTTATTTTTATATAGTGCTAACATACTCTGCAGCGTGTTACAGTTTGCACACATTATCGTCGCTGTCCCGATGGGGCTCACAATCTAGATTCCCTATCAGTATGTTTTTTTAGTTTGGAGTGTGGGAGGAAACTGGAGTACCCGGAGGAAACCCACGCAAACACAGGGAGAACATACAAACTCCTTGCAGATGTTGTCCTTGGTGGGATTTGAACCCAGGACTCCAGCGCTGCAAGGCTGCTGTGCTATCCACTGCACCACCATCCTGCCCCTATTGTGTTGGAATTAAAGATCTTTTTATGCCAACCAGAAGATGACAACCCCAGTTCTCACACTGTATTTATGACCTATTGCACTTCTGTTGCTGTAGATTTTAAACCTGTATAAGCTTCTTTATCAGCAGGAGAGTATCACTACAAGATTGGTAACCCTGCTGCTAGGAAATTCCACCACGCCCCTTCACTGACTGGCAGCTTTCTGCTTATGAACAGTGTACACAGAAAGCTGCCAATCAGTGGTGTGAGTGGGGTTATTCAAAGCTCAGCATTCTGAGCACTGCTCAATCTGTAGCAGAGAAAACCGTTGTAATCAAAACTGCAGCAACCAGGAAAGTAAAAACTGAGGCCTTGATTATTTTTTTTTTTTAAGTCACTTTTCTCTATCGCTTCATTGGGGGACACAGGAACCAAGGGTGTATGCTGCTGCCACTAGGAGGCTGACACTGCACAAAAAAAGCTAGCTCCTCCTCTGCAGTATACAAGCCGCCGACTGCCACTACTTTAATCAGTTTTAGCTTAGTGTCAGTAAGAGGTGGACAGGGGTCTTTCATTAGACCCATACCTACCTTGGTTTTTGGCGTTTTCCAGTAACGTCTCTTATTTTTTAGATGGATCTTCTACCTCTGGAAGGATACAGTGTGAACAGTCACAACTGTACTCCCACGTAGAGAGTATGAGTACGGCATGTACTGCCACCCCGTATCCTCATATATATAGTCGGCAGCATCCCAGCCCTTATCACAGAAGTGTGTTTAGGTGATCCGGATTCGGTCCTGGCCCCTGTCTCCTACCCACTTGCCCACCAGAGCCTGTCGGTTTTAGGAGGCGTGGACGTCCGCCCCCCTTCTTCTCAGCACTTCGGGCTGGCTTTTCTCCCGCCCGTCACTTACTCACTTCCTCTTCCTGCCCTGGCGGTTAGCTCCGCCCGCTCCTAGCTTCATCAGATGAGCTCTGCAGTCGTAGCCATCTTTCTCCTCCTGGATCCAGCGGTTAGCTCCGCCCCTTCCGGCCTCAGAGAGCAGGCTTTTTTCCTTCAGCATTCGCCCACCCTTCTGCAGCGCGCGCTTTTACTCTGCTGGCCCCTTGCATCCTCCTTGCAGTCGTCATTTTACAGTTTGTGGATCCAGATGGTGACTTTTCCCTGCAGAGCTTGCATGTTGTCTGCTATCATCGCACTGCAGCCCTCTACAGCCTGGAAGCAGACTACAGGACAACTGCATCTTACTGTGAGTAGCTCTGCTCTGCAGACTGACACTCTCCTCTGCATTCTCTTCCTGTCCCCTAACCTTCAGGCATTAATTAGTGGGTCTGCTCATTATGCCTAATCCTAAAGGAGAGCATTCTCGTCCTCCTGCTTCCTCTTCTTCCTCTGCTCTCATCAGACACTTTGTATGCTGTTTTTGTAAATGCAAGCTCCCTTCAGGTCAGTCCTCTCCCCTCTGTTAGGACTGCAGCAACCCCCCTGTGCCTACCACCCAGGAGCCCTCCTTCTGCCCCAGGAGAGAATGGTGCCCCTATCCCAGTGTGGGCTTCCTCTCTGTCACAGTCCGTGACAGACCTCACCAAGGTCTTGCAGACCCTGGTGTCCGTTCTTAACAGGTTGCCCCTTTAGGCCTCCTCCGTTCCTAGTGGGTCGCAGGACTCACCGGCTGTGCTTAGCAACATAGGCCGTAAGAAATCCAGGCAGGCGCTTCATTCTAGATCCTCTTTCTGCTCCATCTCTCCCCCGGTCTCTCCCGGCGGTCAGCCTCTTCTCGATCCTTTTCTCCAGAGTCAGGTGAGGCGGTCTCGGACCATTATCAGAGGATGACTCGGACCTAGATTCTGACCAAGCTTCTAATATGAGAGACATGGTCCAGAGCCTCATTGTGGCAGTCAAACAGACCTTTAGCATTAAGGATACCTTAACGGAACCCGCAGAACAGGCGGTTTCGTTTAGACCGTCAAAACCAGGTCCCTTGGCCTTGACCTTTGCCCCACATAAAGAATTTGAGGAGGTACTTGCCAGGGAAAGGAAGAACACGACCAGGTGCTTCCAAAGAGGGAAGCGCCTCGGAATCCTATATCCCTTCACCCCTGAGCTCACTGCTAAGTGGACAGCCTCTCCCACTGTGGACCCTCTAGTTTCCAGACTGTACACCAACATGGTCCTCCCGCTTACGAATGGAGTATCCCTCAAGGACTGCAATGACAGGATCATAGAATCTTTCACAAAGTCAGCCTTTGAAGTGGCCACTTCTGCATTGTGCCCGGTCTTTGCCTCTACTTGAGTGTCAAAATCCATAACTGCATGGGTTAAACAGCTTTGTCAGAGCATTCTTGCTGGAGCTCGACCAGAGGAATTGGCCGACCTCGCAGACCAGATTTCTCATGCAGGGAAGTACATGGTATCTGCTTCCCTGGACACCACTTCATGCGCAGCTCAGGCGTCCAGCAATATTGTGGCCATCTGACGGACTATTTGGCTTAAGGCCTGGCAGGTGGACTTCTCTTCAAAGAAGTCCCTTACCAGCTTGCCTTTCCAGGGTTCTCACCTGTTTGCCTCCAAGCTGGACCAGATTATTAAGGAGGCCACCGGGGGAACACGTTCCCTCGTCCCTCAGTCCAAACCATGCCGGCCTCCCCTGAAGCGGCAGTTTCGGTCTTTTTGGCCCTTTCGCCATTTTGCTGCGATGGAGCACTTTTCCCACCAAGAGAGGCCACAGGCTTGCCAGGATAGGAAAAAAGCTTCCTTTAAACCCACCGCTTCCTGACATCCCCGAATCGCGCAGGGTAGATCTGCCAGGCCTAAACCTGGCAGGTCTTCCTCCGCATGACTCATCTCAAGATCCCAGGGAATCTTCCAGGCTGGGCAGTCGTCTCCGGTTTTTCAGAGACGTCTGACTCTCCTCAGTGGAGGACGCATGGGTCAGGGAGGTTGTATCCTCAAGATACAAAATAAATTTTGTTTTGCGGCCCCAAGATCGATTCTTCAAATCCCGTCCTCCAAGGGATGCTTCTCTGGTTCCAGGTTTCTTTGCGTCAATTGTCTCTCTTCTCAGTTCAGGAGTCATTGTTTCCGTTCCAGACCAGGAACGTTTCACAAGATTTTATTCAAACCTATTTGTGCTGCTGAAAAAGGTTGGCTCGGTTCGAAATATCCTAGATCTAAAGTTACTGAACAAAAGGGTCCGACTGCGACATTTTTAGGATAGAGTGCCTTCGTTCAGTAATTGCTTCCATGGAGGCGCAGGAATTCCTGTGCTCCATAAACATCCATGATGCCTATCTCCATATCACTATCTTCCGGGCATCAGAGATTCCTGCGTTTTGCGGTGCAGCAAGACGATTTTCAGTTTGTTGCCCTGCCGTTTAGACTCGCAACCGCCCCCAGAGTTTTCACAAAAATCATGCCAGCGTTAATGGCCATTCTGCTGATCAGAGACCTTGTGCTCAGCCCATACCTTGATGACATCCTCATCAAGGCTCTGTCTTTTTCTCAGTCCCAGGAAAGTCTGGCCATTGTTCTCGACACCCTGTCCCATTTCGGATGGCTAGTCAACAGGGCAAATGCTTGCCTTGTTCCGACTCAGCGCCTCATTTTTCTAGGCATGCTGTTCAACACCCGCCACACAAAGGTTTTTCTTCCCAAAGAGAAGAGAGCAATACTCCAGGAGGGAGTTCGCTCTCTACAGGGCCCCCGGCTTCCATCTTTCCGCTCAGCCAAGACGGTCCTGGGAAGGATGGTGGCAGCGTCGGAAGCAATTCCTTTTGCGCAATTCCATTCAAGACCACTTCAACAGGCCATCCTATCTCAGCGGAACAGGTCTGTTCTCTTTATGGATCGCCCGATTCGTCTCTCTTCCCAAGTCAAACGATATCTCAATTGGTGGCTGTCATCCCCTCTCATTTTCCATCGTCTGTCCTTTCTTACCTTTTACTGGCAGGTGATGACGACAGACGCCAGCCTTCTCGGCTGGGGTGCGGTCTTTCTCCACCTGACTGTCCAGGGATGGTGGTTGGCAGAGAAGTCTTCTCTGCCGATCAACATCCTCGAGATAAGGGACATTCTTCTGTACCTCAGTCATTGGAAAAAGCTTCTCAAGGGTCTGACAATCCGAGTTTAGACGGACAATGCCACGGCTGTGGCATATGTCAATCACCAGGAAGGAACTCTGAGCCCCTTGGCGATGGTATCCAAGATTCCCCTCTGGGCACAGGCATCGGTTCCGGCAATTTTGTCAGTGCACATTCCAGGCGTGGACAATTGGGCCTCTGACTTTCTCAGCCACGAGGGTCTCGCGGTGGGAGAGTGGGCCCTACATCAGGAAGTCTTCCATCAGATTTGCCTTTGATGGGGAACTCCGGATGTAGACCTCAAGGCCTCCCTGCTGAACAGGAAGGTTCCACAGTTCGTTTCCAGGTCCCATGATCCTCTTGCGGTGGGCACCAACGCTCTGGCAATTCCCTGGTCACAGTTTGCTCTTCCCTGTTTCCTCCCCTCCCCCTTCTTTCTAGGTTGTTGAAGAAGATCAAGGTGGAAGGGGTGCCGGTCATTCTGATTGCACCGCATTGACCCAGGAGGTCTTGGTTCACAGAGATCGTCAATCTTCTCGTGGACAACCCCTGGAGGCTTCCAGACAGACCGGATCTTCTGTCCCAAGGAACAATCTGCCACAAGAATTCTCGGTTGCTCAATTTGACGGCGTGGCTGTTGAAACTGCGGTTCTGAGAGCGTCCGGGTTTTCAGATCGGGTGATTCACACCATGATCCAGGCTAGGAAGCCGTCATCTTCCAGTGTCTATTATCGGACTTGGAAAGCCTATTTCAGCTGATATGAGTCTAATTACATCCCGCCTATGTACTTTTCTCTACCTTCCATTTTGGCGTTTCTCCAGGCGGGACTTGATACTGGTTTTGCTCTTAGTTCGCTAAAGAGCAAGGTTTCAGCACTTTCTAGTCTTTTCCTGAAAAATTTATCCTCACGTTCTAAGTTCAGAACTTTTCTTCAAGGGGTAGCGCATGCAGCTCCCCTGTACCGAACACCTGTGGACCCCTGTGACCTCAATCTAGTCCTGGAGGCCCTTAGTTCTCCTTTTGAGCCTCTCCGAGAGGTCTCTCTGTCCTTTCTGTCTTGGAAGGTGGTGTTTCTTGTGGCCATCACCTCCATTAGGCGCATCTCGGAACTGGCGGCTCTTTCCTGTCGTCTTCCCTTCTTGGTTCTTCACCAGGACAAGGTGGTTTTGCGGCCTCTACCTTCCTTCCTTCCCAAGGTGGTGTCCGCCTTTCACCTGAATGAGGATATTGTCCTCCCTTCCTTTTGTCCTGCTCCGACTCATCCTCTGGAGCGTTCACTGAACAGGTTAGACCTGGTCAGGGCGGTACAGGTCTATCTGGCTAGGAACGCCCCCTTTAGGAAGAGACTCTTTTCGGCATTCCAGAAGATGCGCAAAGAGGACTGCCGGCCTCCAAGGCTACAGTTGCTCGCTGGATCAGAACTGCAATTTTGGAGACTTACCAGGTCAAGAACAGAGTGCCTCCTCTGGGATTAAGGCTCACTCTACCGTCTACCCGGGCAGTGGGTGCCTCCTGGACGGTGCACCATAGGACATCCGCCCTGCAACTTTGCAAAGAGGCAACCTGGTCTTCCATTAACATGTTCGCCAAATTTTATAGGATCCATATCTACGCTTCGGCGGACGCCAGCTTAGGTAGAAGGATCTTGCAGGCGGCAGTGTTGAGTTCTCCAACCTGAGCAGAGTTTCTGCAGTTTCCCTCCCAGGGACTGCTTTGGGACGTCCCATGGTTCCTGTGTCCCCCAATGAAGCGATAGAGAAAACAGGATTTTTGGTTGCTTACCGTAAAATCTGTTTCTCTGAGCCTTCATTGGGGGACACAGCACCCTCCAATTTTTATTAACTCTTTTTTCTGTGTTATATTGTTACAGTTTGAGTTGTCTGTTTTGTTTCTCTCTATTTTGCTGCTTCGCCTACTGCTTTCTCATTAACTGATTAACCTAGTGCCAGTCAGTGGGGTGTATACTGCAGAGGAGGAGCTAACTTTTTTGTGCATAGTGTCAGCCTCCTAGTGGCAGCAGCATACACCCATGGTTCCTATATCCCCCAATGAAGGCTCCGAGAAACAGATTTTACGGTAAGCAACCAAATATCCTGTTTTTTTCGCCTTTGGTATTTGCTGATGTTGCGTCAAATTCATCAAAATGGCACACACGGTTCATGTATATTGTGCAAAATAAAATGTGAACTTTCTCCTTCGCCTCATTGAGGGACACACAGACCGTGGGTGTTATGCTGCTGCCACTAGGAGGACACTAAGCAATACAAGCACAAAAGATTAACTCCTCCTCCTGCAGTATACACCCTCTGTTGGCTCAATCCTGAACCAGTTCTTGCTTAGTGTCTGTAGGAGGCACTAGGGTCTGCTCTCAGACCCCACTTTTTTCTGATTTTTTTCTGATTTTTAAACTTTTTATTATTTTTACTTTCTTCACGCACGGATGGGCGACGGGACTTGTATGAAAAGTCACGATCTCCCAAAAACCAACAACAGGCGGCATCGTGCGAGTGTCGCCTCCACGTACTCCTCCTGCCACGCTACCATGGGGCGACAGATCCTTATAACAGGCCGCTCTCCCCATGAGATACCCTTACTTGAGGATGATGATGATTTGCGTGGCACCTTGGATGGTTACCCCCTCCACCTCTCCTGGAAGCGGTGGCAGTCTGGAGGCATGTAAAAGCCCTCTCCACCCCCCTATTGAAAGGGGTTGGTGGATAGAGGATGTACAGCCATAGTCGCTGTAGTGCTGTGGAGTTCTCCCTCCTCCATCTTCGGGCTCTCCCCGCAGTGAGTATACGAGGGGCAAATACCGGTCACCGACCGCTTTTATGCGCACTGCGCCCACATGGTGTTGCGCCGCCGCAGCACACAATCGCGCCGCTGGCGTTCCGATTGCGCCGCGGCCTCAAATTTAGTCCCCAGCTTCGGCCCAGGGTAGGCCGCAACTTTAAAATTTACTCCCCGGCTTCGGGCCGGGATAGGCCTCGAGTGGAGAGGGCGGTCCGTGTGGCTCCGCCCACACCCCACGCGTCTAAGATCTCGGGCGCCATATTCTCCTGGGACAGCGCTGCATCGCCATCCTCTCACTTCCCTGGTGCACACACAGAGGCCCTGGGTAAGTGCACGCTGCGACTAGGTCTACACAGCGCTTAACCCTTCTTCTGCAGAAGGTTCTCTGGGAGGAAATATGTCACAATCAAAGGGAATTAAAAAGGCTGACAAGAGCTACTCCGTAGTATATGCCACTTGCACTTCATGCAACGCTCCCCTGCCATCAATGCATAGTTCCCAATTCTGTGCATCATGTGCCCAGGAGCCCATGGCTTCCTCTGCTCAGGAGCCCCCTATTACCGAGCAGGAGTCACTACCTATTCCTGATCCCATTGAGGCAGGTTCTTCAGGGTGGCCCGAATATCTGGCACACTCCATAAACTCTCTGACTAGAGCCTTGGATACCTTTCGTGGATCTGCTCCTAGCCAGAGCGCCCCTTTTCCAGAAAAGGGTCCGTTAGCCTTCAGAGATGTCTCATCTGACAGGGGCCGTCTCACGGCGCCCGCTAAGCGGTCGTCCAAAAAACGCCGCCATAATACATCTCCCAATCCATCTAGTGGTTCAGCATCTGCGAGTTCAGGTTCTTGTTCACCTTCTCCCAGAAACATCAGTGACCATGATTCGGAATACAAGTCGGACATTGGTGATGATCCCAACTCGCCGGAATTTCAGGAGTCGTTAGATTCTTTAATTGAGGCAATTAATACAATCCTCAAACTAGAAGAAGAACCTGGGTCTCAGCCGAATCATCCTATCTCCTTCAAAAGGGCAAAACGTGTTCACAAGATGTTTAGTAACCACCCTAAATTTACTGATATTGTTCAGGGACACAGGGAGCGTCCGGACAGACGTTTTTCAGGACTGAAGTCTCTGAAAGCTCGATACCCTTTTTCAGCAACCGTGGCGAAAGAGTGGACGGAATCTCCTGTTGTAGATCCTCCAGTATCTCGTCTATCTTCCAAAACCCTACTCTCTGTTTCTGATAGTTCATCCATTAGGAACCCTTCAGATAAACAGATTGACAACCTCGCCAAATCAATTTTTGAGGCGGCTGGAGCATCTCTATCTCCCTCCTTTGCAGCCACCTGGGTGGCAAGAGCTATGGTGGCTTGGGTTGAGGGCCTAGTCAAAATGACTAGTGATATCCCTCTTTCCCCCGAGGCACGTAATCTGGCCTATCAGATTACTCGGGCAGGTGACTACATGGTTCATGCGTCTCTGGATGCAGCTAATTGCGCTGCTATCACGGCCGCCAATGCTATCGCCATTCGGAGGTCCCTTTGGCTCCGTGAGTGGCGTGCAGATGCTGCTTCAAAGAAGACTTTAACTTCATTGCCTTATCATTCAGGGCGTCTTTTTGGAGATCGCCTTGATCAGATTATTTCTGACGCTACTGGTGGCAAAAGCAAATTTCTTCCACAGCGCAGAATCAATAGACCCTTTCGGCCTCAATACCAAGGTCGTTTCCGGCCATTTCTTAGCTCCTTTAATTGGTCCCCTGCTTCGTCCTCTGCTCGAGCATCCCGGTCATCTCATAGAGATAGGGACTCGCAACCATCGTCCAGATCCTCTCAGCCCTGGAGAAACAGATCTTCTCAGGCAGGAAATAGGAGCTCCTCCTCTCACAAGTTGTCATCACAATGACTCCTTGCTGGGGATGGGAGACCCAAACAAGGTAGGCGGCCGCCTATTCTTGTTTCACAAAGTCTGGGGGTCAGTAGTTCAAGACCAGTGGGTTCTCGATCTAGTACACTCAGGTTACAAAATCGAATTCTTGTACCTTCCTCCAAGACGTTTCTTTCAGTCTCGCTTCCCCAAGTCCAAGGATCTTGCAATTCCAATTTTCAGCGGACATCAAAAGTTTCTGCGTTTTGCTGTCGGAGAGGATCATTTTCAGTTTGTCGCTCTGCCCTTCGGTCTCGCAACTGCCCCAGAGTGTTCACAAAGGTCATGGCGGCCGCCATGTCAATTTTACACTCTCGGGGTGTGGTAGTCCTCCCGTACCTGGACGACCTACTCATAAAAGGTCCGACTTTTCGAGCCTGCGAAGAGAGCGTCGAAATCACTATCGACACCCTCTCCCGCCTCGGTTGGCTTGTCAATTTAGACAAGTCTCTTTCCATTCCCTCTCAGAAGATTCTTTTTCTGGGAATGATTTTGGATACCTCCCAAGGATTGGTATCTCTCCCTCCAGAGAAGATTATCTCTCTGAAGCGGGGAGTGCTTCTGCTGTCGCTAAACAGCCCTCATTCTCTGAGGAGCGCCATGCAGGTCCTCGGGAAAATGGTAGCTTCCATCGAAGCAGTACCTTTCGCCCAGTTTCATCTCCGCCCTCTTCAACAGGAGTTGATATCAGTCTGGGACAGGAACCCAGCATCTCTAGGTCGCCGCTTACGTCTGTCTCCCACAGTCAGAAGCTCCTTAAGATGGTGGATGAATGCTTCATCACTGAATCACGGAAAATCTTTCCTGGCTGTCCATTGGCTGGTGGTGACCACCGATGCCAGTCTCCGGATGGGGAGCTGTGTTTCTTCATCACACGACTCAGGGCCGCTGGTCTCTACCAGAGTCCCGTCTCCCAATCAACATCTTATAGATCAGAGCTATCAAGTTAGCTCTCGTGCACTTCCATCATCTCCTGGCCGGTCGTCCCATCAGGATTCGGTCAGACAACGCCACGGCCGTGGCGTACATCAACCGTCAGGGGGGCATTCGGAGCAGAACAGCGATGCTCGAGGTATCGCACATTCTCCGCTGGGCCGAGAAAAACCGCTCTCTCATCTCCGCGGTTCACATTCCAGGTGGGGACAATTGGGAAGCCGACTTCCTAAGTCGCCAGGGCCTAGACTCAGGGGAATGGTCCCTGCACCCGGATGTGTTCCATCTTATTTGCCAGCGATGGGGCATGCCGGACGTAGACCTCATGGCATCCAGACTGAATGCCAAGGTTCAGACCTTCATAAGTCGCTCTCGCGATCCACTAGCCATCGGCTCGGATGCGCTAGTCCTCCCTTGGAGTCAATTTCGCCTTCCTTACATTTTTCCTCCTCTTCCGTTAATCCCCAGGGTGATTCGGAAGATCAAGGCAGAAGGCGTTCCTCTCATTCTGGTCGCTCCGGAATGGCCTCGCCATCCGTGGTATGCGGAACTAGTGCGTCTGCTTGCAGACGTTCCCTGGAGATTGCCAGATCGGCCGGACCTCCTCTCACAGGGTCCGATTTACCATCACAATTCAAAAGCGCTGAATTTGACGGTATGGCCTTTGAAGCCTGGATCTTAACTCAGGCTGGGTTTTCTCACAAAGTCATCTCTACAATGGTCAATGCCAGGAAGCCGGCTTCTGCCCGCATTTATCATCGTGTCTGGAAGACATTCTTTTCCTGGTGTGAGAACAAAGGTCGTTCCCCTTTGGTTTTCTCTATCCCTTCCATTCTGGAATTTCTTCAAGCAGGAATGGATTCGGGGTTAGCCCTTTCTTCCCTCAAGGGCCAGATTTCTGCCTTGTCCGTCCTTTTCCAAAGACGGATCGCATCTAAGTCTCAGGTCAAGACTTTTATTCAGGGAGTGTCTCATCTTGTTCCACCTTACAAGAGGCCTTTGGAGCCTTGGGATCTTAATTTGGTCCTCAGTGCCTTACAGGACTCCCCCTTCGAACCTTTGCCGGAAGTGTCTTTATCGCTTCTTTCCTGGAAGGTGGTCTTCCTAGTGGCGATTACCTCTATCAGACGAGTATCGGAATTGGCAGCCTTATCTTGTAAACCTCCTTTCCTCATTTTTCACCAGGACAAGGTAGTCCTTAGGACTTCTCCGTCTTTCACGCCAAAAGTCGTTTCGGCTTTTCATATCAATGAGGAGATAGTTTTGCCTTCATTCTGTCCGGCGCCAATTCACCGTACTGAAAAAGCCCTTCACACTTTAGACTTGGTGAGGGCTTTCCGAAGGTACATTTCGAGAACGGCACCTTTCCGGAAATCGGACGCTCTGTTTGTGCTTCCGGAAGGACGCAGACAGGGTCTTCCTGCTTCCAAGGCCACGTTAGCCAGATGGATTCGCTCGGCGATCCAAGAGGCGTACCGTGTTAAAGGTCAGCCTATCCCGGCTGGGATTAAGGCACACTCCACTCGTTCTGTGGGGGCCTCCTGGGCCATTCGGCACCAGGCTTCGGCACAGCAAGTGTGCAAGGCTGCGACTTGGTCCAGTCTTCATACTTTTGTCAAGCATTACCAAATTCATGCTCAAGTTTCTTCAGATGCGGCTCTTGGCAGACAGATTCTGCAATCAGCTGTTGCGCATCTGTAAGTTGTCTGTTGACTGGTTAAGCGTTATATGCATGACGTTCACGAGGCTTCATCTGTTGATGAGTTCCCACCCAGGGACTGCTTTGGGACGTCCCACGGTCTGTGTGTCCCCCAATGAGGCAAAGGAGAAAAGGAGATTTTTGTGTACTCACCGTAAAATCCTTTTCTCCGAGACGCTCATTGGGGGACACAGCTCCCACCCTGGTTTAACTTGGAGCCTCGTTGTTCATTTGAATTGTTGGCATATTGCACTCTGTTATGAGCTCCTACTGCTTTGGCACCGAACTGGTTCAGGATTGAGCCAACAGAGGGTGTATACTGCAGGAGGAGGAGTTAATCTTTTGTGCTTGTATTGCTTAGTGTCCTCCTAGTGGCAGCAGCATAACACCCACGGTCTGTGTGTCCCCCAATGAGCGTCTCGGAGAAAAGGATTTTACGGTGAGTAGACAAAAATCTCCTTTTTTTCCTGTCATCAACCATTTGTATACCTTTTTGTTCAAAAAGTTGCATCTTTTTCTAAATGTCAGAAAAAATGGGACTTTTAATTGGAGGTTCCTAAAATCACTCCAGGAGGGTACTGGAGTGGAGTTGGACAAAACTTTGCCACGTTTTAAAAAAAATCACAAATGAAGAATAAGCCAAAAACAACGCTAAACTCTGCCCATAAGGCCGGGATCACACATGCGAGTAAGTCGTCCGACACTCGCATGTGAAATCCCAGCTCTGGCGCCGGCACTCAGGAGTGGAGCGCGCGGCTGCATGTAGTTATATGCAGCCGTTCGCTCCACTCCCGAGTGCCGGCGCCAGAGCTGGGATTTCACTTGCGAGTGTCGGACGACTTACTCGCATGTGTGATCCCGGCCTAAAGCAGAAAACAATGCTGCACCAGCAGCATTGACATCCACAACACGACCATTCATGAGTGTCTGTTCCGGTGATGTCTATTGCTGCTGCTACCAATAAGTGCAATGTTAAGCTGTGATAGAACTGCTATACACCTGCTAGTGAACCCAACTGTCTCATGTGGTATCGTAACGTCCGCAAAAGTCTGATCTATCAAAATATAAAATTAATTAACCTGATCGGTAAATAGTGTTATGAGAAAAATAAATCTAAACCCCAGAATTAAGTTTTTTTGATCGCTGCTACACTGAAAAAAAATGCAATAAGAGACAATCACATCATTGTATCTACCCCAAAATGGTATAAATAAAAACATCTGCTCAAAGCACTATAAACAAGCCCTGACACAGTGCCATTGACAAAAAATTTAAAATGTCACAGATGTTAGAAAATGGTTATCTCAGTAATTGTAAAGAGTTGGAAAATTATAATTCCAGGTTGTTTTTACTGTATAATGAACATGGTAAAAAAAAAAAAACACTAAAAACAATTGTTGAATTGTGCAGTTTTTGAAAATTTCACCGGACTTGGATTTTTTTTACCTTTTTACAGTACATAGTATGATATGATAAAATGAATTGTGTCATTGTAAGGTACAACTCGTCCTGCAAAAAAAACAAGACCTCATATGGCTGTCGACAGAAAAATAAAAAAAGTTATTGCTCTTGGAGGAACAAGAGGAAGAAATGAAAACCCAAAAATGGAAAATACACACATGATCAGTCAGATTAAATATAGGGCATGTATGACATATAGTAATTACTGAGGTATGTATGATCTGAGTAACTTGTTACGCAAAATGAATATAAACCGCAATGCACATGGAGATCAAGTTCTGAGGGAACAGTTGGGTGCAGAAAGAAAATGAAGTTCTATTCCTTCTGCAGCTGCTCGCTTCCAGTCTAGTACACATCACCTGTGGCTGTAAGCAGTCAGTGCTCGCTATCCAGTGAGCGCGCTGTAATCACTATCTCTGCTGCATGAGTGACATCTCACATGTCGTACGCTGCAAATCAGGATGTTTGTGAAGGATCAGGGTTGGTGATTACTGTGCGCTCACTGTGTAGAAGCACTGACTGTTCACCGCCCCAAGCAACGCCCACTTGACTAAACCTTAAAAACTGTTAAAACTGACTGTTCGCTATAATGCACGCAAAACCCAACAGACCTCCAAAATGCACATAGAAGATATACCGGACCCAAGGAAACACACACATAGCAGCATGCTTAAAGCAGGGGCACATGAACAGGAGAATCTGCCCATAAAAGAAGTGATCAATGTCTCAGCGTTGTATGAGGAAGGTCCAGACATCACCTGCTGCACTTCTGAGCACCAACTACATGCAGCAGCATAGAAAACTGACATCACAGATGTATGACTGGTGATCACAGGATGGGAGTTCACCACCAGTGTGCAGGGATGAAAAGGTGATGTTTTCTCTCTTCTCTTTTAGTAGCAGACATCACTTTGTGTTCATATAGTAGTTCTATCACAAGCTAACATTGCACTTCTTGGTAGCAGCATTAGACGTCACCAGCACAGACGCCCATGGATTGGCCGTGTTGGGAATCTCAGTGTTGTTGGGCCCAATTGTCCATGTTTGTGCAGACTGTCATTATCTATATATATATAATTACCTTGTAATGTCTTTACATCCTTTTCTATCCAGATGTGTTCATATCCCAGAATTCCAAGCGGCGGAAGTTCATATGGGTGTCTCAATATGGAAACTGCTGGTGGTACCAGCCTCTTACGCGGTACCAAAAGCGGTACACCATCGCACCACACACACACACACACATGGCAGATGTGCGACATGTCTACAGGCAAAGGAAGCCGGTCACATTAAAGGGGTTTTCCCACGAACGAAAGTTCATTTTAAAAATTGTCTGTGTCCGACTGTGTACGGAGCATACCACATCTCTTGGGCAGGGGAGGAAGCAAAAGACAATACTGACATTACAGCAGGGGATCACAGAGGATTCATTTTGTGAGGTAAAATATTTCACTGACTGTTTTTAAACAATATTTTACCTCACAAAATGTATCCTCTGCGATCTCCTACTGTAATGTCAGTGTTGTCTATTGCTTCCTCCCCTGCCCAGGAGCTGTGGTAGCGCACATGGGGTACACAGGTCAAAGAAGAGATCAAATGAGAGGAGAAGACAGCAGATGGGGGAGAGAGAAAGCGCAGCACAGGGGTGAGAGAGACAGAGCACAGGGGTAGACAGCTCAAACGGGACAACACATGAGGGGAGAACACAGCACAGGAAGGAGAGAGACAGCAGACAAGGGGGATACCACATGGGGTAGACAGGTCAAAGAAGAGAGGGCAGACGGGAGAAGTCAGCACATGGGGAAAGAGAGAGTGGATAGGTGGGTGAGCACATGGGGGGAGAGATTCTCAACGCTGCAAAGCCTGCCCCCATCGTGGCATTACCGCCCTCCCGATGCGATAGCATCGGGCCTCCATCTAGTAACTGATATAAAAAGCTACTAAGCAATTCTACAGGCAAATTACACCTATACTGACTTTATCCTCTGTGAATTGAATGTTCCTTATAATTCTCTGACGTCCTTTCACATAGGATAAAAAAATACTATTCCCTCACTGCTCACCTGTCCCTCCACCCTGGCATCCTGCTGTCTGGTCCTCTGCACCTTCCTTTTCCAATTTCCTCATCGTTTTCCATCTCTTTGGCCTCTTCATTCCAGGCTAGAACTTTCATCTTGACTATTGTTGTGAATGTGCTAGAGATGGTTTCTGAGCAGAGGCTCCCTCTGGTGGTTACAGACAGTACTAAACCTTCCAGCGAGGGATGGCAATCTGGGATCACTGACTGGACTGATATAAGGGAGGTTCCCTCCCATGATGGTCGCCGGTGATCAATTGTTCTTGTCTCAATTGTGGTTCCTCGTTCATTTGGAAGTTTGCTGGAGTCTTGCCTGCATCTGCTGCTTTCAGATAAGATATTTTCTGCTTTTCTTTTAGTGCTTGCTTTTTGCATAGTTTTCTGCACTTTTGTGGAGGTCAGCCAGGTCCCCTCCTGGAGCCTGTGCTCCTCTCAGTTTATCTGTAACCACTGTTATTTGTTCATTTGCTTTTTCCTGTTTTTTCAGTGGCTGCGGCTTGGTTTTGTTACACCAGAGATCTGATTTAGGTGGATGAGATCGTGTGATCTCAGGTTTTTTGGCAATCAGAAGTGTTGGTATTTTTTAGGGTTTTTTGTTGGATTGCAGTCAGAATTCTTTCCTGTACTTTTCTTTCTACACAGATTGGGCCCCAGCGTTTGCTCATTCTATTTTCTGTCTGTGTCCGTGCTTTCTTCTTGTCTAACCGCCATTACATGTTTGGGGGCTTCCTATTTTCTTTGGGGATCTGCTCCAGGGCAGATAGCTTTTATCTTTCTGCCTTTAGGTGTAGTTATCTCTCAGGCTGTGAAGAGGCGTCTAGGATCAACATAGGAACGCTCCACGGCTGCCTCTAGTTGTGTGGTTAGTTCAGGTTACTGCAATCCAATGGGTTCCAGCCTCTCTGGTGTATTACCGTTTTTACTATTTCTCCTCAGCTACCTAAACATAACAGACTATGCTTTGGAAATTACTGTAAGAAATCCATATTCTGGATAACACAAATTTTTGTAAAATTCCATGAGAATTCAGTTCTACTGGAATAAATTTCCTCATCTCTGATTGTGACTTATGTGGTACACCAAAGGGGTCTTGATGGATGGGAGATATATTTCTCCTAGCAGACTGGAGTTTGGTCAGGATTTTCCCTGATCTCAAGGACCTGTGATGAGGTCATAGTCACGTGATCAGGTCAGCTGATGTGTACCTCACCTGAGGGTGTGGACTAGGCCTATAAAACAAGGAGCTGTTGTAGTTGGTGGGTGTGGAAGGAAGGAGTTTGGCTGGAGCCTGGAAGATTGTTTTGTTACAGTGTGTCAGTGTGCACCAGGAAGCGAGTACCAGACCACCCGGAATGGCACCTGGTGGTCTCTGCTAACCTGCAGCCGCTTAGTTAAGCCCGTCCCAAGCAAGGGTGAGTCTGGGCCCAGTGGTTTTCCAAACTGGAGTGATTTATGTTCTGTTTTGATTTTGTTATCTGGACTTTTTGTTGAACCCGTTATTAAAACCACTGAACTTTGAACTAAAAGCCTGTGTGTTTGCCTCATTACTGCGGCCCGGCCCCTGCCTACCAGAGCGGATCCCTACACTTATTAGACCTGATAATAAATCACATAAAATACCCACTGAAAATTAGAGCCCATACAGGGCCATATACCACAATCAGAATGCAAATCACAGGTAGTGGAAACAAATAACCAATGTATGCGACTAAATGGTACAAATGAACAACATTTTATTAGTACAAAAATATACAATACTAAATCAGCAAAAAGTTTGCTGAAGGCACATGATACACATTAATTAAAAATTTGCAACAAGCAAATGAAATAACAAAGAGGGACCATCTACCATAGGAGTATATCTCAATCAGCAGTGATATCTAATAATATACCCAAATGCAAGACATGCAGATATGCCAGCTATATAATAATGTGACGCATATATCGCCAATCTAGTAATGCTGGTAACCATGTCAGGCTTAATCAGTGTGGAAATATAACAGGTTGATGCCTCCCGAAGAAGCAGTGCGAAACGCGCGTCGGGGCAGAGGGACGTCCGTGGAGTTCACATCAGCAGTTTCCTAGGTATGTTTTTTCAACCTGTTATATTTCCACACTGATTAAGCCTGACATGGTTACCAGCATTACTAGATTGGCGATATATGCGTCACATTATTATATAGCTGGCATATCTGCATGTCTTGCATTTGGGTATATTATTAGATATCACTGCTGATTGAGATATACTCCTATGGTAGATGGTCCCTCTTTGTTATTTCATTTGCTTGTTGCAAATTTTTAATTAATGTGTATCATGTGCCTTCAGCAAACTTTTTGCTGATTTAGTATTGTATATTTTTGTACTAATAAAATGTTGTTCATTTGTACCATTTAGTGGCATACATTGGTTATTTGTTTCCACTACCTGTGATTTACTTATTAGACCTGGTTTGGCATCAAAATGTCCAGAGTGACTACACAATGTCCATACAAGCTCCTTCCATGCTTTTGTCATGTGTGATTTCTGTAAATTATAACAGATCTGTATAACATGCATTTATTATACCTAGTTATAATGGATATTATTTTTGTATAGTCTGGATACAAAGCAACTTCAATAGTGATTTACACCGGAGATGACCTTGCTGAGATCCCCCCGGCTCTACCCACCATGGTACGTATATTTCTCACATTGTTTGGTAAATTTCTCTCTTGACTGCTTTCCTCTCAAGTTTTACAAAACAGCAACAGGGTCAAATTATGCTGCACGGATAGAGAGGGCAATGGCAGCGAGGGACGCCCAAAACCGGGACTGTCCACTAATTCTGCGATGGTTGGCACTCGAGATAGGCAAATCGATACACGGGATTATAATCCAGCGTCCAGGTTGGTGGTACTGGGCGGCTAGATGGGAGTCCCACAAATCTCTTGCCTTCTGGTGTCCCCAGCGCGGCTTTTGATCACCCAGGGCCGGCGTGACGTAATCAGTGCATAATGCTTATCTTTAGTTAGGACCTGTGGATTTTTTTTTGGTTCGTTCCTTCATACACAGTCGTAGCAGCGATAACTTTCTCATCTTTGAGTAAGCTTATATTATACTATATGACATCTGAGACCGTGTCCACACATTGCCTAAATAATGTGTTTTTTGTTTTCTGCAGGTGTCCGCATCAAATTACTGTAAGCAATAACAATCATCTCTGATTGCTGAATTTTTTTTGCGTTTTCCCCTTATTTGATGCAGATATAAAGCCGCGTTTTAAATGTGTTTTTTAGAAGACAGAAAAGCTTTGATTCTGCACTTAATAAAGTAATTGAATATTTTTCAGGGTCCACATAGAAGCCTCCAGAAGAAAAAAAAACACAAAAACGCACAGTTCATCAGGATCTTTGGACGCACAGGGGGGCGCAGTTTTCAGAAAATCACATCCACTTTGATTGCACAGAAGTTATGCGCAAAAACTGCAGCGAAAAAAAAACACAGCATTTACACTACATGTGAACACAGCCTAAATGTCCAGGAAAAATGGATGTGATTTCATGAAAACTCCTTCCCACTGTTTGTCTAAAGACGCTGTTGAACCGTGTAATTTTTTGTTAATTTTTTTTCTTTATAAGCTTCTATGATGAGACTGAAAAAAGCTTGTAAAAAAAAATACTGTTGCATTTTTAAGTGTAAAGTCAATGCTTTGCCGTACTATTAAAAAAGCAGTAAAAACAATGCTTCAGATGTGCACCAACAATGCATCAAATAAGAGGGAAGTTCATAAAAACACAGAAAACTTGTAATAATCAGAGAAGATTGTTATTGAGTCGCATGGTGCGAACACCTGCAGAAAAAAAGCTGCGCGCCAGAGAACGCAGGGAGAAAGTTCCAGGGACTGGTCGGCGCTTGCGCAGTAGGAACGTGAAGCCAATGCCCCAGAAAAGGGCGGATCACTGAAGAGGAACGTCAGCATCGGGACTGTGCAGGGCGACATTACAGGAAGAAAACCCGACATCACAGGCACACAGTGACTCTGTGGGAGGCAATTCACATTATAATGAAGTACGGAACTAGAGTTATCTTCTGGGCAACGTCCTCACCATTGCCTGGATGAACTCGTTTACATAGAGTGATGAAAGCAGATTTCTCAATAAGGCTGTGTTTCCACATTCAGGAAACACAGCGCTTTGGATGGAGCGGAAAGTCCGCTCCGCCCAAAGCCCCGCCCCCTTTTGTACGCGCGCTCATTCCGGATGTGTCCATGGAACACCTCCGGAACACATCTGGAATGACCGCAGGGCTACATAGCCCTGTGTTATTTCTCTTGCGGCGACACAGCGTCGTCGCAAGGGAATAGGACATGCTGCGGTCTAAAAAGACGCGCCGCATGTCCAGAAACGCAGGTCTTCCGCCTGTGTGTTTTGCAGCATAGTGGAGACAGGATTTCTTGAAATCCCCTCCACTATGCTGTAACATCTGGACGCTGCGTGTTTGATGCTGCGCCAACACACAGCGTCAAACACGCAGCTAATCCGGACTGTTTCCTGAACGTGGAAACATACCCTAACAAGGCATCTGATATGAGACATTCAGGTAGGATTTTTTACAGCAGTCTATAACTTGTATGCCCATATTAAGATGTTACCTAGCTCAAAAGTGGTGACAGATGCCCTTTAAGAAGGACATTCCACATTATTAAGCAGGCCACAGGTTTCAAGCAATATGGGAAAGAAAAAGGATCTCTCTGCTGCTGAAAAGGGTCAAATAGTGTAATGTCTTGGACAAGGTATGAAGACTTTAGATATTTAAAGAAAATGTAAGCATGATCATTGTACTTTGAAGACATTTGTGGCTGATACAGAGCATAGATGGGTTTATGCAGATAAAGGCATAATGAGGAAGGTTTGTGCCAGACAAATTCACTAGACTAAGAGAGCAGTTGTTAAAATACTATTACAAAGCGGTAAACAGGTATTTGAAACTGCTGGTGCCTTTGGAGTACTGGTGAATGGGGCTGTACATGATGAAGAGAGGTTAATGGGGCTGTACATGATGGAGGGGGGTGAATGGGGCTGTACATGATGGAGGGGGGTGAATGGGGCTGTACATGATGGACGGAGTGAATAGGGCTGTACATGATGGAGGGGGGTGAGTGGGGCAATACATGATGGAGGGGGTGAATGGGGCCTTACATGATGGTGGGGGTGAATGGGGCTGTACATGATGGAGGGGGGCGAATGGGGCTGCACATGATGAAGGGGGGTGAATGGGGCTGTACATGATGGAGCAGGGTGCGGGGGCTGTACATGATGAAGGGGGGTGAATGGGGCTGTACATGATGGAAGGGGGTGCGGGGGCTGTACATGATGAAGGGGGTGAATGGAGCTGTACATGATGAAGGGGGTGAGTGGGGCTGTACATGATGGAGGGGGGTGAGTGGGGCTGTACATGATGAAGTGGGGAAGAGGGGCTGTACATGATGGAGTGGGGCTGCACTTGATGGGGTAAGGGGGATTGCACATGATGAAGGGGGGCTGCACATGATGACTGGGAGGGTAAGGGGGACTGCACATGATGAAGTAGGGGGAGTGGGGCTTCATATGATGAAGTGGGGGTAAGGGGGACTGCACATGATGAAGTGGGGGGTAAGGGGACTTCACATGATGAAGTGGGGGGTAAGGGGGACTGCACAGGATGAACTGAGGGTAAGTGGGACTGCACATGATGAATTGGTGTAAGGGGAACTGCACATGATGAATTGGGGGTAAGGGGGACTGCAAATGATGATGTGGGGGTAAGAGTGACTTCACATAATGGGGGAGTGGGACTGCACATGAAGTGGGCGGTAAAGGGGACTGCACATGATGAAGGGGGAAGGGGACTGCACATGATGAAGTGTGTCTGAGGGAGGACTTCACATGATGAAATGAAAGGGGGAGAGGGGCTGCAAATGATGAAGGGGTACTGCAGATGAAGTGAGGGGGTGATAAGGGACTGCAATGGATGAAGTAAGGGGACTTCAAATTAAAAAGGAGGGACTGCAAATGATGAAGTGGGGGAGAGGACGGGGGACTGCAAATGATGAATTCAGTGTGAGTGACGGGACACAGCAATTTAATTGAAGGTGGGGGGTGAGGAAAGCAAATGATGAATTCAAGTTGGGGGCTGGGGAGAGCAAATGATGATCTATGTTGAGAACAAATAATGAATTTTGAGAGTGGGGGAGTAAATGCAGTATTGAATGTGGGGTAGAGCAGTTGATAATGAATAGAGGGTGGGAGAGAAAGACATGACAATGAATTGAGGAGGGAGGGGCATGTAAATATAATGAATCGAGGTAAGGCAGGGGTGAACCTAGCCTCTCTGCTGCCTGAGGTGAACTGCAAAATGGCGCCCCCCCGTAGTAAAATCAGTATAAATAAATCTGGTTTACTCTTTACTAGCCTAACCTGACGCACATGTAAAATACATACACTTTTAAATAGGAATATATTTGAAAACATCGATTTTTACAATTCTTCAGTGACTCAATGCTGCCTGAGGTGAAGTGATCAACTTGCTTCATTTTAGGTGCACCCCTGGCAGGAGAACAGTGCTTACTGTAGCGCTTCTTCCCCGGTGGCCGTCCGTGTGGTACTGATGCAGCACACAGTTACCACATGTATTACACACACGGACACGGATATCTCCACTAATGGTTTTTCTGGTACCAGAAATATCAGGATGTGTGAAACCAGCCTAAAGCCACATTCACACGTTTAGTATTTTACTTTTACTTCTGACTTCCCGCAGACAGAAGTTGCAGTCACAAGATGGCGCCGATAAAAAGTAGAGATGGTGACATTATACACAGGAGCTCTGTATGTAGTGTCAGTGTACAGGTAATACAGTGATCACTGGTGACATTATACACAGGAGCTCTGTATATAGTGTCAGTGTACAGGTAATACAGTGATCAATGGTGACATTGTACACAGGAGCTCTGTATGTAGTGTCAGTGTACAGGTAATACAGTGATCACTTGTGACATTATGCACAGGAGCTCTGTATATAGTGTCAGTGTAGAGGTAATACAGTGATCACCAGTGACATTATACACAGGAGCTCTGTATATAGTGTCAGTGGCTGGTACTATGGGCACACTGACTGGTACTGAGAAAAAGAAAGAACAGAGAGAGAGAGAAAGAAAGAGGGGAAAGAAAGAACAGAGAAAGAAAGAACAGAGAGAGAAAGGAAGAACAGAGAGAGAGAAAGAGGGGAAAAAAGGAAGAACAGAGAGAGAAAGAAAGCGAGAACAGAGAGAAAGAAAGAACAGAGAGAGAACAAAGAGAAAGGAAGAACAGAAAGAAAGAGGGGAAAGAAGATGAACAGAGAGCAAAAGAAAGAACAGAGACAGAAAGAAAGAGGGGAAAGAAAGAACAGAGAGAGAAAGAAAGAACAGAGAAAGTAAGAAAGGAGAGAGAAAAAAGAACAGAGAGAGAGAAAAAAAAGAACGGAGAGAGAGAAAGAATGAATAGAGGGAGAGAAAGAAAGAATAGAGAGAGAAAGAAAGAACAGAGATCGAAAGAAAGAACAGACAAAGAAGAGAGCGAAAGAAAGAGGGTAAAGAAAGAAAGAACAGAGAGAGAAAGAAAGAGGGGAAAGAGAGAGAGAGAAAGAGGAGAAGAAAGAAAGAAAAGACAGAAAGAGAAAGAAAGAACAGAGAGAGAAAGGAAGAACAGAGAGAGAGAAAGAAAGAAAGGAGATAGAAAGGAAGAACAGAGAGAAAGGAAGAACAGAGAGAAAGAGAAAGAACAGAGAGAGAGAAAGGAAGAGGGGAAAGAAAAAGAACAGAGAGAGAAAGAAGGAACAGAGAAAGAGAAAGAAAGGGGAAAGAAAGAAAGTACAGAGAGAAAGAGGGGCAAGAAAGAACATAGAAAGAAAGGGGAAAGAAAGAACAGAGAGAGAGAAAAAAGAAAGAAAGGAGAGAGAAAGAAAGGAGAGAAAAAAGAGAGAAAGAAAAAACAGAGAGAGAAAGAAAGAGGGGAAAGAAAGAAAGAGAGTACAGAGAGAGAGAAAGAAACAGAGAAAGAAAGATTCTATAAAGATACTATAGCAGCCCGGCTCCTATTGTCATGCCCACCTGAGTCTCCCGATGCAGGACATATCATGATCCGCTCACATGGCCTACATCCCCGATTCCAAGGTGATCCCGCTGTCCGCGCTGTTGGAGGAGGACACGGTGATGGATCTGAAGCATTCCCTGAAGTGCCTCCATGGTTCCATCACAATCTCCTCCCGAAATTACCTCATTTCCGGTCAGCTTCCAGCACATCACTTCCAGTGGAACGTCACGTGCGAGTTTTAAAGTGCTCCTCGGGCTCCGCCGTGTACTCCTGTGTCCACGGGAAAAGTAAGCTCCTGGCCCGGACATTGGGGCAGACTCTCAAAATTGGGACAGTCTCGCTGGATCTGGGACGGTTGGGAGGTATGATGCTCCCCACCATACACCGACCTTGTACATGCACGGCTCCGCACACCTCACACACACGGTTCCACTTTGTATGCCTCGTACACATGCGGCTCCGCTCCGCACACCTCGTACACACGCGGCTCTTCTCCGCACACCTCGTACACACGCAGCTCCGCTCCACACACCTCGAACACACACAGCTCCACTCTGCACACCTCGTACACACGCGGCTCCTCCGCACACCTCGTACATATGCGGCTCCTCTCTGCACACCTCGTACACACAAGGCTCCATTCCGTACACCTCGTATACACACGGCTCCGCTCCGTACAACTTGTACACACGTGGCTCCGCTCCACACACCTCGTACACACGCGGCTCCACTCTGCACACCTCGTACACATGCGGCTCCTCTCCGCACACCTCGTACACATGCGGCTCCTCTCCGCACACCTCGTACACACAGGGCTCCTCATACCTCGTACACACGCGGCTCCGCTCCGCACACCTCGTACTCACAGGGCTCCGCACACCTCGTACACACGTGGCTCTGCTCTGCACACCTCGTATACACGTGGCTCCATACACTTCATACACACAGGGCTCCTTTGCGTACACCTCTTACACACACGGCTCTGCTCCGCACACCCTGCACACACGGCTCCGCACACCTCATACACACGCGGCTCTGCTCCGCACACCTCATATACACGTGGCTCCGTACACTTCATACACACAGGGCTCCACCTCGTACACACACTGCTCTGCTCTGTACACCTTGCACACACTTGGCTCCGCTCCGCACACCCCATAAACACGCGGCTCTGCTCTGTACACCTTGTACACACGCGACTCCGCTCCGTACACTTCATACACACAGGGCTTCGTTCCGTACACCTTGTACACACATGGCTCCGCTCCGTACATCTCGTACACACATGGCTCCGCTCCGTACACCTTGTACACACGTGGCTCCTCTCTGCACACCTCGTACGCACAGGGCTCCGCTCCGCACACCCCATACACACGCGGCTCCGATCCGTACACCTCGTACACACACAGCTCTGCTACATCCACCCTGTAAACCCCTCCTGACCCCACACCAGGGTGGATTGATTTAAATCACGCCGATTTAAATCAACGATTTAAATCATGATTTAAATCAAATGATTTTTTTCTATTTAAATCAGATCGATTTAAATCGTGATTTTAATCATGATTTAAATCACTGATTTAAATCAAAAGATTTTTTTAATATAAATCACGATTAAAATCTAAAACTTTCAATCATTGTTCAATTAACTCCACACTTCTAGCTTGGTTTCACTTTCTGTAGCTTGGTTTCAGTTTCTTTTTCCATTCAGTTGACATGCCCAAACTTGTTGGATAGTCAGTCAGCAGTACTTGGCTGTAGTAACAATCAAACTTCAGAAGTGATCTGCGTGAGCCATGGCAGGTCGTAAGAGAGACCCTATTTGGGTTCATTTTGTTGAGATGCCAGCAGAGCTTGGAAAGAAAGGTGGGAGAGCAAAGTGCAAATACTGTCAAAAGGATATCCAAGGACTTGTTTGCCGTTTGAAATCACATTATGAAAACTGCAACCAGAAGGGAAATGAAGATGTTGCTAGTGATACAACTAATGTCAATGAACCCCCACAGCTTCTTATGCACCAGGACCCTAGCACTAGTGGTAAGTCTGGCAATTACAACCTATTTTAACAGACGTTTTACTGGGATGGTTAAAGTCTATGAAAAGAAAAATTTCTAGCACTAGTTCTGGAGTATAGAATTTAAATTTATGTTAAGGCAATATTTCACAGAAGATTAACGTTAAGCAAAAATAAAAGAGTGTGTATATGCCTATTTTTTTTTTTATTGTAGGCTACAATTCACTTTTGAAGTCTGCCAAATTGACCATTTTTTTAAAAAAACATTTTTAAAACTTTTATGACATAATTTTTTTCAGTTGCTCTGATATTACTAGTATTACAGCAACTTCACCGGAAACTTGAGTAGCATAACTTTTGAGACAGCCCTTATAGGACGAGGACCATTACATTGTTCAAAAAGTTTGTTTCAAAATATTTTCGTTATATTTCTTCAAATACGCAGTCAAATTATATTTTTAATTACTGTGCTTTCAGGGTCAAATATGGCTTGTGCTGCACGTGACAATCAATATCTGGGTACAACTTCAACAAAGCAGCCCAACAAAAAACTTTGCGTGCAAAGTGTAGAAAAATTCCTCTTAAAGACTACGACGAGCCAGAAAGAACATTTTGATGAATTAATTGCTAAATTCATATTTGCAACCAATTCTTCTTTCCGACTAGTTGAACACCCATTGTTTGTACAAATGATCGAAGGAATAAGACCAGGCTACAAACCACCAAGTAGATTTGATATCTCAGGAAAACATCTTCAGGCTGTATATGACAAAGAAAGAGCGGCTTGTACAAAATATTTGAAAGACAAAGTTGTTAACATGAGCTTGGATGGTTGGAGCAACATCCACAACGACCCATAATTTGCACTTGTGTCACAACAGAAGATGGTGAAACTTACCTTACAGACACAATCGACACATCTGGAAATTCACATACTGCTGAATATTTACTTGAAATTGCTAAGAACTCAATTCACCAATGCCAAGAACAGTTTGGATGTAAAGTAAGGAGCTTAGTTACTGATAACGCAAGCAATGTGGCAAAAATGCGAGCGGAACTGGCACATGAGGATGACAAAAATGTCATTACATACGGTTGTTCTGCCCATTTGTTGCATCTTTTGGCAAAAGACCTGCATATTTCGGGTGTCAAGGAACATGTTGTAGAAATTCTTAAATATTTCCGCAATAATCATTTTGCACATGAAACCTACAAGGAAATGGGAGGACTGAAGTTGGTTCTACCACAAGATGTTAGATGGAATACCTTGGCTGAATGCTTGGAACTGTTTATTAACAACTGGTCAAAATTAGTGTCCATTTGCGAAACACATCGAGATAAAATTGATGCTAATATACGAAGCAAAGTATTAAATCTTGGTGTGAAGAGAAATGCCGAGGACCTTTTGGAAAGGTTAAAGCCAATATCTATTGCGTTGGATAAAATGCAGAAAGATACTGCAACCATAGCTGATGCCACAGAAGTTTGGAAAGATTTAGAAGGTTCGCTAGATCGCTTGAACCTCTCAAACAATGTAAAGGTTGCAATACACCACCGCAAGGACCAAGCATTAAAAGAAGAACACTATTTAGCCAATATCTTGCATCCCATCTACAGAGGGAAAAAACTATCTGAGGCGGATATCAACTCTGCAATGGAGTGGCTCGCCAATACTAACCATGACATTGTGGCAACTGTGCTGAAATTGAAGTGTGAATCTGCACCATTTCAAAAATACATGTTTGCAGATAACGTCGTTAATGAACTAAAACCACTGGACTGGTGGAAGTCGCAATCACTTGTTCTTCCAGCGAAGATAATAAATGTAGCTACTCAGCTACTGACTGCATCGGCTTCATCGGCAGGAGTAGAGAGCTTGTTTTCTTCATTTGGTTTTGTGCACACAACAGTCCGAAACCGCTTAGGAACTGCTAAAGCAGGACAACTAGTTTTCCTATTAAAAGTCCTAAATAAACAGTAGGCTTAAAGGACTGATGTATTCACTGAAGATGTTTGCTTACTTCAAACGTTAGATAGGCTATTGTTAAAAAGTACTTACTCTCTGTAGTTCAATTCTGATTGTTTAATAGTGCAAATAAAAATTATTAGGTTTCATAATCATCAACTGTTTTAATATTTTTATTTGTGTAAAATAATTTGATTTGCAAAAAGACAAAGTTTTGCTTGTGTACAACTTGATTAACCCCTTAATGTCCACTGACGTGCAGAGTCCGTCATGGCAAGGTGTCAGTTCCGGCACCAGGACGGACTCTGCACGTCATGGCTTTGATCTACCACTGCGTGTAAACACGCAGTGGTAGATCAGTGCCGACAGCTGTCACAGACAGCTGACAGGCACGGCAAGCGGTGCGGGGACCTTTGCCGTCGGTCCCCGCACCCACAGCGCTGTGATTGGTCAGTCAATCTGACTGACCAAACACAGCAGAGATCGCGCAGGAGAAGCTGAAATTTCAGCTTCTCCAGCGCGATTAGTGCAGGAGCCGGCGCTGCAGTGGCCAGGCTTCCTGCACTGACAGCCAGGAGCGGAGCCCCCACCGCCCCTGGCTGTTAACCCCCTGACTGCTGCGATCGAGCGCGATCGCAGAGCTCAGGGGGGGAGGCAGAGGGTCGGGAGCTCCCTCTGCCTCAGATCGGCACCCTGCAATGTATTTGCAGGGGCCGATCTCTGCCTTGATGACCCGGGGGTTGTCATGACAACCTCCGGGTCATTTAGCTACGGGAAGCTGCTGTGATCATTGTCACAGCAGCTTCCACTATAGTTGCAATGCATTGCAATGCCAGAGCATTGCAATGCATTGTAACTGCAATAAAAAGTAAAAAAGTGAAGTCCATAAAGGGACAAGTTAAAAAATCATTTTTAAAAAAATTGTAAAAAAAATATTAAAAAATGATTTTAAAAAATCCTAAAAATACACATTTTATGTAATAAAAAATAAAAACAAAAACATACACATTAGGTATGCCACAGATCGTAAAAATCCATCTTAAAAGCGTAAACCCTAGTTAACCCCTTCAGTGAAAGCGTAAAAAAAAAAACACAAAAAAGTAGTAAATTATACTTTTTCCAAGCGTAATCAATTATACGCTTGGAAAAAGTGCAATTAACACGTGATCAAAAAGTCAGATAATAAATAATCATGAGTACCGCTGAAAACGTCATCTTTTCCGCAAAACAAGCCGCTATACAGCATCATCAGCGAAAAAAATAAAAAAGTTATAGCTCGCGGAATAAACTGATGCAAAAATAATTATTTTTTCTATAAAATTTTTTATTGTGTAAAAAAACGCCAAAACATAAAAAAATATATAAATGAGGAATCGCCCTAACCGTAGTGACCCGAAGAATAAAGCTGCTTTATCAATTTTACCACACACGGAACTGAGGAAAAAAAAAAAAAAAAAAACAATTCCTGAATTGCTGGTTTTTGTTCATTCTGATTCCACAAAAATCGGAATAGGAAATGATCAAAAAACGTTATGTGCCTGAATATGGTACCAATAAAAACGTCAGCTCGTCCCGCAAAAAATAAGCCCACAGATAACTCTGTCGGCCGAAATATGGAAAAATTATAGCTCTCAAAATACGGCGATGCAAAAATTTCTTACAAAAAATTATTCCAAGAAAAAGCATCTTTTAGTGTGTGACAGAAGCTAAACATGAAAAAAGGGTGTAAATCTGGTATCACTGTAATCGCACCGATCCGAGGAATAAAGTCGCCTAATCACTAATACCGCACGAGGAACGGCGTAAAAAAGAAAACCAATTCTTCACCTTTTGTGGATTTGTTCATTGTACCTCCCAAAGATCGCAGTAAGGCGATCACAGTGGTTCCCCCCCACATATGGGGTATCAGCGTACTCAGGACAAAATGCACAATAGCTTTTGGGGTCCTATTCTCCTGTTACCCTTAGAAAAATAAAAATTTGGGGCAAAAAGGTAATTTTTGTGGAAAAAAATATGATTTTTTTATTTTCACGGCTCTACATTATAAACTTCTGTGAAGCCCTTGGGGTTCAAAGTGCTGACCACACATCTAGATAAGTTCCTTGGGGGGTCTAGTTTGCAAAATGGGGTAATTTGTGGGGGGTTTCTACTGTTTAGGCACATCAGGGGCTCTCCAAGCGCGACATGACACCCGCAGACCATTCCATCAAAGTCTGCATTTAAAAACGGTGCTCCTTCCCTTCCGAGCTCTGCCATGCGTCAAAATAGTGGTTCCCCCCCACATATGGGATATCAGCGTACTCAGGACAAATTGCACAATAGCTTTTGGGGTCCTATTTCTCCTGTTACCCTTAGAAAAATAAAAATTTGGGGCAAAAAGGTAATTTTTGTGGAAAAAAATATGATTTTTTTATTTTCACGGCTCTACATTATAAACTTCTGTGAAGCCCTTGGGGGTTCAAAGTGCTGACCACACATCTAGATAAGTTCCTTGGGGGGTCTAGTTTGCAAAATGGGGTCATTTGTGGGGGGTTTCTACTGTTTAGGCACATCAGGGGCTCTCCAAGCGCGACATGACACCCGCAGACCATTCCATCAAAGTCTGCATTTAAAAACGGTGCTCCTTCCCTTCCGAGCTCTGCCATGCGTCAAAATAGTGGTTCCCCCCCACATATGGGATATCAGCGTACTCAGGACAAATTGCACAATAGCTTTTGGGGTCCTATTTCTCCTGTTACTCTTATAAAAATAAAAATTTGGGGGCAAAAAGATTATTTTTGTGGAAAAAAATATGATATTTTTATTTTCACGGCTCTACGTTATAAACTTCTGTGAAGCACTTGGGGTTCAAAGTGCTCACCACACATCTAGATAAGTTCCTTGGGGGTCTAGTTTCCAAAATGGAGTCACTTGTGGGGGGTTTCTACTGTTTAGGCACATCAGGGGCTCTCCAAACGTGACATGACACCCGCAGACCATTCCATCAAAATCTGCATTTGAAAAAGGCGCTCCTTCCCTTTCCAGCTCTGCCATGCGTCAAAATAGTGGTTTACCCCCACATATGGGGTATCAGCATTCTCAGGACAAATTGCACAATAACTTTTGGGGTCCTGTTACCCTTTGGAAAATAACAATTGGGGGTGGAAAGATCATTTTTGTGGAAAAGATATGATTTTTTAATTTTACTGCTCTACGTTATAACCTTCTGTGAAGCCCTTGGGGGTTCAAAGCTTTCACCACACATCTAGATAAGTTCCTTGGGGGTCTAGTTTCCAAAATGGGGTCACTTGTGGGGGGTTTCCACTGTTTAGGCACACAGGGACTCTCCAAATGCGACATGGCGTCCAATCTCAATTCCAGCCAAAAAAGTCAAATGGCGCTGCTTCCCTTCCAAGCTCTGCCATGCGCCCAAATAGTGGTTTACCCCCACATATGGGGTATCAGCGTACTCAGGACAAATTGCACAATAACTTTTGGGGTCCTTTTACCCTTTGGGAAATAAAAATTGGGGTGGAAAGATCATTTTAGTGGAAAAGATATGATTTTTTAATTTTACAGCTCTACGTTATAACCTTCTGTGAAGCCCTTGGGGGTTCAAAGCTCTCACCACACATCTAGATAAGTTCCTTGGGGGGTCTAGTTTCCAAAATGGGGTTACTTGTGGGGGTATCCACTGTTTAGGCACACAGGGGCTCTCCAAATACAACATGGCGTCCAATCTCAATTCCAGCCAAAAAAGTCAAATGGCGCTGCTTCCCTTCCGAGCTCTGCCATGCACCCAAATAGTGGTTTACCCTCACATATGGGGTATCAGCGTACTCAGGACTAATTGCACAATAGCTTTTGGGGTCCTATTTCCATGTTACCCTTAGAAAAATAAAAATTTGGGCAAAAAGTAATTTTTGTGGAAAAAAATATGATTTTTTTATTTTCACGGCTCTACATTATAAACTTCTGTGAAGCCCTTTGGGGTTCAAAGTGCTGACCACACATCTAGATAAGTTCCTTGGGGGTCTAGTTTGCAAAATGGGGTCATTTGTGGGGGTTTCTACTGTTTAGGCACATCAGGGGCTCTCCAAGCGCGACATGACACCCGCAGACCATTCCATCAAAGTCTGCATTTAAAAACGGTGCTCCTTCCCTTCCGAGCTCTGCCATGCGTCAAAATAGTGGTTCCCCCCCACATATGGGATATCAGCGTACTCAGGACAAATTGCACAATAGCTTTTGGGGTCCTATTTCTCCTGTTACTCTTATAAAAATAAAAATTTGGGGCAAAAAGATTATTTTTGTGGAAAAAAATATGATATTTTTATTTTCACGGCTCTACGTTATAAACTTCTGTGAAGCACTTGGGGGTTCAAAGTGCTCACCACACATCTAGATAAGTTCCTTGGGGGTCTAGTTTCCAAAATGGAGTCACTTGTGGGGGGTTTCTACTGTTTAGGCACATCAGGGGCTCTCCAAACGTGACATGACACCCGCAGACCATTCCATCAAAATCTGCATTGAAAAAGGCGCTCCTTCCCTTTCCAGCTCTGCCATGCGTCAAAATAGTGGTTTACCCCCACATATGGGGTATCAGCATACTCAGGACAAATTGCACAATAACTTTTGGGGTCCTGTTACCCTTTGGAAAATAACAATTGGGGGTGGAAAGATCATTTTTGTGGAAAAGATATGATTTTTTAATTTTACTGCTCTACGTTATAACCTTCTGTGAAGCCCTTGGGGGTTCAAAGCTTTCACCACACATCTAGATAAGTTCCTTGGGGGTCTAGTTTCCAAAATGGGGTCACTTGTGGGGGGTTTCCACTGTTTAGGCACACAGGGACTCTCCAAATGCGACATGGCGTCCAATCTCAATTCCAGCCAAAAAAGTCAAATGGCGCTGCTTCCCTTCCAAGCTCTGCCATGCGCCCAAATAGTGGTTTACCCCCACATATGGGGTATCAGCGTACTCAGGACAAATTGCACAATAACTTTTGGGGTCCTTTTACCCTTTGGGAAATAAAAATTGGGGGTGGAAAGATCATTTTAGTGGAAAAGATATGATTTTTTAATTTTACAGCTCTACGTTATAACCTTCTGTGAAGCCCTTGGGGTTCAAAGCTCTCACCACACATCTAGATAAGTTCCTTGGGGGGTCTAGTTTCCAAAATGGGGTTACTTGTGGGGGTATCCACTGTTTAGGCACACAGGGGCTCTCCAAATACAACATGGCGTCCAATCTCAATTCCAGCCAAAAAAGTCAAATGGCGCTGCTTCCCTTCCGAGCTCTGCCATGCACCCAAATAGTGGTTTACCCTCACATATGGGGTATCAGCGTACTCAGGACTAATTGCACAATAACTTTTGGGGTCCTTTTATCCTTTGGAAAATAAAAATTGGGATGAAAAGATCATTTTTGTGGAAAAAACATGATTTTTTAATTTTACGGCTCTACGTTATAACCTTCTGTGAAGCCCTTGGGGGTTAAAAGCTCTCACAACACATTTAGATAAGTTACTTGGGGGTCTAGTTTCCAAAATGGGGTCACTTGTGGGGGTTTCCACTGTTTAGGCACACAGGGACTCTCCAAATGCGACATGGCGTCCAATCTCATTCCAGCCAAAAAAGTCAAATGGCGCTGCTTCCCTTCCGAGCTCTGCCATGCGCCCAAATAGTGGTTTACCCCCACACATGGGGTATCGATGTACTCAGGAGAAATTGTACAACAAATATTGTGGTTCATTTTCTACTGATACCCTTGACAAAATTTAAAAAATTGTGTCGAAAGAAAAATTTTGGGAAAAAAAGTTAAATGTTAATTTTTTCCTTCCACATTGCTTCAATTCTTGTGAAGTACCTAAAGGGTTAATAAACTTCTTGAATGTGGCTTTGAACACGTTGAGGGGTGCAGTTTTTAGAATGGTGTCACTTTTGGGTATTTTCTGTCATATTGACCCCTCAAATTCACTTCAAATGTGAGGTGGCCCCTAAAAAAAGTGATTTTGTAAATTTTGTTGGAAAAATGAGAAATTGCTGGTCAACTTTTAACCCTTATAACTTCCTAACAAAAAAAAATTTTGGTTCCAAAATTGTGCTGATGTAAAGTAGACATGTGGGAAATGTTATTTATTAACTAATTTTTGTGACATATCTCTCTGATTTAATGGCATAAAAATTAAAAGTTTGAAAATTGCAAAATTTTCAAAATTTTTGCCATATTTCCGTTTTTTTCATAAATAAACGCAAGTTATATTGAAGAAATTTTACCACTATCATGAAGTACAATATGTCTCGAGAAAACAGTCTCAGAATCGCCAAGATCCGTTGAAGCGTTCCAGAGTTATAACCTCATAAAGAGACAGTGGTCAGAAATGTAAAAATTGCCCTGGTCTTTAACCTACAAAATGGCTTGGTCGTTAAGGGGTTAAAAAATCCTATTTAAATAAAAAAAATCCGATTTAAATCAAAAAAATCCGATTTAAATCAAAAAATCAGATTTTTTTTGATTTTTTTAAAAAAATTATGATTTTTATCCACCCTGCCCCACACATAAACTTACCCTTATCCAGCACCATGACAACCAGCGCAGCAGAGTCCTGCATACACTGAGGGCGGCCCCTGATCATGTGACTCCTGACTCCTCCCCTCCTGTGACCTCATCACAGGTCCTGTGTGCACAGAGCAGCAATACATAAGAAACACCAGCTGATCCAGCAGCCAGGAGATAAGAATCTGCCACCCCCGCTCTTCAGAGAGGGACCGCCGCCTGAGGCAGAGTACTCAACTCGCCTCATGGTAGGTGCGCCCCTGGGGTTAGGGTTAGAGTGGAAAGTACAGAGTGGGGGGCGTTAAGGATGAAGTGCCTGGTAATGTATTGGGGGAAAGAGTACAGATGCTAATTAATTTATATATTAAATGGGGAAAGTGGCATTTATAGTTAGTGGGTGCACAGTGGTGGATTATAATTTATATTTGGAATGGTGGGTTGCATAATAACCAATTATATATTGATTGTGGGTGCACGTCTGTATTCAGAAGTGTAGTCTAGAATAAAGGGAAAAAGTGGGGAATGTGCTCTGGAAGTGGTGCTCTAGGTAACTGTGTTATTTTATGCAGAGACGAACCAGGGCTGGAACAAGTGATGGCAGTCCACGCTGGATGAAGGAGACAAGCGATGAGAAAGGACTTCAGCTAGAGACGTCACTGGTGAGTTAGTGTGTTACCTGTACACTGACACTATACACTGTATACTATATACAGAGCTCCTGCGTATAATGTCACTGGCAGTGGTGATCACTGTATTACCTGTACACTGACACTATATACAGAGCTCCTGTGTACATTATCATCAGTGATCACTGTATTACCTGTACACTGACACTTTATACAGAGATCCTGTGAATAATGTCACTGGTGAGCACTGTATTACCTGTACACTGACACTATACACTGTATACTATATACAGCAGTCCTGTGCATAATGTCACTGGTGATCGCTGTATTACCTGTACACTGACACTATATACAGAGCTCCTGTGTATAGTGTCACCAGTGATCACTGTATTACCTGTACACTGACAGCAAATACAGAGTTCCTGTATACAATGGCACTTAGTATTGTGGTTTTTTAAAAGTAATGATCAGTATTGTAGTATTCAGTCTCTATGTGGTGGTAATATGTGGTCTGGTCATGGTGTGGCGCTATTTGTTCTAAGTATGTGGTATTATTCAGTCACTATGTGGTGGTAATATGTGGTCTGGCCATGATTTGGCGTTATTTGTTCCTTGTATGTGGTATTATTCGGTCATTATGTGGTGGTAATATGTGGTCTGGTCATGGTGTGACGATATTTGTCCCTTGTATGTATTTTTGGTTGTTTAAAAAAATTTAAATGTATGTGACTCATTTCCTTAAAGAAAAATACATAAATATATATTTATTTTTAATAGTTTAGAGTAGAGAAGGGCCCGAATGAAAGAGTCTACCGTGTCGTGGTATCAGCTTAAAAATTATTTTGGCCAGAACAAAGGCTGCTGGTTATGAATGTGTTCTGGTGTTTGATAGGAACTGTTAATATCTGATCGGTCAGGATGTGGTTGTGAAGTTGAGTTTTTCTAAGAGTGGGCGGTGGGACGATGGAGGTGGAGCTAGTGTGGAACCTGGGCGGAGTCTCAAGGAAACCCGAAAATTTTGCCAGTATGGGACTCCAAAATTCCTAGTGGAAGCCCTGGTCTGTCTCATAAGCTGCAGAACGCAACTTCCTGAGACTTCAGTGTGCTCACACAGGCGGCGTGATGACATTATTGTCTCATGCCGCTCTGCGGACCGGAAGAGAAAATGGAGGCTGCAGTGCCGGGAATTAGGATGAGGTGAGTATAAACTTCACTATTTTTAATATGGAGAACTGGGGCCATCCTACTATATATATGGTAGAACTGGGGCTATTATACTATATATATGGGGATAACTGGGGCCATCATACTATATATATGGGGAGAACTGGGGCCATCATACTAGATATGTGGGAAGAACTGGGGCCATCATAATAGATATGTGGGGAGAACTGGGGCCATCATAATAGATATGTGGGGAGAACTGGGGCCATCATAATATATATATGGGCAACTGAGGCCATCGCACTATATTTATGGTGGGAGCTGGGGCCATCGCACTATATATATCCCATATCTCTATAGTAAGCTCGATTCTGCTCCCATATTTCTGGAGTAAGCTCAGTTCTGCTCCAAATCTCTGGAGTAAGCTCAGTTCTGTTCCAAATCTCTGTAGTAAGCTCGATTCTGCTCCCATATCTCTGGAGTAAGCTCGGTTCTGCTCCCATATCACTGTAGTAAGCTCTGTTCTGCTCCCATATTTCTGTAGTAAGCTCAGTTCTGCTCCCATATCTCTGGAGTAAGCTCGGTTCTGCTCCCATATCACTGTAGTAAGCTCTGTTCTGCTCCCATATTTCTGTAGTAAGCTCAGTTCTGCTCCCATATCTCTGTAGTAAGCTTGGTTCTGCTCCCATATCGCTGTAGTAAGCTCTGTTCTGCTCCCATATTTCTGTAGTAAGCTCAGTTCTGCTCCCATATCTCTGGACTCTCGAGTAAGCTCGGTTTTACTCCCATATCTCTGGAGTAAGCTCGGTTCTGCTCCCGTATCTCTGGAGTAAGCTCTGTTCTGCTCCCATATTTCTGTAGTAAGCTCAGTTCTGCTCCCATATCTCTGGACTCTGGAGTAAGCTCGGTTTTACTCCCATATCTCTGGAGTAAGCTTGGTTCTGCTCCCGTATCTCTGGAGTAAGCTCGGTTCTGCTCCCATATCTCTGGAGTAAGCTCAGTTCTGCTTCCATATCTCTGGAGTAAGTTCGGTTCTGCTCCCATATCTCTGGAGTAAGGTCGGTTCTGCTCCCATATCTCTGGAGTAAGCTCGGTTCTGCTCCGTATCTCTGGAGTAAGCTCAGTTCTGCTCCCATATTTCTGTAGTAAGCTCAGTTCTGCTCCCATATCTCTGGACTCTGGAGTAAGCTCGGTTTTACTCCCATATCTCTGGAGTAAGCTTGGTTCTGCTCCCGTATCTCTGAGTAAGCTCGGTTCTGCTCCCATATCTCTGGAGTAAGCTCAGTTCTGCTTCCATATCTCTGGAGTAAGTTCGGTTCTGCTCCTACATCTCTGGAGTAAGCTCGGTTCTGCTCCCATATCTCTGGAGTAAGCTCGGTTCTGCTCCCATATCTCTGGAGTAAGCTCTGTTCTGCTACTATATCTCTGGAGTAAGCTTGATTCTGCTCCCATATCTCTGGAGAAAGCTCTGTTCTGCTCCATATTTATGCAGCAAGCTCCTTACTGTTCCCATATCTATGCACCAGCCTATTTTTAAAGCCTGTTATCTCTGCTGCTTTAATGCAATGGCCAGAGATAAGCAGGAATAGGAGGGCCACTGCAACTCGAGGGCCACTGCCTTGTGATTGCCCCCCAGGCTGAAAAGTGCCAGCCAGCCCCTAACCAGACATAAATGTGGGCAAACAAGGACGGCATCACATATATATCCTACAGTGAGGAAAATAAGTATTTGATACACTGCTCATTTTGCAAGTTTTCTTACCTACAAAGAATTGAGAGACCTATAATTTTTATTGTAGGTACACTTCACCTGTGAGAGACAGAATCTTAAAAAAATCCAGAAAATCACACTGTATGATTATTACATAATTAATTTGCATTTTATTGCATGAAGTAAGTACTTGACACAATAGTAAAACAGAAATTAATATTTGGTACAGAAACCTTTGTTTGCAATTACAGAGGTCAGACGTTTCCTGTAGATCGTGACCAAGTTTGCACACACTACAGCAGGGATTTTGGCCCATTCCTCAGTACAGATATTCTCCAGATCTTTCAGGTTTCGGGGTTTTCACTGGGCAACATGGAGTTTCAGCTCCCTCCAAAGATTTTCTATTGAGTTCAGGTCTGGAGACCTGTTTATACTGTATAAAAGAAATCCTTAAAGGGAATCTGTCACTAGGTTTTAGCTATCTCATATGATAGCAGCATAATGTAGGGGCACAGACCGATACCAAAGATGTTTTACTTACAGGTCTGTGTGCTGTCTGTCATTTTTAAAAATCTGTTTTATTTGATGTAGATTTAATAGTTCTTTGAATGCTGAGCTCTGTATAACCCTGTTCACACCACTGATTGGCAGCGTTCTGCCTCTGCACAGTGTAGACAGAAATCTGCCAATCAGTGGTGGGCGTGGGGATATACAGAGCTCATGAATATGGAGGACTACATGGCAGCAGGTTTACTAGTCCTCTAATGAAAATCTTCTGCAGATAGACCCGTGATTTTTTTTCAAAACTACAACAGGCAGCCCAGTAAGTGACACATCCCTGGAATCAGGGTCTCTGTCTCTGCATTATGCTGCTCTCAGATTAGGTGGCAAAAACCTGGTGATGGATTCTCTTTAAATATCCTAGTTTTCACCGTGAGCGTTACATCAGTCATAGTTGGCTTCCTGCTTTATGCAGCTCACTTGTCAGCTTTGCTGTGTGTACTGAGACATGATCAGCAGAGGGGTGAGTTGTTGACAGATTAGAGCTGTATTGTATTATGGTAAGCCTTCGAATTACATGAGAGCAACACCCTACACCGAAATTAGTCTCTCTTTGCATCTTCCTGATCTTCGGGGTAAAGGGTTGTGTAACATTCTATGGCTATTTCTCTAACATTTAAAAGAATTTTCTTGATTTTTTTTTCTGTATCATTTGCATCTGTTATGTCTCTGTTAATCCCTATGGCACCTACTTAAATTGGCTATCCGGAATTATGTAAAAAAAAAGTGCCTAAGCACCAACAGGCAGGTAGTTGCTACCTACCTGCCTGTTATGTCCGGTGCCGATCTCTGCTGGCACAGAAAAGTCACCGACTGCTCCTGCCAGCGATTCAGCTTCTTTGGTTGGAGTCACATTGGCAGAGCAGAGGCTTCTTTTCCACTCTGCTCTGTTGACAGGGCGGGACTACCAACGTCATGCCAATCAGCATTATGTTGGAAGTAACGCCCTGTCGACATAGTATCCCGGAAAAGAATCCGCAGTTCTGTCGACATGTCCGCAGAAGCAGCTGAATCACATGCAGGAGTGGTCTGTGACTGTTCTGTGCGAAGAACGACGCCGGACATAACAGGCAGTTAGTTAGTCACTACCTGCCTGTTAGTGCTTAGGCACTTTTTTTTCCTTACAAAGTCCTGGATATCTCCTTTAATTGAATAATGCTTCATGTAAAGAGTGCAACAGTTCTCAGGTCCATACCCATGCTATGCTGATCCCCCCTGTTTGTGTAATGTGTGACACATGCATACATTGTACAGAAAGGCTGCCGTGGCCGTGTCCACGATTGGCCCTTTCTCTGTGTCCCTATTCAGTTTTGACATTGGTTGCAAAACTGCTGGTGATATCGGTGGGTCTGGCAGCCAAGTGGAAAGGAAATGATGGGTGGGTGGCAGCAGAATGGCAGTATAGGTCGTGTGTGCTGCACCGTGTTCTTGTGTGTGCATGCATCATCTACTACATATAACTAAGTTCTTACTGTTGGTTTAATCTTCATTTTTCATATTTATTTAAAGATTTCTGAAACAAAACCTGAAGAGCATCTTTCTGCAAGATTTCTCAAAAAAAGGGTAAGTATTCCCAAGTTGCAATTCTGCACATTTCAGAATACGTTCCAGGAAGAGTTAGAGCTGAAGAGATACAAGTGCTTCTCACAAAATTAGAATATCATCAAAAAGTTAATTTATCTTTCGTTCTTCAATACAAAACATGAATCTCATATATTATATAGAGTCATTACAAACAGAGTTTTCTATTTCACATGTTTATTTTCTGTTAATGTTGATGATTATGGCTTACAGCCAATGAAAACCCAAAAGTCATTATCTCAGTAAATTAGAATAATTAACTAAAAACACCTGCAAAAGTGTCCTAAGCATTTAAAAAGGTCCCTTAGTCTGTTTCCGTAGGCTCCACAATCATGGGGAAGACTGCTGACCTGACAGATGTCCAGAAGGCAGTCATTTACACACTCCACAAGGAGGGTAAGCCACAAAAGGCCATTGCTAAAGAAGCTGGCTGTATCCATTCATATTAATGGAAAGTCGAGTGGAAGGAAAAAGTGTGGTAGAAAAAGGTGCACAAGCAACCGAGATAGCCGCAGCCTTGAAAGGATTAAGAAAAGGCCATTCAAAAATTTGGGGGAGATTCACCAGGAGTGGACTGCTGCAGCAGTCATTGCTTCACGAGCCACCACACACAGACGTATCCAGGACATGGGCTACAAGTGTCACATTCCTTGTGTCAAGCCACTCATGACCAATAGACAACTCCAGAAGCGTCTTACCTGGGCCAAGGAGAAAAACCACTGTTGCTCAGTGGTCCAAGGTGTTGTTTTCAGATGAAAGTAAATTTTGCATTTCATTTGGAAAACGAGGTCCCAGAGTCAGGAGGAAGAGTGGAGAGGCTACAATCCAAGCTGCTTGAGGTCTAGTGTGAAGTTTCCACAATCAGTGATGGTTTGGGGAGCCATGTCATCTGCTGGTGTAGGTCCACTGTGTTTTATCAAGACCAAAGTCAGCGCAGCCGTCTACCAGGAAATTTTAGAGCATTTCATGCTTCCCTCTGCCGACAAGCTTTTTGGAGATGGAAGTTTCATTCTCCAGCAGGACTTGGCACCTGTCCACACTGCCAAAAGTACCAATACCTCATTTACAAACAACAGTATCACTGTGCTTGATTGGCCAGCAAACTCGCTTGATCTTAACCCCATAGAGAATCTGTGGGTATTGTCAAGAGGAAGATGAGAGACACCAGACCCAACAATGCAGACGAGCTGAAGGCAGCTATCAAAGCATCCTGGGCTTCCATAACACCTCAGCAGTGCCACAGGCTGATCACCTCCATGCCACGCCGCATTGATGCAGTAATTGATGCAAAAGGAGCCCCGACCAAGTATTGAGTGCATTTACTGACATACATCTCAGTAGACCAACATTTCAGATTTTAAAATCATTTTTTCAAGCTGGTGTTATAAAGTATTCTAATTTACTGAGATAATGACTTTTGGGTTTTCATTGACTGTAAGCCATAATCATCAACATTAACAGAAATAAACACATGAAATAGATCACTCTGTTTGTAATGACTCTATATAATATACAGTACAGACCAAAAGTTTGGACACACCTTCTCATTCAAAGATTTTTCTGTATTTTCATGACTATGAAAATTGTACATTCACACTGAAGGCATCAAAACTATGAATTAACACATGTGGAATTATATACTTAACAAAAAAGTGTGAAACAACTGAAAATATGTCTTATATTCTAGGTTCTACAAAGTAGCCACCTTTTGCTTTGATGATTGCTTTGCACACTCTTGGCTTTCTCTTGATGAGCTTCAAGAGGTAGTCACCGGAAATTGTTTTCACTTCACAGGTGTGCCCTGTCAGGTTTAATAAGTGTGATTTCTTGCCTTATAAATGGGGTTGGGACCATCAGTTGTGTTGTGCAGAAGTCTGGTGGATACACAGCTGATAGTCCTACTGAATAGACTGTTAGAATTTGTATTATGGCAAGAAAAAAGCAGCTAAAAAAAACGAGTGGCCATCATTACTTTAAGAAATGAAGGTCAGTCAGTCCGAAAAATTGGGAAAACTTTGAAAGTGTCCCCAAAAGCAGTTGCAAAAACCATCAAGCGCTACAAAGAAACTGGCTCACATGAGGACCGCCCCAGGAAAGGAAGACCAAGAGTCACCTCTGCTTCTGAGGATAAGTTTATCCGAGTCACCAGCCTCAGAAAATCGCAGGTTTACAGCAGCTCAGATTAGAGACCAGGTCAATGCCACACAGAGTTCTAGCAGCAGACACATCTCTACAACAACTGTTAAGAGGAGACTTTGTGCAGCAAGCCTTCATGGTAAAATAGCTGCTAGGAAACCACTGCTAAGGACAGGCAACAAGCAGAAGAGACTTGTTTGGGCTAAAGAACACAAGGAATGGACATTAGACCAGTGGAAATCTGTGCTTTGGTCTGATGAGTCCAAATTTGAGATCTCTGGTTCCAACCACCTTGTCTTTGTGTGACGCAGAAAAGGTGAACGGATGGACTCTACATGCCTGGTTCCCACCGTGAAGCATGGAGGAGGTGGTGTGATGGTGTGGGGGTGCTTTGCTGGTGACACTGTTGGGGATTTATTCAAAATTGAAGGCATACTGAACCAGCATGGCTACCACAGCATCTTGCAGCGGCATGCTATTCCATCCGGTTTGCGTTTAGTTGGACCATCATTTATTTTTCAACAGGACAATGACCCCAAACACACCTCCAGGCTGTGTAAGGGCTATTTGACCAAGAAGGAGAGGGATGGGGTGCCTCCACAGTCACCTGACCTGAATATACAATTTTCAGTCATGAAAATACAGAAAAATCTTTGAATGAGAAGGTGTGTCCAAACTTTTGGTCTGTACTGTATGAGTTTCACTTTTTGCATTGAAGAACTGAAATAAATTAAATTATAAGTTTGTGAGAAGCACCTGTATGTAATGATTGCACTAAGCACTAAGGCCGCCATTCATCATTTGCAAGTTTTTAAAGACCATATTCAAAAAAGAAAAGTCATTTTTATGCATCTAATTCTTGATATGGCACACACGTCATGAATTTTGCACAAAATAGAAAAGGAGTCTTTATTTTTGTCTTTAACCCCTTCACGACCTTGGGTTTTTGCGTTTCCGTTTTTTGCTCACCTTTTCCCAGACTCGTAACTCTTTTGTTTTTTGTTCAATATGGGTGTGTGGTCGCTTGTTTTTGCATAATAAGTTGTACTTTTGAACGACACCATTGGTGGAAAATTGGAAAAAAATTCAAAGTGCGGTCAAATTGTTAAAAAAAGTGCAATTCCACAATTTATTTTTTTACCATGTTCACTTAATGCTAAAACTGACCTGCCAATATAATTGTCCAGGTCACTACGAGTTCATAGATACCAAACATGTATGTATAAGTTTTTTTTTTTTATTAAAATGGTGAAAAAAAAATCCAAAGTTTGCAAAAAAAAGGCGCCATTTTCCGAGACCCGTAGCGTCTCAATTTTTCGTGATCTCTGGGCTGGATGAGGGCTTATTTTTTGCACACCGAGCTGTTGTTTTCATTGATATCATTTTGGGGTAGATACAATGTTTTGATCGCCTGTTATTGCATTTTATTGCAATGTTGTGGTGAACAAAAACACTTCTGGCCTTTTGATTTTTTTTATTGTTACGCTGTTTACCGACCGGATTAATTATTTTTATATTTTGACAGTTCGAGTACCGTATATACTCGTGTATAAGCCGAGATTTTCAGCACCTTTTTTCCTGCTGAAAATGCCCCCTCGGCTTATACACGAGTCATAGGGCAGAAACCAGCGGGGGAGGGGATGCCGCGGCAGGAGCCGGTGGCTGGGATCATACTCACCCTCCCCGTGCCATCGCTGAATGTCCCTGCAATCCTGCGTTCTCCCCGTCTTCTTGTAGCTCTCCAGCACTGAGCGGTGATGTAATACCGCTCATTAAGGTCATGTAATATGGACGCGACGCCACTCCCATGGGCGTGGCCTCCATATTCATGGCCTTAATGAGCGGTATTACATCACCGCTCAGTGCTGGAGAGCTGCAGGAAGACGGGGAGAACGCAGGATTGCAGGGACGCTCAGCGATGGCACGGGGAGGGGTGAGTATGATGGAGGAGAGGACAAGGAGCACGGAACAGGACGGGGGGGAGAACGGTGGACGGGGGAAGCATGGAGGAGGACCAGGGGGAGAACGGAGGACGGGGGAAGCATGGAGGAGGACGGGGGGGAGAACAGAGGACGGGGGAAGCATGGAGCAGGACGGGGGGGAGATCGGTGGACGGGGGAAGCATAGAGGAGGACGGGGGAAGCTGGAGCAGGACGGGGGAAGCATGGAGGAGGATGGGGAAGCTGGAGCAGGAGTGGGGGGAGATCTGTGGACGGGGGAAGCTGGAGCAGGACGGGGAAGCATGGAGCAGGAGGGGGGGGAGATCGGTGGACGGGGGAAGCTGGAGCAGGATGGGGGAAGCTGGAGCAGGACGGGGGAAGCATGGAGCAGGAGGGGGGGGAGATCGGTGGACGGGGGAAGCTGGAGCAGGACGGGGGAAGCATGGAACAGGGGGGGGGAGATCGGTGGACGGGGGAAGCATGGAGGAGGACAATGAGCACGGAGCAGGACGGGGGAGGATGGAGGGCACAGAGGAGCACGGAGCAGGAGGGGGGGCACAGGAGGACGGAGAAGGAATGGGGAGCACAGCGGAGGACGGAGCAGGAGGGGGGAGTACAGAGGAGAATGGGGGAGCACAGAGCTGGATGGGGAGCAAGGAGCAGGATGGGGGCAGCACAGAGCAGGAGGGCAGTTTATACACCCGGCTTATACATGAGTCAATAATTTTTCCCAGTTTTTTGTGGCAAAATTAGGGGGGTCGGCTTATACACGGGTCGGCTTATACACGAGTATATACGGTAATTCTGAATGCAGCAATACCAAATATGTGTGGTTTTTTTTTGTTTTATTTTGAATGGGGAGAAAGCGGGGTGATTTGAACTTTTATATTACTTTTAAAAACATTTTTTGTCTACTTTATAATTGCTTCAATAGTCCCCTTAGGAGACTAGAGGCTGCGATCATCCGATTGCCTGTGCTACGGATAGCAGGGCTTCAAAGGAGCAAATGATTGCATATTCAAGTCTCATGATGGTAGGAAGATTAAAAACAAGTTTCGGTTCTCAAAAAATGGCGAAAAATATTTTGTTGCCACATCCTGAATTTTTTAATCCACTAAAGTAATTTAAAAACAATCGGTAAATTTGGTACTGCCATAATTATACTGACCTGTACAATTGTGTTTCCAGGTCATTGTCACCATACAATGAACGCCGTGAAAACAAAATCCAGTAAACAATGGTGGAATTATATATTTTTTACCAATTCATCCCACTGAGATTTCTTAGATTTCTTTTTTTATTGTTTCTCAGAACATAATATGGTAAAATGAATTAATTTGTCCCACAAAGCACAAACCTTAAGGCTATGTGCATCTATAAGATGCGCCATTTCTGGGGCAGCTGAGAGCTGATGTTTTTAGCCTGGAGGGGTGCCAATATTCATGGCCCCTTCCCAGGCTATTAATATCAGCCTGCAGCTATCTGCCTAGCCTTTGCTTGTTCGATTTTATAGGTGGACTCTGTCAATTTTTTTCTGGGATTCCCCTGTAAGCTAGCCAGTAAAGGCTAAGCAAACAGCTGTGAGCTGATATTAATAGCCTGGGAACCTTTATGGCTGTTGGCTCCGTCCCAGAATATTAACATCAGCCCTCAGCCGTTGGTTTTCCCTCTGCTGGTTATGAAAATTATGTGGGAGCCCACGCAATTTTATTTTTTTATTTTTTGAAAAATAAACAGATATTGCATTTCACGCAGATTTCTGACAGTTGCTGTTTTGTTACAGTATATGTAGGTTAATTATGTTAATGCTCCTACATAGGCTGGTGACTGTGAGTGTGTCTGTCTTTATTTAACCCTTTGAGCGCTGGGGCAGTGGGGAGGAGTGAGCGCTGGGGCAGTGGGGGGAGTGAGCGCTGGGGCAGTGGAGAGGAGTGAGCGCTGGGGCAGTGGGGAGGAATGAGCGCTGGGGCAGTGGGGAGGAATGAGCGCTGGGGCAGTGGGGGAGGAGTGAGCGCTGTGGGCAGTGGGGGGGAGTGAGCGCTGGGGCAGTGGGGTGGAGTGAGTGCTGGGGCAGTGGAGAGGAATGAGCGCTGGGGCAGTGGGGAGAGAATGAGCGCTGGGGCAGTGGGGGAGTGAGTGCTGGGGCAGTGGGGAGGAGTGAGCGCTGGGGCAGTGGGGAGGAATGAGCGCTGGGGCAGTGGAGGGGAGTGAGCGCTGGGGCAGTGGGGAGGAATGAGCGCTGGGGCAGTGGGGTGAGTGCTGGGGCAGTGGGGGGAGTGAGCACTGGGGCAGTGTGGGGGAAGTGAGCGCTGGGGCAGTGGGGAGGAATGAGCGCTCGGGCAGTGGGGAGGAATGATTGCTCGGGCAGTGGGGGGGGAGTGAGCGCTGGGGCAGTGGGGAGGAATGAGCGCTGGGGCAGTGGGGAGGAATGAGCGCTGGGGCAGTGGAGGGGAGTGAGCGCTGGGGCAGTGGGGAGGAATGAGCGCTGGGGCAGTGGGGGGGAGTGAGTGCTGGGGCAGTGGGGGGGAGTGAGCGCTGGGGGCAGGGGGAGGAATGAGCGCTGAGCGCTGGGGGGAGTGAGCGCTTGGAGGAGGAATGAGCGCTTGGGGAGGAATGAGCGCTGGGGGAGTAATGAGCGCTGGGGTGAATGAGCGCTGGGGAGTAATGAGTGCTGGTGGGGAATGAGCGCTGGGAGAATGAGCACTGGGGGGAGAATGAGCGCTGTGGTGGGGAATGAGCGTGGAATGGCGCTGGGGGAATGAGCCTAGGGGGGAATGAGCACTGAGGTGGGGAATGAGCGCTGAGGTGGGGAATGAGCGCTGGGGTGGGGAATGAGTGCTGAGGTGGGGAATGAGCGCTGGGGTGGGGAATGAGCGCTGGGATGGGGAATGAGCACTGGGGGGAATGAGCACTGAGGTGGGGAATGAGCGCTGGGGAGAATGAGCGCTGAGGTGGGGAATGAGCGCTGGGGGAATGAGCTCTAGGGGGGAATGAGCACTGAGGTGGGGAATGAGCGCTGGGATGGGGAATGAGCACTGGGGGGGGAATGAGCACTGAGGTGGGGAATGAGCGCTGGGGAGAATGAGCGCTGAGGTGGGGAATGAGCGCTGGGGGAATGAATGCTGAGGTGGGGAATGAGCGCTGGGGGGAATGAACGCTGAGGTGGGGAATGAGCGCTGGGGGAATGAGCGCTGAGGGGGGGAATGAGCGCTGGTGGGGAATGAGCGCTGGGGGAATGAGCACTTGGGTGGGGAATGAGCGTGGGGGGGAATGAACGCTGAGGTGGGGAATGAGCGCTGGGGAGAATGAGCGGTGGACTAATGTAAAAGAGGCGGTTGGACAGAAATGACATCACAAATCTTTTTTTTTGTTAAATAACATCTTTATTTAGCTTACAAAAAGGCATACAAATCCGCATGTAAAAAAGCATCAAATACGCACCTGCGTTTTCTACCAAGAGATGCGGATTAAGTATGGAAACTTCTGCAGACAAATCTGCAACGTGTGCACATACCCTAAGGCTATGTTTCCACGTTCTGGAAACGCTGCAGAGAGGACACAGCTCCGTCCAAAGCTTTGCCGGCTTTTGTACGTGCGGTGATTCCACATGTATTCGTTGAACCATGTGGAATCACCGCATCCTATACATAGGACGGTGTTATTTATCTTGCGTAGACTGAGTGTCTCCACGAGATAAAAAGCCATGCTGCGGTCTAGAAAGACGCTCCACATGTGCATATACGCAGGTCTGCCACCTGCATCTTTGTCCGCGTAGTGGATATGGGATTTCATAAAATCCCCTCCACTATGCTGTAACATCTGGACGCTGCGGATTGGACTCTGCGGCTGTACTCAGCATCCAACCCGCAGCGTTTCCTGAACGTGGAAACGTTCCCTAAATATATCTCTGCCTCTGGACATTATATGGTATATATTTGCCTGGACTGTACATTACTATAAATCTACTATCTGAGCATTATATATTATAGATCACCCTGGACATTATATATAACAGATTGTACGTCATATATTACAGATAATTCTGGACATTTTATACTATAGGTCTCCTTGTACATTATATATTATAGAGCTATAATAAATAATATACCGGGAGATCTATAAGATAAATTGTCCAGATGTATATGTAAGTATCTGTTAAACCCAGACATATGAATAAGGCCTTAGTCAGAGACTGGGCAGTAATAGAATAATAACATCCATCTAGTAATCCTCCAATGTCTGCTGGACATGGTATGGGGAGAGTTTCTAGTTCAGTTAGTACAGACACCTGACTTCTTGCTGTTAACCAGTTAATGTTTTCTTGTCCACCACACTGCAGTGTCCAAAGAGCAAGACAGCGAGACAGGCAGCAACATCGCATCAGAGAACTCTTGACCTCGAAACAGTAAATCCTCAGATCCTGGTATTGTAACCTAATATTAAGAATAATATTTATTCATTGATATAGCGCTATTAACTCCACAGCACTTTACAGACATCATCAATACTGTCCCCATTGGGGCTCACAATCTAAACATCCTATTTGTATGTCTTTTGAGTGTGGTAGAAAACCACTGTCTTTGAAAGAGCTACATGGGCATATGTGTCGACCCGCCACCACAATTGTGGGTTACCAGGGCAATGGGGTACTCAGAGCCGAGCCCATGGAAGTCTATGGGATTTGTCACAGGTAGCTGTGGCTCGGTCTGTGGCCCTGGCGGTCTGGCGTATGTTGGGGGAATATTTACAGGGGATTGATTTATATACAGTTCGTGACGCCACCTGTAGTATTCTGGTAATATGTACCAGCGCTGCTGTAGATCTCTGAGGGGATGGTGAGGCAGCTAGATGTCGGGTCCCCTACAGGTGGGACTCTTCCCTCAGGTCGGTAGTTAGGTAGGGATTGTGCAGGCATGCAAATAATAACTCAGTCTCACACCGTCAGCGTCTTTCCATACCTTTACTTGTAAGATGTTCAAGCAGGTCCCAGGGAGGCTGATGGGGTTAATGGAGGATGAGCTTTGAGGCAACAGCTAAGCAAGTTAGGGGCCTCCTTTACTGTCCAATGAAAATGAGTACGACCAGCCTGAAGCGTAGTCCCCTCTATGATTCCAGCTTATCCAAAGCTGTGCTTCCCAGTCAATTTAGTGTTAGGAGCCTTTCTATGAGGGAGCTGAATTCTTATTTTGTCCTGCAGAGACTCAAAGTCTTCACTTCCCCTGACCCCAGTTACGTACTGACTATAAGGGGGTGTTTGCCGCGACCTAGGGTCCGGTAAATCTCTGGTTTTCTCTTCACTATGCTTGTAACAATAGTGATTCTTCGGTCCCCAGTAACCGGTAGCAATGTGCAGGACTCTTCCAAGCCAAACGCACTTTTCCAATAATCTTCCTTCCACTTTGCCCTTCGATTTGCTCGACTCTTAATAGTTAGTTCAGTCTTTCTTCCAGTGGGGCACAGCTCTGACTAGACTAAGGTGAATTAGACCACCTGTACCAGCCTCCACGTTCTGAACTGATGACAGGCTCAAACTGGACACGTCTACTCTGTCCAAGGACAGGAAACTGACTGACTAGAATCACTCCCTTCCACACCCCTGCTGGGTGTGTCAGAAGTGTACATGATGTCATGAAGAGACCTTAACTGTTACCTCTCCACTCATCCTCCTGGTATTGTGTACCAGGGCTACACATTCCCCCATGGTAAACGACAGCACTCCCGGGCTGTAAAATATAAAAGAGACAGTTTTGTTCATGCATGAAAACATTAACAATTAACAGTAATTCGTCCCATCCGGGAGGTGAGGATATCTTGAACGTTGCAAACATTATAGAAAAATACAAATATTAAATAGCATTCAATAAATATACAGTATACTTGTGAAGGACCCGCACCAAACCTTCAACGTGGGTCCTGGGTGGGCTGCAGGACATCCAAATGCAGACCTCACTCAGTGCCACACCACACGGGTTTTTGGTTCAGAGGTAAGTCAAGGCTTCATGTGAAACCATTAAAAAGGCACAAAGTGCAACTATTTACAGGATACAGTTTTTGGGCTGGCTCAGTCCTCAGCCTCTGAGTCCATTGTTAAACGAAGACATAATAGGGAAAAACACATATATATATATAGACTTTTCACAATATATTCACATAAATTCGTTATAACTACTGCTGATATCTAATGGGTAATTTCCCTTTTGTGATTCTCTCTGATCTACGTGGTGTAGTTTCAGGTATATCAAGTTGCGATCTGTCTGCACTGCGTAACGGCAAACTATAGAACTGCCTTAATCTTTCTATGGATCTGGCAAGCGTACTGATGGCTGGGCGGTGTGAGTCAGCTTCACCAGGGGATCCCATAGTATGGGGCGCTGCTTCAGATGATCCATCTTGAGGTTCCACAGGTTGAGGTGTTGCTGGGATGGGTAACTCCTGAGCGGGCTCAACTGGCACCACAGGCACAACTGGAGGTAAAACTTCCTCTTGTGGCTGATAAAACTGCAACACTGGAATTATCACAGCATCTCCCAGTCGGGGCCAATCCGCGGGAAAATCTCCCAGATCTGTGTGTAGGACCTCTTCCTTTCTTTCTCCTTGATTGAGGACAGGGTTCTTTTCACAACGCTTTAAGTGTTCTGGACACAACTTCAAATGATCTCTGGACACAGTGGTTGTTGTTCTTCCTCCGTCTTTACTGACGACACAAACTTTCCTGTTGTCATATTTAGAATCTTGTATGACGTAGGGTTCTTGCTCCCACTGGTTATCCAGTTTGTGCATCTTCCTTTTTCTTTTTAATACTACCTCTCCAGGCATCAAAGGCTTGGCAGGAGCATTTCGGTTGTAAACATCTTCCTGTTTCTCCCGTGCCTTATTGAGACTTTCCTCCACACAGATTTGTACTCTTCTGTATTGCTCTTGCCGATTGATGTCCCAGTTTTCCACGGCATCGTCTGCCTCCGGTTCTACCACTCCAAGTTCTAAATCCATTGGTAGTTTTCCGGGCCTTGCTCGCATAAGATAAGCTGGAGTGCAGTTAGTTGAGCTTACAGGTATATGATTATACAAATCAACCAAATCAGGTAGTAAATCCGGCCATCGATTCCTGTCTTCCAACGGTATGGATCTCAACAAGTCAAGGACAATATGGTTCATCTTTTCACAAAGACCGTTGGTTTGAGGGTGGTATGGTGTCGTTCTAATTTTCTTGCACCCATACATGTGGCAGAATTCCTTGAATAAATCGGCTTCAAAAGCAGGTCCCTGATCGGTTAAGACTTGCTCCGGATACCCATGCGGTCTGCAGAAACTTGCTTGAAAGGTCTTCGCTGCCGTCACTGCGGTCTGGTCCTTCACTGGAACAACCACCAGAAATCTGGAGTAATGGTCCACCATGGTCAAGGCGTATGAGTATCCAGATCTACTTGGCGACAATTTGACGTGGTCCAGGGCCACAATCTCCAGAGGACGAGTCGTCCGGATAGGTTGCAGGGGTGCCTTCTGACTACCGTAGTCCTTTCTTCTGAGACCACAGGGTCCACAGTTCCGACACCACCTCTCGATGGAGCTGCGCATCCCTACCCAATAGAACCGGCATCTCAACAGGGTCTCCAGCTTTCTCCAGCCAAAGTGTCCTGCTTGATCGTGGTATGCTTCCAACACCATTGGGACGTCTGCCTTGGGGACCACGATTTGCCAGACCATCTCATGGGTTCTGGGGTTGACGTATCTCCTGCACAACTTCTCACGGTATAGGAACAACCTGCTTTTCTCGTTCCACAGGAGCTTGGCTGACATGGGTGCATCCTTTTCCAGAGAGGAGCCTTCCTGTCTTAACAACTCCTTGATGCGGCTGACCACTGGATCACTGTCCTGAGTCTCTTTCCAACTATGATGGGGTAAAGGATTTAATGTTGCACCATTCTGCTTTCTGTGGACTCGATGCTCGTGGACTACCCCATTTCGATGGAACGCAGGTAGCTCAATTTCTTCCAGGTCGTCCGATTCTTCTTCCGTATCAGAGTCATGCGGCATTCGGGACAACGCATCAGCATTAGCATTCTTTCGACCTGCCCGGTACTTGATAGTAAACTGGTAATTGGACAACCGGCCATCCATCGCTGCTCCATGGCACCCAGCTTGGCGGTTTCCAGGTGCGTTAACGGGTTGTTGTCTGTGTACGCCGTGAACTTGTTGGAGGCCAGATAGTGCTTAAATCTTTCAGTATGGCCCAGACCAGCGCCAGAAACTCTAGCTTGAAGCTGCTATAATTTTCCGGATTCCTCTCCGTTGGCCTGAGTTTTCTGCTAGCATAAGCGATGACTTTTTCTTGGCCATTCTGCTTCTGACTGAGAACTGCTCCCAACCTTCATTACTGGCGTCGGTGTACAACAGGAACGGTTGGCTGTAATCAGGATAGGTTAAGATCTCATCACCTGTCAGGATCTCTTTCATCTTTTGGAATGCTTCAGCCTGTTCTTTACCCCAATTAAAGGGAGGGTTTCTGCTCTTTAAGGATTGTCCTACCAGGAGGTCCTGTAAAGGAGCTGCCTTCTTCGTGTAATCTTTCACGAATCTCCTGTAGTAACCCGTTAGTCCCAGGAACTGTCGCACTTCCTTAAGGTTCTTCGGCTCCGGCCACTTCTGGATGGCAGTGACTTTCTCTGGGTCCGGCGCTACTCCTTCCGAACTGACGATGTGCCCCAAGTATTGTACCTTCTGTTTGAGTAGATGGCATTTTGAGGGTTTTAATTTCATCCCGTACCTGGACAGGGACTCGAATACTTCTGCCAGGTGCTTCAGATGGTCCTCATAAGTCTTGGAATACACGATGACGTCGTCTAGGTATAGCAGCACGGTTTCAAAATTGAGATGTCCCAGACAGTTTTCCATCACTCTCTGAAATGTTCCTGGGGCACTACTGAGCCCAAACGGCATTCTGTCGAACTCACAGAGCCCCATTGGGGTGGTGAAAGCCGTTTTCTCACGATCCTCCTCAGCCACAGCCACTTGCCAGTAACCACTAGTCAGATCGAGGGTAGAAAAGTAGTTAGCCGTTTTCAGAGCAGCTAATGATTCCTCTATTCGTGGTAACGGGTATGCATCCTTGTGTGTTATGCGGTTCACCTGCCTGTAATCCACACACATTCTCATACTACCATCTTTCTTTTTAACCAGAACTAGAGGGGCTGCCCAGGGGCTACAACTATCCCTTATCACCCCAGCTTTCTTCATATCATTCAACATTTCTTTAGCTTTCTGATAATGAGCTGGAGGTATGGGCCTATACCGCTCTTTGATGGGAGGATGACTGCCAGTAGGGATATGATGTTGTACTCCCTTAATTGTCCCAAAATCAAGTGGATTTTTGCTAAACACTTGGGCGTACTCTTGCACCACCCGTAATACCCCTTGCTTCTGGTGAGCGGGAGTGGTGTCCGTCCCAACATGGAGTTGCTGACACCATTCCGCCACCTGAGTTGCTGGGTCATTGTCCTCCTCTATTTGACAGGAGTCTAAGGACTCAGCCGGGAGAATAGAATTATTATCAACAGCATGAAGTTTAGCAATGGTTGCATAACGGGGTAAATTTACCTCATCATCTCCCCAATTGAGAAGCCGTACCGGTACTCTTCCATTCACCACCTCTACTACTCCTCTAGCAGTCATAAGTGTAGGTCTATGTTCTGAATGGTGGGGTTCTACTACAGCTTGGTAATTCTGTCCTCTCAGACCTATGGCTGCCCTGCACCAAATGATCATTTCACTCATTGGGGGTATCACAATAGGATCTGAGTCAGTGACCCGTACATTACCAATTTCGCCGTCGGTAAGCTTCGCTTGCTGCTGACACACCAGGGCCCGGATCTCTCTTTGGATTACTCCTCTCTGCCTTGGTCGGGCAATCTCAGCGAGCTGTTGGAGCAAGAACACAACTTCTCCCAAACAATTACCGATAATGTTAGTACCCAAAATGATATTTAAACCGTTCTCCTCATTTACAGTCTTTACTACCAGAAGCCCTTGGTCTTTCAACTCCTCTCTGCCCACCTTTACATCTACACATTTTGTTCCGAGTACTTCTACAGGAAGACCATTCGAAGCATACACAGTAAAGTCAAGGCTCGGAGGTTTAAGACTGTCCATTGACCAGTACTTGGTATATAGAGCATCAGGTATTAGGGTCACCTGCGACCCAGTGTCTAACAATGCTGGAACAGCAATACCATCTAGAATAATAGACAGGTAGGGTCGCCCGCCCACATACCTGCGGTTCCAGTCTAGGGGGCCTGACGGGTATTCTCCTGGGTGTTGGCCCTTGGACCCAGGTTCTGCCCGTTTAAAGGACACTGTGTAGACAGATGACCTTTCCGGTTGCAGCGATAACAGATGATCTCTCGACGAGAAGGGTGTTGATCAGAGGTTGCTCCTGGGGGTGGCGTTGTCCTCCTCCGGGGGGGCGACGTCTTCTTTCTTCTCCGGTGCATCCACGGGACGTCCTCTGGGCAGTCAGCTAACAAGATCTTCCTTCCTCCTCTTTCCGCAGCTGTAGGGCACTCATCACAGCGGCCAGATTTTTAGTCAGCTGGCGCACCTCTGAGCGCAGACAGTCCAATTCACTAGGAGGTGTCACCTGCGCTTTGGCTTCGCCACTAGCGGGGAACAGGGGGTTACTGCCGGTTCCAGAGTGACTTCACCCTGATGATGTTGGGTGGCCACCTCAGGTTTGCCCAGGGGCCGCAGCCCTTTTATTGCCATGTCCTTTAGGGCATCAAAGGTAGCATCCGGATGATCTAAGGACCACCAATTTACAGTTCTGCGTTCCTCTGGGGATCTCAATCCCTGTATAAATTGTTCTTTCAGCATTCTATTCTCGTCGATAGCATTTAAATTGTTAATTTGCTTGAGGGCTCTCAGGGCTCCCTGTAGTCGGCAAGCATAGTCCCGGATGCTGTCACCTGGCTGTTGTGAACAGTGATAGAAGGCCATCCGGAGATCCGTTTCTGTGCGGTCTTCAAATATGGCATGCAGCTTCAGGAAGATCGCAGGTACCGACTCCTGATCAACGGTATCCCAAGTCTCCACTTCCCTCTCAGCAGCGCCAGTTAGCTGCCCTATTAGCACAGCAGCTTTTTGTCTCTCAGGCATGGAGTACATTTCTAGGATGCTGCATAACTTCCGCTTGAAGCCTGCTAATGTGCCTGGCTCACCGCTGTATTGGGGAAGCCATTTCGCCCCAGGCATATATGGGAGCGTTAGTGGCATGATCGGGACTACCGGACTGGGTGCAGGGCCTGCGCCCCCATCTGGCGCTACAATACCAGACGGTGCGGGATTGGGGACTCCGACCGGGGCCGCACTGTCAGCCGGTTGTTGTGACATCTTAGCGCCCCCTTGGTTAAACGGAGCCTACCGGTTTCAGATGCTGCTACTTCACAGGCACCGCAGTGGGAACAGGACCTTCGTCGCAGGCGCTCTGATGTCAGAGCGTTCACTTCCTGTTGCAGGACCTGCCGCTGAGTCAGAGCCGGGGGCGTGTCCAAGACTTTGCGCGCTCTTTCAGGTACGCCCACCTTCTTCTCCAGCGCCTGAGGGCGCGAATCTGGCAGCAAATATGGCGGTATTTGGCGCCAAACAATAGCAACAGTCTTTTTCACCAAAACACTCCACAGGCACACAGGGCTCGCAATGCTGCAAGTTTCGTATCCTGTTCGTGACGCCAAGTTTTTGTGTCGACCCGCCACCACAATTGTGGGTTACCAGGGCAATGGGGTACTCAGAGCCGAGCCCATGGAAGTCTATGGGATTTGTCACAGGTAGCTGTGGCTCGGTCTGTGGCCCTGGCGGTCTGGCGTATGTTGGGGGAATATTTACAGGGGATTGATTTATATACAGTTCGTGACGCCACCTGTAGTATTCTGGTAATATGTACCAGCGCTGCTGTAGATCTCTGAGGGGATGGTGAGGCAGCTAGATGTCGGGTCCCCTACAGGTGGGACTCTTCCCTCAGGTCGGTAGTTAGGTAGGGATTGTGCAGGCATGCAAATAATAACTCAGTCTCACACCGTCAGCGTCTTTCCATACCTTTACTTGTAAGATGTTCAAGCAGGTCCCAGGGAGGCTGATGGGGTTAATGGAGGATGAGCTTTGAGGCAACAGCTAAGCAAGTTAGGGGCCTCCTTTACTGTCCAATGAAAATGAGTACGACCAGCCTGAAGCGTAGTCCCCTCTATGATTCCAGCTTATCCAAAGCTGTGCTTCCCAGTCAATTTAGTGTTAGGAGCCTTTCTATGAGGGAGCTGAATTCTTATTTTGTCCTGCAGAGACTCAAAGTCTTTACTTCCCCTGACCCCAGTTACGTACTGACTATAAGGGGGTGTTTGCCGCGACCTAGGGTCCGGTAAATCTCTGGTTTTCTCTTCACTATGCTTGTAACAATAGTGATTCTTCGGTCCCCAGTAACCGGTAGCAATGTGCAGGACTCTTCCAAGCCAAACGCACTTTTCCAATAATCTTCCTTCCACTTTGCCCTTCGATTTGCTCGACTCTTAATAGTTAGTTCAGTCTTTCTTCCAGTGGGGCACAGCTCTGACTAGACTAAGGTGAATTAGACCACCTGTACCAGCCTCCACGTTCTGAACTGATGACAGGCTCAAACTGGACACGTCTACTCTGTCCAAGGACAGGAAACTGACTGACTAGAATCACTCCCTTCCACACCCCTGCTGGGTGTGTCAGAAGTGTACATGATGTCATGAAGAGACCTTAACTGTTACCTCTCCACTCATCCTCCTGGTATTGTGTACCAGGGCTACACACATACACATAGATTCGGCCTCATTCATTCCCTATGGGACTTGCAAACTTGTGCGGCACTTGCGGTGAGACAAAAAAAACACTGCTAGTAGCGTTTTTTTTTTCCGTTGCTGCAAGTATCGGATTTGCGGGATCGCGTCAAAACCGCAAGTGTCGCACATGTCTGCAAGTCGCATAGGGAATGAATGAGGCCAAATGCAGTGATGCCATAAGTGATCCGTTACGTGGCAGATGCGGAAAAACTGCCGGATCTACCGCGAATGGCAAAAATCGCTGATGTGCAAGTAGCCTAATTCACTGCCGACAGTGTCTGCATTAGTCATACTCACCAATGGGGGAGGCAGAACAAAAAGTGCCTAGGGCAGCAGAAACTCTAAATACGGCCCTGGTTCCCGGGGTTCAAGAGGAAGTGAGAGATCAGCCGCAGCCTAGACTTCCTCTTGATGTTCAATTCGTACGAAGGTGGAGACAGTGACGCCAGCACTGATTGGGCTTATGTGTCACAACAACCACACAGGAGCCACGAAGAGCAAGTGCCGTCATCGCTGGAACGGCGCCAGCACCGGAGGTGAGTATAAGCTTTTTCATTTTATCGGAGCCAAGCGAGGGGTATGAGAAGTGGCTGTCCAATTAGTGGATAACTTCTATAAGGCGCTGCATACAGAATAGTGGCCTGCAATTTTTAACATATTTTTTATTCTTCATACTAACTTTTTTCTATCTATATTCAACACAATACATTTTGTGAAAGAAGGCCCTAATGGAGGCCAGGTATATTTATATGCTGTCTGCGTTTTACAACAGCAAACAATCATGGTTAATAGTACTCGTTGTGTGTCAAAATGTGGGGGCAACACAAATTCTCTAGATTTTCAACTGGTCAAATCCTGATGAGACACAGCAGAATACAGGAGTTTCCTCTAATGCCTACTAGCTAATTTTTTACACATCAGTTTGTAGTCCTGATACAGGTACATGATGGGTTTCTATGATTAGGGCCATTCTCGGTGCCTTAGAGGTTTCAGAAAAAAAAAAATAATTGTGGCTTCTAAGACAGTGTTTACTATCACGTCATTGAGATACATGGAATTAAATTAATGTTTCAAGCAAGGAACATTACCTGGTGATAGGATTTTCTATCAACAAACAGTCTGGATCCAGAGTTTTATGATTTTGTTTCATATCCTATATTTTTCTAGAAAAGAAAGTCAAGAAAATTTGTGCAATCAAATCTAAGTCAGGTATTTTATTTTTGGTTCCTGATGGCTTAGTGATCTGTGCTATGTGTTGTAATTGGTTAAAGGAAATCTGTCATCAGGTTTTTGCTATCCTGTCTGAGTGCAGCCTAATGTAAAGGCAGAGACCCTGATTCCAGTGATGTGTCACTTACTGGGCTGAGTGCTGTTATTTGTATAAAATCCCTGTTTTATCTGCTGTAGATCTAGCAGTTCTCTGAATGGTGAGCTCTGTATAACCTCACCCCCCCCCCTTTGTTGCATCAGTGATTGGCAGCTTTCTGTGTACACTGCATAGGCAAAAAAAAGTCAATCAGTGGTGGGGGCGGGGGTTTATGGATCTCATGAATATGGATGTCTCATGGCAGAAGGTTTACTAGTCCTCTACTGATAATATCTGGCTGATAAAACAGGGATTCTATCAAAATTACAGCAAGCAGCCATGTAACAAACACATCGTTGGAATCAGGGTCTCTCGCTACATTATTCTTCGCTTAGATTAGGTGGCAAAAACCTGCTGACAGATTCCCTTTTAATGGGGTTTTCCACAGTTTTAAAATAAACTGCAACACAGCAGCCAATAGTAAAGTACCCGTATATACTCGAGTATAAGCCGACCTGAGTATAAGCCGAGGCCCCTAATTTTTCCACGGAAAACTGGGTAAGCTTATTGACTCGAGTATAAGCCGGGTGTATAAGCCGCCGTCCTGCTCTGTGCTCCCCCCGTCCTGCTCCGTGCTCCCCCATTCAGCTCTGTGCTCCCCCATTCTCCTCTGTGCTCCCCCCCTCCTGCTCCATCCTCCGCTGTGCTCCCCCCTTCCTGCTCCGTCCTCCTCTGTGCTCCCCCCCTCCTGCTCCGTCCTCCTCTATGCTCCCCCCTTCCTGCTCCGTCCTCCTGTGCCCCCCGTCCTGCTCCATGCTCTTCTGTACCCTCCATCCTCCCCCCCGTCCTGCTCCGTGCTCCTCTGTGCTCTCCATCCTCCCCCCGTCCTGCTCCGTGCTCCTCTGTGCTCTCCATCCTCCCCCGTCCTGCTTCGTGCTCCTCTGTGCTCTCCATCCTCCCCCGTCCTGCTCCGTGCTCTTCTGTGCCCTCCATCCTCCCCCCGTACTGCTGCCGTGCTCCTCTGTGCTCTCCATCCTCCCCCGTCCTGCTCCGTGCTCCTCTGTGCTCTCCATCCTCCCCCCCATCCTGCTCCGTGCTCCTCTGTGCCCTCCATCCTCCCCCCCGTCCTGCTCCGTGCTCCTCTGTGCCCTCCATCCTCCCCCCCGTCCTGCTCCGTGCTCTCCATCCTCCCCCGTCCTGCTCCGTGCTCCTCTGTGCTCTCCGTCCTCCCTCCCCCGTCCTGCTCCGTGCTCCTTGTCCTCCTCCATGCTCCCCCATCCTCCTCCATCATACTCACCCTCCCCGTGCCATCGCTGAACGTCCCGGCAATCCTCCGTTGTACCTGGCTTCCTGCAGCTCTCCTGTGCTGAGCGGTGACGTAATACTGCTCATTAAGGCCATGAATATGGACAGCACGCCTATGGGAGTTGAGTCGCGTCCATATTCATGGCCTTAATGAGCGGTATTACGTCACCGCTCAGAACAGGAGAGCTGAAGGAAGCCGGTTACAACGGAGGATTGCCGGGACGTTCAGCGATGGCACGGGGAGGGCGAGTATGATGTCCCAGCCACCGGCTCCTGCCGCGGCACCCCCTCCCCCGCTGGTTTCTGCTCAATGACTCGTGTATAAGCCGAGGGGGCATTTTCAGCACAAAAAAGGTGCTGAAAATCTCGGCTTATACACGAGTATATACGGTAAATGGAAAAAAATGTAGCGTCCTATTTAATCCCTGCTACTCCAGGATAATGTCCCAGTCATTCCAGTTGGTCGTCCTTTTATCCGACTGCAGACATAATGTACAGTATACTACACGTGATAGTTGCAATCAATAATTAGCCTCAGCTGTATATGCAAGAATACTGCCATCAGTACCTGACTGCAGCCATCACATGAACTATAAGTGACATCATTGTTGCAGTTGAGTAAGCAGAAGTCCGTGAACTTTTTTCCGGACTTTTGACGTACACAATAAATTCTGAATTGTAAAAACAAAAATAATCATGTTATACAACCAAAACATTATATATTAAGTAGACATCTGATACACTGCAAACAAAAAATGCCATCCAGCACTTTACTTATTATTATTATTATTATTATAGTGCCATTTATTCCATGGCACTTTACATGTGAAAAGGGATTTACAACATAAAAAAGTACAATAATCATGAACAATACAAGTCAGAGACTGGTACAATAGGAGAGAGGATCCTGCCCGCGAGGGCTCACAATCTACAAGGGATGGGTGAGGATACAGTAAGTGAGGGTAGAGCTGGTCGTGCAGCAGTTTGGTGGATCGGTGGTTACTGCAAGTTGTTGGCTTGACGGAAGAGGTAGGTCTTCAGGTTCCTTTTGAAGGTTTCCATGGTAGGCGAGAGTCTGATATGTTGTGGTAGAGAGTTCCAGAGTAGGGGGATGCGCGGGAGAAATCTAGTATGCAATTATGGAAAGAGGAGATAAGAGGGGAGGAGAGAAGGAGATCTTGTGAGGATCAGAGATTGCGTGCAGGTAAGTACTTGGAGACAAGGTCACAGATGAATGGAGAAGACAGGTTGTGAATGGCTTTGTATGCCATGGTTAAGGTTTTAAACTGGAGTCTTTGGGTAATGGGGAGGCAGTGCAGGGATTGACAGAGGGGAGAGGCCGGGGAATAGCCAGGAGATAAGTGAACTAGTCTGGTAGCAGAGTTTAGGATAGATTGGAGAGGTGCGAGAGTGTTAGAGGGGAGGCCACAGAGCAGGAGGTTGCAGTAGTCAAGGCGGGAGATGATGAGGGAATGCATTAGTGTTTTTGCATATTCTTGATTAAGGAATGAACAGATCTGGAAAATATTTTTGAGTTGTAGTTGTCAGGAAGTGGAAAGGGCTTCAGTTTCATAGTTCTACTAAATTACTTAATTTCTCTCCATATTCTTTCCTCCATATCTTTATTCTGTTTTCTCCTTCGTCTTGGAGAAATTTCACCTGGAGATACCTCTGCATGACAGATCTGTGTTCAGTTCTCTTCCTCCTGCCATCACTAAGGATAGGGTCAAATGACCATTTCCTCCACATCCGAAAAAAAAAAGATCCGATTATTCTGATCAGAGTTTGATCAAAGTGGCATCAGTTTTTCTCAGACATGCAGAGAAAAAAAAGTTTCTCCACCTTCTCCATTCTATCAGTCTGTGAAAATCGATGGGTTGTCATCCGAGTGCAGTCCGATTTTTTTCAAAGACCAGTAAACATCATTGTCGATTTTGATCTGACACTCTGATCAAATCAGACATGTGCACAGCCCTTAAAATATCATAGGTACGAATGCTATCCTTGAAAATCACGGATAGCACTACTTTATATACCCTATAACCAGTTCCTGACCGCCAATAGACTTTAAACGTCTGGACTGTCTGCACTTTACTCTGCACTGATGTTCTAAAATGTTAATGAGGAATAGGCTGCTTTTACGAGATTGTGCAGGCGGGGTTCTTGCTGTCGGACACAGCCAAACCTCCTATAGAGAAGGCAGTTATGGTTTATTGCCATTTCTGCCTTCTTAATCTATATACACAGTGCTTCCTACTTTAGACCCAGTGATCATATGATCCTTTGGTGTATGGAGGGAACAGGAGCTGCTGGTTCCTAGGAAACCCCGTTGACTTTGCTATGCAGGGATGAGGTTGAATTTTCCCTGTAATTGGGGCTAATATACCAGCCCTTGTTACAGGAGAAATCTTCAATAAAAAGACACCTCGAGTCCAAATTGAAATTTCTAGCCCTACCCCATCAAAAAAAATTATGTCCAACACATTCAAATATTTTCTATGGAGGGCTCAATTTTAAATCAATTATTAGTGGTAGAAAACTTACATTTTCCCCTGATATCAACATAAAAAGAATATATAAAATTACATAAAAATTAAGCCATATGTATTGTGGAAAAAAAAGTTAAAAATTATTTGAATAGCTGAATGAGAATTTTATAGCACCATTAAAAGTGCATGTACGATAAAGCCAGAAAATGTGCAGAAACAGAGGAAATTGGCACAGTCTTGAGCTGGTTAATATTTGCCTATATCTTGGAGTGCTCAGAGTGCTGTTCTATTTGTTAACATCGACATGGATCCAGTAGGTATAGCTGATTTTAGATCAACAGCAAGCCAATGTTGTTAAAAACTATATAAATGGAAAATTCCTATAAATACTTTGTCAATTAAGAGGTTGTGCACCCGGCACCCCCACCATCCAGCTGTTATCGGTGGCCACCGGCTGAAAGTACTCACTTGCGAAGCTGGTTGTCTACTCGTAGTGGTCGCCGCAGGTTACTACACATCCGCCTACTATTGATTTAAATTTGCCGCGGATGTTCAGTACCGAGCCTCGGCCATTACAAGTAGACTGCCAGCTCCGCAAGTGAGTCCTTTAGGCTGGTGGCCACCTCCGACACTGATAACAGCTGATGGGGGGGCAGGTGTCAGACCCCAACCGATCATACATTGATGACCTATCCTAAGGATAGCCCATCAATGTAAAAGTTTTCTATTGTATTCTCATTGAATGATAGCTAAAAAAATAGAGTAAAAATGAAAAGACTAAAGACCAATCCGGTGGGAAATTTATTACTTTACATTTTAATTGAATGGCCGGAGCAAAAGTCGTCCTTTTGTAATCATCTCTCCGGGATCATAGAGAAGGATTGCTGATTTGGTGCCTGTTATATTATCCACATACTGTACCTTATATGTAGGGAATGCACACTGGGGTTTTCTTAGAGGGACATTTGTGACAGTTCATTTGACTATGAATAATATTTCTATCATTATAATATGACTATTTGTATATTGGTATCTTGTAGAGAATACAAGCGGCGCCTCCTTCTTGGTCGTCTCTGTCCTCTCTTCAGAGTCAGGTAATCTGTTTCGTCTCCACATTTTTGCCTCCTCCATATAGGTTAAAATGAAATATCATGTTAATAAGCAAACTCATGGTTGTATTTCTATATTCCAGGAGGGTTTCTGGCTGCTCAACCAAGAACTTGGCACATTGTTAAAAATCAATGTCAGTCACCTTACAACAGATTTTCTGGTTAAGAAAGGCATCACATCTCTAGGTAAGTTAGTTAGGATGCAGCCCATTTGTCACGGGGATGCCGTGACAGAGAGGAGCCAGAATATCGCGGCTGGTTACCCGAACTCCTGTACTGGTTAGAATTGCTTCACCATCATACTAAACAGTGCAGGTTTTCTTTGCTATCGCATTATTATTGTTAATCAGTTTAGTTGATCTCTTGGAGCTCTCCATTATGGATTGCCTCAGCTGTTCTGTGTTGGACACTCCCCTCTGGTATATATGCTTGCCACTGGCATTTGGGAATTGCTAGTAATAGTTCATTCTGCCTGGTTTGCAGTTGGAGGAGCGGTTCAGTGTTTGGAGTTGGCAATGTCTGCGTGGAGTGTTTGTGTTTTCATCCTCATCCTCTCCTGTTTGGTTTCGCCTATGTTACCCTTCCGTGTATTCCATTTTGTTGTTTGGTGATTGTATTTTTTATTCTTGACGTTTTCATTTATCCCTGTTTGTCTAACCTTGTCTGTCTGATTAGTGTAATCCTATACACTTTGGCCTCACACCATCTTGGGTAAGGGAAGGGAACAGTGTTGTGAATGCACTGGATTCTGAGTTGGGGCTCCCTCTGGTGGCTGTTGATATTAATGAAGCGGCCTTGACTGACAGAGGCCCTTCAGCTGAGGATTCAGCTGCGGACAATTGGCAATGATGACGGAGATTTTCGGGAGAAAACTTTCCCATGATCCTTGCCGGTGATTAGTTGTCTCTTCCTGGTCCAGTTTGGAAGTCGTTGTGCTGCGATCTCCTGCAACTTTCAGATAAGCTATTTTCTGCTTGTTTCTGTGGTTTTGTTTTCTTTTGTTTTTCTGCCTTCTGAGTGAGGTCAGCCGGGTCCCCTGCTGGGGCCTGCGCTGGTCTTTGTTTCTCAGTTATCTCTGTTCATTTGTTCAGTCCCTGTTATTTCAGTGGCTGCTGGTTTGCTACCTCTTCACACCAGACTTCTGATATAGAGGGGAGAGATCGTGTGGTCTCAGTATTTTTTTTGGAATCAGAAGTGTTGGAATTTTTCCTAGGGTTTTGCTGGATTGCAGAAAGTATTCTTTTCTGTCCTGCCCTATCTAGACAGTTTTGGGCCCCAGCGTTTGCTTACTCTATTTTCTGCCTTTGTTTGTATTTCATCTTGTCTCACCGCCAATATATGTGTGGGGGCTACCTATTCCTTTGGGGCGCTACTCCGGGGCAGTTAGCTTTCCCCTTTCTATCTTTAGGCTTAGCTAACTCTCCGGCTGTGTCGAGGCATCTAGGTCATCGTAGGTACGTCCCACGGCTGCTTCTAGTTGTGCGGTTAGTTTAGGGGTCTGCAATCCATTAGTTACCAACCTCTCTGGGTGACTGGCTGCCTTGTCTATTTTTGTTACTGTCCTCCTTGGCTACCATATCAGAACTGATAAACGTAAATCAGGAGCATAGCAAGCCATGTGACCACAGCGTCTCCACCTTCCAGGGTATTCCGGGGAAAAGGGATAGACTAGGGCGCCCACTAGCATGAGGGATAGAGAAGGAGCCCCTTTCTCCGAGAAATCCTGCAACAATATCATGACACCAAGAACTGCACACCAGAAGCTCATCACAGAGATAACAAGCAAAGCTGCAGCAGACAAAACTGTGTTTTTCAAAACTACAGTACGAAGCCGAGTAAGTGGCTCACTTCTGGAATTAGAGTCTCTATTGCTACTTTATGCTGCTTTTAAATTGGGGGGGGTAATCAAAAATGTTGTGAATGTTTCACTTAAAATTGTACACACTTTAATAGCTGTTGCTTGTTTGGCAAACAGGCATTTCTACCCGCCCCTTGTTGCACATAGTTGCTTGGTTGAACCTAATGATCAAGTGTCCTCAATAGAGAGAGGGGCATAAGCCACTAACAGGAACCTTTCCTTTTAGAACAATTGGTTAGGCATGTTTAAATCCAACATACTCGAGCGTTCTTTCCACGAGATACCCCTACACATATAAGATGGTTGGTTCTGTAGTCAAAATCAACAGGTTTGGACAAGACAACTTTGTGTATCAGCAGTTTAAAGAAATCTGAACATTTGGGGAAACCAAGATTGATGGGTTATAATAATGTTGTCAATCTGATATTCTGAGTATAAGTGAAAACATGATATATAGGAATGGTCAATCTGTATACTTTAAAGGTGTTCTCTCCTTTCAGAAAACTTTATTTCATAGTCTTCATTAGCTATACAAAAAAAATCTGTTTACCCTCCCCGACTCTAGAGTTGACTCTCCACCGCCGCTCAGTCGCTGCTGTTTACCCTCCCTGACTCTAGAGCAGACTCTCCACCGCAGCTCAGTCACTTCTGTTTACCCTCCCGGATCTACAGCTGATTCTCCACTGCGGCTCAGTCACTGCTATTTACCCTCCCCGGCTCTAGAACTGACTCTCCACCGGCCCTCAGTCACTGCTGTTTACCCTACACTGCTCTAGAGCTGACTCTCCACCGCTGCTCAGTCACTGCTGTTTACCCTCCCCGGCTCTAGAGTGGACTCTCCACCGGCTCTCAGTCACTGCTGTTTACCCTACACCGCTCTAGAGCTGACTCTCCACCGCTTCTCAGTCACTGCTGTTTACCCTCCCTGGTTCTAGAGCTGATTCTCCACTGCGGCTCAGTCACTGCTGTTTACCCTACACCGCTCTAGAGCTGACTCTCCACCGCCTCAGTCACTGCTGTTTACCCTACACCGCTCTAGAGCTGACTCTCCACCGCCTCTCAGTCACTGCTGTTTACCCTACACCGCTCTAGAGCTGACTCTCCACCGCCTCTCAGTCACTGCTGTTTACCCTCCCTGGTTCTAGAGCTGATTCTCCACTGCGGCTCAGTCACTGCTGTTTACCCTACACCGCTCTAGAGCTGACTCTCCACCACCTCAGTCACTGCTGTTTACCCTACACCGCTCTAGAGCTGACTCTCCACCGCCTCTCAGTCACTGCTGTTTACCCTACACCGCTCTAGAGCTGACTTTCCACCGCCAGTCAGTCACTGCTGTTTGACTAAGTGATGTCAACAAGATGCAGACAATCAGGAAGCTCAGCGGCTTTGTCGTGTAGATGACATGAGCACCTGAGCTCACTGATTGGTGCAATGATGTCGATAAATTAGTGAACTCAGTGGCTCTTACCGTCTACACAAGTAAAGTCTCTGAGCACCTTGATTTTGTCTGCCGCACTGTCTACGTGATATCAGCATTGCAGACAAAAGACAGAGACCGGGCAGCAGCAGAGATCCGGCACTGGATTTGGGGAGGACAAGCAATACTTGGTTTGGTTACTTTTTTAGCTATTGCAGCCTAGGTAAGAACATTTTCTGAAAAGGGACAACCCCTTTAATAAATATAGGAATTGGTGTTTTATAACTTTATACTAGAATTACTATAACTGTTGATTAATTCCATTATACTGTATTACTGGTTGAAGTAAAGTATAGTATATGAGATGTAAATCACTAGGGAAGCATTAGGATGTATGGTTAAGGTGAACTCCGGATATATATGACTGACCGAGCCAGCTATTCCAGCTTTGAGATCCAATACACCAATTGACACGAGCCTACCAAGACACGTTTTGTCTCGTATAAATGTTATAAGTTGTGAGGCGGCCAATTTTTATATCTTTTTATATTTGTCTTTTACAGGTGCCAGAGGAATAGATTCAATTCAAAAACTGATTGCCACACTCTTGGTGCTGCAGATAATACGTGCCCGCAATATACTGCGCAAAATCAAATTTAAAACTTTGATGAAGTTGGACCCATCCATCCCAACAAGGTACAATTGTCAGAAATCATGTTCATTACTATGAGTTAAATTTTAACATTGGAGAGCAGTCTCTCATCTCCTCCTATCATCCTATATAGTTATATGAAAAAGTTTGGGCACCCCTATTAAACTTAAGCTTAAGGTTTGATAAAAATTGGTGTTTTTGCAAGAGCTATTTCAGTTTGATATATCTAATAACTATTGGACACAGTAATATTTCTGCCTTGAAATGAGGTTTATTGTACTAACAGAAAATGTGCAATCTGCATCCAAACAAAATTTGACAGGTGCATAAGTATGGGCACCCTTATCATTTTCTTGTTTTAAATACTCCTACCTACTTTTTACTGACTTACTAAAGCACTTTTTTTGGTTTTGTAACCTCATTGAGCTTTGAACTTCATAGCCAGGTGTATGCAATCATGAGAAAAGCTACTTAAAGTGGCCACTTGCAAGTTGTTCTCCTGTTGAATCTCCTCTGAAGAGTGGCATCATGGGCTCCTCAAAACAACTGTCAAATGATCTGAAAACAAAGATTATTCAACATAGTTGTTCAGGGGAAGGATACAAAAAGCTGTCTCAGAGATTTAACCTGTCAGTTTCCACTGTGAGGAACATAGTAAGGATATGGAAGAACACAGGGACAGTTCTTGTTAAGGCCAGAAGTGGCAGGCCAAGAAAAACATCAGCAAGGCAGAGAAGAAGAATGGTGAGATCAGTCAAGGACAATCCTCAGACCACCTCCAGAGAGCTGCAGCATCAACTTGCTGCAGATGGTGTCACTGTGCATCGGTCAACTATACAACGCACTTTGCACAAGGAGAAGCTGTATGGGAGAGTGATGCGAAAGAAGCCGTTTCTGCAAGCACGCCACAAACAGAGTCGGCTGAGGTATGCAAAAGCACATTTGGAGAAGCCAATTTCTTTTTGGAAGAAGGTCCTGTGGACTGATGAAACCAAGATTGAGTTGTTTGGTCATACAAAAAGGCGTTATGCATGGCGTCAAAAAAACACAGCATTCCAAGAAAAACACTTGCTACCCACAGTAAAATTTGGTGGAGGTTCCATCATGTTTTGGGGCTGTGTGGCCAATGCCGGCACCGGGAATCTTGTTAAAGTTGAGGGACGCATGGATTCCACTCAGTATCAGCAGATTCTTGACAATAATGTTCAAGAATCAGTGACAAAGTTGAAGTTAGGCAGGGGATGGATCTTTCAGCAAGACAATGATCCAAAACACCGCTCCAAATCTACTCAGGCATTCATGCAGAGGAACAATTACAATGTTCTGGAATGGCCATCCCAGTCCCCAGACCTGAATATCATTGAACATCTGTGGGATCATTTGAAGAGGGCTGTCCATGCTCGGCGGCCATCAAACTTAACTGAACTGGAATTATTTTGTAAAGAGGAATGGTCAAAAATACCTTCATCCGGGATCCAGGAACTCATTAAAAGCTACAGGAAGCGACTAGAGGCTGTTATTTTTGCAAAAGGAGGATCTACTAAATATTAATGTCACTTTTCTGGTGAGGTGCCCATACTTATGCACCTGTCAAATTTTGTTTGGATGCAGATTGCACATTTTCTGTTTGTACAATAAACCTCATTTCAAGGCAGAAACATTACTGTGTCCAATAGTTATTAGATATATCAAACTGAAATAGCTGTTGCAAAAACACCAATTTTTATCAAACATTAAGCTTAAAATTAATAGGGGTGCCCAAACTTTTTCATATAACTGTATCTGCATTAGTCCGCCTTCACATGTCCATTTTAAATAGAACCCACGCACACCCATGCACATTCAATGATGGCGCGCATATATCAGGTTTTTCACACGGACACACTGTCTGTCAAACCCGCAGACTTTTTTTCATACACCAAGGACGAAATGCGTGCCACACACGTGCACACTGATGACACATGCATGATATTCGCGTGTCATCAGTGTGACACGTACCGGCGCCTGGGAAAACCACTACAATTAGGGATGTTCACAGCTGCCGGAAGCTGAATGCGATCAGCGAGACCAGGCAATGCTGATGAGAGTTGACGTCAGCACCCTCTGCCTGTGTATATTGTGAATTAACCCCTCTCTGACATTAGACGTACTATCCCGTCCATAAAACCCGTGACAATCTGACCATGGACGGGATAGTACGTCATAGGCGATCAGCTGCGCTCCTGGGGGGAGCGCAGCTAATCGCCGCCGGGTGTCAGCTGATTATCACAGCTGACACCCGTGACTGTGTGTCAGGAGCGGTCACGGACCGCTCCCGGCACATTAACCCCTAGCACACCGCGATCAAACATGATCGCGGTGTACTGGGGGCACAGGGAAGCATCGCGCAGGGAGTGGGCTCCCTGCGCGCCCCCCTGAGACCCTCAGACCAGCGCGATGTGATCGCGCTGTTCTGAGGGCTTCCTCCCTCCCAGGACCCGGATCCAAGATGGCGCCGGGGTCCTGGAGGGAGGCGGCTTCCTCAGTGCCTGCTGAGAGCAGGCACTGAGAAGCCTGCTGCACTGCCTGAGCGATCGCTGGTGTGACAGTGTGCTGTGCACACTGTCACACCAGCGGTCTGATAAAATACAGTGATGTCCCACCCTGGGACAAAGTAAAAAAGTTAAAAAAATAAAAATAAACATGTTATAAAAAAAAATCCAAAATAAATAAAAAAAAAAAAAAATATTCCCCAATAAATTCATTTCTTCCTGTAAATAAAAAAAACAAAACAATAAAAGTACACATATTTGGTATCGCCGCATCCGTAACGACCCCCCCTATAAAACTGTCCCACTAGTTAACCCCTTTAGATAAACCCCTTAAAAAAAAAAAAAACAAGCAAAAAAATCAATGCTTTATCATCATACCGCCGAACAAAAAGTGGAATAACGCGCGATCAAAAAGACCGATATAAATAAACATGGTACCACTGAAAACGTCATCTTGTCCCGCAAAAAACAAGCTGCCATACAGCATCATCAGCGAAAAAATAAAAAAGTTATAGCTCGCAGAATAAAGCGATGCAAAAATAATTATTTTTTATATAAAATTGTTTTTATTCTATAAAAGCGCCAAAACATAAAAAAATGATATAAATGAGGTATCGCCATAATCGTACTGACCCGAAGAATAAAACTGCTTTATCAATTTTACCACACGCGGAACAATAAAAACGCCTCCCCCAAAAGAAATTCATGAATTGCTGATTTTTGTTCATTCTAACCTCCCAAAAATCGAAATAAAAAGCGATCAAAAAATGTCACCTGCTCAAAAATGGTACAAATAAAAACGTCAACTCGTACCGCAAAAAATAAGACCTCACATGACTCTGTGGGCCAAAATATGCAAAAATTATAGCTCTCAAAATGTGGCGATGCAAAAAACTTGTAACGAATGGAAGCTGAGGCAGAGGTGGTGAAGTTCACATTCGTTTTTATTTTTTAATGTGGAACCTCGAGACCGCGGTCCGGGGGCTCCGAAGGGGGCGTAACTAGTGAGCCCCGGGTACCCGTAGTAAGGCCCCTCGAACAGGACCAGAATGGAATACCCGGAGGACATAGGTGCTACCTCCAGTTAGACCCCGGACACGTGGCAGCTGTCCCAGAGGGACCAAAAGGGTAACAGGTATTTACAGAGTCCGTGGAAAGTTCTTGACGGAGAAGGGTAAGGTCCTGGTCCAGAACGACTGGTAGAAGGCTGGCTTCAGTGACCTTGTCACGGTCCACGGGTACGGATGGCTGATGGCGGAACGGGATGACACTTGCGCCAGTAATAGCCGAGATTGTCCAAGATAGCCAGATACAGGTTAGCAATGATCTGAGGAGACAAACAGTATCAGCGAAGCACAGAGACTGCAGACGCAGCGCAGACAGATCAGGAACAGAACCGGAAATAGCAATGATAGAACACGTTGCTCCGGCACTCCCCTAATGGTGGAGTGACCAGATATAGTACTGAGTGCGCAGCCATTGGTTAATTAGCTATTTCAAAAAATGCACGCTGCCCCTTTAAGAGAGACGGTGGGCGCGGCCTCGCGTCCTAAGCAGACTATCTGGAGGCCTGCCAGCAGCGTGCCAGGAAGTGGAGGAGGACACAGGACGCCGAAGAGCAGCTGGGGCAGGTGAGTGAGCAGAACGGAGTGCAGAGCCAGCGCTGGGACCGAGTGTAACAGTATCCCCCTCTTTACTCCCCCTCTTTTTCAAGCCTGCATGAAATCTTTTAAGAAGAAGAGGGGCTCGGATGTTCTCTTTAGGCTCCCAAGATCTCTCCTCATGACCAAAACCTTTCCAGTCCACCAGGTAATAGATCCTACCTCTTACTCTCTTAGAGGCCAAGATATGTTTTACCTCAAAAACATCATCCTCAGAGACCGGATCAGGAGTGGTACTCGGGTCCTTAAAGAAGGAGCTCAACACTACTGGTTTGAGGAGGGAAACATGAAAGGAGTTAGGTACTCGTAGAGAATTAGGCAATTTTAGTTTATAAGAGACCGGGTTGATTTGTCTCAAGACTTCAAAGGGACCAATGAAACGGGGACCCAATTTGTACGATGGTAACTTCAGATGGATGTACTTGGAGGAGAGCCATACCTTGTCTCCTGGACGAAAGATGGGAGCCTCCAAACGTCTTTTGTCCGCATGCGTTTTCATACGTTGAGAAGCTTTCTCCAAAGCTGACCTGGTCTCTCTCCAAATGTCCGAGAAATTCTTAGACAAGGTATCGACTGCCGGAACATCAGACAATCCCGAGACAGGAAGAGGAATTCCGGGTTGCAGTCCAAACACAATCTGAAAGGGAGACTTTCCAGAAGATTCACTTACTTGGTTCTTGTAGGAGAATTCCGCCCAGGGCAGTAATTCTACCCAGTCATTATGATGAGCGTTGACGAAGTGACGCAGGTATCCAGCCAGGATTTGATTGATCCTCTCCACTTGCCCATTAGACTGGGGATGATATGCAGAAGAAAAATCTAGTTCAATTTTTACCATTTTACAGAGTCCTCTCCAGAACTTAGAGGTGAACTGGACGCCCCTGTCGGACACGATGTGGAGAGGAAATCCATGAAGACGGAAGATGTGCTGAATGAAGTGAGTGGCCAGTTCTGGAGCAGACGGGAGGCCAGATAGCGGAACGAAGTGGGCCATTTTAGAGAAGCGGTCCACCACAACCCATACCACTGAGCAGCCAGAAGAAATGGGAAGATCAGTGATGAAATCCATTGCAATGTGCTGCCAGGGAGCGGACGGAATCGGCAGAGGCAGAAGCCTGCCGGCTGGTAGATGTTTAACAGTTTTGTTACGGGCACATGAAGGACAGGCTGCGACGAAGTCCTGGATATCCTTGCCCATGGTAGGCCACCAGTAATAACGGGAGATGAGTTGCTGCGTCTTTCTCTGACCAGCATGGCCAGCCAACTTAGAAGAATGACCCCAGCGCAGAACACGACTACGATCAGAGGCGGACACGAAAGTCTTCCCAGGAGGAAGCCGGGCCAGATCAGTGGAGGCAACAGAGACTAACTTAGAAGGTTCAATAATGTGCTGAGGGTCCTCCTCCAGTTCAGGAGGCAAGAAGGCTCTAGAGAGTGCGTCTGTCTTGATGTTCTTGTCAGCTGGACGGAAATGAAGTACAAAATTGAAACGGGCAAAAAATAATGCCCAACGGGCCTGACGGGGATTCAGTCTTAAAGCAGATTAGAGATAGGCAAGGTTTTTATGGTCGGTGAATATGATTACCTGGTGATGAGCTCCTTCAAGAAGATGTCTCCATTCTTGCAGAGCCAATTTGATGGCCAACAGTTCGCGATCACCGACAGAGTAGTTCCTTTCTGCAGGAGAAAAAACCTTGGAAAAAAAACCACACGAGACCATCCGCCCGGTAGACGACTTCTGGGTCAGAACTGCTCCTGCACCTATGGAAGAAGCGTCAACTTCAAGAAAAAATTGCTCACTTGAATTAGGACGATGAAGAACGGGTGCGGAAGCAAAGGCTTTTTTGAGAGAAACAAAGGCCTCTTCTGCCTCGGAGGACCATTCCTTAGAGTTTACACCTTTCCGGGTTAAGGCTGTGATTGGAGCCACTCGGGTGGAAAAGTGTGGAATAAATTGCCGGTAGTAATTGGCGAACCCGAGGAACCTTTGTATGGCTTTTAGCCCAGACGGACGAGGCCAGTTGAGAACTGCAGACAACTTCTCCGGATCCATCTTTAATCCTGTGGAAGATACAATGTACCCAAGGAAAGGCAAAGAAGACTGCTCAAAGAGGCATTTCTCATATTTGGCATATAGCCTGTTCTCTCTGTCTTTGTAAGACCAGGCGTACTTGCCTCCGGTGTGACGTCAAGTCAGCAGAAAAAATCAAAATGTCGTCCAGGTAAACCACGACACAAGTATAGAGCAAGTCCCTGAAAATGTCATTAACAAATTCCTGAAAAACCGCAGGTGCATTGCTTAGGCCGAATGGCATTACCAGGTATTCATAGTGGCCGTCAAGGGTGTTGAAGGCTGTTTTCCATTCGTCCCCCTCTCTGACTCGGATCAGGTTGTAGGCCCCTCTGAGGTCCAATTTGGTGAAGATCTTGGCCCCTCTGAGACGATCAAACAGCTCTGAAATAAGAGGTAATGGATACCTGTTTTTTACCGTGATTTGATTTAGACCCCGATAGTCAATGCAGGGCCGCAAGGATCCATCCTTTTTCTTCACAAAGAAGAATCCAGCTCCTGCTGGTGACGATGACTTCCGGATAAATCCTCTAGCCAGATTCTCTTGGATGTAGTCCGACATGGCCGGAGTCTCTGCCTGTGAAAGGGGATAAACTCTCCCGCGAGGAGGAGATGCTCCTGGAAGAAGCTCTATCTGACAGTCATACGACCTGTGTGGAGGTAGTCTCTCAGCCTCCTTTTTCCCAAAGACGTCAGAGAAGGACCAATAGACGGAAGGCAGCCCTGGCAGGGTATCAGGCTGGACTGGAGGCGAAACAGGTTGAATCCGGGTTAAGCAACGATTCATGCAGGCATCTCCCCAACGCAGAACTTCTCCAGTTTTCCAATTAAGGACTGGTTCATGCATCTGGAGCCAAGGTAAACCTAAAAGCATGGGATGGGATAAACCGGGATATACATAAAATCGCATTCGTTCAGTATGCATTAGACCTACCCGGAGTTCCACCAACTCGGTTTGAAACTGGACGGGCTCGGTCAGCGGTTTGCCATCCACGGCGGACACCTGTAACGGATCAGGAAGATGCTGGACTGGTAAGCGGTAATGATCCACAACCGCCTGCTGGATGAAGTTCCCTGCAGCTCCAGAATCCAGTAGACAATGTTCGGAGAATTTTATTGCTCCATAGGACACGGAGACTGAGATGTGTAAAGAGGGAGAGGACTGTTCTCTACCTAGGTTGGCCCCTCCTACCGGACCTAGGCACTGGAGTTTCCCGACTTTTTAGGACAGAAATGGATCAAATGTTCAGAACTACCGCAGTAGTAACAACTTCCCTCCTTGCGACGTGCCTCCCGGCGGCGGGTGGCCAAACTTACATGGTCCACCTCCATGGCCTCGGAGGCGGAGGGCGAAGTACCTGTTTTGTACAAACTAGAGTCCAGGTGATAGGACCTTTTGTCCCGCTTGATCTCCATGGAGCGCTCTTGAAAACGCAGGTCAATTCGGGTTGCCAAGGATATTAGCTCTTCCAAGAGGTTAGGTCTGTCCCGTCCCGCCAGCTCACCCTTGATTCTTCCGGATAGGCCTTCCCAGAAGTTAGCAACCAGGACCTCATTGTTCCACGATACTTCAGACGAGAGGGTGCGGAATTTAACAGCATACTGAGCTACCGTGAGAGTACCTTGGCGCAGGCGGAGCAGAGCTGAGGCAGTCGAAGTGGTGCGACCAGGTTCATCGAAGGTCCTGCGAAAAGCCTCTAGGAAAGATTGAAGATCGTTAACCAGCGGATCCCTCTCTCCCATAGCGGGTTTAGCCAGGCGAGGGCCTCTCCTCCCAGGTGTGACATGATGAAGCCCACCTTGGCTCGGTCAGAAGCAAACATATGCCCCAAGATTTCGAAGTGTAGAGTGCACTGATTGAGGAAACCCCGACACAGAGTAGGGTCACCCTGGAAACGGGTAGGAGCCGCCAGACGGGGACCTTGACTTGCCATGGGAACTGGTACCTGATTATTGATAGAAGAGTCAGGTGCAGACGAGGACCCTAAGGAATCCATGCGGGTAGAGAAGCTGCGTAGATAAGTCGTGATCTTGTCCTGTTGAACTCCCAAACGGGTCACCTCCTGGCACAGATCCGTGGTCGGAGATCTCTGGGATCCAGCGGGTTCCATGGCCGGAGCAATCTGTAACGAATGGAAGCGGAGGCAGAGGTGGTGAAGTTCACATTCGTTTTTATTTTTTAATGTGGAACCTCGAGACCGCGGTCCGGGGGGCTCCGAAGGGGGCGTAACTAGTGAGCCCCGGGTACCCGTAGTAAGGCCCCTCGAACAGGACCAGAATGGAATACCCGGAGGACACAGGTGCTACCTCCAGTTAGACCCCGGACACGTGGCAGCTGTCCCAGAGGGACTAAAAGGGTAACAGGTATTTACAGAGTCCGTGGAAAGTTCTTGACGGAGAAGGGTAAGGTCCTGGTCCAGAACGACTGGTAGAAGGCTGGCTTCAGTGACCTTGTCACGGTCCACGGGTACGGATGGCTGATGGCGGAACGGGATGACACTTGCGCCAGTAATAGCCGAGATTGTCCAAGATAGCCAGATACAGGTTAGCAATGATCTGAGGAGACAAACAGTATCAGCGAAGCACAGAGACTGCAGACGCAGCGCAGACAGATCAGGAACAGAACCGGAAATAGCAATGATAGAACACGTTGCTCCGGCACTCCCCTAATGGTGGAGTGACCAGATATAGTACTGAGTGCGCAGCCATTGGTTAATTAGCTATTTCAAAAAATGCACGCTGCCCCTTAAAGAGAGACGGTGGGCGCGGCCTCGCGTCCTAAGCAGACTATCTGGAGGCCTGCCAGCAGCGTGCCAGGAAGTGGAGGAGGACACAGGACGCCGAAGAGCAGCTGGGGCAGGTGAGTGAGCAGAACGGAGTGCAGAGCCAGCGCTGGGACCGAGTGTAACAAAACTATTTTTGCAATAAAAAGCGTCTTTTAGCGTGACAGCTGCCAATCATAAAAACCCGCTATAAATAGTAAATCAAACCCCCCTTTATCACCCCCTTAGTTAGGGAAAAAATAATAAAATAAAAAAAAATGTATTTATTTCCATTTTCCCATTAGGGTTAGGGTTAGGGTTGCGGCTAAAGTTAGGGTTAGGGTTGGCGCTAAAGTTGAAGGGTTAGGGTTGGGATTAGGGGTGTGTTAGGGTTAGGTTTGTGGTTAGGGTTGGGACTAGGGTTAGGGGTGTGTTGGGGTTAGGGTTGGAGTTAGAATTGGGGGGGTTTCCGCTGTTTAGGCACATCAGGGGCTCTCCAAATGTGACATGGCATCTGATCTCAATTCCAGCCAATTCTGCGTTGAAAAAGTCAAACGGTGCTCCTTCACTTCTGAGCTCTGCCATGCGTCCAAACAGTAGTTTATCCCCACATATGGGGTATCAGCGTACTCTGGACCCCAAGAGTTATTGTGCAATTTGTCCTATTTCTTCTGTTACCCTTGGGAAAATAAAAAACTGGGGGCGAAAATATAATTTTTGTACAAAAAAAAATTATTTTTTTGTTTTTACGGCTGTACATTATAAACTTCTGTGAAGCACTTGGGGCTTCATAGCGCTCACCACACACCTAGATAAGTTCCTTGTGAGGTCTATTTTCCAAAATGGGGTCACTTGTTGGGGATTTCCACTGTTTAGGCGCATCAGGGGCTCTCCAAATGCGACGTGACGCCCCCAGACCATTCCATCAAAGTCTGCAATCCAAAACGTCACTACTTCCCTTCCGAGCCCCAACGTGTACCCATACAGTAGTTTTCTCCACATATTGGGTATCAGCGTACTCAGGACAAATTGGACAACAATTTTGGGGTCAATTTCTCCTGTTACCCTTGTAAAAATAAATATTGGGCGAAAAAATCATTTTTGAAAAAAAAAAAGATTTTTTATTTTTACGGCTGTGCGTTATAAACTTCTGTGAAGCACTTCGGGTTCAAAGTGCTCACCACACATCTAGATAAGTTCCTTGTGGGTCTATTTTCCAAAATGGGGTCACTTGTGGGGGGTTTCCACTGTTTAGGCGCATCAGGGGCTCCCCAAATGCGACATGACGCACCCAGACCATTCCATCAAAGTCTGCAATCCAAAACGTCACTACTTCCCTTCCGAGCCCTGACGTGCGCCCATACAGTAGTTTTCTCCCACATATTGGGTATCAGCGTACTCAGGACAATTGGACAACAACTTTTGGGTCCAATTTCTCCTGTTACCCTTGTGAAATAAAATATTGGGGCGAAAAAATCATTTTTGTAAAAAAAAAGATTTTTTATTTTACGGCTGTGCGTTATAAACTTCTGTGAAGCACTTCGGGGTTCAAAGTGCTCACCACACATCTAGATAAGTTCCTTGTGGGGTCTATTTGCCAAAATGGGGTCACTTGTGGGGGGTTTCCACTGTTTAGGTGCATCAGGGGCTCTCCAAATGTGACATGACGCCCCCAGACCATTCCATCAAAGTCTGCAATCCAAAACATCACTACTTCCCTTCCGAGCCCCGACGTGTGCCCATACAGTAGTTTTCGCCCACATATTGGGTATCAGTGTACTCAGGACAAATTGGACAACACCTTTTGGGTTCCAATTTCTTCTGTTACCCTTGTGAAAATAAAATATTGGGGGCGAAAAAATCATTTTTGTAAAAAAAAAAAAAAAGATTTTTTTTTACGGCTGTACGTTATAAACTTTAGTGAAACACCTGGGGGTTCAAAGTTCTCACCACACATCTAGATAAGTTCCTTGAGGGGTCTAGTTTCCAAAATGGTGTCATTTATGGGGGTTTCCACTGTTTAGGCAGATCAGGAGCTCTCCAAACACGACATGGCGTCCAGCCAATTCTGCGCTGAAAAAGTCAGACGGCACTCCTTCCCTTCCAAACTCTGCCATGCACCCAAACAGTGGTTTACCCCCACATATGGGGTATCAGCGCACTCAGGACAAATTGCACAATAACTTTTGGAGTCTTGTTACCCTTGGAAAAATAAAAATTGGGGTGAAAAGATCATTTTTGTGGAAAAAATATGATTTTTAAATTTTACGGCTCTACGTTATAAACTTGTGTGAAGCACTTGGGGGTTCAAATTGCTCATCAAAAATCTAGATAAGTTCCTTAGGGGGTCTAGTTTCCCAAATGGGGTCATTTGTGGGGGGTTTCCACTGTTTAGGCACATCAGGGCTCTCCAAATGCAACATGGCATCCAAACTCAATTCTAGCCAATTTTGGTTGGAAAAAGTCAAATGGTGCTCCTTCCATTCCGAGCTCTGCCGTGCGCCCAAACAGTGGTTCCCCCCCACATATGGGGTATCAGCGTACTCAGGACAAATTGTACAACAACTTATGTGGTCCAATTTCTCCTGTTACCCTTGGGAAAATAAAAAATTAGTGACTAAAAGATAATTTTTGTGGGAAAAAAATAGGATTTTTTATTTTCATGCCCGGGCATTATAAACTTGTGTGAAGCACTTGGGGGTTCAAAGTGCTCACCAAAGATCTAGATAAGTTCCTTAGGGGGTCTAGTTTCCAAAATGGGGTCACTTGTGGGGGGTTTCCACTGTTTAGGCTCATCTGGGGCACTGCAAACGGAACATGACCCCCATTAACGTCTGCATTCCAAAACGTTACTACTTCCTTTCCAAGCCCTGCCGTGCGCCCAAACAGTTTCCCCCCCCCACATATGGGGTATCAGCGTACTCAGGACAAATTGGACAACAACTTTTGGGGTCCAGTTTCCTTGGGAAAATTCAAAAATTTGGGACTAAAAAATCATATTTGTGGAAAATTGATTTTTTTTTTTTTTCACACCCAGGCTTTATAAACTTTTGTGAAACACTTGAGGGTTCAAAGTGCTCACAACAGATCTAGATAAGTACCTTAGGGGGTCTAGTTTCCAAAATGGTGTCACTTGTGGGGGGTTTCCACTGTTTAGGCGCATCAGGGGCTCTCCAAACGCGACATGGCATCCAATCTAAATTCCAGCCAATTTTAGTTTGAAAAAGTCAAACGTTGCTCCTTCCCTTACGAGCTCTGCCGTGTGCCCAAACAGTGGTTTTCCCCCACATATGGGGTATTGGCGTACTCAGGAGAAATTGCATAACAACCTTATCTGTCCATTTTCTCCTTTTACCCTTGTGAAAATAAAAAAAAGTTTGTAAAAGATAATTTTTGTGGCTAAAAAGTAAAATATTAATTTTTTCCTTCCACGTTGCTTTAGTTACTGTGAAGCACCTGAAGGGTTAATAAACTTCTTGAATGTGGTTTTGAGTACCTTGAGGGGGGCAGTTTTTAGAATGGTGTCACTTTTGGGTATTTTCTGCCATATAGACCCCTCAAAGTGACTTCAAATGTGAGGTGGTCCCTAAAAAAAATGGCTTTGTAAATTTTGTTGTAAAAATGAGAAATCGCTGGTCAACTTTTAACCCTTATAACTTCCTAACAAAAAAAAATTTTGGTTCCAAAATTGTGCTGATGTAAAGTAGACATGTGGGAAATGTTATTTCTTAACTATTTTGTGTGATATATTTCTCTGTTTTAAGGGAATAAAAATTCAAAGTTTGAAAATTGCAAAATTTTAAGAATTTTCGCCATATTTGCGTTTTTTTCAAAAATAAACGCAAGTTATATCGAAGAAATTTTACCACTAACATGAAGTACAATATGTCACGAGAAAACAGTCTCAGAATCGCGAAGATCCGTTGAAGCGTTCCAGAGTTATAACCTCATAAAGAGACAGTGGTCAGAATTGTAAAAATTGGCCCGGTCATTAACGTGCAAACCACCCTTGATTAATTAAAAAACTGAGTGGGGTTCTCCTTCATTTTTCTAACCAGCTGAGGGAAAGCCGACAACTGGGTGCTAAAGTTAAAATTCTGGGAAGGGGCCAATAACCATAACGGTTTCCAGGCTATTTATATCATCTCACAGCTGTTTGCTTAGCCCTTACTGGTTATTATACAGGAGACTCCACCAAAAAAAAATGATGTGGGGTCCCCCCTATATTTACTAACCAGCAAAGGCTAAACACACAGCTATGGGCTGATATTAAAAGCCTAGGAAGGGGCCATGGATACTGGCCCTCTCCCTGACTTAGCACATCAGTCCTCAGCTGCCCCAGAAATGGCACATCCACTAGATCAGGGTTCCCCAACTCCAGTCCTCAAGGCCCACCAACAGGTCATGTTTTCAGGATTTCCTTTGTATTGCCCAGATGATGCAATTATTGCCTAGGCAATACTAAGGAAATCCTGAAAACATGACCTGTTGGTGGGCCTTGAGGACTGGAGTTGGGGAACCCTGCACTAGATGTGCCAAATCTGGGGTTTAACCTAAGTTCTTCCCACTTGCCCTTGGGCGGTGGCAAGTGGGGTAATAGATGTGGGGTTGATGTCAGATGTTTTATGTTCGCTGACATCAAGCCCAGGGGTCAGTAATTGAAGTGTCTATCAGACGTCCCATTACTAAACACATAGTCAAATTTAATAAAGACACACAAAGAGTAAAGTACTTTATTTGAAATAAAGCCTATAATTGAAAAACACTCATTTATTCACCAAAAAATAAAAAAGCAAAGTTATACTCACGTTTCTGCCGATAATCCATTAATGCCAATGTGGCACCCCTGAGGGTCCAGTCGCCACAGAGGTAATGCATCTCAACCAGAGGTGTGGTATCCCATCTTTCAGGTAAGATGGAGGCATTTAACCTGGCTCTGACACAACACTGCATCCATCGCACACTATGGCAGCAGGATTCCACTCCTGTACCTACTGGCTAGGAAAGAGTGTGAGAGGGTGGGTGGAGCTTGTGGGTTAGAGCAGGAGAATTGAGGGAAGTAAGGAAGAGTCTTCCCGTATGGGAAGAAGGGGAAAGACGTGCATAGGCAACGTTCCCATAGGGGAAGGCGGGAAGAGATAGAACCGTACAGCAGTCTCCTGGTCTGGAGGAGCTGCTAGACAGACAGAAAGACAGAAGGAAGTTCCTTGGAGGGGAAAGGGATTTCTCAGAGGCATGGGCAGGGCAAGTGTTACCCTTGGGGCTCGTTCCAGGTTGACGGATGTCAGCTGGGGGAAAATCCAGGATGAAGGGACTCGGCTCCTAGCCTAGTGGAGCGTACAACAGGACTCAGCTAGCAAGCCGACAGCTGTGGCAACTTTAGGGGTCACAGCCAACCACAATTATCTTCTCAGGAAAGGCAGCTATAGAGAATCAAGGAAACACTTTGGGCACGTTATCCGACAGGATTCGCAGCTGCTGGCCTGGGACACTGATTGTGTGGTGCTGGGAAGGAAGAGGAGTAGAAATCAGCACAGTGAGACGGCCAGGGAAGGCACATACTGACAGGGAGCTCTGGACAGGTGTTCTCCATCTACCTGGAAGTTGGCTGGATTCCTCATCTGGAGGACATGGCACCAAGCGGGCATCTGTGCGCACCAGAACTGTGAGTAAAGCTTTGGAAACTGCATCTGACTGTGTCCTCTCAAGTTCTTCCTGCGACACCCACTCAGCACTGCTACATCCCTTGCAAAGTACTACATATTCACCATCTTCTACATTCTACATCCGTCCTGGGACATAGTTCCACCTGCGGGGAACTTTACCAACTCTGCTGCATTCCCATCAGTCCCAGAGGATCTGCACCTGCAGCGCTGGTCACCTCTGACCAGAAACCACAGGTGGCGTCACGAACACTCTATTACAAATTCTATTTATCCCCTGTAAATATTCCCCTTTTATTGGACGCCCATGGCCACCGACCGGTTCACTGCCGCTGTGACACTGCCCCTTAAAGAAGCGGCCCGGTTCAGAGTACCCCACTGCCCTGGCGGGCGATCCACCAATGTCCCACAATGAACCGGATGGTTTGGAGAACAGTCACATCACGCCAGCTGGAACACACCGAGCGGAGCGTGAGAAGCGCTGCCTGTGACTGACGATAACCTTAACTATGTCACCGCCGGTCACAAACAGCTGTGGGAATCTGTCAGCAGGTTTTTGCAGTTTAATCTGAAAACCGTATCATATAGGACTAGAGACCCTGATTCCAGTGATGTGTCACATATTAGGCTGTGTGTTGTAGTTTCAATACAATCAGTGCTTTATCAGCAGGAAATTATCACTGTGTGACTACAGGTCACATGCATGGCAGTCAGGCTTTTCAGTATAACCCCGCTCCCACCATCTATTAACAGCTTGCTGACAGTGTACACAGGAAGCTGCCAATCAGTGGTTTGGGCGGGGTTACGTACAGCCCAGAAGTCTTAGTTCTGCTACATCTAGATCAGGCAAAACAGGGATTCTTTCAAACCACACCAAGCATCCTAATAAGTGACACATGTCTGGAATCAGGCTTTCTTGCTCTACATCTTGCTACTCTCAGATTACATAGCAAAAATTTGCTTACAGCTTGCCTTTAATAGAACAGAACACTTATTTAAATTATTACAATTTCTAAACTTTCCTTAACTCATATGAAAGATAATATGTAACAAGCTACGCATTTAATAAATAAATTAATAAATTTTCTATATAATTACCGTATATACCCATGTATAAGCCGAGATTTTCAGCCCATTTTTTAGGGCTGAAAGTCCCCCTCTTGGCTTATACGCGGGTCATATACGGGGGTCGGCGGGGGTGTCGGATCATACTCACCCCTCCGCCGGCGCGGTCTCTGCAGCCCCCCCGCTTCTCCCACAATCTCCGGCTCCTTCCTGCAGCAGTCACATGGCACCGCTTATTAAAGTCTTGAATATGCACATATTCATGACTTTAATGAGCGGTAGCACGTGACCGCTGCAGGACTGAAGCGCTGCGGAGAGCGCCGGGAGAAGAGGAGAGGCTGCAGGGACGCGCGGCGGAGGGGTGAGTATAGCTATATTTACCTGTCCCTCGGTCCACCGCAGTGCTGCTCCCTCGGTCTGACTCCTCTGTGTGTGAATGATCAGGCAGAGGGCGCGATGACGTCGCTAGTGCGCGCCCCGCCCCCTGCCAGATCATTCACACACAGAGGAGTCAGACCGAGTGAGCAGCGCAGCGGTGCAGAGAGGACAGGTAAATATCTCAGGTGCCGGGGTCCTGAGCGAGCGGTGACACCGGCACCTGTCCCCCATAGCGCGCCAGTGTCACCGCCTGCTCAGGACACCGGCACCTGGCCCCCAGCGACGAGAGGTGAGTATGTCATTTTTTTTTTGCAGCAGCAGCAGCATATGAGGCCTATACTATGGGGCATAATTGTGCAGCATATGTGGGCATAATCTGGAGCATATGGGGCATAATATGGAGCATATGGGGGCATAAGCTGTGGAACATATGGGGCATAATCTGGAGCATATGGGGCATAATCTGGAGCATATGGGGGCATAATATGGAGCATATGGGGGCATAATCTGGAGCATATGGGGGCATAATCTGGAGCATATGGGGGCATAATCTGTGGAACATATGGGGCATAATATGGAGCATATGGGGGCATAATCTGTGGAACATATGGGGCATAATCTGGAGCATATGGGGCATAATCTGTGGAACATATGGGGCATAATCTGGAACATATGGGGGCATAATCTGGAGCATATGGGGGCATAATCTGTGGAGCATATTGGGCATAATCTGTGGAGCATATGGGGGCATAATCATTTTTCACCCTAGGCTTATACGCGAGTCAATAAGTTTTCCCAGTTTTTTGTGGCAAAATTAGGGGGGTCGGCTTATACACGGGTCGGCTAATACATGAGTATATACGGTAATAATGTATAAAAAAAAAATTTAAAGTGTAACCGTCATTTTAATTTTTATTTCATAAATCAATAGTACACGCAGGGCTGCCACAAGGAATTTCAGGGCACCAGACTGGCAAAATTTTTGGGCCCCCTTGAGACTCCGCCCAGGCTTCACCCCCAGCACCCCTCGAACATTCCTCAGTCCCACCACCAACTCTTGGAAAAACGCCACTTCGGCACCACATCCTCACCAATCACCCATTAACAGTTCCCACCAAACACCGTATCACATACACAACCATCAGCTTTTGTTTTGGCCAAAAGATAAAAGGTAAACTCTTGTGGCCGGGCCCTACTTTACTGTAATATCCATTACTCTTTTTAGGTATATTTTTCTTTATTCTTTTTTTTAAGGGAACGTGTCACATGCATTTTTTTTTTAAATGACCAATAATACAACATACAAAGGACAAATACTGTCACACCAAGGCCGGACCACATATTACCACCACATAGTGACTGAATAATACCATGTACAAGAGCGAAATACCGCCACACCATGACCAGACCACATATTACCACCACATAGTGACTGAATAATACCACATGCAGGGGATAATACAGCCACATCATGACTAGACCACATATTACCATCACATTATGGGATCACCAGTGACATTATACGCAGGAGCTCTGTATATAGTGTCAGTGTACAGGTAGTACAGTGATCACCAGTGACATTATACACATGAGCTCTGTATATAGTATACAGTGTATAGTGTACCGATAATACAGTGATCACCAGTGACATTATACACAGGAGCTCTGTATATAGTGTCAGTGTACAGGCAATACAGGGATGATTGGTGACATTATACGCAGGAGCTTTGTATATAGTGTCAGTGTACAGGTAATACAGTGATCACCGGTGACATTATACACAGGAGCTCTGTATATCGTGTCAGTGTACAGGTAATACAGTGATCACCAGTGACATTATACACAGGAGCTCTATATATAGTGTCAGTGTACAGGTAATACAGTTATCACCAGTGACATACACAGGAGATTACATATATATTTATTATACAATGTATAGTGTCAATGTACAGATAACGCACACACTGACTCACCAGTAACGTCTCTAGATGGAAGTTATCTAGAGCCCCACTCCCAGAGCACATTCCTCTACTTCTACACTACACATCTGAATACAGACATGCAACCACCATTAATATATAATTAGTTATTATGCAACCCACCATTCCAAATATAAATTATAATCCACTACTGAGTCCCACTAAATATAAATAGCCACTTTACCCACCTAATAAATATATAAATTAATTAGCCCCTGTACTCTTTCCCTCAATTCAATACCAGTCACTGCATCCTCAACACCCATCACTTTGTACCCCTCGCTTCCCCCTCCTCTCCAGTTCATTGTCATATCCACTCTTTCTCCCACCCCCACCCTCAATTCATCATCATTTGCTCTCCCCACCTCTACCCTCAATTCATCATTTGCTGTTCCCCATCCCCCACCTTCAATTCATCATTTGCTATCTCCCACGCTCAATTCATCATTAGAGCGCTCCCCCACCTGAATACATCGTCATTCGTTGTTCCCGTCCCACACCCTCAAGTCATCATCATCCACCCCAAACCCATTTAATTTATTTTATTAAAAAATAAAAAAAAGTTTTTCATACTTACTTCTCACGATCCCCTTCAGGCGCAGCTTGCTCAACTTCTGGCAAGTGACGTGCGTACATTCTGGTGCATATGCAATGACGTCATTACGTATGGGGCGTATCCTGTGCATCACAAAAAAGGTGGAGGGACTGCGCAGCTTTAGGAAGGTTCCCTGTGCCGTGATGTGCTCCACCCATGGCGTCACGACGACGCACAATACTTTGTCTTACCCTGGGGTCCAGTGAGCAGAAGCACAAGAGGGGGGCCCGGACCCAGTCTGTACTTCTGCTCACTGGGCTCCATACAGCAGTAAGGATAGTAATGCCCTGATGGCTGCCCTGAGGACAAGTGAAAAAAATAAACTTTGTAATATATCTTTCTTTGCCAGGACTGATCCTTCTTTTTCAAGATTCTCAATTTGTGACCTGTTCTCAGGTTACTGTGTAGGGTTAGCAGTCACTATCCTGTGTTATTTGCTCTCCAGCCTTATAATTGAGGTGCACTCTGATAATATTAAGTTGACTGCTGAAAGCTGTGCATCTCTGAACCTAGGATTCATGGTTGTCCATATCGACATATTAAAAAAAAAAAAAAAACAACAATTCATACATTTAAAAAAATGTTCGACGTAAAAAGTTCTACTAAAAAGAAAATACAACAAATAATATATTAAAAACAAAGATAAGTAAATTAAACTATCCATGGTTGTAACATTTCAAGATTACAATCATTCTTGCTATGGGGTAATAACAGAACAAGTACTTTCTGTGACTTAATTTCATAGTTTTTACCAATCTCCCATACATTAAATATTGATTATTATTACAGGTTTTGCATTGTGGATATGTCACATGCATTCCACAAACCTATTAATACAGAATGGCAAAAATTGAATAAAAACTTCAGTTTGACTTTAATCTATTCATTAAAATAATATTTAAAAAATTGGATATGTATAATTGGATGTAAACCAAACAGTGCAAAAAAATGAGGTGTTAATATTTATTCTGGCTAGCTGTGTGGGGAAAACTCAACTCATGTACCCTATTAATTCCATTAAAGTATGCTTTTGTCAGGCCTGCATAGGTATACACTTAGGTATCCATGGCCACTATCCCCATCCTGGTATCTATGGCCACCATCCCCATCCTTGTATCCATGGCCCCCTTATCCCCCTCCTGATATACAAGCCCCCCATCCTGGTATACATGGTCCCCTCATACCCATCCTGGTATACATAGCCCCCTCATCCCCATCTTGGCATACATACTGTATCCCCATCTTGGTATACATATCACCATCCTGATATACATGCCCCCTCCATCCTGGCCCCCATCATGGTGCACACATACAAAAAAAAGATTCTACTCACCTTTCTTCCTCTCCCTTTCAGCACTGCATCCTGTTCTGATGCCAGCAGCTGATTTCAGCATTTAACAGCAAATGATATTGCCATGCACCCTCACACGCTGAGATCAGCTGCCGGAATATTCACTGCCCATAGTTCCAGGCATGGGGAGCAGTGAATATTCATTCTGTTTAATAGTGGACACACTGTTAGCCGCAGCTGCTGGCTTCCTGCTGCGGATGGGTAATCACGTGTGCCTGCTATTAAACCAAATTAAAATTCACTGGTCTCCACCGCTATGGGCATGGGGAGCAATGAATATTCTGTTTAATAGCGGGCACACGTGATCACCGAGCAGCTGCAGGAAGCCGACGGCTGCGGCTAACAGTGTGCCCACTATTAAACAGAATGAATATTCACTGCTCCCACGCCCACCTCTTGGTGTTGGCTTCAATGCAAAGAGGTGGGAGGGACTATGGGCATGGGGAGCAGTGAATATTCATTTTCTTCAGCAGCGGTGCCCGCTGCTAGCTGAAGCAGCCGCAACTTCCTCCTGTGACCCGTGCTCCGCTACTGCCTCCCCCCATCCACAGCCAGACTATATGATAAGGTACATCCCGACTATACACCACCCCTTCCTCCCAAATTTTGGAGGAAAAAAGTGCGTCTTATAGCCCGAAAAATACGATATATCTCTTTTTGCCTATACATTGTCACATTTTGGAGTCTTCGATCAGAGGTATTTGACAAAAAGCAGAAGTTAGCAGTAAATCCTTTAATGTAAAGAAGCATGGAAAAGATAGTTATTGTTCAAGAACTAGCGATTGCTTGTCTTGAATTTCTGACTAACCTGGGCTTGTTTCTTTAAACAGTTCGCTGTATCCAGGCATTGAGAAAGCAATTGAATGGGTGGTAAAATCGGACCGACAGTACCCTGGAATCTGTATGCGACTTGGTTTGGGGAAAGACTGGGATCAGGCAACACGCCAATTATTGGGATTGGATCCAATATCTACAACTTCAGATCTTTACTCCGTGTCCGAATTTTTATTTCTGCCATGAACATATTTTGCATTTTCTTTGCTTTAATGAGGTTTTCCACAAAACTCAGTCATGATGATGATGTAACCGTGTTTATCCACAGTGTAAACAATATATTTTATCAAGTCACCTAAACATAATGAGGGCAATTTACTAATAAAGTCATTTCAAACATCTTTACATAAGTTTATGCCATGAATTAGTTGCCTGACTTTGTTCCAATAGTTTGTGCTAACATTTTGGCACAGGGCGTCACATTTCCGGTAACAAGCGACCTTTAACCTCTTCATGACCGGTGACTTATATTAAAGTCATTGGCCGTGTCCCTGCCTTTGATGCGGGCTCACACGCTGAGCCTGTATCTTTCCCTACATTTGATGGCTGATTTAATCAGCCATCAAGTGCATTTAACAGCCGCAAGTGGATCTGAGATTCACTGACGGTGGCATTTAATAAGTGCAGACAGGAAGCACGTGATTGGTCCTACCCATCACGTAATCGCGAGGTGCTGATTGGTTGACATGACAGCCGGAGGTCAAGTGAAGACCCCTGTGCTTGTCATCACAATCCTCCTGTAAACGCCGGCTCGTGGCTGGCATTCATAGAAGATGGTGATTTCTGCTATACATAGTACTGATGCCCTGCTATGTGTAGCACAGACGATCGCAGCTTCAAGTCTCTTAAGGAGACTATTGAATACAGTAAAAAAAAAAAAAGTAAAAAAAGCCCACAAGTTTTGCCCAATTAAAAAAAAAACATATTTGGTATCACTGCGTTCATAAATGTCCGATCTATCAAAATATAAAATAAATTAATCTGATCACTATGCGGGTAACAAGCGATGCACGTCACTTAGTTACCCGCAGTGTACGTTAGATAACAGCGCGCTCGTGCAGGGAGCTGGTAACCAATGTAAGCAGCGGGCTTCTAAGTGCTACGCGGCGCTTAGAAACCCGATGTTTACCTTGGTTACCAGCTCGCTGATCGCTGGTCTCCCGCCTGCCACACGCAGCGATGCGTGCTGGCTAGCGGGGGACCAACGATCAAAAAATGGTCCAGGACATTCAACGACGACCAGCCCCCTGCTGGGTATTGCTGAGTGTCACACTAAGCGATATCACTGGCTAGGTCGCTGTTGCGTCACAAAATCGGTGACGTTTCAGCGATATCGCTAGCGATATCGCTTAGTGTAACGGGGGCTTAAGATCTGTTGCTGATATTCTCTCAGTGGCAAGTGCTGAAAGTCATGATGTATTGCATGTCCTTGAAAGACCCTAATTAGGTAAATTATACATACATCTAAAGCCACATTGATTTACAGGGTAGTTATCTAGAGCGGCAATGGACAGTCTGGGTTCTTTCATCTGGATGAGAATTTTTTGCACCTACAAGAATATAAACACCGAGGGGTAAAGGGGCTTTTTTTTTTCTTTTCTTTTTTTTTTTAACTTAAACGCATGTATTTGTAGCCAAAAATCTTTTATTTTTATTTTTAAAAACTGTAAATTTTTATTATACTTTTATCAATTTTTGACAAATGACAAACTTTTACATTTCAAAACTTAAGAAATAAAAAGAATTACCGTATATTGATTCAGCAAAAATCCAACCAAGATATAATAAAAGCACAAACAGGTTGTCATAAATATAACCTTATATAAAACAGACAAAAAGACAGGACGCACACCACAAGGGAGGGAAGGGGAGAGAATGAATTCTGAGAAGAGGGAGGTCCCAGAGTTCGAGGAATGACCTATGCAATTTTCTTAGCCCATAAGTAGTCTCATGAGGCCAAACCGAATCAAAACTCTCCACTCTCGCATTTAGAATCGCCGTCACATATTCCATCCTCTGAATGTCGTTAACTCTATATAATAAGTGCCGGACCCCTGCCGATCGGCTGTTCCCAGTTCCATGTGCTCAGTTGCGGAATTAAACTACATAGACCCAACAACTGTATAGTGTCCACAGCCTTATACTGCACAAATATGCCCTTTATTGATTTGAGTAGGGGGCAGATGTGCAGTACCTGACTGCGGCCACTATGCAGTTGATAGAGCTATGCTCAACTGAGCACTTCCGGCCAGCACTGGCCCTGGACAGATGATCGGCAGGGGTGCAGTTGATAGAGCTATGCTCAACTGAGCACTTCCGGCCAGCACTGGCCCTGGACAGATGATCGGCAGGGGTGCAGTTGATAGAGCTATGCTCAACTGAGCACTTCCGGCCAGCACTGGCCCTGGACAGATGATCGGCAGGGGTGCAGTTGATAGAGCTATGCTCAACTGAGCACTTCCGGCCAGCACTGGCCCTGGACAGATGATCGGCAGGGGTGCAGTTGATAGAGCTATGCTCAACTGAGCACTTCCGGCAGCAAATGGCCTGGACAGATGATCGGCAGGGGTGCAGTTGATAGAGCTATGCTCAACTGAGCACTTCCGGCCAGCACTGGCCCTGGACAGATGATCGGCAGGGGTGCAGAGCGTTGCTCCCACACTGATCAAATATTGTTGAACCTTCCTAAGGATACACCATAAATATAAAAGTTCCGGACAACCCCCTTAAATTGAATACTACTAGCCTTAGATTCCATCTCTCTGGTTTTTGACATTTAATTCCGGTGATTTCACATTCGCTCCATCTGCATTTATCATATTATATTTTGCTGCCACCTTGTGCTCGCACACTGTACTGCAGGACCTACGTATGCTTATCCAGGTTGTCCTATCTTATTTTGTCAAATTTTGTGAGGTTTTATCTTTTTTTTCCCCATTTGATACTTTTTTTCAATGATGACTTTATCTGTGCCCTAATAAAAATCTGTATTTTCTTTCTATATTTGGACTGGTGAGATGTTCTCTATGGGCTGTGCAACTTGTATAATGTTAAATGTAATGACTTACATGTGTGATCTATTCTGTTTGAATTCTGCATACAATATATCGATCTGTAAAAGGATTAAAAGGAAACATTCATCTATTTATCCTGACATTTCGTATTCCAGTGTAGAATAACATTCAATGTTGTTTTTCAAATATATAAATGATTTATACAGTGTGACTAAATCTTTTTGATTCACCACCTTTGTTCTTCATATTTTCTGTAACTTGAACAAACTAGCAAAAATTTCCATGGAAAAAGTAATTACGCACTCTAACCCAGGGCCGGCTCCAGGTTTTTATGGGCCCCGGGCGAAAGAGACTGTGGGCCCCTTTAACACAGACCACAATTCATGATGCACAGATACAGCAGAGAAATATAGGTACAGTACAATGCCAAACACTTCTCTTCTTCCATTACATGAGTGATACCTATTGTAAATTGTACAATAGCTCAGAAACCGCCAAATCCTCACAGCGCACAGAACAGACTGGACAGTACAGTCCTCCATACAATATTATGGGCACCACATAGTCCTCCATACAGTATTATGGGCCAAATATAATGCTCCATAAAGAATATTGGACCCCAAATAATGCTCCATACAGGATACTGGTCCCCATATAATGCTCCATACAAAATATGGAACTCTCTGCTGCTGCGTTCTGCGCTGTTACGGCTCAGGAAAGGGCACTGTTGAAAGACTCCCCATCATCATCGCCTCCCCATCATCATCGCCTCCCCATCATCATCATCATTGCCTCCCCATCATCATCACCTCCCCATCATCTTCGCCTCCCCATCATCATAATCATTGCCTCCGGACCCCGGCTCCTCACCACCATCACTGTCTCCCCCCCACCACCATCACACATACAGCGCCGCAGCACACACAGACAGCACCGCAGCACACACACACTGATACACATACACACACACATCTCACCTGTCCGGCGTCCGCGCTCTCTCTGCCACAGCCGGCCGCTGAATGATGATGTCATTCAGTGGCGCTGCTGTGAGAGGAAGCGCCGGCGCCCCCTGGAGACCGGAGCAGCGGAGGCACGGGGAGAGGTAAGTATTGCGCCGGCTGCTCCGGTGCCCTGAGCAAGCGGGGGGGGCCCAGTAGCGGCGCTGGTACCGCTCTCGGGCTAACAGGCGCCGGGGTGCCCGACGGCGAGTGGGCCCCCCTGCCTGCTTAGGACCCCGGACTTGCCCGGGTATGCCGGGTGCTGACGCTGGCCCTGCTCTAACCTAATACTACTCAAGTATTCCTAAAGATGGATGTTATGGCAAACCTCTGGTGTATTTGGCAGCTCTACTAAGCTTGGGGGCACTCTGCTGGTAGTTCAGTGTATAACAGAGGCTACAGTAAAGATGTATATCTTCGTACCGTGTTAGCCAGTAGATAGAAAAATATTTAGAGTTGAGAGTCCTCAGTGGTTGATACCTTTTAATGGCTAACTGAAAAGATGGTAACAAATTGCAAGCTTTCGAGACTACTCAGGTCTCTTCATCAGGCTGAACTAATACAAAATCTGAAGAATCACATATTTATACACAAAAACACAGAAAAAATGCAATAGGTAAGACAAGTGACGTGAAGCAGAATAGTCATTATGGCAGAGGGATGAGCATAACGGAGGCTAATATTTCTGCCAAATATACACTTAAATTAACTAACCTTAGACTTAAAATATGCCAAATTTCTCACGGTGACTCATGCTGGATGAGTAAAAATAAAAATTGGCCCGGTCATTAAGCTACAAAATGGCTCTGTCACTAAGGGGTTAAAGTAATGATGGCCACTCGTTTTTCTTTACTTAGCTGCTTTTTTCTTGCCATAGTACAAATTCTAACAGTCTATTCAGTAGGACTCAGCTGTGTATCCACCAGACTTCTGCACAACACAACTGATGGTCCCAACCCCATTTATAAGGCCAGAAATCCCACTTATTAAACCTGACAGGGCACACCTGTGAAGTGAAAACCATTTCCGGTGACTACCTCTTGAAGCTCATCAAGAGCATGCCAAAAGTGTGCAAAGCAGTCATCAAAGCAAAAGGTGGCTACTTTGAAGAACCTAGAATATAAGACATATTTTCAGTTGTTTCACACTTTTTTGTTAAGTATATAATTCCACATGTGTTAATTCATAGTTTTGATGCCTTCAGTGTGAATTTACAATGTTCAGTCATGAAGATACAGAAAAATCTTTAAATAAGAAGGTGTGTCCAAACTTTTGGTCTGTACTGTATATGCAATTGAATGCTTAGAGCTGGCGATTTACACCTTCTCTGAGCCGGCTGTCAGCCCTCACCAGTTACACTTCTGAGGTGCACACTTTGGGCCCGATTTATCATTTGCTTTTTCTTTTAAGTCACATTTCACACAATGTTGCAAAATTTACACCAAAAAACTGGAGTACATAGAATCACCCAGGATGATGGGGGACTGGAGAACATTTGCAACAAAACTAGCAGTTTTTTAAAATGCAAATCATGAGTCAGCCCAAAACATCTGGAATTAGTAACATAGTAACATAGTTATTAAGGTTGAAGGAAGACTTTAAGTCCATCTAGTTCAACCCATATCCTATCCTAACCTGCCCTAACATGTTGATCCAGAGGAAGGCAAAAAAAAACCCAAGTGGCAAACAGTAAGCTTCACATTGGGGAAAAAAATTCCTTCCCGACTCCACATACGGCAATCAGACTAGCTCCCTGGATCAACGCAGTATCTAGGAAACTAGTGAATATAGCCTGTAATATTATACTTTTCAAGAAAGGCATCCAGTCCCTTCTTAAATTTTAGTAGGGAATCACTCATTACAACATTAGACGGCAGAGAGTTCCATAGTCTCACTGCTCTTACAGTAAAGAATCTGTGTCTGTGATTATGACTAAACCTTCTTTCCTCCAGACGTAGAGGATGCCTTCTTGTCCCCGTCACAGGTCTAAGAGTAAAAAGATCATTAGAAAGGTCTTTGTACTGTCCCCTCATATATTTATACATTGTAATAAGATCACCCCTAAGCCTTCGTTTTTCCAAACTGAATAACCCCAAGTGTAATAACCTGTCCTGGTATTGCAGACCCCCCAGTTCTCTAATAACCTTGGTCGCTCTTCTCTGCACCCGCTCCAGTTCAGCTATGTCTTTCTTATACACCGGAGACCAGAACTGCACACAGTATTCTAAGTGTGGTCGCACCAGTGACTTGTGTAGAGGTAAAAATATGTTCTCCTCATGAGCATCTATGCCTCTTTTAATGCATCCCATTATTTTATTTGCCTTGGCAGCAGCTGCCTGACATTGGCCACTAAATGTGAGTTTGTCGTCCACCCATGCACCCAGGTCTTTTTCAGTGACAGTTTTGCCCAGTGTTTTACAATTAAGCACATAATTATACATCTTATTTGTTCTACCCAAGTGCATGACCTTACATTTATCCCCATTAAAGCTCATTTGCCATTTATCAGCCCAAGCTTCTAGTTTATATAAATCCTCCTGTAATATAAAATTATCCTCCTCTGTATTTATTACCCTGCAGAGTTTAGTGTCATCTGCAAATATTGAAATACTACTCTGTATGCCCCCTACAAGGTCATTAATAAATATGTTAAAGAGAAGCGGCCCCAATACTGACACCTGTGGTACCCCACTGCTAACCGTGACCCAGTCCGAGTGTGCTCCATTAATAACCACCCTTTGTTTCCTATCCATGAGCCAGTACTTAACCCACTTACACATATTTTCCCCTATCCCCATTGTTCTCATTTTATGTATCAACCTTTTGTGTGGCACTGTATCAAAAGCTTTTGAGAAGTCCATGAACACCACGTCCACTGCATTCCCTTGGTCCAGTCCGGAACTTACTCCTTCATAAAAGCTTATCAGATTAGTCTGACAAGAACGGTCCCTCGTAAACCCATGCTGATACTGTGTCATGAGGTTATTCAGCTTCAGATACTCCAATATAGTATCCCTTAAAAAACCCTCCAGGATTTTACCCACAGTAGATGTTAAGCTCACTGGCCTATAATTTCCAGGTTCAGTTTTTGCCCCCTTTTTGAATATTGGCACCACATTTGCTATACGCCAGTCCTGTGGTACAGACCCCGTTATTATGGAATCTTTAAAGATTAAAAATAATGATCTATAACTGTACTTAATTCCTGCAGTACTCGGGGGTGTATCCCATCCGGGCCCGGGGATTTGTCAACTTTAGTGATTTTTAGACGCCGCCGTACTTCCTGCTGGGTTAAGCAGGTGACATTTAATGGAGAAATTTTTTTATCTCTGATCATGTTATCTGTCATGGGATTTTCTTGTGTAAATACAGTTGAAAAAAAGTCATTTAGCATATTGGCTTTTTCCTCATCCTCATCCACCATTTCACCCAGACTATTTTTAAGGGGACCAACACTATCATTTTTTAGTTTCTTGCTATTTATGTAGTTAAAGAATATTTTGGGATTATTTTTACTTTCTCTGGCAATGAGTCTCTCTGCCTCAATCTTTGCTGTCTTGATTTGCTTTTTACAGAATTTATTCAGTCTTCTGTATTTATTTAATGCCTCATCACTACCTACTTGCTTTAATTCCCTAAACGCTTTCTTTTTGTCCCTTATTGCGCCCCTTACAGCTCTATTTAGCCATAGTGGTTTCCTCCTAATTCTAGCATGTTTATTCCCATAGGGTATATACTGTGCACAGGTCTTATTCAGGATGCTAATAAACGTCTCCCATTTTCTTTGTGTATTTTTATGTCTCAGAGGATATCGTCCCAGTTTATTGCACCAAGATCATCTCTCATCCATTGGAAATTTGCCTTCCTGAAGTTTAGTGTCCTTGTAACCCCTCGACTACACATCTTATTAAAGGATACATGAAAGCTTATTATTTTGTGATCACTATTACCCAAGTGACCCCCAACCCTTATATTTGATATGCGGTCTGGCCTGTTGGATAATATTAGGTTTAGCAATTGCTAAACTCTACCCACAATAACAAGTGTTATGATTTGGTAGCCGAGGAGGACAGCAGCAAAAATAGGCTAAGCAACCAGACACCCAGAGAGGTTGGTAACTAGCGGATTGCAGACCCCTAAACTGCCAGCACAACTAGAAGTAGCCGTGGGACGTGCCTACGGTGCCCTAGACGCCTCGACACAGCCGGAGAGTTAACTAAGCCTAAAGAGAGAAAGGAGAAAGCTATCTGCCCCGGAGTAGAGCCCCCAAAGGAACAGGTAGCCCCCAAACATATATTGGCGGTGAGAAAAGATGAAATACAAACGCAGTCAGAAAATAGAGTAAGCAAAGGCTGGGGCCCAAACTGTCTAGATAGAACAAGACAGGACAGAATACTGTCTGCAATCCAGCAAAAACTAAGAAAAACTCCAACCCGTCTGATATGCAAAAATACTGAGACCACACGATCTCTCCCCCGCTAGATCAAACTCTGGTGTGCACAGGTAGCAAATCAGCAGACACTGAAACAACAGGGAACTGAAAATACATAAATTGTCTCTGGTGTGAACTAGTAGCAAATCAGCGGATGCTGAAATAACAAAAAACTGAAAATACATAAACAGTGGCAAAAGAGAAACAGAGTCCAGCGCAGGCCCCCTCCGGGGAATTCAAAAGGGCAGAAAACGGATATAGACAAAAGCAAATGCCAAAGAAATAAACAGCAAATAACTTATCTGAAAGTTGCAGGACTAAGCAGGAAGCAGGCTGACTTCCAAAAGAAACCAGGAAGCAACTACTCACCGGCGAGGATCATGGGAGGTTACTCACTTAAATCTCCCCAGTCATCAACACCAGATTGCCAATCATCGCCCCCAGCTGATGAACCTCTGTTAGCCAAAGCAGCTTCATTACTATCAGCAGTCACCAGAAGGAGCCCAAACTCAGAAGTCAGATCCAGAGCGTTCACAACAAACAAGCATAAGGAAAAACGGGAACACATAAATAAAATAGACTTTAAAAAAGGTGCAAATTAAAAGAATTACAGTAGCCAGAAATGAAAAACAGGCGAAAAACACCAAACACTAGACAAAAACCCACAAATGCAGTATGAATCAAATTTTTTTAGGCGCTTAAAAACCATTACTTTTTCAAGCAGAAACTGTTTAGAAAACTCACTATTTGGGCAATTTTTTGAGAAGTTTTTTCTTTTCTTAGAAGAATTCTTTTTCATAAGGCCACATTCACATGTTCAGTATTTGGTCAGTGTTTTAAGCTATATTCATACGTTACTTTTTTAATGTGTTTTTATGCCCATTTTCACCTTTGTTTTACAGTACCAGCAAAGTCTATGAGATATCAGAAATCTCATACACACAACTTGTTTTTTTGTCCTCAGTATTTTGTGCAAACCCTAGGGTTTTGCAGAATGGAGCATGTCACTTCACTCAGCGTTTTTTCAGCATTTTTCACCCATTGAAAGCAATGGGTAGTGCATAAAATGCTGAAAAACTGCAGGTATCAGTTTTCGCTGTGTTTTTGGTGCCAAATCCTGATGAAGAAGAATCAGATTTTTTTTTATGCACTAAACTTTATCAGCATGCACAAGAGACAAATGTAGCATAACAAAAAAGCAGGAAAAAATGCAAGAAAAACGCAGCAAAAACGCAACAAAAACTAAGAAAAACCTGATTTTTTGAAACAAGTTTCTTACTGGCAAAACGCGTAAAAAAACAAACATGTGAACATAGCCTTGCATCAGTATTTGTAATGTCACCACTTCTGTATTTTTCACCCTCTCCAGATTTTGACTTACAAATAACCGATGTAAAATACTGACCAAATACTGAACGTGTAACTAGTAACTACTGTGGTTGAGGAGGTTTACAAAAGGAGGCATTGTAAATAAGTGACAATCACTTTTTATTTTTCTAAGGTTTTTTTGAAAACCTCTTAACGGGGAAAAAAAAAGCTAAAAAAACCCTCAAATGAACAGCAAAATGGATTTCTTATAGAAATGAATAAGATCAGTTTTGCCATTTTCAAGCAGTTTTTGAAATGCATTTTGGACAGGAACTACTGATAAAAAAAAAACTCACCAAAAAAACTCTGTGTGAACATAGCATAAGGCCGGGTCACACTTGCGAGTGTGATGCGAGTTCTTCGCATAAATACCCGGCACTGCCGCCGGCACTCGGACCGAAGCGTGTAGCTACATGTATTTCTATGCAGCCGCACACTCCGGTCCGGGTGCCGGCGGCAGTGTCGGGTATTGATGCTAGTTTCTCGCATCACACTCGCAAGTGTGACCCCGGCCTAAGGGTGTATTTACACTGAATCTTTTTGCTGAGTTTTTGAAAACTCGAAAATCTTCCTCGAAACTCCTTAAAACATAGAATTTCTGCTTCAAAATTCAGCAAAAAGACTGTGTGAACACATCTTTATAGCAACTACACATTGTCCCACAAAAAATAAGCCCTGACACAGCTGTATTGACCGAAAAATTATTATTTTTTATTTTTAACTCTTTGAAGACCAATAGGAAAAATTTAAAGTAAAGAGGGATCCAATGGGATTTTATCACCTAAGTGGTGTTTTCAGGTCATTTGATAATGTCTGTAAAGCGCTGTGGAATTAGTGGAGCTACATAAGTGAGTAAAATAAATTAAGAAAATGTACTCCATTCAATAATGAAGAAACTGATAGCGTTAGTGAACTGAAAACGCTCAAAAAGACGTTATTTCATGCTCGTCATTGAATTCTATTATAAAAAATGAGAGCGGCTTGAGAGAATAAAACGCCTGAAGAATGGTCCGCTGAAAAGCCCGAACATATGAACATCAGTAGTTTTTGCATAGCAGTGCTTATGTTCATTCTTTTAAGCATTTTGTCAGCACTTTTTCAGGCGGTTTCAAAGTGGACTCTCCTGAAAAAGGTCGTGAACACAAACTAACACACATCTGGGTCTAAGGCAAGTTTCGTCAGCAAGTCCGCCATGTCGCCTCACCCTAGCAGTTTTTGCACCATTGTAAAGTGGTGAAGGAATATTACTGTCTTGCCCTGCCCCGACCCTTAAGTGCTCTTAATATATATATATGTGCTAATTATTGTGTTTTAAATATTTCGGTGGTACTGCTACATGGAACATGTATTACCACACATGGTGTGGTACAATAATTGTGTATGCTTTGTGTTCTTTTAGTATAATATGTGTGATGTGTATTAATGTTCGTGTACAGTTTAGGGAAAGTTAGGTGCTGTCTTCTGGGGACACTAAAGGAGGGCACCTTAGTATATAGTTTTTATAGGCTCGGTAAGTGTAGTTCTGTTGCGGGCCACTAGATGGGGGCATACTAGTGGGCCTTGTTAGGTATAGCTTATAGGAAGTTCATAGAGGGTTAAGTGTAGGAGGGGCTGCCGGATAATAGTGTGAAGTTTCTAGGTAGTTAGCTCAGTCAGGGCCAGCATGCCCAAGTGTCCACATGGGCTATAGGCCCGGACAGCCGGCAGCCACACAATGTTCAAGTGCTGCAGCCAACGTTACCCACGGCAACTGTGTATCCTATCAGTGGGCCTGTACAGAGAAGGAAGATGTGGCGTCTTACCGCCTGGGCCAATGCTTTTAGGGCAGAAGTTGACTGGACTAAGGAGATGAAATGAGTTGGAACTTCGACGGGATCAGTGCAGACGGGCAGGATGCTTCACCAGGGGCAACCAAACGTAGTGATTGATGAATTCATGTCTGGGGCGAAACAGGCTGAAGGAAACGTCATTATAGTGAGGTCAGGCCTGAAAGGAACTGGGGAGCAGTCTAGTATGGTCCGGTCCGGTCCGGGTGTGTACTGCACAGAAGTGACAGCAAAGCAGGGAAAGGAAAGGAAACAAGTGAAACCCATGATGTGCCAATTGTGGATGTAACGTGTGAAGTGTTAAGTAAAGAGTGTCACGAATAACCAACACACACGGTCTGGGGTTGCGCCTGCAAGGGTTAATCTATCTCCTCTCACTCAGTCCAGCATTCAACCTCTGTCTTATGCTGCAATGGGAGCATAAATCACACCCCGACACAGACCACACACCCCGCTTCATACACGCTGCCACCACTCACCGAACACACGGGCGATGAGTCCTGGAAATATTACTACTATGTGCCAATCACCAGGAGCACACACTTCTAAGGCTATGGATTCTTTAGAGCAACAAGGTTCAGACTTATTAAAGTTTAAAGCTTTAATATAAAAGGTACAGTGCTTACAATAAAAGGGATATAAAAATGGAAATAACAACGGACATATAAATATGCAAAACAGTATAAAATAACAGGGAGAAAATTTTACAGAAATATCGAACTTTGCATTCTGGTACTCTGTCCCCGAGGGAGGGGAGAATATGAGATGATCACATCAGCTTGGCTGCCCCCATATATGACACAGTTCTTTTGTGTGGAAGTCTAATTTATAGATATGACTTGGGAATCCAATTTCTAGACCAGCCTCTCATTATAATATTCTAATTGCTGGTTTGTGAGTGAACCATGCCATGCTACCAATAAATACATTATTTTCCCTCTGAACCTCTGATGTAAACTTTCTCATAGATAGCTAGCATTGACATCTAACTTCAAAAGAGCCAGAATGTGTGAAATGTTCCAATTCTATGTGCTCTCAGGAAGGCACCCTGGAGAGATTGGAGACTAGGAGACTGCCAGTCAGGCTAACATGAGGTCATGACCTGTGTGGAGAGCTGCAGCCTAAAACGTACTTACTGCTGGTTATATATGCATACATATACATATTTCACCATAATACATATACATATTTCACTACAAAGAGTATATTCAAGTTATCCTGGACTGTGTCTCCATTACTGGGGGTCGCCTGAAAGAGGGACCGTCGCTGCCTGGGAAGTGCCCGGGTGAAGCTGAATCTGGAGATGCAGGTATGCCGAGAATAGTATTGTTTCATGTAGGGGAAGGACTGGACACAGCTGCCAACGAAATACAGGTCACGACTATAGTCCTGTCCGCCCTTTACACCATCATATTATTGATAGTTACTTCCATTAACTGTTCTTTAGTTGCAACTTAACAATTCATGCTGGGACTTGCAGTCAGGGCCGGGGCGAGGGGTAGGCAGGGTAGGCACCTGCCCAGGGCGCTACTTCCTGCCTACCCGAGGGGTGCATTTAGAAGAGAAAAAAAACCTGGCCCGTCACCTTCCTCCAGCTGCAGGCATTCAGCACAGTGAGAGCTGGGGCATGGGCACACAAGTGAGCAGTGTCTATTACTGACACCGCTCACCCCTCTCTCTGCCTGCGCCCCGGCCGTCGCTCCCTCCCCACGCTCAATCATACTCGTGTCTGTAAGACATAAATACAATTGATATTGGCACCGCCAGGGACAGGAGCAGAGGAACTCCGACACACGCAGAGGACGTTGGGTCATGATGCAGTTACGTCATCGCTCCGTTCAGCGCCCACTGCTGCACCAGATGGAAGAGGAGAGGGAGCTGCGCTGGAGAGGGAGGTTGGATTAGATGAATATAAGCTTTTTGTCATTTTAATTCTATTATTTTCCTAATAAATGGAGGCTATTACACTTAGGGCTTGTGGGGACATTCCAAGAGGGGCTGGATATAGGGACATAAGAGGACTGTGGGGACATCACAAGAGGGGGCTGGCTATAGTGACATAAGAGAACTGTGGGGACATCACAAGAGGGGGCTGGCTATGGGGACATAAGAGGGGCTGTGGGTACATCCCAAGAGGGACTGGCTATAGGGACATAAGAGAACTGTGGGGACATCACAAGAGGGGGCTGGCTATAGGGACATAAGAGAACTGTGGGGACATCACAAGAGGGGGCTGGCTATGGGGACATAAGGGTCTGGCTATAAGGACATAAGAAGGGCTGTGGAGACATCACAAGAGGGGCTGGCTATAGGGACATAAGAGAACTGTGGGGACATCACAAGAGGGGGCTGGCTATGGGGACATAAGGGGCTGGCTATAAGGACATAAGAAGGGCTGTGGGGACATCACAAGAGGGGCTGGCTATAGGGACATAAGAGAACTGTGGGGACATCACAAGAGGGGGCTGGCTATGGGGACATAAGGGGCTGGCTATAGGGACATAAGAAGGGCTGTGGGGACATCACAAGAAGGGCTGGCTATGGAGACTAAAGGGGCTGGCTATAGGGAGATAAGAGGGGTTGTGGGGACATCACAAGAGGGGCTGGCTATGGGGACATAAGGGGCTGCCAATGGGGACATAAGAGGAACTGGCTATGGGGACATTGCAAGAGGAGAACAATGAAAAGCGGCACTCAACACTTCCTGTGCTTAAAAGCCCTTTATTTCAAGTTCTAGGACATACAAAAAATTGGGATAAAGGACTTTTAAGCACAGGCGGTGGCGAGGGACACTTTTCATTGCTCTCCACCTTGTCATCATGCCTTATTTTACAGAGCATTATTCCTTAGTCACTGACCAAGCTCGTTACAGAGAAATGCAAATCAATTTCACTTGATAGTCTGCTGCAGTGACGCTTAACTTGGACTCTGGATATTACATGAGGGGGCAAACTATAGGGACACATGGGGCCTGTGTGCACTTCTCCACCAGTGACTCAAGCTGTATTGCAAGGCTTCGTGTATGTACCACGTGTGTTGCGCGCAGACGGGGGGCAGCCATGGTGCAGGGACACAGACAGACCCTCCACCCCACACAGGAATACTAAGGGCCACAGCAACAAACGCATGCGCAGAAAGTAGCAGACGGTCACGCGCTGTAGGACTCCCTGGCATTGCCTGAAGTTACCTTACAATGCGCTCCGCCCCTCTTCGCCATACGCTGCAGCAATTGGCTACTCTTTTCTTATCAGGAGTTTACAGTATCCAATCAGATTTCTCTATATTTGCCCGCAAACTGTCTCTCTCTATCCTATTGGATACCAACGGTAAGCCCCACCTATCGTGATTCCGCGCTGTGATTGGCGGAGAGCGCCACCCTTTCGGGACGTATCGGGGAGGTGTGTGTGGCGCAGGAGGATTTTCCTGTTGTCGTCTACCTAACTCGAGCCATCATGGCGGAGTTTGCGGGACATGATGGTAATGGTGGTGCCAGCCAGGGAGGCGAGCTGGAAAATGCCGGAGTGGGGGCCAACAAGATGGAGGGGGCGGAGAGCGAGCAGGAGGACGAGGAGGACGTGTTTGAGGTGGAGAGTATCCTGGACTCCAAGGTGGAAGAGGTGAGAGGAGAGTATCCATGGGGCGTGCTACGACCCCCATCATTCCTGGGGCCTCTGCCCAGATCCCACATCACTGCTGGGTTTAGAGGGTTAAATTAAAGGGGCCAGGTCCACAGCTGGGATTAGGGGTCTGGGCCCCTGAGGGTCCCTGTCCGCCCAGCATTGCTTGGGTTTTGTTTTTTCCTCCCATCCAGAAGCGATCACTTCTTTAAAAAAAATAGTTCCCTATCTTCTCGTCTTGTGTTTTGGGGTCCGAGCTGCTTTTTTTCTATTCGTGCCATTTTTGGGTTCCTAGGTCTTTTTTGACCCTTTTTGTCCTTTTTTAGGGGCTGAGTCCCCTTTAAAATCAGCGATTCTGACAGATTTTTGTTTTCTTGGGTGTTAAGTCTGTAACAAAGGTGCTTTTTTATTAGATTTTATGTTCCAAAAGGGGGAGTGACTAAATAATAAAGCAGTAATGTGAATGTTTGTCGCATTATTTCTCAGTCTGGGTGACCTGCAGTGTATTGTATCATTAATGCTCTCCAGGCTTCCCATAGTCGACCTCATAAAGGGGTTGTTCGGCCTTGGGCTACAAGTCTGTAGTGACTGTGTGACTGCAGACTAGTGGATCCTCGCATTGCGTGCTGATAGGATTCTGTTGGTGATTTGCATACATGCAGACTGTGTGCGACTTAATTCAGTGCAAGTGTATTGAAGAAGGCCGGATGTGGCCTGGAAAATGCAAATCGCATACTTGTGGTCACAGGATCGCTCGCTGGCAGCGTCGGACAATCTTCCTACCTTGCGTTGTGCACGATGTGAGAATTCACAAGTCTGCAGTCACATACAGGGTCCTTCAGGCTTGGTAGTTTAAGACTGGACAACCCCTTTAAATACCGCTCTCGAGATTGGCATGTAAGAGGTTAATCGGCTCAGATTACAGCAGGTATACTCTTGTTCCAGTGTTACAAGCCCCCCACTCCGTAAGGTCATTTGAGAGGTCTGGATGTAGTGGGTTTGTCTGGGATGGGGGCGTTCTCATCTGCAGATTGATTGGTTATGTCTGCCCGCTTTGGCCTGGCTGCTGAGATACTTCCTGCAGGGGCTTTGCTCCTGATGCTTTGACATGGTGCTGAGTATTGCAGTGTTGTCACATTCATTTTGGAGCCTTATACTCTTGTTGCTGTGAAGACATTGTTCAGTAAATACTGAAGAGGGCGCCACTTATCCACAGGTATCTGGTACTAGGATATGACACATTGGCTATAGGGGATAAGTCACATGTTTCTGGCAGCCCCGTGTCTCCTTTACCAATAGCATTAAGGGGTTATCCAGGCACTAGATGACTCTGTAAGAAGTAATACCCCCATTGTTTCTAGCTCAGCGCTCCCCCAAAATCTTGCTAACATTGACATGTTATCACTGCAGTCAATCACTGGCTGTAGTGATGATTTGTCAGTACCGCTGAGTGATTGGCTGCAGTGGTCACATGTCCATGTCAACAAGTCATCTCTGGACCATGGACACCCGGGAAGTGACAGAGCAGGAGCTGCGGGCGACCAGTAAGGCGAGGATTACTGCCGTCATCGCATCGGAAACATTTTCTTTTGTAAATCTATATTAGGTGGCTGGACAATCCCTTTAAACATGTCCGATCTGAGGATCAGGGTGTAGTAATGGAGGCAGCGATACATCCTGCAGACCGTGTCGTGTCTGGGCAGCAGAAGGCGCTCTTGCAGCCGGCTGTTGCAGGGAGGGAGGCTCATATGTTCTATTGCACGTCGTATCGCAGAGGTTATGCTGGAAACATTGCTTCTGGGGTAAGCACTGCATGACGGCACCATATGTGTGACGGTGCAGTGTGAAGCCATACAGGCCCCGGGTATCTGTGGCTTCTACGCGGACTTGATGTCTTTATTTTATCTGACCAATACATATCCGGATCATACATGGCACCGCATGCGGACATGACAGCCGATCCTGCAGAAAGCGTGTGGAGATGGCACCCAGGAGCGATTCATTAGGCCCGGGCTCCACTGGAACATTTCTAGCGCTACTGATATTAAATATTTATAATCTGCAGAACATTCAGTTGTATCATCAGCGGTACAAAAGGCGCAGTGTCACCTCGGCCTAACAGGCCCTAAAACCATGCACCGCTCCGCCGCCGTGCCAGCAGATTGCATGCTGGTGTACGTCCGCAAGAAAGGCTCTTCATCCAGCATACCTGTCCTCCCAAAATGGAGGGGTAATTTTTTTTTTTTTTTTTTTTTTTTAAAACATAGCTTTGATTGGAGTATAAAATATCAAATGTCTACTCACGATCATTTAATTTTTACCGGTGCAGTGCTTCAATAGTGTGGAAAGCATCCACCCTGTGCCCAGTCAGAACGTGGGCACCTTCAGTTGGGGTCTTTATGGGTCTGTTGGCACTTTCTATTGGTGTCTGTGTGAGTCTGTAGGGCACTTTATAGCAGGGTCTGTGCGGGTGTGTCAGGCATTTTGTAGTGGGGTCTGCGCAGGTCCGGCAGGCACTTTATATCAGGGTCTGTGCGGGTGTGTCGGGCATTTTGTAGTGGGGTCTGCGCAGGTCCGGCAGGCACTTTATATCAGGGTCTGTGCGGGTGTGTCGGGCATTTTGTAGTGGGGTCTGCGCAAATCCAGCAGGCACTTTTTAGCAGGGTCTGTGCGGGTGTGTCGGGCATTTTGTAGTGGGGTCTGCGCAGGTCCGGCAGGCACTTTATATCAGGGTCTGTCGGGCATTTTGTAGTGGGGTGTGCACAGGTCCGGCAGGCACTTTATATCAGGGTCTGTGCGGGTGTGTCGGGCATTTTGTAGTGGGGTGTGCACAGGTCCGGCAGGCACTTTATATCAGGGTCTGTGTGGGTGTGTCGGGCATTTTGTAGTGGGGTGTGCGCAGGTCCGGCAGGCACTTTATATCAGGGTCTGTGCGGGTGTGTCGGGCATTTTGTAGTGGGGTCTGCGCAGGTCCGGCAGGCACTTTATATCAGGGTCTGTGCGGGTGTGTCGGGCATTTTGTAGTGGGGTCTGCGCAAATCCGGCAGGCACTTTTTAGCAGGGTCTGTGCGGGTGTGTCGGGCATTTTGTAGTGGGGTCTGCGCAGGTCCGGCAGGCACTTTATATCAGGGTCTGTCGGGCATTTTGTAGTGGGGTGTGCACAGGTCCGGCAGGCACTTTATAGCAGGGTCTGTGTGGGTGTGTCGGGCATTTTGTAGTGGGGTCTGCGCAGGTCCGGCAGGCACTTTATATCAGGGTCTGTGCGGGTGTGTCGGGCATTTTGTAGTGGGGTCTGCGCAAATCCGGCAGGCACTTTTTAGCAGGGTCTGTGCGGGTGTGTCGGGCATTTTGTAGTGGGGTCTGCGCAGGTCCGGCAGGCACTTTATATCAGGGTCTGTCGGGCATTTTGTAGTGGGGTGTGCACAGGTCCGGCAGGCACTTTATATCAGGGTCTGTGCGGGTGTGTCGGGCATTTTGTAGTGGGGTGTGCACAGGTCCGGCAGGCACTTTATATCAGGGTCTGTGTGGGTGTGTCGGGCATTTTGTAGTGGGGTGTGCGCAGGTCCGGCAGGCACTTTATATCAGGGTCTGTGCGGGTGTGTCGGGCATTTTGTAGTGGGGTGTGCACAGGTCCGGCAGGCACTTTATATCAGGGTCTGTGCGGGTGTGTCGGGCATTTTGTAGTGGGGTGTGCACAGGTCCGGCAGGCACTTTATATCAGGGTCTGTGCGGGTGTGTCGGGCATTTTGTAGTGGGGTGTGCGCAGGTCCTGCAGGCACTTTATATCAGGGTCTGTGCTGGTGTGTCGGGCATTTTGTAGTGGGGTCTGCGCAGGTCCGGCAGGCACTTTATAGCAGGGTGTGTCGGGCATTTTGTAGTGGGGTGTGCGCAGGTCCTGCAGGCACTTTATATCAGGGTCTGTGCGGGTGTGTCGGGCATTTTGTAGTGGGGTCTGCGCAGGTCCGGCAGGCACTTTATAGCAGGGTGTGTCGGGCATTTTGTAGTGGGGTGTGCACAGCTCTGGCAGGCACTTTATATCAGGGTCTGTGCGGGTGTGTCGGGCATTTTGTAGTGGGGTCTGCGCAGGTCCGGCGGGCACTTTTTAGCAGGGTTTGGGCGGATCTATTGGGCACTTTGTAGCGGGATCTGTGCCCGTCTTTCAGCACAGTATATTGGGCCCTTTCTATTGGGATTTGTGTGGGTCTGTTGGCTACTTTCTAGCTGGCTCTTTTCACTGCTCTGATGAACGCTCTCCATTGGAGGCTTGCACAGGTCTAGCGTGCACTTGTCAGAAGGGCCATGCTCAGGTCTTGTCCCCCAAGCTCTGCACTCTGCTGCGACCATTAGGCTGCGGTGTGACGTGCTGCCTGGAGGCTTGTTTCCATACAAATCCTTTGTGTGTGATGTGTAAACACTGCGCAGCTTCCACCTGACGGGAACTGACTCTGCCCTTGGCACCAGTCACACAGTGACAATGAGCGTTTATAACAACGTTCGTTCATGATTATTGGCCTGCAAAGCGCTCATCTGTTGGGTGATGGGATCTTTTATGCTTGCATCAGATCATCGTTATCGGCAGCACATCGCCTTCTGTAAACAGGACATATGCTGCCGATGACGTGATGCTACGTGTGGACACAATGACCATATCAACAATCGCTCTGCTCCCATCGTTGTTGGTCGACCTCTGTAAACAGGCAGTGAACACGCTCTGATTGCATTGCCTGTGGTGTCACAGTGTACATTTCTCACAGTGTGTCACCCACATAAAAGGCTGAGACACCGAGGGATCCTCAGGGTACGCACATATCTGTATATTGTACGTTCTCATTTCCTTACCATTTTTCCTCTGCTGTTATTTAGTAGTTACCGAAACTTCTGCACCCCCAACCCATCTGTATGACTGTGTAGCCCTTTTAAAAAATTAAGCAAGTTGGTCACTTTATGATCCCTGGATATTGAGGTTCTGTATACTTGTGCCAGGTAGTGCGCTGGGGTGTGACCACGCACTTACAGCTTCTCAGCCTTGTGCTATACTCCTTGCTATGTATCTGAGACAATGCTCTGCAGGGAGTACAGTGCGACGCTGAGGAGCTGTAAGTGCGCCGTCACTCCCCAGTGCACCTCCAGGCACAGGAACAGAACTTCAAAACGTGATTGCGGTGCTGCAGCGTTGCTAAGATCATAAAGGGACCAGCTTCCTGTCTTTTTAAAGGACTACACAAACATATAAATGGTTTGGGGGCGTAGAAGTCTCTTGACAGTTCCCTTTAAATCCAAGTACTTGGTGCTACTCACAGCTGAGAATTTGTTTCTATTGTATCCACTTCATGGCTGCCTGCTATGGCTTGTTAGGCTTCATTCACACATGGTGCCTATTGTTACTTTATATAAAATGGTCCATTTCTCTCTCATCCGATTTTCATCTCTTGTTGTTTTTTTTTATAACTGGATCAAGGAGACTGTCTGAAAATGTTTGATCCATTGACTCCCAACAGTGGATCAGTGGAAAAATTAAGTAGATAGTCTATCCTCTGTACATCATCCATGTCTGATCCACAAAAGGGATGAGAATAGGACCTGCTCGGAGTCTCGCCAACCCTCATTTAAAACTGCTGTGTGTATGGATCAATTAAATGCTATGGGTCAGTGTGCTGTCCAAGGAGGGGGCAGCACTAGGACGTGTCACGTGGATGTGTGAATGTAGCCTTAGGCGGGCAGGTTTTTCCTTCTTGCACCCCCTTAGGCGCATGATCAGTTCAGCTGAGCATGCATGTCTTCTCCATGTGGGGAGTTTGCTGCTCTTAGACCTTTCTGGTGGAGGCATATCGCCCATAAGAAGAGAAGGTTTAGACAGAAACATTGAAAACCAACGTCTGTAACCTTTGTTCCCGTGAAATCTGCTGTCTGGGAGTCAGATGGATCTCGTCCACGTTACGTCGACCGAACATGTGTACATGTGTGAGCTAAATACACAGGAGCAAATGTGTCAGCCTGGAGTCCTCTCTAATGTGCTGGAGACTGGGTGTAGCTGTACAGCTTGTCTACAGGAATAGATCTGTTATGGAAAGCTTGGGGGACTGCAATGTCCTGCTGGAGGTCCGCACGCTACTGGACAGTAGGGTAGGAAATTCTCCTAAGAAGCTAGTGGTGAAACGACTACTCCTAGTAGTACACCTTGGCAACCGTATGTTGTCAGTGCATGCTGAGAGTTGTAGTTGCACAGTCCTCCCATTAGCCTAGCGGTTACTTTTGTCAGATCTTGTCCTCTGATGTATTTTTGGCCCTTATGTCAGCAGAGGGGAGAGCTTCTGGAGATCGGCAGCTCACGACCCAGCCGTCCTTGCAGTTTCCTAGGTTCACTGGTGATGCACCAATATTGACACGGGAGGCATCTGGTTTCCCATGAATGTCCGAGGACGGCTTTCTTTTCTGCCGGACTTGTGTTTGCAGTTCACACACTCCATATCAGACAGGCATTTGTGGCAAGAGGAGAAGGTTCACCGGGTGTATGAAGTTCTGCCCGACATCTGCCGAGGAGCAGCAGGACCTTCTATGGGGCTATGTGCCGGGCTGGATATTCACTCTGCAGTTGTGGCCGTAATTGTGGACAGTCGCTGTGATGGAACGATGTGAAGCTGATAAAGATGAAAAAATTCCTGGAAAGTTGTGGCCCAAAATAATGTCGCTCAGATAGTCTATGGGTCCGATCCATTATATAGTGTTTGCACTAGTGATGAGCCAATGTGCTGGGATAAGGCGTTATCTGAGCATGCTCGGGTGCTAACAGTGTCTTCCACGTGCTCGAATAATATGTTCAGGTGCCCGCAGCTGTTAGACATCCGCAACACATGCAGGGATTACATGTTTGTCAGGCAGGCCCTGCATGTGTTGTGGCTGTCAGTTGCGAGTCATGCAGCCGCGGGGTCTTGAATATATTATTTTGGCACACCGCAGACGCTCTGTTAACACCCGAGCATGCTGGAATAACGCCTTCTCCCAGCACGCTCGCTCATCACTAGTTTGCACCTTTGTCTTGGGATTTGTTTTCACCTCTTTGACATTGGCGCCTTATTCTTTTATTTATTTTTAGCCTTTTTTTAAAGTCTTTTCATTGTCATATTCACCATTGTGGGCACAGTTTGGGGGTCAAGGTGTTTTCAGACAATCCATCAATTGCAACTTCATCAAAGGGCGCAACGTTTTTATAAACCACGTGCGCCAATTTAAATAATTTCTCGTAAAAGAAAAGTCAATAAAAAAACCTGACCACTTTTGAATTGAAATCTCAAACAACTGACCGTCACTCCAAACATAAACCTGTGTGAACAGGTGCTACAGAGTGCTGCCTTTTTGGTTTGAACTTTTGAATTGGGCCCTTTGTGTTGTTAAGGCTCTGTTCACACTTTCTCTTCTTCTGACGCGCGGCCCCCAGTGGAAGCTTCTGGAATATATTAGTGTATGTTATCCATCTGTAACTGTATAGGAAGATTAGTAGACCACACTTTCCGCACAATAAAAGATACGGTGACACAGCCCACTCTTGGCTTATGGGGGGCTATGAATACGCTCAGCATGTGTGCCGGAGGCTTTTCTGTCCCACAAGCCGAACATATACAGTATGGGGAAAAACAAAGCTGTTTTTTTTTTTTGACCTGTTTATTGGTTCTCCTTGAATTCACATAGATCTCATCATCTGGTAAGAACTGGATAAAAGAGAATGACAGGCCGTAGTGACAAGGGCCAGAAAGTGGCGCAGGAAACAGAGGAGCACTGTTATGTCACCCAGCTGCTCAGTGATTAACATGCAGCGCTGTCAGTCGCATGCAGCCGGCGGGAACCTGCAGTGACGAGAGCGTCCTCCCAACAACTGCCCCTGTTACATGAGATTCGGCACGATTGTGCATTACCTCCATCGCCCTCCTCTGTACGGCTTTTATACCTCATCCTTTGTGTGTCGAATTTTTGTCTGCAGATGTCCTAATTTATTCCTCCGGGAAAACATCCGGTCTGGTGCTAGATCAGTGCGTCGTGTGATTCAGAGTTCACTTTCTGAATGTTTCATCCATAGATGATCTCTATAGTATGTCTTCTGTAGGATCTATACAAACCCGTATCCTAGTTGAATAGTCTGCTCCCTCTCTACAGTTCCAGAACTTCTGATAAAGACATTTTATCACAAACACTTCATTTACTGTTTATTTGTTCTTGTTTTTTTAATTTACTGAATTGCTTTTTTTGGTTTGCCCCCCCCCCCCCCCCCCCCTCTCTTATAGGGAGAAGTGCTGTACCGTGTTCGCTGGAAAGGATATGATTCTGACGGAGATACCTGGGAACCAGAGGCCCATCTGGATGACTGTAAAGAAGTCCTTCTTGAGTTTAAACGGAAACAGGCGGAAATTAAGCAGAAAGCCGCCAAGAAGGAGGCGCTGGTAAATGTTCTTCTAATATGGGCTTGGTGTATAAGGTTTGATCACACAAAGTAGTCGCTTGTGATATAAAGGGAGTCTGTCGACTGTGTCAGAGCAACCACAGGTCCTTGTCAGGGACTTGGTGCTAGGAGGAGGCTCAAACCTGTCAATCCATGCCATGGGAGCGGAGCTAGCTGGTAAAACTGGGAGGGAGCATGCAGGGGACCGCTTAGCCGTGCCCGCGGTGCTCTGAGCCCACCATTTACATATGCACAGAGCTCTCCTGACTATTGATTAAAGTGCACGAGCGCTTACAAGGCCTTTTAATATGAATTTTGTAGTTGACAGACTGCCTTTAATGGCAAATGGTTGCTCCAAATTAACCTTTAACTTTCAACAATGTAACAGTGACCGGTCTTCTCTTTTGAAGATGTTCTATTTGATTACTTGACGTTTTCATTCAGCACATGCCCGTACATGCCGACAGGCTAATGGTTGGCATTATACTGTGTGATCTGACTTGTTTCCCTTTGTTTTCTTCCCTCCTTAACACCCTATAGCCGAAATTGAGTGATCTTTTTGATGCTGAATCCGACAGTGACTCTCAACCGGGGAAGACAGATGAGTCTATCCAGAAAAAGAAGAAAAAATCAAAGGAGGAAGAAGATAAGAAGCTACAAGAGGACTTAAAGAAGAAGTCAAAATCTGGAAAAAGCAAGGAAAAGTCAAAGACCGAGGCAGAGCCATCCGAACACCAACTTGTTGACTCCAAGCCAAAGAAAAGGTTGTCGGAAAGCTCTGAGGACCTGAGTAGCAAGAAGCCAAAAAAGGAAGAGAAGAAATCCAAAAAGGAGGACAATAAGGATGGCAAAGTGAAGGCTGTAGATGAACTTAAAGAGAAAAAAATTAAAAAGGTTCCTGACCTGGGTCCGACTGATAAAGTGGGGTCTCCAGAACCAGAGGTAAATGCCGAGAGCGTAAGCAGTGAAGTTCTCGTGGATGATGGAGATAGGCCGGATCAAGATCAGGCTGTGAAAAGCCAGGAAATGGTGGCGGACGCTACAGAGGAACCAGCTGCTGTGTTGACTATGGACATGGATGTTGATGACATAAAATTGAAAAAAAAGAAAAAGAAACACAAGAGAAAAGCTGAAAAAGACACTGACAAAAAGGCAATGTTTGTTGAAACCCATGTGGAGAAAAAGAGTTTGAAGAAGCAAAAGTCTGTCGATAAGGTGAAAGAGCCGGCTCCGATTCCAAAGAGCTCTAGACCAAGTAGTGAAGGAAAGACCCGGAAATCGGTTGACTCCTTGAAAGAGGTAACATGTACCAGCGTTCTGGAAGGGAATCTGTCAGCAGGCTTTTATAATGTAATCTGATGACAGCAGAAGATAGGGGCTGTAACACAGGATTCAGGGATGTGTCACTTGTCAAAGTGCTGCTGTTTACTAACTGAAGGATTTATCACCAATAGATTTAATATTTTTCCGACTACATCAGCTCAGCAATGCCCCCTCGTATTGTTAACCCCTTTCCGACATCAAACGTAATAGTACGCCCACGTCGGACTCCCTTTGATGTGGGCTCCAGCGCTGAGCCCACATCTTTCCTGGGACATGTCAGCTGTTTTGAGCAGCTGACATGTGCCCGGAATAGTCGCGGGTGGAATCGCGATCTACCCATGGCTATTGACTAGTTAAATGCCGCTGTCAAATGCTGACAGCAGCATTTAACTCGCGCTCACTGCCATTGGGCCGAAACACGCCCACCGGTGACCCCATCATGTGATCGCGGGTCACCGGTTCGTTGGCATGACAGCCAGAGGTCTCCTGCAGACCTCTATGGTTGTCAATGCCGGCTTGCTGTGAGAGCCCACCCGGTGGTCGGCGCTCATAGCAAGTGAGTAATTCTGCTATATAGAGGCGATATGATCATCGCCTGTATGTAGCAGAGCCGATCAGGTTGTGGCAGCTTCTAGTCTCCCATGGAGGCTATTTAAGCATGACAAAAGTAAAAAAAAAAAAAAAAAAAAAAGTTTTTAAAATATAAAACAATTATAAAAGTTCAAATCACCCCCCTTTCGCCCCATTCAAAATAAAACATTAAAAAAAAATCAAGCATGCACATATTGGGCATCGCCGCGTTCAGAATCACCCGATGAATGAAAAAAAAAGATTAACCTGATCGCTAAATGACAGAGCGAGGAAAAAAAGTCAAAACGCCAGAATTACATTGTTTTGGTCGCCTCGACTCTACATTAAAATGCAATAACGGGCGATCAAAAGATCGTATCTACACCAACATGGTATCACTGAAAACGTCAGCTCGGTGCACAAAAAAAAGCGCCCACCTAACCCGAGATCATGAAAAATGGAGACGCTGCGGGTATTGGAAAATGGAGCAATTTTTTTTTTTTTTTAACAAAGTTTGGAATTTTTTTTTCACCACCTAGATAAAAAAAAGAACCTAGATACGTTTGGTGTCTACGTACTCGTAATGACCTGGAGAATCATAATGACAGGTCAGTTTTAGCATTTAGTGAACCTAGCAAAAAGCCAAACAAAAAACAAGTGTGGGATTGCACTCTTTTTGCAATTTCACCGCACTTGGAATTTTTTTCCCGTTTTGTAGTACATGACATGGTAAAACCAATGGTGTCGTTGAAAAGTATAACTCGTCCCGCAAAAAACAAGCCCTCACATGGCCATATTGACAGAAAATAAAAAAAAGTTATGGCTCTGAGAAGGATAGCAAAAAACGAAAACACAAAACCGAAAAAAGCTCCAGTCATGAAGGGGTTAAGCAGCTCACTGTCTGTAGACATTGTATATACAGTGTGCTGTGGATGTGATTAGCTGTGATGTGGGCGTGGTTAGGTGTGGTGTGGGCGGGGGCAGCTTCCTCAGCTCTGCTTCATTCTAAAGCTAAAATCTCTGTGTGATAACGGCTTCACCCAGTAATCTAAGTGATACATTGTTGGATTCAGCTTCACTTTGCCTGCATCAGGCTGCTCTCAGATGATGTAGAAAAAACCTGCTGACAGATTTTCTGTAACTGTATATTGATGCATATGCATTTGAGAGACCAAAATTGCCCAGTAGGTTCATGACCCATGTTTGGGAGCCAGCAGTTACCACTTCATTCTCTTCGGTCTCTGCCAGGCCTTTCCTTTCTTCTCGTTGTATGCTTACAAGTGTCACTAACATCAAGACCTAGCCCTATTCTCGCTTAAAGCAGGAGGTTTTCTTTGGTTGCACTCAGACTGGTGCTGGCCTAAGTACTACAGTTGTCCACTACATTATTTCTTCAAAGATTTCTTTTATCTCCTCCTCCGCCTGTCACCAAAACGCTCCATGTCTGCAGAGAGGCATCTAGTTTCTCCTGTTCTTCAATCCCACCTTAATCTTGTAATGCAGACCCAGTTAGCTGCTCCCATTAATATGGCCATCAAGGGCTTCCTTGTGTATTTTGTCCGCCAGAATGAACTACTTTTCCTTGCAGTCCAGACTGAATCCTATGTGCTGTGCTTTTCAGATAATTGGGTCATTACTTTTTACTTTGTATCTCAACTAGAATAAAGAAACGAAAAAATCAGAGATGTCCAAAGACAAATCCAAAAAGAAGCATGAAGCTGACAAAGAAGCTCGAAAGGAGCCGAAGGTGGTGAAAAGTAAGTTTGTAGCCGGACGCGTATTCTGTGCACTCGGTGTGTTTTGAAGTAAATAATAAAAGAAAATTCTCAAGACTTTTTTTTTTCTTCTTGGGATTTTGGTATGGGAGAGGCAGTCATTGTTTACCAGGCATTGCTCCATACATCATGGTACTTCCGTTCCATTCACTTGAATGACTCGTAGATGAGCTGATCTGTAGTGGTGCCAGGAGTTGGACGCTCATCTATTCCTGAAATTCACAGTCCAAGTGTGGACTGTGATCCTGCTGTCCGTGGGTCTCCTTACCCAAACTCAGCAGCCACATAGGTATGTTTGAGGGTGTTGAGTTTGGTTCAGAAGACCGGCAGAGAGTCTGGACTCGGATCATGTATGTTGGATGTGTGAAACCACTCGGTCATTATCTCCCAGAAACCCCCTTTAAGAAAATTCCATCCACACACCTAATATTTTGTGTTTTGTTTTTTAATGGATAGAACAGTTTATTAGTATTCTCTCTCTGCCGGAACCAAACCACGAATGCACCTATTTACAATAGCCTTCTACCTACACATTTTATTTGAGCCTTAAAGGGGTATTCTGTTTATAGGATACGCCATCCATCTTCTACTCTGTTGCTCCTCAATACAATGGTATATCTGCTGGATTAGTGCCACTCAAAGCTCACGTGTGCTAAGACATAGTCAGCCTTGTGATTGCCTCCATATCTAGTAACCCATGACTTTCATCTAGTAAGTAGTGCAGGCCATGTGACCAGCATCCTGTTCTGTTCCCACAAACTGAATAATCAGGCTACTGTTCTGGAGTGGGACTAAAGTATTTAATTTATTTTTTAGCCCACCGTACGGTTCCATAAATATGGGCCTTTTTATCTATTGCCAATTTTTAAAGGTCTTTACAAAGGGGTGTGGCTTACAGGGTAATTGTACAGAGCAGCCTAAAGACACGCCCTAGAGGATCCTGTGAGCCATGCCCCCAGAGAAAAGACTAAATATTAGTAATAGCTCCAGAACCGTGTAGTGGATTTTAAAAAGAAAAAAACACAGAAAGCTCAAGGGCACAATGGGAATAAAATAAGTCTGGTGCCAGGTCCTCTATAAGTGCATTTACAATGGCACCTAGAGGCAGGCGGCCATGGGCTATCTTACCTAGAGCATTTTAGTTCCTCAGACTTGTTTGTAAAAGTGAAATTCAAATCTCATTTCTAATTGTCACGTTAGATACCAAGGACCAGAAAACCACACATGATGCCTTCACAATATCTGCTGAAGAAAAGGAAGAGATAATGGAGAGTACAAAGAAGAAGGAAGAGTCATCCTTTGACTACAGACTACCAGACGATTATAGAACGAAGGACATGAAATCAACATTGAGAGACCGGAGAAGTACACAAGATGAGGTGGACTCATGGACATACGAAACATCGGAAGGAGATCAGGAGGTCATGCACACCATGTGTCACCCGCCGGATGGCTCGGGTAGGTAAACAGGCTGTTGGGATGTGTACATGAGCCAGTGACCACACACCCTTATGTTTTATTGTTTTACATCCCTCGCTATTACATTAGCTCTACCAGTACTATTCTGTGTATTGCAGGAGGGCTGGACAGCAGGCCAATGGATGTGGGTGTGGGAATGGACCTGCAGTTGGAGTGGATGACCCTGGAGGATTTTCAGAGGCACCTTGATGGATCTGATGAAATCATCCCAAGAGACCCAATATCAAATAGTATGTTTTTACCTACAGCCAATTTTTTTGTTTTATATGTAAATTCACGTTTAAGTTTCTTTTTGTGAGTCTCCAAATATGTCCCAAAACCAAGGGGCTACGGCACTCTGCATGGTCAGAGATGTGTGAACCTGGGAATTTCCATCCTGGTGCAAGCAGAGTAAGTGAAGCAGTATAGTAATGGCTTCTCATGAACTTATTATTTTTTTTCCTATTTAATTAAAAGGTGCATTGAAAGAAGCAGTGAAAAATGGCGACTACTTGACTGTAAAATATGCACTTAAATCCAATGAGGAGTATAACTTGGACCAGGAGGTAAGACTTTATTTGTGCTTGTTACATCCATCCTGGCCATAACACGCGCCTAGGTTTTAGGAAAGGAAATTAGAAAAAAAAATTGAGGCAAAAATGTGGTCAATTCTGTACTAATATACCACATCATGGTAGGCGTGGTCCCCTCATCCCCTATCGTGGTAGGCGTGGCCCCCCTCATGCCCTATTGTGGTAGGCGTTGGCCCCCCTCATCCCCTATCGTGGTAGGCGTTGTCCCCCTCATCCCCTATCGTGGTAGGCGTTGTCCCCCTCATCCCCTATCGTGGTAGGCGTGGTCCCCCTCATCCCCTATCGTGGTAGGCGTGGTCCCCCTCATCCCCTATCGTGGTAGGCGTGGTCCCCCTCATCCCCTATCGTGGTAGGCGTGGTCCCCCTCATCCCCTATCGTGGTAGGCGTGGCCCCCCTCACCCCTATCGTGGTAGGCGTGCCCCCCCCCCTCATCCCCTATCGTGGTAGGCGTGGTCCCCCTCATCCCCTATCGTGGTAGGCGTGGTCCCCCTCATCCCCTACCGTGGTAGGCGTGGTCTCCCCTCATCCCCTCTCGTGGTAGGCGTGGTCTCCCCTCATCCCCTCTCGTGGTAGGCGTGGTCTCCCCTCATCCCCTATGGTGGTAGGCGTGGTCCCCCTCATCCCCTATCGTGGTAGGCGTGGTCCCCCTCATCCCCTATCGTGGTAGGCGTGGTCCCCCTCATCCCCTATCGTAGGCGTGGTCCCCCTCATCCCCTATCGTGGTAGGCATGGAAAATGGTAGGCATGCCCTTTATTGCAATGTAGTGGCTGCCAAAAAAAACCTAATTCTGGCGTTTTGATTTTTTTTATTTTCGTTACGCTGTTTAACAATCTGATTAATCGCCGTAATACCAAATATGTGTTTTGTTTTTCTCCTCACTTGATTTAACCTCTTTTCGACATGCGCCGTGTTAGTACTGCTCTGCGGGAGGTGCAGTTGTGCCCAGAACAGTACTAGTACAGCGGCATGATCGGGCGGTCTCATTCTGAGCGCCGCGGCGATCGCGTGCGTGTGTCAGCTGTATTTGACAGCTGACACCCTGTAGCAATGCATTTAATGCCTCTGATGTTGCTGTTAGTAGTGACGGCGGCATAGAGAAGCATCGCGCAGAGAGAGCGCTCCCTGCGCGCTCCCACCAGGACATTGCGATGCGATCGCGTTGTTTTGGTGGTCTCCATGTAGACCCCCGGCTCCAAGATAGCTGCAGGGTCCTGCAGGGAGGGGTGGCTTGTGAGCATGCCTCCTTACTTGCCTGTCAGATTCTGATCTGATATTCTGCAGTGCAGAACAGTAATATAGTAATGTCCCATACTGGGACAGTGTAAAAAAAGAAAAAAAAAAAATTACAATGTGTAAAAAAAAAATATTTTTTTTTTAAATCCCCAAATAAAGAAAAAAAAAATAAAATATTTTCTCCTCGACACGACAGCACCCACTGAGAGAGGGGATCCGCCCCTAGGAACAGGAACCCTACAGAAATAAAAGCGGCTGTCCCCCTCACTCCCCAAGTTGGTTTCCTGTTCCTAAGGGAACCTGTGAAAAGAAGGGGATACCTGGGCTGTGAGGCCGCCTGTGCGGTGTCCGTGCGAACGGCAGGGGCTGCAGCGCCAGAAGCAGCGTCAGGGGAGGCCTGCCTGGTCAGCTCCCCCCTTGTCTGGCAGCGGATGGCGTGAGTCCAGGGGGAGGCCGCCCTGACTCACGGGGGAGCGCGTTGTGGCAGGACGGGTCAACACTCATATGGGAGGTGCGGGTGTCGGCCGCCCGACTCCTCCAGTAAGGCCGGCGTCACACTGGCGAGTTTGATGCTAGTAAGTCGCATGACTTTCTCGCATCAACACCCGGCACGGCCGCCCGCTCTCGGACCCGAGTGCGTGGCTGCATAGAAATACACGCAGCCGCACACTCGGGTCCGAGAGAGGGCGGCAGTGCCGGGTGTTGATGCGAGAAAGTCGTGCGACTTACTCGCATCAAACTCGCCAGTGTGACGCCGGCCTCAGACCAGGGGAGGAAGCTGGGCCGCACGAGCAGGTAGACCAGTAAGCGCTCCTGCTCGGAAGTGGTGTGAGTAACTTCCGGGGGACGGCCGGAGGAGGCGGTGGAGTGAGTGCGCATGCGTGAAGAAAAAAAATTTTGAAACTGGCGCTCCTGACCCGGAAGTTATGGGGATAATTTCAGCAGCAGATGGAAGGAAGGGAGCCACACTAGTCATTACTAGTGGGTAGGCGGAGCCCAGATGAGATAGACACCTCAGATTAAAAAGAGTGTTGACCGGCCCCTCCAGCTCGGGCTCCTCCTACTCAGCTCTCCAGTTTTCAATTTGAGGACAAGAGACTTGGATCACCAAATGTGGTCTAGAGGTCTCAGGGGTCTCAGCGCTGCTGGACCCCAACCTCTCCCTTGGCGGATCTGTATTACCCTATATGGTGGTCCCTGCAGAACCCTGCCGGCCCGGGGGGATGAGGATGGCTTCCCTGGCGGGGACGCAAACCGCGCTGCAGGGGTCACTGCGTTCCCTGCCCTGGGGGGAAGCATGGGCATGCGCCAGAAACCCCTGGGGGTCCCTGTGGCGCTTTCGGCTGGTGAGTACCTCACATTTTAATATGTGTTTGAGTGTTTTCAGCGACTGCTGCGGCAGTCGCTGTTACAGTATACATGCGGTGACTGTGTGTTTTTTGTCCGCAGGTGGATGCCTGCAGGACATAGGAACGGGGGAGAGAGGAGCTGCGCGCCTTTTTTATTTAAATTTCGCGCCGCTCTGAGCGCGCGCTTTACGGCAGTCTCCTTTTCCGGCTTCTCTCATGAAGCACACGGAGACACAGCACAGCGGCCATTACTGACAGGCTGAAAGCTCCCTCGGACATCTCCTCCCCTCTCGGCAGCGCTGCACCGCGACCAGCTGGGTGAGTCGCTTCTTCCCGTCATAGGCAGAAGCTTAACCCCTTCACCCCCACAGCGCGGGCGCCTTTCTGAGGCACAAATGGGTGGCAGACTGCGCTGCCTGCAGCTGTTATCTCGTAAGGAAGCTCGCACACCTTTTCAATAAAGAGGTTGTGGGGAGTCTGCGACAGTAATACTGCCACTATACGTTCCTGCTAACGACGACGCATACTATGCAATCGTTTGTGTAACCATTTTTAATGTCGCTAGTAGCTGCCAATCTGGGCGATTTCATTAACAACGCATAAGCGGTTAGCGATCCCCTTAATGACTTTGGCAGTCATTGCGATTTACTAACAGCGCAATTTTTTAGCGATCTTGTGAACGTTTCTTGTTAAGTGTGGCATAGCTGTCCTGTAGCTGCTGCCTTATAAGAGGCACTTGGGGCTCGCACACCCTTTTCATTATTAAGGTTGTGGGGAGTCTACGACTTTAACCCCTTCTTAGGCGGTTAACTCTTAATGGGGACAGCTGGGGTAGCTCTCTCCTTAAGAGCTTTAACCCTTCAGCGTTCGTTTTTTCTTTAAGAAACCACACTTTATAGTTACTGACAGGTTTAACCTGCCATATACTGTGTAACCGTCTCCCAGATCCGCTACAGGATCAGTCTCGCGTATTATGACGCGCAGACCTGGACGGCGTCAAGCGCAGCGGTCGGAGTTTCCAGTGGTGTCAGAATGGAGGCCCTCGCTAGTTTCTACTGATGGCCTGTCTGATTTTCTATTATTGAGTGTCAGCTAGATCTCTCATGTCAGGAAGCGTCACAAGCCGGTGCCTTCCTTCCCGCGTAACGAAAATGTCCGATTCGGACAAGGAGGATCGGCAGGGACACTCTGCCTCTCTTTTGGGCCGTAAAGAGGTTCTTATTGGAGGCGTTACAGTTACCGGAGGAGGTATCTGGACGTCCTGGTAAGTAGGCCCGGATATCTTTCAATCAATCAAGCTTTACCATCACTGGATGAGCTTAATGGGGCAGTGGAGAAGGAGCGCCTGTGTCCAGAAAATTGAGACACCGTATCCGTGTTCTACGGAGTTGATGATAATTGGATCCTTCTCCTGAAGTGGATGTCCCTTTATCCCAGCTTAGCAAAATCCTCCTGTTAAGGGGAAGGCTAGTCTGCAGGATCCGCTGGACAAAAAACGTAGATGGCAGAAAAATCCATCTGCGAGGCTGCGGATCATGGATTCAGTATTAAGGATCCATGTGTGCTTATAAAGTTTCCCTGAGCCGGTTGGACCGTCTACAGACGGCGTGGCAAGGTGGATCTCCTCTATCGAGGTAGATGGCCTTTTCCAGTTGTTGGAGGATACTGCATCACTGCTATCCAGGGCGCAATCCTCGGCAGTCAGTCAGAAGAGCACTGTGGCTTAGACAGTGGACCGGGGACGCGATTTCCAAGCGGGGTTTGCTATCTTTAGCCTGCAAGGTGGTCAGCTATTTGGACCTGACCTCACGGAGCTGATTGCCAAGGTAAAGGCAAAAGAAACAGCTTTACCGCAGCGCAGAGCTGTGACTTCTGCGTCTGGCAGAACTAGTGCCGGTAGTTGTCGGCGGTCCTTTCGGTCCAGGGGATGATTCAGTCAGCCCTCTGGGGTTCGGGTCGTCCCTCTCTTTTTTAAAAAAAAAAAAAAAAAAAGGGGGGGAATTCTCAGAAATTCGCATATCCTGGAAACAGAACTTCCGTTAAGACAAGCGGGAAGCTGGTAGAAAGCCCGCTAAGGCGGACTGACGCCTGGGTCTCACTCGAGCGCTCTCGAGTGGGGGGTCGTTTAATCCAATTCAAACCGACTTGGGCTTCCCGCATGTCAGACGCCTGGGTGACACGGGTTGTGTTGGCATAGAGTCTCTTTCTCGACCCCCAGACAGTTTTTTTGTCAGCCTCGCGTTCCGTCAGAGCCCGAGCTTTTTTGCCGCTCTGCTGCGGGAGGTAGATTCCCTTCTGCAGAAAGGTGTGGTGGTGCCGGTTCCGCCGGAGGGCCGGGGAAGAGGGTTTTTATTCTAACCTCTTTGTGGTCCCCAAAAAAGAGGACAAATTTCGGCCCATTCTGGATCTCAAAAGATTGAATCGGCATGTCCACGCCAGGAAATTCCGCATGGAGTCGCTTCGCTCCGTTTTGGCGGCCCTGTCGCAGAACGCTTTTTTGGTGTCAATCGACATTCGCAACGCTTATTTGCACTTCCCAATCGGAAGGGCCCACCAACGCTTCCTTCGTTTTGCCATAGGTCAGGACCATTACCAGTTTGTGGCTCTGCCATTCGGGTTGGCCTCAGCGCCCAGAGTTTTTACAAAAATTTCTGGCGCCTCTAATGGCATTTCTTCGAAGACAGGGGGTTTCGATTCTTCCCTACCTGGACGACCTTTTGATTGTGGCGTCCTCAAAGGAGGAGGCAGTGACTGCTTGCAATCTATCCCTTCAGCTCCTGGAGGACTTCGGGTGGCTGGTCAGTTGGGAGAAGTCGTCTCTGGAATCGTCGCAGTCAATCCTGTTCTTTGGGGATGCATTTCGACACGGTACGAGCAGTGGTGTCTCTGCCTCCAGACAAGCAAGCATGTCTCCTTCGACATGTACAGGTTATGAAGTCTTCGACAGCGATGTCTCTTCGACGGTGTATGCGCCTTCTGGGTTTGATGGTGGCCCATGGAGCCACTTCCGTTTACGCAGTTTCATCCCAGGGCCCTCCAAAGGCTCATTCTGAGCCGTTGGGATCGATCGCAGACTTCGCTGGATTGCAGTCTCATCATCTCCCACAGGGTGCGAGAGTCTCTAGGATGGTGGTTACGTCCGGAAGCGTTATCCCTGAGGAAGTCTTTCCTCCCTCCGAGGTGGTCGGTCATAACCACCGATGCCAGCCTGACGGGCTGGGGAGGTGTCTGGACGATCTCTGGATCAGGGAGTATTGTCGTCGGAGGAGTCTCCTGCCGATTAACATCCTGGAATTGAGGACAATTTTCCTTTGCCTCCAGCACTGGACGGTCCCTTTAAGCGGTCTGTCAGTCCGAGTGCAGACAGACAATGCGGCGGCGGTCGTGTATATCGACCATCTAGGCGGGACAAGGAGTTCCAGGCTCATGGTGGAGGTTTCTTGGATCCTGGTATGGGCCGAGACCAGAGTGCCAGCCTTCTCTGCGATCCACATTTCAGGAGTTCAGAATCACGGCAGACTTTCTCAGTCGCGAGAAGATGGATCCCAGAGAATGGAGTCTTCATCCGGAGATTTTTGCACTGCTGTGCTCCCGTTGGGGAACTCCCCAAGTGGATTTGATGGCATCCAGGTTCAATGCCAAGTTACCGATTTTCATGTCCAGGTACAAGGACCCGAAGGCTGTGACGGTGGATGCTCTGGTGGCCCCGTTGGACCAATTCGAGCTAATCTATGTGTTCCTGCCAATACCCTTACTTCCTCTGGGGTGGTGTCGGATCAGACTGGAGAATCCCGGCTATGTTGATGGCCCCAGATTGGCCAAGGAGGACGTGGTTCTCGACACTGGTGTCGCTTCTGACAGCGCCTCCTTTTCCATTTCCTCTTCGCCCGGACCTGTTAACCCAAGGGCCCGTTCGTCATCCGGACCTGAGGTCTCTGCGTTTGACGGCGTGGCTCTTGAGACCGAAATATTGACCGTCAAGGTTTTTCAGCCAAAGTCATTGCCACTTTGCGGGCTGCCAGAGGTCCGGCTACTACTAGGATTTATCACAAAGTCTTGGGAAGCCTTCTTTTTGTGGTGTTCGGGTTCTTCAAGGAACCCGAGGATTCTTTCCATTCCCAATTTGTTGGCCTTTTGCAGTACGGGCTGGACAAGGGTTTGGCAGTTAGCACTCTGAAGGGTCAGGTTCTGCCCTGCTTTTGCTTTTCGGAAGGCTATCGCCTTGCTTAGGGACGTATGTTCCTTTTTTCGCGGATTAACCCGTCAGTTTCCGTCGCGGATGCACCTTTGTCGCCTTGGTGGCTCAATCTTGTATTGGAAGCTCTTCAACATGGGCCTTTTGAGCCTATGGACTCTGCTAGCTTTTCTTTGCTATCTTGGAAGGTTGCCTTTCTAGTGGCGGTTACCTTTTTGAGAAAGGTTTTTCTGAGTTGGCGGCTCTTTCTTGCTTGCCTCCTTTCCTGGAGTTTCACCCGGATCACGTAGTACTTCGCACACGGGGCGACTTCCTACCTAAGGTGCCCTCGCTCTGTCCGGAGCCGAGGAATACGAAGGAACGGGCCTTGCACAAATTGGATTTGGTGCGGGCTTTGAAGTTCTATTTGTTTATTACTCAAAATTTTCGGAAGTCGGAACTCTCTGTGATTCCAGCAGGTCGTCAGCGTGGTCAACGAGTTTCCAAGGACTCTATAGCTCGTTGGTTTCGGTCGGTCTTTTTTTTTTTTTTTTTTTTTAGAGGCTTACCGACTTAAAAGCGAACCTTGCCCGATTAAGATTCAAGCTCACTACACGAGGGCTGTGGCTTCCTCGTGGGCCTTTCATCAAGGGGTCTCGGCAGATCAGCTCTGCCGAGCGGCGACCTGGCGTTCCGTCCGCACGTTTATAAAGTTTTATAAGGTGGACGTCAGTGCTTCCGCTGCTGCGGCCTTAGGACGTAGGGTCCTGCAGGCGGCCGTAGCTTAAAGTTCTAGTTAACTTGTGTTTGGCGCCTATTGCGCATTTTATCTAGGTTGTTGGGATTCTGCCTCTTTTGGTTTTTTCCCACCCTTAATTTTTGGACTGCTTTGGGACGTCCCACTAGTAATGACTAGTGTGGCTCTCTTCCTTCCATCTGCTGGCTGCTGCTGAAAGACGGATTTTGGTAAGAACTTACCTGTAAAATCCTTTTCAGCGAAGGAAGGAAGAGAGACACAGCTCCCTCCCATGGCAGAAGTGTTGTTGTTTTCAGGTGCGGCGTGACCCTTCTCTGATAGCGATTATCTGGGCTGAGGTCGACGCGCTAAGGCTCTGTTCCAGCATCGCCAGCTCATCGCAGTGATCAGGTCCAGTGAGTAGTACCTGGAACTGTGTGTTTTTTTTGCCTACATGCATGCATAACCTGTATTCTTGTGTTTTTTTTTTCTCTGAATTCCTTCAGAAGGGGTTATGTTGCTCCGCTGGTGATATTGCTCTTCCCTAAGCTTGTGTACAACTGGAGAGCTGAGTAGGAGGAGCCCGAGCTGGAGGGGCCGGTCAACACTTTTTAATCTGAGGTGTCTATCTCATCTGGGCTCCGCCTACCCACTAGTAATGACTAGTGTGTCTCTCTTCCTTCCTTCGCTGAAAAGGATTTTACAGGTAAGTTCTTACCAAAATCCGTCTTTCCGGGAGGGGTACTGGGGAGGCGCAGACTATAAAATAGAAATCATGGGATAAGCCAGTGTGCCATGATGTCCTCCCCAGGAGACTCCGTAGCGCACCCACAGGTGGTGGAGGTGCAGGTGCACAGCAAGAGCAGCAGTGGACGCTCCCGTGAGGGTGACTCCACAGATAAGAGTGGAAGACGCAGTCAATCTGCAAAATCCTCCTCTAAACTGTGCCTCCACCTCCAGAATCGGTACCGTGATGACAAGCTTCACTGGGTGAGTGTGAAAGGCTCTACCTATTAAGCTGATTGCCCCTTCTTTCTGTATGTTCCTTCAGGTTAAAAAGTCTGGAAAATGTAAGCATAGGGAATGTGCTTTGTGCTCTCAGCCCCTTCCTGATAATTACCCCAGAAGGCTTTGTCATGTCTGTATTGGCCAGACTCTGGAGGAAGAATCGTCCGTTAGAATGAACGATGTAAGGCGCATAATTAGGGAAGAGCTTCAGTCACATAAAGCCTCAGACAAAGCGAGGAGACATAAGCCTAGTACAAGGAGTACTTCCCCCACATCTGATCTCTTCTGATGAGGAAGGAGTAGGGTCTACTGACTCCTCTGGAAAACACCCATGGAGTCAAAATCGTCACTACACCTGTAGATAAATTCCCAAAGGGTTATAATTTCCAAAATCGAGTCCCTTATGGGGGGTTCTTCTGTTCTGGCATCTCAGGGGCTCTGCAAATGTAACATGGCACCCTCAAACAAGTGCAGCAAAATCTGCACAGTAATATGGCGCTACTTCTCTTCTGAGCTTTGCACTGTGCCTCACTGTACCCGGTGTCTGTCCTGTCCTTTTATGTGCCGTTAACTTAATAAGTTTTGTTTGGTGGTTTAATAATCAGAGCTAGTATACAGTGGTGTCTAGCAGGAGCGTAACTACTGGGGTCACAGTTGCAACGGGGCCCGGAGTGCTTAGGGGCCCGTCCAGTCCAGCAAAGACGCAGCTGGCTCCTGTCTGTGAAGTGAAGCGTGCGTCCTGAGTCAGCAGGCGCTGTTATTGGAGCAGGAAGAGGAAGCCATGCTGCCTGGCCCTGTGTTGTTGTGGTCAGTGTGGGGCAGTGCACGCTGTGTGCAACAGGAACAGGACGCTGAGGGTGGAGCGTAGTGAGCAGCGGAGCCGGTGACTGCAGGCGGGAGCATCCAGCGGGCACATGTGAGGCATCCGATACACGGGGTCTCCTGGTTCCTGCTCACTGTGTGAGGTGAGCCAGAGCGCAGTGAGTGCATGCACCGTGGAGACGTGTGGGACCGCTCTGCAGGGAGGCTGCCATACTTTGTACTGGTTTTACTCCCTGCATATTATAGGGCAGCCGAAGGGTTCAGGTCGCCGTGTCATCGCCCTGTGTTGTTCTGTAGCCCACATCCCCACACTGACTGTACACAGTGGGAACTAAAGTGTAGACAGCAGTTCCTTATAATAGTAAGGTCAGTGGGTAAATGTGTCTACGTCTTTACAATGGTGTAAGCTGAGGTAAAACATTGCCAGACGCTAAGGGGGACGAAGCTTTCTTCTCTCTAGCCTCTGACATGTCCATACACGGGCACTAATGCCCTCACACGTCCCCCCGTGTGTACAGCCGTGCGCGTGGCAGTAGTTTTTCTAATAGTCTTATCACACCTGTCCGCCATACTTCCTTGAGGCGGGACGGGAACCATAGCTGACGTGTTCTAGTATTGAACTCCCATTTCCCAGCTCTGGAAATGCACAACTTGTGGTTGGAGAATTGGCAGTATTACTTGTCAGGATGTGGCTTTCCCCGCCAGGCGATTGCAGGGTTTAGAGGGGCACACTTCCACTTATAAGGGGGTCGTCCCTGTGAGGCTGGGTTTACAGGAGCGTATTGCCATAGACACGTGAGGGTGTGAGTTTGGATCGGGATACCCTCCGCGAGGCTGGAGGTTGTGGTCTATACAGACCGTGAACTTCACTCTTGTGAGCCCAGCCTACAACTAATTCTGTAATGGTGCATGTATTAATAACGCAGATCACGTTTGCTTGGGTCACCATTTCTAATTCACCTATATATTTTGGCATGGGGGGGGCTTTTGATAGTTCGCACCGGGGCCCATAACTTTGTAGTCACGCCACTGGTGTCCGGTATATCCATCTGCAAGTGTTACTAGACAGTCTAGCTACATTTTAGTTTTCACTGTATTATCTTGCATTTTGGTTTCTCACCACTGGAGGGAGCGATCCCTGCTACTCTACAGTACTGTGTTTTGCCTTGTAGCTCCTTTAATTTACAGCAATTTAATCTCTAGAAAATGTTTCTGAATATATTTGCTCGGATTTTTTGTATCCTTATTTTCAGTTGTTCTACTTGAAAAATTTAATAAATTTACAGTAAAAAAAAAAAATAAAAAATAATCAAATGGACAAGTGTGCCATAAAAATAACACAGAAAAAAGATAACCCCAGGACTCCAAATGTACAAAAAAGTGTAATATAAATAGCAATGTTATATTCCCTGAATAGGATTTTTAGGTCTGTATATAGGTATAACAAGATCATAAAAGATGTAAGTAAATGTCAAATAGACAAAATAGTAAGTACAACAGATACTCAGTACATACCAAAGAAGACATAACTTGTAATAGGGGATAACATCGGAAAAAAGGGACCACAGAACTCTGATGTACGTTTCGCCAGGTAGCTTTCTCAAGGAGTATCCCGTCCCCATTTTTTTAAATTTACCCCATTGGTATGTATGCAATCATGTAGCAATTTGTCCAGAAATCTCGGTCTGTACTGGAACTGTGATATACAGATTTCTTAATTCATCCTTAAGGTACATTCAAACTAACTTATTTTTGTCCTGTGTACTGTCAAGTGTTATCCTATGTCCTGTAAAAAAAAAAAAGCAGTGCATGCTCTGAACGTAACATAAGATAATAGTAGAGTAGTACACTCTCCCGTTAACCTGAAATAACCTTCTTAACGACTAGTGATTATTCTTTAATAACTATCCGTAATTGACTGTTTGGCTTCTATGATTTCTTTGCATGGACTGTGGCTTACAACCATCTGTCTGTGTAATATGGCTCTCAAGTTAAAAAAGATTAGGGACCATTGCCATAGCATCACTTTGCTCTTCCAGCCCCCTCCTCCTCTCGGAGGGGTAAAGGTAGCGTGAAGGCAGACCACAAAAAGTCTCCAGACTTGGCATCCAAAGGCTGCCCTACTGCGCAGCATCTTGGGGTCCAAACTTCATGGTTTTATGGCTCCTGAACATCCGTTGGATAGCGGTGGACGCACTCATGGACCTATAATATTTTTTTTTTTTTTCAGTCACCACCTCCTTTTTTTGGGAAAGATGCACAAACCTCCCACCACACACTCACGCTCATCCCATCAAGCAGCCTTCCAACACACTAGTCACCAATCTCATTTGTTCTGCAACATACGTTTACCATGTGGTCAGGCAGGCTCCCTCTGTGCACAATGCCTGACCCAAGCAGCCCTGAATGGGTTGGGTCTTTAAGAAAGACCATAGGTAACCTGGCCAACCTCTCCCAATCTTTGGTTGATTCTCTGAAGCACTTGCCAGCCTAACTTGACCATCAATGTTCTTTTGCTCAATCAGGTTCTTTGGTTCCCTCTGAAGCAGAGCTTGAATATACTTCCCTCCTACCCTCGCTTTCATAATGGACTCATGATCTCTTCCCATAGACACTCTTCGTCCTCCCCAGAACACTCCCAGGACAAAGCTGGATTAGATGAGAATGTTTCTCATGTGCCCATTCAAAATTCCAGGGAGACTGAGTCCGAGCAGAATACTAAGCTTGTCTCAGCCATGCTGGACCTTATCCAGGCGATGAGAGACACTCTCCAAATTGAGAACAAGTCTACCTCTCATTCCCAGAAAGCAGTTTCCTTTTGTCAGCATTGGCAGCTACAAAATGCTTTTCCCAACCATGAAGACTTAAATAATCTTCTTGCCAAGGAGAAATCGCCTGGACACGTTCCCTCCTCTTTTGTTCTCCTCCTTTTGTTTATTTTTTATTACTAAAACTCCACGTATTTTTCATTTTCAGTGATAAAAAATTAGAATAAAGATTCCTGACAGTAATAAAAGATAAGAATCCTAATTGCTTTCAATCAAAACGTTTTTTGCAGCACGATAAACCCAAACACCCTTTCCCTCTTCTAACCCATACTTCAGCATTACCGAGAGAACCAAATCACATTACCCTAACAATTGTAGAATAAGAGTACATTTCAAGCTTCTTAAACCGAGCAATTTTTTTATGTCTTTCTACCACTGGTCCTCCCTTGTCCTAAAGACGACTCAATAATCTGACCCACCTGAAGCACTTGGCCAGGAGAGAAGCCACCAGGACTCTCCACATGGCGAAGCTTCATGTTAGTGCTCTCAGTGTTCCATATTTCTTACATGGAAAACTGGGCCAAAGGCTTTTATCAGCCGAAAAAATGTTCCAGGAAAAAGGACTTCTTCTCATAAAAGTTTTCAGCCAGCACTGTCTTTGCTGGGGCACCCCGACTTAGACGGTATTGCATCCTGTCTCACCCACAAGGTCTCATCTTATGTTGCCAGGTCCTGAGACCATAAACAGAGTTCTCTCTGTTCAATCGTTTCCCTTCTTTTACTGTTCTACATGGAGTTCTTGCAATCCTGACAATACAGGCTGGCCTTGCTAGACATGGTACTTTGACCTCATACACTTTTATAGCAGACATGTCATAACCCCTTCCTACCTTCTTTCACTTGGTCTTCTGTTCTACCCCACTTTATTTCAGCTGTGTTTGAGTGTCTCTTGAAGCTGAAGTTCAGAGATCTAAGGGTCTTTCTTAACTCTTGTCCATACCATGTTCAAGGCTCGTAAACTTCAATCTGTGTAGATTTACCACCGTACTTGGAGGTCCTACCTTAGCTTGTTTTTTTTTGTTTTTTTTTTCTCTCCATTCCTAGGATTCTTTCACTTCAGTGGAATCTGGATGCAGGACTGGGCCTGGTCTCCTTGAATGAGCAAATTTCTGCCCTGTCCATCCAATTTCAGCAAACACTGGCTTTTTTCAAACTCATTAAGTCCTTCCAACAAGAGGTGGCTCATTGTGCTTCACCTTACAAATATCCTGCAAAACCTTTTGGACCTCCAACCTTGCTCTGTTTGTTCTTTGGAGGACTTCCTCCTTAGTATCTCCGCATAGGTTTTTTTTTTTTTTAATGGAGTGTAGCATTTCTGGTGGTAATCCTCTCCGTTTGTTGGGTGAGATTGCTGCCTTCTTTTCCAGAGTTTCCCTTCTTGTTCTCAATCAGGACAAGGCGGTCTTATGCACGATGTCTTTTGGTTTTCCATATCAATTAGTACTTTTCCCTCTTCTCCTTTTGCCTCAAACAAAAAAGGCAGCACTCTGTAGCACCATAGCATGCAAACATGAAATATGAAAAATGAATTGCATTACTGTTTGAGTGTATATGAGTTGGTGACTCTAGGTAAGCACTTGTTCACACTTAGTTTGTGTTTGGATGTGACGGTCAGTTTTTTGAAATTTGTATTCATTAGCCTTCTGACTACGCACTCCGCCTCAGACGCTTTTAATCACCGCAGGGCCACTACCCTCCACAGAGATATAGATTTCAGTCTAACAGAGAATTCACATTAGGTTCCCATACAGATGAAGACTTTATTCTAAGAGAGGATTGACATTAGGTTAGGTTCTGGAAATAAGAATCGCCTTAACATGGCTTCCAGGTACACATGAATTGGCCAATTTATGCGCTAAGCATTCTCAATTTTTCATATTTCTAATTCAGTAATGCAATTCAAATTTCATGTTTGCATGCTATGGCGCTAGTGCTGCCTTTTTTGTTTGAGTGTATGTAAGTTGGTGACTCTAGGTAAGCACCTGTTCACACTTAGTTTGTTTTTGGATGTGACGGTCAGTTTTTTTTTAAAATGTAAGTTTCCTGCAAATACACGGTAGTGTTCTCTCCATCATCTGGATCTGGTCAGAGCCATTAGGGTCTCCCCTTCTGTTACAGAAACCTGCTGGCATTCCTATTCTTTGTGATACCTGATGGGCCATGCAAGGGCTTTTTGGCCTCCAAAAAGATGTTTTCCAAGTTGATCAAGCTGGCTGATGTGGAAGCATACAAAGCCAAGGTTACCCTAAGTGCTGTTGGGTTATCGCTCATTCCACAATATCAGTTGAGGCCTTCTGGTCGATCTGGCATCAGGCCTCTTAATTTTTAGGTCTACAAAGTTGCTACTTGTACATCTGTCCACATCTTTGTACGATTTTACAAGATTCCCTCAGACTTCTGCTGATGCCAGTTTTGGGCATTTGATGCTGAAGGCCTCTGTGTGATATGTGGCCCCCCTGCTGAGTTGGTTTTTCGGCATCTAACGGAGCTGCCTAGTGTCCTAGAAGAGGATATTTTACTAGGTGGATCCAGCCTGCTTCCGAGTGGTAAGGCCTACACCCACGTTCTTGTGTTCCCCAATGTATTTGACATGAAAGGGGTTTTACAGCAAGTAGAAAAAGTTATTTGGCCATGTCTGTATTTATGGTTTCATGTGTGATACTGCAAATAATGTAGTCCTGTCTTGTGTACATGGTAAATCTGTGTGCACGGGGTCTCCAGGTCAGCATGCGGAGTAGATACAAATCTGTATTACTTTTAGGCACGGCTTATGCCTCTGAATGCCACCGCCACTCTTTTTTTTTTTTTTTTCTCCTTGGGATTTTGAGAGTGGGTGGATTTGGCTAATTTCTTTCCGTTTTGTCTTTTTGTTGCAGGATGCAAGTGGGATGACTCTAGTTATGATGGCCGCGGCTGCAGGGCAGGACGACATTCTGAGGCTTCTGGTAAAGAAGGGAGCCAAGATTAATGCCAAGCAGAGGAACGGGACAACCGCTCTAATTCATGCAACTGAAAAAGTGTGTACTGTTTGGTCGTATACTGGTTTAGCATTGACACGTTAATGCAGGAAATAATCACTGCTGCTCTTATATCTGCAGCATCAATACTGTGTGCTTCTACTTAAGATTTTTCTTACATAGGGCTGCTGTATCGGCTGAGAAAAGCCTATGACTAAGAGAGAGCGGACAAACTATGCAAAAAATGCGCATCCCAATTATAACATTTTATTTCTCTCACGCTTCATTGGGGGACACAGGAAACCATGGGGTGTATGCTGCTACCACTAGGAGGTTGACACTATGCAAAAAAAGAGCTCCTCCCCAGCAGTATACATCCAAATAATTAAAAGCAATTAATACAGGCACAACCTGGAGTGCTGCAATAATAGGATAGCCCCAACCCAGGAGAATATCCTGTAAATATAAAGTTATATGTCCTCCCTAAACATGAAAATGCTCAGTAGTGCAAGATGTTAATGAGAAAACCATAAATAACAAAGAATAATACAGCATCGTGTCTATATATTGAGACTGAGCCAAAATAAAATAAGGAGAGGTACCAAAATACAAAGACATCAATTAAGTAAATACCAAATCCAAGGTATAGGGAAGCAAATTCCCTGTGAGGGGAAGAGGTGGCCTCATGCGTATCGCCAGAAACCGGCTTCCTCAGGAGGTAGCGTCTAGCTCAATATGTTGGTGTTTATATAGTATACATAAACTTAACAAAACCGTGTGAAGGAAAGGAAAGAGAATATTGCAGCATATTGGTAGAGAGATATGTGTCCTGAGGTGACAAATCAGATTATTAAAGGGAATATTGGGAACTACATAAGAAAAAAAAAATGTACCTAAGCAATAACAGGCAGGTAATTGCAACTTACCTGCCTGTTGTGCTCGGCCCCATTCTTCCCCGGCACAGAATGGTCACAGACTGCTCCTTCCGGGGATTCGGAAGCCTCTGCTGAGGTCATGTCTACAGCGCGGAGAGCTGTCAGCCTCATGCTCTATACACACAACGGTGACTAGAAGCCGAAACCTTCTGGCCTCTAAGTCCGGGCCCCAGGCAGGTTCAGAACGCTATTAACCCGCAGATTAACCATATATCTGCAGGTTAATAGCGTTTTTCATGTGATGGGTTCCCTTTAAGATGTCACACATGATCAAATAACAAAGGAGGAGTATGGACTACAGAACAGCGTGAGCACCACCAGTCCCCAGGAAAAAAAGGGGGAAGAAAAGCCCCACATAGCCGTCGTATAATAAAGAACCCCTTTCCTTTGTCTTTCTGTAGAATTACCTGACTACGGTGGCTCTGCTGTTGGAAGCCGGTGCTTTTGTGAATATGCAGCAGACGACTGGGGAAACGGCTCTTATGAAGGTATCTGGAGACTTCTCTTGTGACCCCAGTGTTGTGGTTTTTGTCCTCCTTACCTGATGTTTGTGGTCCTGCTACCTCTTGGGTCTCCATTCAGGCCTTTGTGTGTAAACTTTTCATGACGAAGAGAGTGTAACTCTAGGAAAGCCTCAGCCCATCTATTCCTGTCATAAGTTTTCGTTTTTCCATTAATCGAGCCAGGAATGATTTATTTTTAATGTTACCGTCATCCACTTTTCCCAGTCTGTAGATCTCTGATGTATTTTCATCAGATGAGTTATTGTTTTCACTGACCTGTCCGTTCTCCTGAACTATTATTTCAGCTGCAGATGGAAGGAAGAGAGCCACAGTATTCATTACTGATGGGTAGGCGGAGCCCCAGATCAGGATGTTACCTCAGATCAAAAGAGTGCTGACTGGCTGGCCCCTCCAGCTCGGGCTCCTCCTACTCAGCTCCAGTCTAAGATTTGAGGTCCAGAGGATGGTCGCTGCTAATGCAGCTCCTCAGAAGATTTTATTATTTCAGCTGCAGATGGAAGGAAGAGAGCCACAGTATTCATTACTGATGGGTAGGCGGAGCCCCAGATCAGGATGTCACCTCAGATCAAAAGAGTGCTGACTGGCTGGCCCCTCCAGCTCGGGCTCCTCCTACTCAGCTCCAGTCTAAGATTTGAGGTCCAGAGGATGGTCGCTGCTGGAAGCAGCTCCTCAGAAGATTTTATTATTTTTATCGGACAAGAGACTTGGACATGAGTCTGAAAGGTCTCAGGGGTCTCAGCGCTGCTGGACCCCACCTCTCCCCTGGCGGATCTGTATTTTACATAAATAGTCCCTGCAGAATCCTTGCCGGCCCTGGGGGATGAGGAGAGCTTCCCTGGCGGGACGCAAACCACACGTGCGGTCACTGCGTTCCTCGCCCTGGGGGGAAGCATGGGCATAGCGCCAGAAACCCCTGAGGGTCCCTGTGGCGCTTTGGCTGGTGAGTACTCCACACAAAATTTTATTATTAATGTGTGAGTGCTTTAGCGTCTGATGGCAGCGCTATTACATGTATATCAATGTATCTCACCAGTCTCTCCCTTGGCGGATCTGTAACTACATAATCGTCCCTGCAGAATCTTGCCGGCCCTGGGGGATGAGGAGAGTTTCCCTGGCGGGGGCGCAAACCACACGCTGGGGTCACTGCGCTTCCCGCCCTGGGGAGAAGCATGGGCATAGCGCCAGAAACCCCTGGGGGTCCCTGTGGCGTTTCGGCTGGTGAGTACTCCACATTTTGGTAAAATGTGTGTGAGTGTTTTAGCGACTGCTGCGGCAGCCGCTGTACATATATATGCCGGTGACTAGTTTTTTCTATGTCCGCAGGAGGATGCCTGCAGGACGAGGGAAAGGAGGGGAGTACGCGCTCTTTTTATTTTTTGAATTTCGCGCCGCTTCTGAGCGCGCGCTTTACTGCAGCCTCCATTTCCGGCTCCTCTACATGGAGCACACGGAGGCAGAGCGCGGCGGCCATTGCTGATAAAGCGCTGCAGGCTGAAAGCTCCCCGGATCGTTCTCCTCCCCTCCCGGCAAGAATACGTGACCAGCTTGGTGAGTCGCTTCTAGCCCGCCGGGCAGAAGCTTAACCCCTTCACCTCCACAGCGCGGGCGCCGTCTGGGGCACTTCTGAGTGACAGATTGCGCTGTCCTGCAGCTGTTCTCGCATAAGGGGCTCGCACACTCTTTTAATATTAATAAAGAGGCTGTGGGGAGTCTGCGACATTAATGCTGCCACTATACGTTTCCGCTGACGATCCTGATGGCGTCGCATAATATTGCGATCGTTTGTGTGTCATTTTTAGTGTCGCTGGTGGCTGCCAATCTGGGCAATCGCATAGGCGATTAGCGATCTCCTTGACAACTTTGGCGGTCATTGCGTTATAAAAAACAGCGCAATTTTTTAGCGATCTTGTGGAACGTTTTCTGTTTAGTGTGGCATGGCTGTCCTGCAGCTGCGACCTTATAAGAGGCGCCTGAGATTCGCACACCCTTTTTTCATTATCAAGGTTGTGGGGAGTCAGCTACTTTAACCCCTTCTTAGGAGGTTAACTCTTAATGGGAGACAGCTGGGGTAGCTCTCGCTTTAGAGCTTTAACCCTTCAGCGTTTGTTTTTTATTTAAGTACTGCTCTGGTTACTGACAGGTTTATCCTGCCATATACTATGCAAGGGTATGTCAGAGACCCTCTCCCAGATCCGCTACGGATCAGCATCGCGTATCTGACACGCAGATCTCGACTCATACACGGTCAGAGGTTCCAATGGTGTCAAAATGGAGGCCTTCACTGGTTTCTATTGATGACCTTTTAGGTTATGGAGTGTCAACTAGATCCTCTCAAGGAAGCGACACAAATCGGTGCTTTCCTTCTCGCTTAGCGAAGAAGTCCGATTCGGTCAAGGAGGATCGGCAGGGACACCCTGCCTCTCTCTCAGGGGCCGTACTAAAATTTCTGTGGAAGCCATGTGGACGTTACAGTTACCGGAGGAGGTAACTAGTCGTCCTGGTAAGTCGGCCCGGATGTTGCAAGGGTCGCATGGGTCGCGACGACCTTACAAACTATCCGTTTTTCTACGGAGTTATTTGTTAATTGGACCCCTTCTCCTGAAGTGAATGTCCCTTTATTCCAGCTTAGCAAATCTTCCTGGTAAAAGGGAAGACGAATCTGCAGGACACGCTGGACAGAAGAACGGAGATGGCAACAATTTCCATCTGTGTAGCCGTGGATCATAGATTCGGTATTAAGGATCTAGGTGTACTTGTTAAGTTCCCCTGAGCCGGTTGGACCGTCTAAGGACGGCGTGGCAAGTTTCCCTCTATCAAGGTAGATGGGCTTTTCTAGTTCAAGGATAATGCGTCACTGCTATCCAGGGCGCAATCCTCGGCAGTTACAGTCAGAAGAGCACTGTGACTTGGATGGAACGCAGTTTTCCAACAGGGTTTGCTATCTTTAGCTTAGAAAGTGGTCAGCTATTTGACTGACCTCACGGAGCTGATGCCAAGGCAAAGGCAAAAGAAGCAGCTTTACCGCAGCGCAGAGCTGTGACTTCTGCGTCTGGCAGGACTTGTGCCGATAGTTATCGGCAGTCCTTTTCGGTTCAAGGGAAGATCTGACCAACCCTCTGGGGGTTTGTGTCGTCTCTCTCTTTTTAAAAAAAAAAAAAAAAAAGGGGGGAATTCTCAGAAATTCCGCATACCCTGGAAACAGAACTTCTGTAAGGCAGAAGCTGGCAAAAAAAAAAAAAATAAAATAAAAATTCGCTAAGGCGGACTGACTTCTGACATTCCGTCAGAGCCGAGCATGAAGTCGCTTCGCTCAGTTATGGCAGCCCTGTCGCAGAACGATCAATCGACATTCGCGACGCTTTTTTGGCATGTTCCCATCGGAAGACCTCACCCAGGTTGTGGCTCGACCATTCGGTTTGGCTTTAACGCCCAGAATTTTTACAACGATTCTGACGCCAGAATCTCATGGCAATCCTTCAAAGACGGGGATTTACGATTCGTCCCTATTTGGACGGCCTTTTCGGTTGTAGCTTCAAAGGAGAAGTCGTCTCTGGAATCGTCGCAGGCAATCCTGTTTTTGAGGATGCATTTCGACATGGTACGGGCGGGGTTGTCCCTACCTCCAGACAAGCAGGCATGTCTGCTCCAGCATGTACAGACTATGAAGTCTGCGACAGCAGTGTCCCTTCGGAAGGTATGCGCCTTCTGGGTCTGACGGTGGCGTCCATGAGGTTTTTTCCGTTTGTCCAATTTCATTCCAGAGCTCTCCATAGGCTCATTCTGAGTCGTTGGGATCAATCGCAAGGTTCGCTGGTTTGCAGCGTCATCATCTCTCACAGGGTGCAAGAATCCCTAGGATGGTGGTTATGTCCAGGAGCGTTATCCCTGGGAAAGCTTTTCCTCCCTCCGAAGTGGTCGGTCATAACCACCGATGCCAGCCTGACGGGCTGGGGTGGGGTGTTTGGAACAATCTCTGGATTCAGGGAGTATGGTCATCGGAAGAGTCTGTTCTTCCGATCAACATCCTGGAATTGAGGGCGATTTTCCTTTGCCTCCAACATTGGACGGTCCCTTTGAGCGGTCTGCCAGTCCGAGTGCAGACAGACAACGTGACGGCTGTCGCGTATATCAATCACCAAGGTGGGACAAGGAGTTCCAGACCCATGGTAGAGGTGTCCCGAATTCTGATTTGGGCAGAGGCCAGTGTGCCAGCCATTTCGGCGATTCACATTCCAGGGGTTCAGAATATTACAGCGGACTTTCTCAGTCGCAGAAGGATGGATCCCGGGGAATGGAGCCTCCACCCGGAAGTTTTTTGCACTACTGTGCTCTCGCTGGGGAACCCCCCAAGTGGATTTGATGGCATACAGGTCCAATGCCAAGTTACCGACGTTCATGTCCAGGTACAAGGACCCGAAGGCTGTGGCGGTGGATGCTCTAGTGGCTCAGTGGGATCAGCTCGAGCTGATCTATGTGTTCCCGCCGATATCCTTACTTCCTCTAGTACTGCGTCGGATCAGACTAGAGAGAATTCCAGCTATTTTGATAGCTCCAGACTGGCAAAGAAGGGTGTGGTTCTCGACAATAATGTCGCTGTTGGCGGCAACTCCTTTTCCACTCCCTCTTCAACCGGACTTGTTGACTCAGGGGCCCGTTTGTCATCCGGACTTGATGTCCCTGCGTTTGACGGCGTGGCTCTTGAGACCGAAATCTTGACCCGTAGAGGTTTCTCAGCCGAGGTCATTGCTATCCTTCGTGCTGCAAGAAGTCCGGCTACTACTAGGATTTACCACAAAATTTGGGAAACCTTCTTTTAGTGGTGTTTGAGGTCCTCTCGGAACCCGAGAATATTTTCCATTCCCAACCTGTTGGCTTTTCTGCAGCATGGGCTAGACAAGGGTTTGGCAGTCAGCACCCTGAAAGGTCAGATTTCTGCTCTGTCCTTATTGTTCCGGAGAACCATTGCTTCAAATAGAGACGTGCTCTCCTTTTTTCCGAGGTATATCTCGTAAGTTTCCGCCGCGGAAGGCGCCCGTGTCTCCTTGGCGGCTCAACCTTGTTTTGGAGGCTCTTCAGCATAAACCTTTTGAGCCTATGGTTTCTGCTAGCCTTTCTTTACTTTCTTGGAAGGTGGCTTTCCTTGTTGCAGTCACTTCCTTGAGGAGAGTTTCTGAGTTGGCAGCTCTTTCTTGTTCGCCTCCTTTTCTGGAGTTTTTTCCGGATCGTGTAGTGCTTCGCACACGGGGTGATTTTTTACCAAAAGTAGTGTCACAATTTCATGTTAACCAGGATATTGTGTTGCCTTCACTCTGTCCGGATCCGAAGAATGCGAAAGAGCGAGCTTTGCACACATTGGATTTAGTGCGGGCCTTGAAGTTTTATTTATCCATTACTCAAGGTTTTCGTAAGACGGACTCCCTGTTTGTGGTTCCAGCAGGTCGTCGGCGTGGTCAACGAGCTTCTAAGGATTCTATAGCTCGTTGGATCCGGTCAGCTATTTTGGAAGCTTACCGTCTTCGGGGTGAATCTTGCCCGATTAAGATTCGAGCCCATTCTACGAGAGCTGTGGCCTCATCGTGGGCTTTTCATCAAGGTGCCTCGGCAGTGCAGCTCTGCCGAGCGGCAACTTAGCGCTCTGTCTACACGTTTACGAAGTTTTATAAAGTGGACGTCAGTGCTTCCGCTGATGCAGCCCTCGGACGTAGGGTCCTGCAGGCAGCTGTAGTTTAAAGTTCTGGATGAACTTGTGTTTAGCGCTGGTTGCGCTTTGTTGTTAAGGTTGTTGGGTTTCTGCCTTTTATTGGTTTTTCCCACCCTTATTTTTGAACTGCTTTGGGACGTCCCATCAGTAATGAATACTGTGGCTCTCTTCCTTCCATCTGCAGCTGAAACACGGATTTTGGTAAGAACTTACCTGTAAAATCCTTTTCAGCGAAGGAAGGAAGAGAGACACAGCACCCTCCCAAGGCAGAAGTGTGTTGATGTTTTCAGATGCAGCGCGACCCTTATCTGATAGCGATTATCTGGGCTGAGGTCAGCGCGCTAAGGCTCTGTTCCAGCATCGCCAACTCATCGCAGTAGTCAGGTTCCGTGAGTAGTACCTGGAACTCTGTGGTTTTTGGCTTTCTTTGCATGCATAACCTGTATCCTTGTGTTTTTTCTCTGAAGTTCCTTCAGAAGGGGTTATGTTGCTCCGCTGGTGATCTTGGCTCTTTTCCTCAAAGCTTTGGTACGACTGGAGCTGAGTAGGAGGAGCCCGAGCTGGAGGGGCCAGCCAGTCAGCACTCTTTTGATCTGAGGTAACATCCTGATCTGGGGCTCCGCCTACCCATCAGTAATGAATTACTGTGTCTCTCTTCCTTCCTTCGCTGAAAAGGATTTTACAGGTAAGTTCTTACCAAAATCCGTGTTTTAGTACATACTTGTGTTTCCTAAGGAGGTAAGAACGACTCTGGAACATCTTTTCTTAGAACTTGTGCCATTCCTCTGTTTTCTACCTCCTGCAAATGTCTGAAATTCATTTATAATCTCAGCACTTCCTTAACTGTGGGTTAAAGGGGTTGTTTCTTTCATTAAAAGTTAATCCCTGACTACAGGCTATAACAAAATAAACTAGGCGGTACTCTCCTTCCCCGCGTCCACTGGCGAGAGGCGAGAGTCACCGCTGCTCCCAGTGCCTGGCTTTGGCTACGGTGCTGACGTCGCGTGAACAGCGCGGCTGCCAATCTGTGAGCGCAGCGTTTCATCTACATGGGAACACCCCGCTCGGGGGCCACTGAGCTCTCCGATTGGCTTTGGTGCTGATATCAAGTCGACAGCCATACACCTAGAGCATTGGAGAGACTCGCCGATGGACCCGGAGAAGGAGAGTACAGCGTGGCTTGATTCTTAATAGCCTGTAGCCAGGGATTAACGGTTATTGAAAGGGAACCGTCCCTTTAATAAATTGCCGCTCTATTTCACCAGCACAATGCAGAGATCTAAATAAAGATGCTCCATGATTGTTACGTGTCAAGGTAATGGTTTCTAGTCTTCTACCTGTGAACATTGCATAAGCTCCGGGTACAGCACTGTAATCATGAAGAATATACACGAGACCCTGTGTCTAGTACTGAATATCCAATTATAACAAAAGAGAATTCTTTTCTTCTCTTCAGGCCTGTAAAAAAGGAAATGTTGATACCGTGCGACTCCTGATTGAGCATGGCGCGGATTGCAATATACTAACAAAGCACCAGAGCAATGCATTACAGTTCGCGAAACAAAGTGACAATATGGTCTTTGAGTTACTAAATGGCCATATGCAAAAGTAAGTATTATGTTCTGTTGTTCACATGATTACGCAGAGATTTAGGCTGACAATACAAGGTTAGCTGTTGGCCGAGTACTGTTACAGCTTTAAAGGGAATCTGTCAGTAGGATCATCCCTCCTAAGCCATCTATGTGGGCATGTAGGTCATAGGAAGCTGAATAAAGTGATATCTGTGATCTAATGTCTTATTCCAGTGAAATCAACTTTTTTCTTGTATGTACGTGAGCTGTTAAGATCTATGGCCGGACATAGATCTCCCTGAGAATCTGCCCCAGAGATTATTGTAAATTGCAGAGTAAGACCTTATTCACTCATTTTAGCTAGAGCAGTCCGGACCCTGCTCGCAGCTTACAGTTTATGAGGAAGTGCGGGAGACACAAGGTAAAAAAGTGCTTGCCATGTATGACCTGCCATCATTATAATAAATAACTGTATTCGTACCGATCATGTTCTTTTTTTTTTTTTTTTTTTTTCAGTAACAAGTTTTATATTTTATGGACATTATTTCAAGGTTAGGGAAAGTATTATTTTTCTTTATCGCTTCATTGGGGGCACAGGTAACCATTTTACCTAACCTTACAGCCTCCACCGCTGCTCCGATCGTTCCTCCGGACCAATCGCAGGCACTCGTCCATCACCCTCAGCATGGCAGGACAAGGATAAGGTCCAAGAAGCGGACTTATCTAGCTCATTATCTGGCTTACTTTCCTCCTCTACATCCTCCATGATGCCCTGAGTGTCCCACTTCTCCTTCCATGAGGTGGCCCCGGGATTCGATTTTGATTCTCAGTCGAACTCTGGTCCCGATACGGACCAAACCTCCAATCTTCAGGATATCGTTGAAAGCCTCATATTGGCCATCAGTCAGACCCGCAATATTAAGGAGGAGTGTCTCCCACTCCTACCTTCCCGGATATTTGGTTTCATTCAAAAAGTCAAAATGTCCTTCCCAGACGTTTTCCAATCACAAGGAGTTTGAGGGAATAGCATTGGGAACTCCCAGAAAAGCGCTTCCTGGGTAGAAAGCAGTTGGATATCCTTTTGGTCTCAATCTCCTAAAAAAAAAAAAATATAGACAGAAACCCCGTCCGTGGACAGACAGATTGAGGCCCTTGCTAAGTCCGCCTTCGAGGCTACCGACACCTCTTTTTATCCTGCCTTTGCTTCCACATGGGTAGCCAAGCCTGTCTCTGCCTGGAGAAAGCTCCTTAGGCAGGGCATTTTATCTGCGGCCTCACCAGATGAGTTGGCCGGTGTAGCGGACCAGATTGCCCATACAGATAATTATCTACTTGGTGTCTCTCAACTACAACTGGGCAGGAAGCAGGAGGAAAAAAAAAAAACAAAAAACTTTTCCTTGGCTCACTGGGCTTGCTCACAGTAGAGAAGTTTTTATTTTTTCTCCTGCTCCGGTTCCCTGCCCAGCTGTAGACCTGTCAGGCTAAGTGATCAGATCCAATGTTAGCGATACTGCCCCTCAGCCTGACAGGTTTACAGCATGACATAGAGACTGACACTATTGTGGGCACACGTTGACAGCGGAAAATCTATCAGTATGGTCTAATTCTTACACTAAACGGACAAAGATTTATCAAACGACATGATCCATATTGATCAAACTAGCACATGTTAAGACTGTCTAGGTTTACTGCACTTTTCGTTTGGCCCACTTTGTGCCGGAAGTCTTGCTTTGCAAAATCTGTTTTTTTTTTTCCTCGTGGGGGGCACACGTTGTCACACAATAGTCCATGCCACTTTTCAACTATGCCACGTCCCTCTCGGTGAGGCCACACTCCTTTATTGGACGAGGCACAGAAGGTGTGTAGAACGCACACTAAATCTGGGGTAAGTCAGGACAGTCAGGTTTTCGGCGCAGGTTGCACCATAATATTGGCACCTTTCGCGTGATAAAACTCCCCCATGTGTTTTGCTCCATGTGCTCTGCTCGCAGGGTAGGGGTCATATTTTTACTACATTTGGATATGGGATAGAATTCGCCACGATTGTCTTCTTATCTTGTACAGTTCCTTTCAGTGAACAGATTTTAGTTGACATTTTCTGCCGATGAATACTGTGACTGATTTAACATAAAATTTGGGTCTTAACATGAAAACCTCTCTTGCCAGGCTCTCCAGAGTGGTAGAAGATGCGATAAAGGATTATTTTGAGGCCCGTCTTGTGTTACTCGAGCCCATTTTTCCAATTGCTTGTCACAGACTTTGCGAGGGACCCGATTTTTCTTTAGATTTCAATTACAAGCCTCCGTTTAACATACCAGAAGGTAACGTTCGTTTCCTGTATATTTAGCTTTTGTCGTACCATATTCCCAGACAGTGTCCTCTCAATTGTAATAATGGTATGTAGAATTGCTTTTAAAGAGGTTTTCCGGGCTGAAAAATAAAATTTGCAGTCACTGTTGTAAACTGATGAATGGTGACCTCGTGCAATGTGCCCACAGTCAGGATTCCATGGTATTCACAGCGTGAGGGGGGTGATCACGTGACCACACGTACGCGATCGATTCACGTAGTTACGGTCTCATTGATGACAGCATTGATGTCCATCACCCACCATTACTATTCTTAGTGTTACCTTTATTATATTACTGCAGAATGGAGTCAGTTTGTGATTCAGCATCAGATGCCATTGGTTAAATTTTGGCATATGTATCCACTATATTTTACTCATTTTTGCACTTTTTAGTTCTTCCTCCTGTTTTTCTTTAATTTTCCATTGACAAAACAATGGGGGCTTATTTGTGGGACACATGTTAGTTTTTGAATCGCACCAATTACTTTACTATATTTAATTCTAATGAAAAACTAGAAAAAAAAATTAATTCCAGGGAAGGAGAAATAGTGAAAAATATGCAATTTCAACATTGGTTGTTTTTTGGGGTTTTTGATTTTGAGGCGTTTGTTGTCTGGTACAAACAACAAGTTGGTGGTGACTGGGTCCTTCAGCGGGGTCCTGGCTGCCAGGGCAACCCATCAAGCCCCAGGCTCACAATATGGGGGTAGGGAGCACCTAGTGGTCAACCAAATGAACACTCCACCAAAATCATGCTACTTAAAGGGGATCGGTCACCAGGTTCTTGCTACCCCATCTGAGGGCAGCACTACTTGGACAACCTGTTCTTGATCTAAATATTTAGCCTTGATTAAAATAAAATAAAAAAAAAAAAAAAAAAACTATACTCACCTCTCTGTGCCGGCGCTGTCCCTGAGGTGTTGGCACTCGCTCTCCCGGTGGCTCCTGTGCTGTTGTTAGGACATGTTACCCCGGCGCCCAATCAGCGCTGGCGTCACTGTCTCCGCCTTCAGACAAATCGAACATGAAGAGGAAGTCCAGGTTGGGCTGATTTCCTCTGCATGTTCAATTCGACAGGAGGTGGGGATAGTGACGCCAGCGATGATTGGGCGCCGGGGTAACATGTCCCAACAACAGCACAGGAGCCACGGGGAGAGCGAGTGCCGACACCGTGGGAACGGCGCCAACATGGAAGGTGAGTATAGGCGTTTTTATTTTATCGGGGCCGAAGGCGGGGTATGAGAAGACGTTGTCTAAGTAGTGGACAACTTCTTTAATGTAGGGGCAGAGATCCTGATTCCAGCGATGTGTCACTGTACTGCTTATGAAGTTTTTATAAAATCACGGTTTTCTCTTCTGCAGATTTAGCAGTTCTGCTGAACCTTTGTAGTTTACCAGTCATTGCTAGCAGGCTGGGGGTACAGGCATGTCCCCAGCGGCTTTGACTAGTGCATAGTGAGGCTCGGTCCCTGGTAGATATTAAAGGGAACCCATCACCAGGTTTGGCCAATAAGAGATCCGGCCATCACCTTTCAGGGCTGATATACAGCAATCTATAATGTTGTGTGTAAGCCCCCAACCCGACCTGGATGAGAAAAAAAAACATGTTGGGTTGGGGGCAGATATACACGGCTGTCACTGAGCACACTAAGGAGCGCCTACACAGGGGTAATGGGGCACAATGTTTGGCTTTTTAGCGCTGCAGCTTCACAACCTTTCCAGAGCTCAGAGTCATTAGTGCTCGGTCTCGGCTGTATAGCAATGGGAGGATTAGGGGATGAAGCACAGGAGGTCGGGGGACATTACATACAGACCCGTATCTGCTGTTAGAGATAATTATTCCCACACAGTGTAGCAGAATTTCTTCTAATGTCCGTTTCTCTGTCCATCATACATGAAGATCTTTGATTTTTGTGCCTGTGATTGAAAAAAAAAAATGTAATATTTTTTCTTTCAGAATCTGGAATTCTTTTGTTTGTTTTTCATGCAAACTTCTTTGGTACGGAAGTTGTGGTTCGGCTCTGTGGGCCGTGCAGCGTCCAGGCTGTGGTGCTAAATGACAGATTCCAGCTCCCGGTGTTTCTGGTAGGTGAATGCAAAAAATCTAAGTCCAAATCGTATTCTTTATAGATGGATTTTTAAATAGGAACCATGTCGGGGAGCGTCTGAGCGCGGGGACATAGTTTTCTACAATTTGTGCAGAACTCGCCATGAGGTCTGTGTTCCCTGCCAGGTAGAACATTATCATTCTTTGTGTGCCACTCTTTTGTGTAAAAAATGTCCTATATTTTTCACAATTTTCTTACAGTCTTGCTGGCGCATGGACAGCTCAGATGCGAGCCAAGTTTATTAATAAGCGCCTGCCTCCTAATAAATTTGGCTCATCCTATGTCATCCAGCTTTTGGTTGAAGACTGGAGAACTTTATCCCAAAGTGTGGTTGTCCACCTAAAGAGCTGTCATACAACTGTATACGAAAAGCTGCTTGTGGGAAGGACAGTGGGACCTCGCGCTTTTGTCACGTGCCGCCTTCAGATTAGCATAGTAGCTGACTGTTTAGTGGCATTGTGCCTGATGACGTCGTCTCTTTTTGTTTTCCAGGATGCAAACTTTATTTATTCCTTCAGCCCTGTCCCTGGAGCTAATAAGCTTTTTATAAGACTATCTGAGGTCCCTGCTGCAAAGGTAAATTGCTGCCACTTGATATTTTGGGTAATTTAGCAACAGCATCATTGAGTTTCTCCTTTTCTGTGTCTGAACAGTGCTTGTGCAGTAGTGTACGCCCCATTGTAGGAGTCTTTAACTTGTCTGATAATATGAAAACCTGTTTGCCTCCGGTATCGGCGCAGCTCCCTTTATCTAAGCCCATGATAAGCTGCAGCGCTCATGACAACATAAACATGTCATGAGATCGCTGGGGATGGGGAACCGTGCGCCGATCTAGGGGGGAAAGGAGTTTAGTTTCAGCTGCAGATGGAAGCAAGGGGGACACTTCATTACTTCTGGGTAGGGCGGAGCCAGATAGTAGGACTAACCTCAGGTTCTAAAAATGGGTGTTGTCCGGCCCCTCCGGCACTGGCTCCTCCTGCCGTACACTCCAGTTTCGACTTGAGGTCCAAGTAGGAAGGACGGCTGCTAATGCAGCTCCTCAGAAATCACCTCAGAAGAGTTTATTATTTTACTCGGACAGGGTCCTGGACTTTATGTCTAGAGGATCAGGGGTACCGGCGCTGCTGGACCCCATCCTCTCCCCTGGCAGAAATGTATTCCCTAAATGGTGGTCATTGCATTTTCTTGCCGGCCCGGGGGGAAGAGGTGGCTATCCCTGACAGGACGCACACCACCTTCTGGGTCACTTCGTTCCTTGTTCTCATGGGGAAGCAATGGGCACAGCGTCACATATCCGTGGAGGGTCCCTGTGGCGTTTTTGGCTGGTGAGTAATCTGCATTATATTTTGATATGTGCGAGTGATTACAGCGTCTGCGGTGACAGCGCTGACTGTTATTGGTGTTTCCCACTATTTTCTCATGATTGGGCATTTTTTTAAAAAAAAAATAAAAAAAAGAGAGCGATTTTTTTTTTTTATTTAATATGTGCTGTGTGTTTTCGGCGCTGCAGCGCCGTTACAGTGTACAGGGAGAGGAGTGCAAAAGATTTCCCGCACTTTTTTGACTGAGCAGAGAGGGGGCGTGGCTTCGGGCTTTCCCGGCTTTCTGATTACAGGAAGTGACTGGCTCCTTCTCTTTCTGCTCTCTGCGGCAGCCATTACAGCTCTCCTGGTCTCCTCTCCTCCGTTTCTGTACACAGGCATTTGAGACAACACCAAGCCAGCCGGGTGAGTCGCTGCTATCGCTTAGGTAGCAGCTTAACCCTTTAGCCTCCCGCAGCATTTTTTTGCTATTTGCGCTCTCTAGCGCAGCGCTGCAGTTTTCTGATCATTGGGACATTGTATCCCTCAGTAACGGTCTGTGAGCTGTCTGCAGCGGGGGGGGGGGGCGCCGTTTTTCACTGCTGGGGTATTCTTTTGCTTTTAAAAGAAGTTAACCCTTCAGCGTTTTGCTACTGTGTGAGACCACACTGCTCTGGTTATTCTCATCACTATACCATCTCAATAACCAGCATGTCAGATTTGAGTCAGGAGGCTGATCGTCTTCCTCGTCCTCTCCAGGACCAGCCCCACGTTTCTGACACGATGGAATCCTCTGCACCTTCTAGCGCTGCTATTGGAGGTCGCTATGATGCCAAGTTTGATATGCTCACTACTGCTATTAGTGGGCTTTCTGACCTTTTGGGTCAGTGGGTATCCTCTAGACCTTCTCATAGCAAAAAGCGTCCCAGGATTGCTATGCCCTCCCCACTAAGTGACTCAGATTTGTCTGCGAGGGGGAGTTCTCCTTCAGTTTCTGAGGGAGAATGTTCTGATTCGGGCAGAGAGGATTTTCAGGAGCACTCTGCTTCCTTGTCGGGCCGTGTAGATGCTTTTGTCAGGGCCATACGAGAGGTACTGCAAGTACCTGAGGAGATAAATGATGATGAAGGTATACCCAGATGGTACCATGGGTCACAAAGATCACGTTTAGCGATGCCAGCTATGAGTGAGTTTTCCAGATAAGCGTTTTCAGGGGACAAGGTTGTTTGAAACCTTGTATCCTTGTCCAGCAGACCTATTTGCTAGCTGGATTCCGTCCCCTGAGGTGGATATTTCTTTATCTAAGCTTAATAAAGCTACTATGCTTCCCGTCAAAGGGAAAGCTACTTTGCAGGATGCGCTGGACAAAAAGTCAGAGATGGCGGCCAAGGCCGGCTATGAAGCTGCTGGTCAGGCCTTTAGAGTGGCTTTATCTTCCTATTGTGCTTCTAGAGCTTCCATGGGTTGGACAGCTCGCCTGCGGATATCCCTGCAAGATGGGTCGTCTTTACAGGCAATAGAGGAGATCATTAAGTTAATAGAAGAATCAGACCAATATGTCTGTGACGCTCTTTTGGATATGGCTTCCCTAATATCCAGAGCTCAGGCTTCTACAATCACTGTTAGAAGAGCGTTGTGGCTTAAACAGTGGACTGGAGATGCGGTCTCCAAACAAGGTTTGCTTTCTTTGCCTTACAAAGGTGGTCAGCTTTTCGGCTCTGACCTCACGGAATTGATTGCTAAGGCTAAGGAATCAGCGTTGCCTCAGCGTAGGGCAGCTACGGCTGCTTTTGGCAGGACCGGTTCCTACGGTAACTGGCGGTTTTTTCGTGGCAGGGGGCGAGCCGGTCACTCCTCTTGGGGATCGGGTCGTCCCACCTTTTCAGGGAAAAAGTCTTCCCAAAAGTCTAACGCTTCTTGGAAACAATACCCGCGCAATGACAAGCGGGAATCTGACAAAAAGCCCGCCAAAACGGACTGACGCCAGAAGTTCACTCGAGGATTCTCGAGTGGGGGGGCGCCTGCTCCTGTTTCAAGCGGGTTGGGTCTCCCGCGTCTCAGACTCCTGGGTGACACGAATAATGTCGGCAGGCTATTTCATAGAGTTTCTCTCTCGCCCTCCAGAAAGATTCTGTCAGTCTCGCGTTTCCGTCAGATCCCGACTTATTGACCGCTCTGCGGCAGGAAGTCGATTCCTTACTACAGAAGGGTGTAGTAGTGTCAGTTCCTCCGGAAGTCCGGGAAGGGGATTTTATTCCAACCTCTTTGTGGTCCCCAAAAAGGAGGGAAAGTTTCCTCTTATGGCAATGCTTCGGAGACAAGGGATCATGATACTTCCTTATCTGGACGATCTTCTGATTGTGGCATCCTCAAAGGAGGAGGCAGTGACGGCTCGCGATTTATCCCTTCAGCTCCTGGAGGATTTCGGGTGGCTGATCAACTGGTAGAAGTCATCCCTGGAGCCTTCTCAGTCAATCCTGTTTTTGGGCATGATTTTCGACACAGCGAAAGTGGTAGTTTTTCTGCCAAAGGACAAGCAAACCAGTATCCATTGTCTGGCACAGACTGTGCAGTCCTCAACGACAGTATCCCTTCGAAGATGTATGCGCCTTCTGGGGTTAATGGTCGCTTCGATGGAAGCTCTTCCGTTTGCTCAGTTCCATTGCAGAACGCTTCAAAGCTTCATTTTGAAGAGATGGAATCGTGCACAGGAAGCACTGGATTGCAGGGTTTTGATCTCCCGCAAAGTGCGAGAGTCTCTGGACAGGTGGTTATGTCCGGAACGGTTTTTCCTGGGAAAATCTTTTCTTCCCCTGTCATGGTCGGTCTTGACCACCGATGCCAGCCTGACGGGCTGGGGGGGAGTTTGGAACAATCTCTGGATTCAGGGAGTTTGGTCACCGGAAGAATCGGTGTTACCGATCAACATCCTGGAATTGAGGGCAATTTTTCTTTGCCTCCAACATTGGACGGTCCCTTTGAGCGGATTACCAGTTCGTGTTCAGACGGACAACGCTACGGCGGTTGCGTATATCAACCATCAAGGCGGGACGAGGAGCTCCAGACTCATGTCGGAGGTATCTCGGATTCTGATATGGGCCGAGGCTCATGTGCCGGCCATTTCTGCGATTCACATACCAGGAGTTCAGAATATCCAGGCAGACTTTCTCAGCCGAGAAAGGATGGATTCAGGAGAATGGAGTCTTCATCCGGAAATCTTTGCACTTCTGTGCTCCCGATGGGGAACTCCTCAAGTAGACTTGATGGCCTCCAGGATCAATGCCAAGTTACCAACTTTCATGTCCAGATACAGGGATCCGACCGCGGTGGAAGTGGATGCGCTGGTGGTTCCGTGGAGCCAATACCAGCTGGTTTATGTGTTCCCACTGATATCCTTGCTGCCGCTTGTGTTACGTCGGGTCAGGCTGGAGAGGGTTCCGGCTATTCTGATAGCCCCAGATTGGCCGAGAAGGACGTGGTTTTCCACGCTGATGTCGCTTCTGGCGGCGCCTCCTTTTCCTCTGCCTCTTCGACCGGACTTGCTCACTCAGGGTCCCGTGTGTCATCCGGGCCTGAGGTCTCTGCGTTTGACGGCTTGGCTCTTGAGACCGAGATTTTAACCCGTCAAGGGTTTTCAGAAAAGGTCATTGCCACCATGAGAGCGTCAAGAAGTCCGGCTACGACTAGGATTTACTACAGGATTTGGGAATCCTTCTTTTCATGGTATTTGGGTTCTTCCAGGAATCCAAAGAAATTTTCATTACCCAACTTGTTGGTTTTTTTTTGCAGCACGGGCTGGATAAGGGTTTGGCAATCAGTACCCTGAAGGGTCAGGTGTCTGCCCTGTCGGTGCTTTTTCGTAAAGCTATTGCCTCGCGTAGGGACGTATGTGCCTTTTTTCGCGGAGCAGCCCGTCAGTTTCCTCCAAGGAAAACTCCTGTGTTGCCTTGGCGGCTTAATCTGGTTTTGAAAGCTCTTCAAAGTGCTCCTTTCGAGCCTATGGATGCTATTAATCTTTCTTTGCTTTCTTGGAAGGTTGCCTTCCTAGTGGCGGTCACTTCCTTGAGACGGGTTTCCGAGTTGGCGGCTCTTTCATGTTCGCCACCTTTCTTGGAATTTTTCCCGGATCGTGTTGTTCTTCGCACGCGACATGATTTTCTCCCTAAAGTGGGATACTATAGCTCGTTGGATCCGGTCAGCTATTTTGGAAGCTTACCGTGTTATGGACGAACCTTGCCCGATTAATATTCGGGCTCATTCCACGAGAGTTGTGAGCTCTTCGTGGGCCCTTCATCAAGGGGCTTCGGCAGCCCAGCTCTGTCGAGCAGCGACTTGGCGTTCTGTTCACACCTTTACAAAGTTTTATAAGGTGGACGTCAGTGCCTCCGCTGATGCGGCCTTAGGACGCAGAGTCCTTCAGGCGGCTGTATTTTGAAAACTTCTAGTTAAGTTTATGTTGCGCATGTATCAAGGTGTTGGCTTCTGCCTGTTTAAGGTTTTTTCCCACCCTTGTTTTTGTACTGCTTTGGGACATCTCAGAAGTAATGAAGTGTCCCCCTTGCTTCCATCTGCAGCTGAAATACGAATTTTGGTAAGAACTTACCTGTAAAATTCTTTTCAGCAAAGGAAGCAAGGGGGACACTTCTCCCTCCCATAAGGCAGAAGGTGTTGTTTCAGATGCAGCGCGGCTCGCTCTGATAAGTGAGTTTCTGAGCTGAGGTCAGCGCTCTACGGCTCTTTCCGGCATCGCCAGCTCATCGCAGTGGTCAGGTTTTGTGAGTGGTACCTGAGCTGTGTGGTATTCATGTTATGTGCATAACTTTGGTCTTTTGAACCCTTTCAGATTGGTTATGGCACTCTGCTGGTGATTTTTTTCTCCTTAGCTTGTGTACAAAACTGGAGTGTACGGCAGGAGGAGCCAGTGCCGGAGGGGCCGGACAACACCCATTTTTAGAACCTGAGGTTAGTCCTACTATCTGGCTCCGCCCTACCCAGAAGTAATGAAGTGTCCCCCTTGCTTCCTTTGCTGAAAAGAATTTTACAGGTAAGTTCTTACCAAAATTCGTATTTTCTAGGCAAATTAACGACTTTGAAAAGGAGTTCTCCAGTGATGTACAATGTCGTTTAAGTGCGTATTTAGCTGAATGTTCTCCTTTAAGCAGTTAGTATATAGTCATAATTTGTAGTGAATGGGGAAACTAGTCTCATAATCTTTTGAAAACAGGTATAATGGCTGCTTGCGAGAGGAGAGCGCTGCTTTGGGGGAAAACTCTAGGAAATACCTTTAGGACTGCTTAGAAATGAGATAGGGTGTTCAGCTACCTACCAACCACCATTGAGCTTTCCCTACTGTTCTGATATATAATCACTGCTACTTAGACAACCCATTCTTAAAGGGGTTGTGTAGGTTCGGGGCTAAAGTCTGCAATCACTCTGTGCCTGCAGACTTGTGAATCCTCACAGCACAGGCACTAGGTATTCACGGCCTCACTCAATACAACTGAATTGAGCGAGGCCATGCATGTCTAGTCAGAATGTGGCCAAAAGTATGTAAATTGCATACAGCTGTCAAATGTCCACCAGCTACCAGCGGTGGAGAATCCTGACAGCTCGCAATGTACGAGCTGTGAGGAATCACAAGTCTGCAGTCACATGGAGTGAATACAGAATTTATCCACAATCCCGGACAACTCCTTTGAAATACTGTATTTCCCTGTTACAAAAAAATACCTCTATATACCGCACTGCATTCCCGGTACGGATCCGCGCTGGACACTAATGATCCTTTTTTTTTCTTTTAGGTGAAGCTGCTGGTTTGTGCATACAGAGTACAGCCCCATTAACTGAAGACCCTCGGAAGTATCTCCAGCTTATTGACTGCACCTTTCTGTCCACTAATAATATAAAGGGACATGTCCGCAGGACTGCCCAGCCTCGTGTTTTACCAGTAGTACCATGTACAGTAGGATATTTTATTTTCCGGTCCGTCCTTTCACCGTTTCTGTGCTGTGCTGCCGGAGTTCACGTTTTCTTTGATATTGTGCTTCAGTACGGAGGTCCCTGGACCACAAAAATCTTCTCCAATCAACTGAACATGTTTTATGTGTTGGATTATTCTATATATTTTTATTCAGTCCCCGTCTCCCCGTCCGATATTGTGGATTCTGCTCATTCCCTTTTATCATTCTCTGAATTGGCGTTCTGGTGTTTTCATACAATCAGATCACTGCAAGTCAGGTGGTCTGTGCTGACCTCCTCTGTGCTGCTGATCAGGCGGTTACAACTTTCCACAGACTGATGTCACACATGGACTCAGAATGCCAGAACATTGCAGGCTGTATAAGAAAGGATGGTCGTCTGCTGCACCGCAAGTAAAAGGACGTGTACATATATAAAGATGAGTTCTCATCTTGGCCCCTCGCCACATCTACTGTCAGTATATTTCCACAATGTGGAATATTGCATTATAGTGTATTTTGCAGGCTCCTATCTGATATAATATAGAGGACGATATTTAATGTTAGATGCTTTAATCCAGTAAATGTTTTATTAAAACTCCTAATCTCTTACCTTGTGACGTTACTAACGAAAAACCAACTTTACGAGGAGACGGCGAGCCTCATAAGACTGGTTCCAATTTGGCACCAAGATATTGTCTATTATATTTCTGATTTAAGGGTCATATGGGTACAAGATACAAGTCTAGCATTTCAGTGGATTTATTTTCCCTCCAAATATTGCACTAAATGTCAAATATTCTATTTGAGGTCAAGCCAATGGATTTGGGGTCTCCCAGGTCACTCTAGTGAATATCAGCAGTATATATTTTTGTATGATAGGAAATTGGCCTACATATTGTGTGTTGGTACAGTGCTTTTGAAAGACCTGTAAGAATGCATGATCATGCTCCAATTTTTAATTAAATTACAAGAGAAAAAAAAGAAACTTGTCTTTGCTTTTGGGGAACAGAAATGATGATCTTGGGTTTGTTCGCTTTCCCTAGGAGATGAGCCCCTTAACTAAACCAGTTTTAACTTTGTGACTTTTTTTTTTTCTCCCCATATTTAAAGAGAACCTTTCACCAAGTTTTCCATGTTGTCCTGAGACACAATGGTGGCTGCAGAGTGGGAAGAAAAAAAAAAAAGCTTATCTCTATTGCTTCACTGGTGGACACAGGGAACCATGGGTGTATGCTGCTGCCACTAGGAGGCTGGCATTATGCAGAAAAAAATTAGCTCCTCCTCAGTAGCGTACACCCACCGTCCGGGGCTAAGCTGTTCTGTTTTAACTTAAGGCACTGCCACACTTAGCGATCGCACCAGCGATCACGACAACGACACAACCTGGTGCGATCGCTATGTGATCGCTAGTTAGATTCAAAACACAACTCATCAGCGATCTGTGATTCCAAACACAACTCATCAGCGATCTGTATAACGACCTCTGCAGTCGTTGGGAAAACCTAGTCCCACCTGCGACGCTGGTGAAGTCATTCATAAAGGGTGTCACACTCAGCGATTCAGGCTCACCAGCAGGACACCAACAACCAAAAAACGGCTCAGAACGTTCATAAGCGATCAACGACATCTCAGCAGGGGCCACATCGCTGCTACATGTCACACACAGCTAAGTCGCTAATGAGATCGCTACTGCGTCATAAATGGTGACGCAGTAGCGATCTCGTTATCGATCTCACTTAGTGTGGCATACCCTTTAGTGTCAGTAGGAGGTGGACACGGATCTTTTACTAGACCCATATCTACCTCCGTTTTCGTCGTTTTTCCCTCTTTTATATTTTAGATGGATCTTCTACCTCTGGAGGGATACAATGTGAACAGTCACACTGTACTCCCACGTAGAGACTGAGTGTGGCGTGTACTACCACCCCATATCCTCATACGTCTATCCGGCAGGACCTCAACCCCTAACACATGAAGACTGTTTAGGTGATCCGAATATCGGTCCTGCCCCCCACCCCTCCATCTCTGGCTCACTCACCCACCAGAGCCTATCTGTTTCAGGAGGCATGGATGTCCCTCAACACCAAGAGGTTTGGGTGCCTACAGATGATCCTGACATTGCCAGTGATGGAAAGGTACATGCTGAGAAGTTCAAGATAGAGAAAAGGATAAAGAAAGAAGAAGCGGATGACGATAGAAGGAAGATGGAATTCAGGCATGAGGTTTTTGGATCACCCCCCCTTCTTTCACCTAATGATTACATTAGACCTTTTTGATTTATATGCCTCTGGGTGGGGGTTTTATAGAAAGCATGGGTACCTCCCTGGTTTAGAATAGACCTTTCTCTATCGCTTCATTGGGGGACACAGAGACCATGGGTGTATGCTGCTGCCACTAGGAGGCTGACACTATGCATATGCAAAAAAGGTTGGCTCCTCTGCAGTGTACACCCCACCGACTGGCACCAAGCTAATTAGTTTTAGCTTAGTGTCAGTAGGAGGTGGACACGGGTCTCTCTGGAGACACATATCTACCTATTGTGCATGGTTCCTTTTCAGGTTCCGTTCCGGAGGGATACAGTGTGAACAGTCACTACTGTAATCCCACATAGAGACTATGAGTACGGCGTGTACTGCCACCCCGTATCCTCATAAGTCTGTCTCTTGGCAGGATCCTCCACCCTAATCCCTAACACGGACGGGTGTTTAGGTGATCAGGGTGCAGCAGAAGACCCGGGCCTGCCTCGACTCCCAACTACTCGCCCACCAGAGCCTGTCGGATGAGGAGACGCAGACGTCCCCACAACTGACCTCCAGACGTCCGACTTTTTGTCTGAGGTATTGTCCCTCTTTCCCAACAAGACAGAAGAAAGAAGACAAGAAGAAAAAAAAAATGCAGGTTACAGGGCCTGGGTTGTTTTTTTTTTGTAGAGAGCCTTGTACCTTATTCTCTGGGGTTCCGTGACCCCCTTTTGGAGTTCCCTGAGGCCTTCAGATGTCGGCCCGCTCCGGACACCTCGCTGCGCCGTGGCTCTCCCAGGGGGGGCTCCCCCTGTCTTTACTCGAGGATCTGGAGCCCCGTTTTTATTACATACGGCGCTCGATCCTCATTGCGCCACCTGTGAACCTTTTTCTTCCTGTGGCACTGCGGCGATTCATTTCGGGGCCTGTTACTTTAAGATCGGCTTACTCCGCGCCAACCCCCCCCCCCCCGTCCCTGACGGCCGCAGGCTCAAATTTAGGTCCCGGCTTCATTCTGGGCCTGCGCCGGCTCCGCCCCCCGCCTTTCAGGCTTCTGAACGGGCTTTTCTCCCGCCCGTCCTTGCTCCGCCCACCACTCTCAGCGTTCCTGTGGGCTGCAGTTGCCGCCATATTGCTTTCCAGGCCCTGCGCCCGACGCTGTCCCCTCCTTCGTTCGCTAGGACGCAGCAAGCCAGTTCCTCAGCTACCTTCGCAGCCTCTGATCGCTGGCTCCTGACAACAGCATCTCATCGGCTCCTTGCAGGAGGAACATCTCGGCAGCACACAGGATCCGTGAGTAAGCTCTGCACTGCAGAGCTGACACTCTCCTCTGTCTTTCTCTGTCCCCCAACCTTTTGGCACCGGTTAGTGGGACTGCTCAACCATGCCTAAGCATAAGGGAGAGCCTGCTCGTCCTCCATCTTCCTCTTCCTCCTCCATTCTGGTTAGGCACTTCGTGTGCTCTTCTTGTAATGGCAGACTCCCTTCAGGTCCGTCATCTCCCCTCTGCCAGGCCTGCAGCAACCCCACGGGACCCACCCAGGAGCCCCCTTCTGATCCAGGTGATTCTGAGACCCCTACCCACCCAGTGGGCAGCGTCTCTCACAATCTGTAGCGGACCTCACCAGGGTGTCGTAGACCCTAGTGTCTGTGCTAGACAGATTGCCCCTCTCCGCAGTCGCCAGCGGGTCTCAAGACTCCCATTCCGGTCCGTCCAACCCAAGCCGTAAGAGACTCAGACTGGAGCACCGTTCTAGGTCCTCTTCCTGCTCCATCTCGCCAGATGACCCTGCACAGCGTGATTCCTCCCTAGCGCCCTCCCCGGAATCAGGCGAGGCGTCTCCGGACGCGCTTTCGGAGGATGAGTCGGACCTGGATTCAGATCAGGCCTCCGGCATGACAGATATGGTGCAGAGTCTGATTGTGGCAGTCAATCAGACCTTAGACATCAAGGATACCTCTACGCAATCCGCAGAACAAGCAGTTTCGTTCAGACGGTCCAAACCACCTTCCAAGGTTTTTGCCCCTCACACTGAGTTCACGGACATACTCAAGAGGGAGAATCCGACCAGGCGCTTTCAAAGAGGGAAGCGCCTCGGCATCCTATATCCTTTTCCCCCGGAGCTTACCACGAATTGGACGATTTCCCTTTCAGTGGACCCACCGGTCTCCAGATTGTCCACCAATACGGTCCTTCCTCTTGCTAGCGCTGCTTCCCTAAAGGACGCCAACGATAGGATTATAGAATCACTGGCAAAGTCAGCCTTTGAGGCGGCCGCTTCTGCCTTATGCCCGGCCTTTGCATCCACTTGGGTCTCGAAGGCTATAGCCAGATGGGCCAAACAACTCCGTAAGGGCATCTTGGCCGGAGCACCTTCCACAGAGCTGGCGGAGCTCGCAGACCAAATTTCCCATGCTGGGCAATATTTAGTTTCTGCCTCCCTGGATGCAGCATCCTGCGCGGCGCAGGCATCCAGCAATACCGTGGCCATCCGGAGGAACATCTGAGCATGGCGGGCTGATCTTTCGTCAAAAAAGTCGCTCACAGGTCTCCCTTTTCAGGGAGAGCATCTGTTCGGCGCCAGGTTGGATCAGATCATTAAGGACGCAACGGGAGGCACGAGCTCCCTCCTCCCTCAGTCAAAGCCTCACAGACCCGTCCAAATAAGGCAGTTCCGCTCCTCTAGGCCTTTTTGCCGTTTTCCGGTGTCAGAGGATTCCTTCAGTCAACGTAGGCCGCAGAATCGCCAGGTTAAGAAGGCTTCCTTTCGGCCCACCCCCTCCTGGCGTTCCAATAACTCCCAGGGTAGATCCACCAGACCAAGACCTGGCAGATCTTCCTCAGCATGACTCGGCCCCAGAGCCCAACGTTCCTCCCAAGCTCGGCGGTCGTCTCCTGGTGTTCAGGGACGTTTGGCTCGACTTGGTGGAGGACGCTTGAGTCAGGGAGGTTGTATCCTCAGGATACAAAATAGAGTTCACTTCCCGCCCAAGAGATCGGTTCTTCGAATCCCGCCCCCCCAAGGGATCCTTCTCTGGTCCCGGGTTTCTTTGCATCCATCGATTCCCTTCTCAATGCTGGAGTTATCGTCCCCGTTCCAGAGAGAGAACGCTTCACAGGTTTTTATTCAAACCTGTTTGTTGTGCCAAAGAAAGGCGGCACGGTTCGTCCCATCCTGGACCTCAAGTTGCTGAACAGGAGGGTTCGCCTGCGTCACTTCAGGATGGAGTCTCTTCGTTCAGTAATATCGTCAATGGACTCACAGGAATTTCTGTGTTCCATAGACATCCAAGACGCCTACCTCCACGTCCCAATTTGCCCAGCTCAGGTTCTTGCATTTTGCAGTTCAGCAGAACCATTTTCAGTTCGTCGCCCTGCCCTTCGGCCTTGCAACCGCTCCCAGTGTCTTCACCAAGATCATGGCAGCATTGATGGTCATCTTGAGGATTCGAGGACATTCTCATCAAGGCTCCGTCCCTCCCCCAGGCTCAAGAAAGCCTGTCCATCGTTCTCGACACCCTGGCCCAGTTCAGGTGGATTGTCAACAGGAAGAAGTCCTGCCTTGTTCCCTCTCAGCGCCTGATCTCCTTGGGCATGCTGTTCGATACCCGACAGGCAAAGGTCTTTCTCCCCAAGGAGAAAAGACCAATCCTCCAGCAGGGAGTTCGGTCTCTGCAGGGCCCTCAGCTTCCTTCCTTCCGGTCATCCTCGGACTGACAGTTGGCTCTCCTGACCTGAGTGTAACAGCTGCATAGTAATCCATCACACTGTCACACTCATGTCAGGAGCGGCAGCGGGCAGTCCGAGTATTGCGAAGTGATCCTCGCATGAGTTATACGGCCGTCTGCCTGCACCCTTATGCTAAGGCCGGGGTCACACTTGTGAGAAACTCGCACGAGTCTCGCACCTCAACACTCGGCACTGCCACCGGCACTTAGGAGCGGAGTGTGTGGCTGCATGTATTTCTATGTATTTCTACGCAGCTGCACATGCCAGTCCGAGTGCCGGCGGCAGTGCTGGGTGTTGATGCGCAAGTTTCCCGCATCACACTCGCAAGTGTGATGCCGGCCTTATACTTATCCTGGTTATACTAATACTTAGATATTAACCCCATCCTCTCACATTAACCCTCCAGTGCCCTGTCTCCTTTCTCCCATAATACCCCCATTCTCTCACTTTCAGTCCCCAGTGCCCTAACCAACCACAATGCCCCATCCTTACATTAACCCTACAGTGCCCTGTCTCCTCTCTCCCATTATACCCCCATCCTCTTACATCCACCACTCATGTCCCTAGCCACCACAATACCCCTGTCCTCTCACATTCGCCCCCAGTACCCTGTCTCCTCTCCACTTAATACTCCCATCCTCTTACATCCACCCCTAGTGCCCTAGCCCCCACAATACCCCTGTCCTCTCACATACACCCCAAGTACCCCTCATCCTCTTACATTCACCCCGTGTCCTAGACCCATCCTCTTACATCCACCCCTAGTGCCCTAACCCCCACAATACCTCCATTCTTACACATTAACCCCCCACTGCCCTAGCCCCAACAACACCCCCATCCTCTCACATTTACCCCCAGTGCCGTCTCCTCTTCCCATAATACCCCCATCCTTTCATATTCACCCCCCCAGTGCCCTAGCCCCCACAATACCCCCATCCTCTCACATTTACCCTCATTGCCGTCTCCTCTTCCCCATAATACCCCCATCCTCTCACATTAAGCCCCCCAGTGCTTTAGCCTCATCCTTACATTAACCCCCAGTGCCCTCGCCCCCACAATACCCCCATCCTCTCATACACCCCCAGTACCATGTCTCCTCTCCCCTTAATACCGTCATCCTCTTACATTCATCCCCAGTGTCCTGTCTCCTCTTCCCATAATACCCCCATCCTTTCATATTCACCCCCCCAGTGCCCTAGCCCCCAAAATACCCCCCATCCTCTCACATTTACCCACATTGACGTCTCCTCTTCCCCATAATACCCCCATCCTCTCACATTAACTCTCCCAGTGCCTTAGCCCCATCCTTACATTAACCCCCAGTGCCCTCGCCCCCACAATACCTCCATCCTCACACATTAACCCCACACTGCCCTAGTCCCAACAACACCTCCATCCTCTCACATTCACCCCCAGTGCCGTCTCATCTCCCCCACAATACCCCCCATCCTCTCACATTCAACCCACAGTGACCATGAGATGTCCAAACTAAACGAATGTAATCAATTTCACCCCCACTTACTGATGAAGCTTGCAGGCACAGTGAGGCAGGACCAGGAAGTGTCCATGTGAGGAGGGCACTAGGACCCAGCGTGCCTGAGCCCATCAGAGTCTGCACAGAAAGTAACTGCAGCTGCTGCACCAGGAAGGAGCTTCTGGGGTGAGAAAGCCGCACACTGCAGGGACTGAGACTCCAGCTCTGCAACCGGCCGCTGAGCAGTCTGTCAGACAGAGGAGTCGGCATTGTACTGCTCTTCCTGCACCTCAGACACGGCCTCATGATGTAAGTGGCCATGTCTCCCAGTGGGCCCCTGCATGTGACGGGGCCCGGGGCAATGGCCCCCTCTGCCCCCCCCCAGTCCAACAATTTTGACCATATGTGTACATAAGTGGCTTGTTTTTCCCTATTTCAAAGCAGTGTGTCTTGTTTCGGTAGGACTGTTTTCTTCACCATTTATACTTGATTTACTTCATCACATGGTCCTTAAAAAAGAAAAAGATATATTGAAGTTGATGTAGCACATGGTAGAAGTTTGCGGTATTGTATTTTGTATATGGCGGAAATGAGCGTATCAGGCACAATTAAAATTTACGGCTATATGCAGACTTTGCTGGTAATTTAATTCAAGGAGAAGTTATTCTCAGCTAATCATTATACTCACTGCTCATCTGTCCAGCCACTCCTTCCTGACCGTCATCCGTCCGGGCCTTGTTGCATCTTTATATGGCCACTGTTCATGTTGAATTCCTTGGGCCTCCTATATTGGCACCAAACTTCCTGGTCTGATGAGTCCCGGGAATGTCACATGAGAAGTCACAAGCATGTGAGAAGGTCACTAGGTCATGGTGTGTGTACCAGGACTTCGGTTGCATGTGAGTCGCCCTCCAGAGCAATGGGAACTCGGATCTGAGCCTATAGACTTCTATGGGGGATGTCACAGAAACACAGCTCAGTCCGTGGCTCTGGTGCTCACCCTTTAATGTGGGATATTTACAGGGGAATTGAATGTTGTTATGGGATTCGTGACACCACCTGTGGTACCTGGTCAGGGTGACCAGCGCTGCGGTGCAGATCCACTGAAGGGTTGGTGTTGTGCAGCTATAGGTGTTAAGCCTCCCACAGGTGAGGCTGAGTCCTTCAGGGCAGGTAGATATGTAGGGATGCAGGACGGAAGGGGACCCCGGCAGTAGGGGTAATAAGGTAGACACACACACAAGTCACTTTGGTACCTTTACTGAAGATGTTGCAGGCACATCCCAGAGCACTGTAGGGTGAAGAGTGCACATCCAGAGTCTCCCACTGAGTAGGTGTGTGGCCTCCTGTTCCAGGCCTTTTAGTAATGAAGTCCTGGCCTGCATGTAGCTGGGCCTAACTTTGTCTCCGTCCTGCACCTGGCTGACCTTGTGGTTGGACCTTCTCCTGAAGTACAGTCCCTACTTGCAGCGTCCCACTTTCTGGACTCCTCCGGGCCCAGTTACGTATCAGCTCTGTGGTGCTCCTGGGACCTGTAGTCCTCCAGGAACTCCGGTGTTCTCCTAATGGGTCGTGGAGATCCCTATAGACCTGGACCCCGGCGTCCGGTGAATACTTGTCGAGGTGAGCTATGAAGGTTCCTTGTCACGCTGTCTAATGATATGTATACAATGTCAGTAAACTATTAATACAGGAACAACACTCTGGAATTCAGACGCTTAGCGGATTCCAAATACAACAGGTTCTTGTGATCAGTAATAACGGTAACCGGGTGGACTGCCCCCTCCAAAAAGTGACGCCATTCTTCAAAAGCTAACTTAATGGCCAAAAGTTCCCTATTGCCGATATCATAATTCCTTTCGGCGGACGACAATTTCTTAGAAAAGAAAGCGCACGGATGCCATTTACCAGGGGACGGACCCTGGGACAATATAGCACCCACCCCTACGTCAGACGCATCCACCTCCACAATGAACGGCTGAGATGCATCTGGTTGGATGAGAACGGGTGCCGAAGCAAAACATTTCTTCAAAGAGGAAAAGGCTTGGCAAGCTTTGTCCGACCATTTAGAAAAATCCGTCCCTTTTCTTGTCATGTCAGTGAGAGGTTTGACGACAGATGAGAAATTACAAATAAATTTCCGGTAGTAGTTAGCAAACCCCAAAAAACGCTGCAGAGCCTTAAGATCCCTGGCTGATCCCATTCAAGCACTGCTCTCACCTTTTCAGGGTCCATACGGAAACCGGAGGCTGACACCAAAAAACCCAAAAACTGAAGTTCCTGTACGGCAAATACACACTTCTCCAGTTTGGCATATAGTTTATTGTCTCGCAAGATCTGCAACACCTGTCTCACATGCTCCTGATGAGACACAAGATCTGGCGAGTAAATTAAAATGTCGTCCAAATATACAACCACAAACAGCCCCACAAGGTGACGAAAAATGTCATTAACAAAATGTTGGAATACTGCTGGTGCAGTAGTCAGACCAAAAGGCATGACTAGGTTCTCATAATGTCCCTCCGGCGTGTTAAACGCCGTTTTCCACTCATCCCCCTCTTTTATCCTAATCAGATTATATGCCCCCCTGAGATCCAATTTAGAAAACCATTTGGCGCCAACAATTTGATTGAAGAGATCAGGAATAAGAGGGAGTGGATACGGATCTCGAACAGTAATCCGATTAAGTTAGCGGAAATCCAAGCAAGGGCGTAGGCCTCCATCTTTCTTCTTCACAAAGAAGAACCCCGCGGCTACTGGGGAAGATGAAGGTCTAATATGCCCTTTGGCCAGACTTTCAGAAATATAATCTTTCATAGCCTGCCTCTCAGGACCAGAAAGATTATACAACCTAGCTTTAGGCAACTTAGCATCAGGAAGGAGATTAATAGAGCAGTCATACACGCGATGAGGAGGCAACTCCTGACACCCCTCCTCAGAGAAAACATCCCCAAAATCCTCCAAAAAAGGAGGCAATGTACTAGGCACGACCACACTGATGACTGTGTTCATGCAGTTGCTTTTGCAAAACTCACCCCATTGGCTTATTTCTCTGGACTGCCAATTAATCACAGGGTTATGTTTAACCAACCAAGGAAGTCCCAACACAATGGGAGTAGGTAGACCCTCCAACACATAACAAGATAATTGTTCCCTATGTATTGCCCCTACCCGAAGGTCAATGTTATGAACCTCATGAACAAAGCTACCTTGGCCGAGAGGCCTGGCGTCAATGGAGAATATAGGGATCGGTTTGACCAATACACTCAGATGCATACCTTGAGCCTGAGCAAACTGAGCGTCAACCAGATTAGCCCCGGAACCACTATCAAGAAGAACAGACAATCTCTCCACTCTTGTACCAACTACCACCTCCACTGGTACAAGGAACTGAGAAGAACTGGCGGATGAAATACATACTCCCAGGTTGTCGTCCACCACACAACCTGGGATTAACAGTTTTCCGGCGACTTTTGGCTCAACAAGGCACGGGATGGACATTCTCCAACAAAATGTCCCTCTTTCCCGCAGAAAAAACATCTTCTAGTCCTGCGGCGTACCGCCAATCCCCTCCTACGAAATGATGTCCCTCCCAACTGCATAGGCTCATCCGAACAGACAAGGGGAACCTCAACATAAGGGACTTTAGTGGTAGGTGGAGAAACAACAGGGAGTGGGGTTACCTCACCCCTCTCCCGAAGCCGTCTATCAGTACGGATAGCTAAGGCCATAGCAGCCTCCAGAGAAGGAGGAGACTCATACTGAGCCAAAACGTCTTTTAATTTATCAGAAAGCCCATGACAAAACTGGCTCCTAAGAGCTGGGTCATTCCACTGAGTATCTGTGGCCCATCTACGAAACTCAGAAGCAAATTCCTCTGCCGGACGATCTCCCTGCTGTATCTTACGTAATTTAGTCTCAGCAAGAGAGACCCGATCTGGGTCATCATATACCAATCCCAGGGCAGTAAAAAATTGATCTACAGACAGTAGAGCCAATTCCCACTCTCTGCTCCTCACTCCCTGATAATCGAGGCCGAAGCCGAAAATACAATTTACATGCCTCCCGGAAGGTGAAAAATTTGTCTCGCCCACCAGTGAACCTGTCCGGGAGAGCTACCTTAGGTTCAACTCTGGTTTGCTCCAGGGGAGACAAAACTTTGGACTTAATGTCCGTCAGCTCCATGGATAATCCCTGCAACTGCAGAGCCAGCTGGGCTACTGTATCCATGGTAACTGGAGATAATTTTTATGGCCAGTGAAAATGTCACGCTGTCTAATGATATGTATACAATGTCAGTAAACTATTAATACAGGAACAACACTCTATACAACAACTAGTATAGCAACATCAGCATGTAAGTATAGAATAGATTTACCTGACACGATATCTGCTGAACTCAGGGTTAATCTTGAGGACTTGATGAGCTGAAACAGGAAAGAGGTGGACCGGGATCTAACCTGACCCTAAACTGGGGTCCTAACTAATCCCTCACCTTGGAGGTACTGATAATGGTTCAGAGGTCCAAGTCTCCAACCTAACCCTGTCTCCTATCAGACCCTGAACCCTGTAATCAGTCCTAAGAAGGATCCTGACTACCACCAAAGGGATATGGGCTGATCTCAGCTAAATACACAGATTAGACATATAAGACAGACAGGATAACACTCGCTTGCATACACACTCAAACACCAAAGGAACATAAATGGTCTGGGAAATAAACTCTAACCAAGTTGAGCTTAGAACAACTAAGGAGCTCACAACTAAAGTCTATACAGATTCATTCCTATCTGTGGTCTGCATGAAGGTTTCACTGGCAACTCCCCAAGCAGACAACCAGGAATTTAAAGGAAACCAATCAACAAATAATCAATTGCAGCCGGGAGAAACTGCACCCAGTCCCAGAACCGAGCACAGACAGAATTAACTCCCTAGCTGCCAAACACAAAGAAACAGCAGCTCAGCTGTGAGAAGTCAAAATGTGCAACTGCGACGATCTTCGTGGCAATGCACACATGACATTCCTTTACCTCTTTTCACTTCTCTTTCCACTCGCCTTCGGCCTACCTGAGCCCTCACACGAATACACACACTGGCGGTTGGTGGGCCGCCTCTTCGCCGCTCTCTGAGGGTCGGCACGCTCTTGGCTCTCAACTTGAGCTCTGGAGTCCCTTACTGCGAACTCCACTCGTCTGCTCTGTCTGCAGACTACTCGCTTGTTTCAGCTCTGACTAGACTGGAGTGGATTCACTTCCACTTTACTAGCCTCCACTTTGCTGAACTGAACTGCTCTGCAGCCTCTCTAATCTCAGCTCTGCAGACTGACCTCTCTCTTCAGACTGCTCCTTCAGACTGCTCTGATCTTCCTGTCTTCACCCTCCTTTTATATCACTATCGGAGCTCCCTCTGGTGGTCCTAGGGATGGGTGAAGGTGTGTGCATGTATATTGAGACCTCTAGTGGTGAATTCCTTCTGTGCACCCTTCTGGGAGATATGAATCCAGGCACAGCTGGGCTCCACACATGTGCTAGAGATTCCTGGGGAATTCAACGCATGTGTCGCTGATCTGAAGATGCGACAAGGACCATATGGGTAATGGTGAAGACCAGAGGGGCCGGGGAGGTGGGTGATAAGGTGTGCATAAGTATATCTTCTTTTTACATTTTGATGGCCTTTTATGATTCAGAAAACATTGTGCTGGTTATTCTGCTGAATCCAGTTGGAAGGGAACTGCAAAAAATCCATAATTTGGGGAATGCAGATTTTTGTAAAGTTCAACTAGAATTTCATTCAAATTAATTTGCTTATCTCTAATGTATGGTGACACTCTGGAAATATGGAAAGCTTATTGCTAGTTCTATAAGCAAAAAAAAAAAACAAAAGAAGAGTTTATATTTATAATCTTTATTTCATGTTATATGAATAAAAAGTAAAGCAGCAGATGGAGTCTGCTAACAGTCCCAGTACTTCTCCACTTTGTGCACAGAATGTTCACTGCACAGTTTTCTTTAGTATGAACTAACTCTCGGTAGAAGTCTGAAGTCTCGTAAACTATTACTTCCACTCACTGATAGATTGCGGGTGCACCAACTTAGCAGTTCCAATGCTTTTCCACTTGGTACCCAGGATTTCCATGGCACGGTGACGTGCCTCATGCACCACTGGAGGAAAGGACTTACTACCGAGTCTCAACCCCATAAACACGTCACGTAATGCTGTCGGATAGAGTTCTTCATAGGGTAAAGCGTCTCTTATCATGGTGAGGTGTTTCAGGACAGCGTCTACCTCGTCTACCGTATACAACAATTCAGTGCTGTGGATCATCATCTTCACCAGAAGGGCAGGTTCTTTTTGCCCGAGTTGTTCATATATTTGGCAGGATTTTACTCCACAAGCATTTAACAGCTCTTCAGCATTATTACATCCGATGTAAGGTAGACAATGTAATAAGGCTGCAATACCGGATGCCTTAACCTGCTCGTTTCTACTGTGTAACGTTATCAGTAAGTCAGGTAGGCATCTCCTGACGTGGTGGCTGAAGTCTTTCTTATTCCAGTTGCAGCTCTGGGCGAGATCTGCAAATAGTGAAGTGGCGTATGTCTGGATCAGAGGGTTTGCATGGTTTAGATAGTTTGTACAAAGACTGACAATCTTCTCAAATTTCCTGCCTATTTTTGAACTTTTCAGCAGGGTAACAATTTTTGATAGGGCTTGTAAGCTTTTGATGGCAACTTTTGCAGTCCGATAATCTGATAATTTACTGCAAAGGCCGAACAAGATGCCATCTTTGAATTGATGCACCTGTCTTGGGGCACCTATACAGGCATTTCCCATAGCTTGTACAGCATAACAAACCTCAAGCTCGTCCAAGATTTTCATCTTTGAAGCCATTAATAAGATGTAATATTCTGCCATATTCTCCTCCAGGAGCTCAGGATGGCATAATAGCTCCGAGAAAAACATGACACCGATGAGTTTGCTTTTCCTCACAGCAGATCTCATTGCTATACGCATGTAATGGATGACCTTTGTCCTTTGCTCATCAGTTAAGACACATGTAATATAACGACACATCGCAGCCTGGATTGTGTCTGTGCCATGGAAGACCTCAGAGTAATGCTGGTGGTTTACGATCCCATAGCTAGGGTGCAGAAGATGGTAACAAAAGTCAAAGCTTTCAGGTGGTCCAGCTTGGTATTGTGTATGGGTAATCAAGTCATCCACGGTCAGTATATTCTGCACTGCACGTTTTCTTTCTTTCCAATCTCTCATGATTTTCTTGTAAATCAGTTCCAATATATTCCGCACACTGCTGTGTAGGTTCTTCTTATCGATTTCCAGGCGCTCCATGACTTCTTTGGAGCGGTATACAGCAATGTTAGCCAGGAGCGTCATAGCTGCGCCAGTTATTTCCTGACGGCTCTCACTTTCTGCTTTCAGCATGTGGCTATAGGTCTTATCAATAAGTTCACTAGTCAGAAAGTTGTCAGCGTCTTCTCTGGCAGATGTCATAGTTGACAAGAACAGGAGGGCATTCACCAAATCCCGTCCATCCAGATCATGCAGATGTTCTATAAGCTCGCTGGTCATGGTCTTCATTTTTCCAAGCGCAAGTGATGTAACAATGCCTGGAATACTGTCCTCCAGGAGCGGGACAGTGAGAAGGTCCAACACGGCCAACAGACGTTTATAGTCATGGTTGGATCTCATGCTTGGACGCTTCATTATAGAAGAGGAAATCTGCAAAAAACAGAATATGATATTAAAGGAAATGTTGTGTAAATTGTGAATGGAATTAATATTTAATACTCATTACATTTAAAAGTAAATAATTATTCTTTCTGCAGTATAAAGGCAATGTGATTAGGACATTCACTGTAAAGAGGGAGATGGTCTCAATTTAAACACTGTGTGACCTATGATCTAGCGGTGTCCATGTTTTCAGGGGTGAACAAAAGCACAGTCAACCACAGTCTTGTTTACCACTGAAAAGGGAGGACACTACTGAACAGAGGCCAGACAGAGAATGGATTCATCGGGGGTTTCATTAGAATCACGTATATGGCCGGGGTCACACTCAAGGTAGAAAAAAAAATCGGTCCGATTTTGACTGCCGAGAATTGCACCAATGCTCTTCGTATGGTGGTGACCCGTGTGTAATCCGTTTACAATGCGATGATGCGATTTCCTCGCATCTAGTTTCCGTATGACATCCGTATGCAATGCGAATTTAACATGAGCTTTTACATACAGCAGTTCCCCATCCTGGTGTATATATTCTCCATCCTGGTATATATGTACCTTATCTTGTTCTCCATACAGCTAGTTCAATGGAAAAATAACTTTTTGTATGTCTCTTTTAACAAAGGGAGGAAAAAACAAGAATTTGTCCATCAATTTTCTTTTTTTTTTTTGCATATGAGAAAAATTGATGACACATGGAGGGTAAAAATGAACATTGTTATCAAAATCAGATGGAGAAAGAGACGCAGCATAAAGATGAAGAAACAGGACGATTCTTACAGACAAGAAAAAAATGGTGTCTAATGTCGGCCTAATCCTGACATTGATATTTGCTCCCTGGTTTTTTATCGGGCGATTCCCACTTTTATATCGGATCACTGAGGACTGGATTTATTTCATGATTTGTAAATAAAAACCTAAATCGGTTTATCTGTTGTATTGTGCCGTGATTTGTGCCGGACGAGTTACTCATCTCTAGGGGCAATGGCAGCTTCCCATACATCAGAATACAAGAAAAATAATAATGGGATAAAACATTTAGTTTTCTAAATGACAGCAGAAAATAGATTTACCTCCAAATGGAGACGACTCCTCAGTCAACAATCTTCAGAATAATCCAGAAGAAATTCTCTAATCCACAAATAATTCGCTATTCCACAAGTAGAAGATCTAGGTAAGTGCTATCAGGCGACAGACAAATACCAAGTCTGACCTCTAAGAGATGTGACGGAGTGTTTGTAGGTTCCGCTCTATTGTGACATCACTCAGCTTCCATATATGGTAAGTAATGAGGTCAGCGTCGGACTGGAGAACCTAGGGCCCACCAGAGAAAAATCATTTTCAGGGCCCACCATGCAGTTATGTAAAAATACCACACAGGAGAGCTGACAGATCCTCTATATACTACACCACACAGGAGAGCTTACAGATCCTCTATATACTACACCACACAGGAGAGCTGACAGATCCTCTATATACTACACCACACAGGAGAGCTGACAGATCCTCTATATACTACACCACACAGGAGAGCTTACAGATCCTCTATATACTACACCACACAGGAGAGCTGACAGATCCTCTATATACTACACCACACAAGAGAGCTGACAGATCCTCTATATACTATATACCACACAGGAGAGCTGACAGATCCTCTATATACTATACCACACAGGAGAGCTGACAGATCCTCTATATACTACACCACACAGGAGAGCTGACAGATCCTCTATATACTACACCACACAAGAGAGCTGACAGATCCTCTATATACTACACCACACAGGAGAGCCGACAGATCCTCTATATACTACACTACACAGGAGAGCTGACAGATCCTCTATATACTACACCACACAGGAGAGCCGACAGATCCTCTATATACTACACCTCACAGGAGAGCCGACAGATCCTCTATATACTACACCACACAGGAGGAGAGCTGACAGATCCTCTATATACTACACCACACAGGAGAGCTGACAGATCCTCTATATACTATATACCACACAGGAGAGCTGACAGATCCTCTATATACTATACCACACAGGAGAGCTGACAGATCCTCTATATACTACACCACACAGGAGAGCTGACAGATCCTCTATATACTACACCACACAGGAGAGCTGACAGATCCTCTATATACTGCACCACACAGGAGAGCTGACAGATCCTCTATATACTACACCACACAGGAGAGCCGACAGATCCTCTATATACTACACCACACAGGAGAGCTGACAGATCCTCTATATACTACACCACACAGGAGAGCTGACAGATCCTCTATATACTATATACCACACAGGAGAGCTGACAGATCCTCTATATACTATACCACACAGGACAGCTGACAGATCCTCTATATACTACACCACACAGGAGAGCTGACAGATCCTCTATATACTACACCACACAGGAGAGCTGACAGATCCTCTATATACTACACCACACAGGAGAGCTGACAGATCCTCTATATACTGACGGGGTCGTTTCGTCAATCACTCGTCCTCCAGTCACTCCGGATTCAAGCTATGAGCATGGGTCAACCATTCAAAGAATGAGTCAGACAAGATTTCTGGTTCAGACTTAGATCATGCTCAGAAGGGTACTATCAGGCACCGGTCTCAACACTGATCTGCTTTATTTCCGCATACACGAGATTATATGCACAAAACACGTCATATGTAGCAAACAGGATAACAGGGTGGGCTAAAGGGTAAAACAGTATATTGCTAGCACCTGCAAGCGTGGGCAAGTGATATAGTCTAGCATCTTCCATCTCTAATTGGTTAGGTATTATTCAAGCAGGTTATAAAATGTAACGACAGGAAATGTAGCCGCGTGGGCTCATTTCTATGTCTATGATATTCTGCAGATATAAAGTTCATGTAAAGTTCAACCATTACATTTCCTTGTGGTCTTGTCCAGACGTCGTGACATTTCCTCAGAGGAAACAAGTGTGGGTGTAGGTCGATGCTGGTGCAATCTTAGCTCAAGCTTGTTTCTGATATATCTGGTTTCACTCGACAAGGAAAATTTATGTTTCAAAATGGATGCAGAACACAAAATGGTGGCAAAGCACATGTAAGCATATATATGTGTGTATAAAGTAGAAAAGTATATTTTACCTTGACAATCCCCCCTAAACACTAAATTTTCCCTTTGGGCGGCACTTCCCTTTGAGACTGTCCATGTGTGGGGAGAGGGGAGGTGGATTTCTTCACCAGATCATCTTAGAAACTGTTCCCTTATAGAACGCCCCCAGACGATCAGGTCCCTATCCGGGTTAACACATGGAGTTCCCCCTAGATCCCTAAACTAACTCTCTCATTTGTATTTTGTCATAGTGGGTTATGCCAAGGATATTCGGCGGGTATATGTGTCCATATCCCCTTCGTTCATATACACAACTTCCTGAAAAATGAAGGTACCTGAGGGGTCGGCTGCCTTGGTTACAATTTTCCTGTATATGGGTACCACACAACATAGGATTATCAATCCTATGACCAGAAGCCCTGCTACCACCAAACAGGCTTGTTGGAGAAATCCTTTGAGGCCTCCCAACCATCCTGAGAAGAAAGGAGTATCCACTCCAGCATTCTCTTTCACCTCCCGGGCCAGGTTTTTAATTTTTGTAAGGGCCACCATAGTTTTTCCATTATCTTCAGAGTTTTGGGGGATATAGGTACAGCATTCTTCTCCTATCATCCCACAGACCCCACCTTTCTCAGCTAGGATCATATCAATGGCCAGTCTATTTTGGAGAGTCATCCTTGTGTTGGGGCCCAGTTCCTCAACTATGCCCTGGAAAGCATCTTGACTAAAATTGATAAATCTTTGCTCGGTGTAGTATATATAATTTATCCAGTCTACATTGTAATTGATTTGTACCTGAGGGATAATAGAGCGGAAACCTGCATAAATCTGATTTTGGGCTTTGTATTCGTCTGGGACCCCCCTTGGAACTCCTATGGAGTCTATATAAACTTTGGGATCCTCAGTATAACCGAGGTGTAGTTGATCTAGGCTCCTTCTGCTTCTGGATGTTAATGAAGTGGACATTTCAGGGTTGTGGCTACTAGGGTCATCCCAGGGCATGATTCTAAATTGCATTGCCAATTTTACCAGGGTGCATTGTCCAGTCCAAATCATGGGGAGCCTGGACCTAAGTCGCCCATCCCCATAGAGCCAGTGTATGTCATACATATATCTGGAATGATTGGTCAGTAAGTCTGCTTCTATAGTCTCGTTGTTCCTACAAAACCCATCCTGAAAGATACCCAGAGATGGGCCTTTGGAATTGTTAGGGGAGTAGCAGGTATAATTGTCAGGAGTAACAATAACATTACTCGGGATCCTAATTTTACCTTTTCTTTGACAAGAGGAATATAAGCAGGGCAGGCAGCATCATTGGATCCCTTCAAGAGTCTAAGCAGACAGAGGGTTGTGGTGTGGTCAGCTGGGAAAGCGTGAGTATACAGGTGAGCATTTGGAGCAGCACAGGCAACACATCCTACTGATATGTTTTGAACTTTAACATTATATCTAACCCATTCAATCCAGAGATTTTTACGGGGACTGATTTGGGAAAAGACATCTTCCCTTCCGAGCCCTGGGATTGGGATTTCTTCATCGATCAACTGTTGTATCTTGTCAGGGGCTGGAGTGGGTTTGGTTTTTATATCCTTCAAACATAAATGCCCATATCTATATTCTTCATCAGAAGGATATACGCTTAGAACATATTTTCCCAAATCTGTAGGCTGAGGGTTCTCCAATTTTAACACCAATTTCCCATTACAGGCCACCCACCCATGTGAATTGATTAGCTCTACCTTACCTACATGGGTAAGTGTTAGTCTGGTTTTTAAAGGCTTGCCATTCTTATCTTTGCTATCCATAGCCTCTTTAGGCTTGTAACCCCAGTCTGTCCCTGTGTTCCATCCCGCATCTGACCAGGAATAACAGTTGTCTAGTCCTGCGGCGTACCGCCAATCCCCTCCTACGAAATGATGTCCCTCCCAACTGCATAGGCTCATCCGAACAGACAAGGGGAACCTCAACATAAGGGACTTTAGTGGTAGGTGGAGAAACAACAGGGAGTGGGGTTACCTCACCCCTCTCCCGAAGCCGTCTATCAGTACGGATAGCTAAAGCCATAGCAGCCTCCAGAGAAGGAGGAGACTCATACTGAGCCAAAACGTCTTTTAATTCATCAGAAAGCCCATGACAAAACTGGCTCCTAAGAGCTGGGTCATTCCACTGAGTATCTGTGGCCCATCTACGAAACTCAGAAGCAAATTCCTCTGCCGGACGATCTCCCTGCTGTATCTTACGTAATTTAGTCTCAGCAAGAGAGACCCGATCTGGGTCATCATATACCAATCCCAGGGCAGTAAAAAACTGATCTACAGACAGTAGAGGCCAAAACAATTCCCACTCTCTGCTCCTCACTCCCTGATGATCGAGGCCGAAGCCGAAAATACAATTTACATGCCTCCCGGAAGGTGAAAAATTTGTCTCGCCCACCAGTGAACCTGTCCGGGAGAGCTACCTTAGGTTCAACTCTGGTTTGCTCCAGGGGAGACAAAACTTTGGACTTAATGTCCGTCAGCTCCATGGATAATCCCTGCAACTGCAGAGCCAGCTGGGCTACTGGATCCATGGTAACTGGAGATAATTTTTATGGCCAGTGAAAATGTCACGCTGTCTAATGATATGTATACAATGTCAGTAAACTATTAATACAGGAACAACACTCTATACAACAACTAGTATAGCAACATCAGCATGTAAGTATAGAATAGATTTACCTGACACGATATCTGCTGAACTCAGGGTTAATCTTGAGGACTTGATGAGCTGAAACAGGAAAGAGGTGGACCGGGATCTAACCTGACCCTAAACTGGGGTCCTAACTAATCCCTCACCTTGGAGGTACTGATAATGGTTCAGAGGTCCAAGTCTCCAACCTAACCCTGTCTCCTATCAGACCCTGAACCCTGTAATCAGTCCTAAGAAGGATCCTGACTACCACCAAAGGGATATGGGCTGATCTCAGCTAAATACACAGATTAGACATATAAGACAGACAGGATAACACTCGCTTGCATACACACTCAAACACCAAAGGAACATAAATGGTCTGGGAAATAAACTCTAACCAAGTTGAGCTTAGAACAACTAAGGAGCTCACAACTAAAGTCTATACAGATTCATTCCTATCTGTGGTCTGCATGAAGGTTTCACTGGCAACTCCCCAAGCAGACAACCAGGAATTTAAAGGAAACCAATCAACAAATAATCAATTGCAGCCGGGAGAAACTGCACCCAGTCCCAGAACCGAGCACAGACAGAATTAACTCCCTAGCTGCCAAACACAAAGAAACAGCAGCTCAGCTGTGAGAAGTCAAAATGTGCAACCGCGACGATCTTCGTGGCAATGCACACATGACATTCCTTTACCTCTTTTCACTTCTCTTTCCACTCGCCTTCGGCCTACCTGAGCCCTCACACGAATACACACACTGGCGGTTGGTGGGCCGCCTCTTCGCCGCTCTCTGAGGGTCGGCACGCTCTTGGCTCTCAACTTGAGCTCTGGAGTCCCTTACTGCGAGCTCCACTCGTCTGCTCTGTCTGCAGACTACTCGCTTGTTTCAGCTCTGACTAGACTGGAGTGGATTCACTTCCACTTTACTAGCCTCCACTTTGCTGAACTGAACTGCTCTGCAGCCTCTCTAATCTCAGCTCTGCAGACTGACCTCTCTCTTCAGACTGCTCCTTCAGACTGCTCTGATCTTCCTGTCTTCACCCTCCTTTTATATTACTATCGGAGCTCCCTCTGGTGGTCCTAGGGATGGGTGAAGGTGTGTGCATGTATATTGAGACCTCTAGTGGTGAATTCCTTCTGTGCACCCTTCTGGGAGATATGAATCCAGGCACAGCTGGGCTCCACACATGTGCTAGAGATTCCTGGGGAATTCAACGCATGTGTCGCTGATCTGAAGATGCGACAAGGACCAGATGGGTAATGGTGAAGACCAGAGGGGCCGGGGAGGTGGGTGATAAGGTGTGCATAAGTATATCTTCTTTTTACATTTTGATGGCCTTTTATGATTCAGAAAACATTGTGCTGGTTATTCTGCTGAATCCAGTTGGAAGGGAACTGCAAAAAATCCATAATTTGGGGAATGCAGATTTTTGTAAAGTTCAACTAGAATTTCATTCAAATTAATTTGCTTATCTCTAATGTATGGTGACACTCTGGAAATATGGAAAGCTTATTGCTAGTTCTATAAGCAAAAAAAAAAACAAAAGAAGAGTTTATATTTATAATCTTTATTTCATGTTATATGAATAAAAAGTAAAGCAGCAGATGGAGTCTGCTAACAGTCCCAGTACTTCTCCACTTTGTGCACAGAATGTTCACTGCACAGTTTTCTTTTGTATGAAATAACTCTCGGTAGAAGTCTGAAGTCTCGTAAACTATTACTTCCACTCACTGATAGATTGCGGGTGCACCAACTTAGCAGTTCCAATGCTTTTCCACTTGGTACCCAGGATTTCCATGGCACGGTGACGTGCCTCATGCACCACTGGAGGAAAGGACTTACTACCGAGTCTCAACCCCATAAACACGTCACGTAATGCTGTCGGATAGAGTTCTTCATAGGGTAAAGCGTCTCTTATCATGGTGAGGTGTTTCAGGACAGCGTCTACCTCGTCTACCGTATACAACAATTCAGTGCTGTGGATCATCATCTTCACCAGAAGGGCAGGTTCTTTTTGCCCGAGTTGTTCATATATTTGGCAGGATTTTACTCCACAAGCATTTAACAGCTCTTCAGCATTATTACATCCGATGTAAGGTAGACAATATAATAAGGCTGCAATACCGGATGCCTTAACCTGCTCGTTTCTACTGTGTAACGTTATCAGTAAGTCAGGTAGGCATCTCCTGACGTGGTGGCTGAAGTCTTTCTTATTCCAGTTGCAGCTCTGGGCGAGATCTGCAAATAGTGAAGTGGCGTATGTCTGGATCAGAGGGTTTGCATGGTTTAGATAGTTTGTACAAAGACTGACAATCTTCTCAAATTTCCTGCCTATTTTTGAACTTTTCAGCAGGGTAACAATTTTTGATAGGGCTTGTAAGCTTTTGATGGCAACTTTTGCAGTCCGATGATCTGATAATTTACTGCAAAGGCCGAACAAGATGCCATCTTTGAATTGATGCACCTGTCTTGGGGCACCTATACAGGCATTTCCCATAGCTTGTACAGCATAACAAACCTCAAGCTCGTCCGAGCTTTTCATCTTTGAAGCCATTAATAAGATGTAATATTCTGCCATATTCTCCTCTAGGAGCTCAGGATGGCATAATAGCTCCGAGAAAAACATGACACCGATGAGTTTGCTTTTCCTCACAGCAGATCTCATTGCTATACGCATGTAATGGATGACCTTTGTCCTTTGCTCATCAGTTAAGACACATGTAATATAACGACACATCGCAGCCTGGATTGTGTCTGTGCCATGGAAGACCTCAGAGTAATGCTGGTGGTTTACGATCCCATAGCTAGGGTGCAGAAGATGGTAACAAAAGTCAAAGCTTTCAGGTGGTCCAGCTTGGTATTGTGTATGGGTAATCAAGTCATCCACGGTCAGTATATTCTGCACTGCACTTTTTCTTTCTTTCCAATCTCTGATGATTTTGTTGTAAATCAGTTCCAATATATTCCGCACACTGCTGTGTAGGTTCTTCTTATCGATTTCCAGGCGCTCCATGACTTCTTTGGAGCGGTATACAGCAATGTTAGCCAGGAGCGTCATAGCTGCGCCAGTTATTTCCTGACGGCTCTCACTTTCTGCTTTCAGCATGTGGCTATAGGTCTTATCAATAAGTTCACTAGTCAGAAAGTTGTCAGCGTCTTCTCTGGCAGATGTCATAGTTGACAAGAACAGGAGGGCATTCACCAAATCCCGTCCATCCAGATCATGCAGATGTTCTATAAGCTCGCTGGTCATGGTCTTCATTTTTCCAAGCGCAAGTGATGTAACAATGCCTGGAATACTGTCCTCCAGGAGCGGGACAGTGAGAAGGTCCAACACGGCCAACAGACGTTTATAGTCATGGTTGGATCTCATGCTTGGACGCTTCATTATAGAAGAGGAAATCTGCAAAAAACAGAATATGATATTAAAGGAAATGTTGTGTAAATTGTGAATGGAATTAATATTTAATACTCATTACATTTAAAAGTAAATAATTATTCTTTCTGCAGTATAAAGGCAATGTGATTAGGACATTCACTGTAAAGAGGGAGATGGTCTCAATTTAAACACTGTGTGACCTATGATCTAGCGGTGTCCATGTTTTCAGGGGTGAACAAAAGCACAGTCAACCACAGTCTTGTTTACCACTGAAAAGGGAGGACACTACTGAACAGAGGCCAGACAGAGAATGGATTCATCGGGGGTTTCATTAGAATCACGTATATGGCCGGGGTCACACTCAAGGTAGAAAAAAAAATCGGTCCGATTTTGACTGCCGAGAATTGCACCAATGCTCTTCGTATGGTGGTGACCCGTGTGTAAATCCGTTTACAATGCGATGATGCGATTTCCTCGCATCTAGTTTCCGTATGACATCCGTATGCAATGCGAATTTAACATGAGCTTTTACATACAGCAGTTCCCCATCCTGGTGTATATATTCTCCATCCTGGTATATATGTACCTTATCTTGTTCTCCATACAGCTATTTCAATGGAAAAATAACTTTTTGTATGTCTCTTTTAACAAAGGGAGGAAAAAACAAGAATTTGTCCATCAATTTTCTTTTTTTTTTTTGCATATGAGAAAAATTGATGACACATGGAGGGTAAAAATGAACATTGTTATCAAAATCAGATGGAGAAAGAGACGCAGCATAAAGATGAAGAAACAGGACGATTCTTACAGACAAGAAAAAAATGGTGTCTAATGTCGGCCTAATCCTGACATTGATATTTGCTCCCTGGTTTTTTATCGGGCGATTCCCACTTTTATATCGGATCACTGAGGACTGGATTTATTTCATGATTTGTAAATAAAAACCTAAATCGGTTTATCTGTTGTATTGTGCCGTGATTTGTGCCGGACGAGTTACTCATCTCTAGGGGCAATGGCAGCTTCCCATACATCAGAATACAAGAAAAATAATAATGGGATAAAACATTTAGTTTTCTAAATGACAGCAGAAAATAGATTTACCTCCAAATGGAGACGACTCCTCAGTCAACAATCTTCAGAATAATCCAGAAGAAATTCTCTAATCCACAAATAATTCGCTATTCCACAAGTAGAAGATCTAGGTAAGTGCTATCAGGCGACAGACAAATACCAAGTCTGACCTCTAAGAGATGTGACGGAGTGTTTGTAGGTTCCGCTCTATTGTGACATCACTCAGCTTCCATATATGGTAAGTAATGAGGTCAGCGTCGGACTGGAGTACCTAGGGCCCACCAGAGAAAAATCATTTTCAGGGCCCACCATGCAGTTATGTAAAAATACCACACAGGAGAGCTGACAGATCCTCTATATACTACACCACACAGGAGAGCTGACAGATCCTCTATATACTACACCACACAGGAGAGCTGACAGATCCTCTATATACTGCACCACACAGGAGAGCTGACAGATCCTCTATATACTACACCACACAGGAGAGCCGACAGATCCTCTATATACTACACCACACAGGAGAGCTGACAGATCCTCTATATACTACACCACACAGGAGAGCTGACAGATCCTCTATATACTATATACCACACAGGAGAGCCGACAGATCCTCTATATACTGACGGGGTCGTTTCGTCAATCACTCGTCCTCCAGTCACTCCGGATTCAAGCTATGAGCATGGGTCAACCATTCAAAGAATGAGTCAGACAAGATTTCTGGTTCAGACTTAGATCATGCTCAGAAGGGTACTATCAGACACCGGTCTCAACACTGATCTGCTTTATTTACGCATACACGAGATTATATGCACAAAACACGTCATATGTAGCAAACAGGATAACAGGGTGGGCTAAAAGGTAAAACAGTATATTGCTAGCACCTGCAAGCGTGGGCAAGTGATATAGTCTAGCATCTTCCATCTCTAATTGGTTAGGTATTATTCAAGCAGGTTATAAAATGTAACGACAGGAAATGTAGCCGCGTGGGCTCATTTCTGTCTATGATATTCTGCAGATATAAAGTTCATGTAAAGTTCAACCATTACATTTCCTTGTGGTCTTGTCCAGACGTCGTGACATTTCCTCAGAGGAAACAAGTGTGGGTGTAGGTCGATGCTGGTGCAATCTTAGCTCAAGCTTGTTTCTGATATATCTGGTTTCACTCGACAAGGAAAATTTATGTTTCAAAATGGATGCAGAACACAAAATGGTGGCAAAGCACATGTAAGCATATATATGTGTGTATAAAGTAGAAAAGTATATTTTACCTTGACAATCCCCCCTAAACACTAAATTTTCCCTTTGGCGCGGCACTTCCCTTTGAGACTGTCCATGTGTGGGGAGAGGGGAGGTGGATTTCTTCACCAGATCATCTTAGAAACTGTTCCCTTATAGAACGCCCCCAGACGATCAGGTCCCTATCCGGGTTAACACATGGAGTTCCCCCTAGATCCCTAAACTAACTCTCTCATTTGTATTTTGTCATAGTGGGTTATGCCAAGGATATTCGGCGGGGTATATGTGTCCATATCCCCTTCGTTCATATACACAACTTCCTGAAAAATGAAGGTACCTGAGGGGTCGGCTGCCTTGGTTACAATTTTCCTGTATATGGGTACCACACAACATAGGATTATCAATCCTATGACCAGAAGCCCTGCTACCACCAAACAGGCTTGTTGGAGAAATCCTTTGAGGCCTCCCAACCATCCTGAGAAGAAAGGAGTATCCACTCCAGCATTCTCTTTCACCTCCCGGGCCAGGTTTTTAATTTTTGTAAGGGCCACCATAGTTTTTCCATTATCTTCAGAGTTTTGGGGGATATAGGTACAGCATTCTTCTCCTATCATCCCACAGACCCCACCTTTCTCAGCTAGGATCATATCAATGGCCAGTCTATTTTGGAGAGTCATCCTTGTGTTGGGGCCCAGTTCCTCAACTATGCCCTGGAAAGCATCTTGACTAAAATTGATAAATCTTTGCTCGGTGTAGTATATATAATTTATCCAGTCTACATTGTAATTGATTTGTACCTGAGGGATAATAGAGCGGAAACCTGCATAAATCTGATTTTGGGCTTTGTATTCGTCTGGGACCCCCCTTGGAACTCCTATGGAGTCTATATAAACTTTGGGATCCTCAGTATAACCGAGGTGTAGTTGATCTAGGCTCCTTCTGCTTCTGGATGTTAATGAAGTGGACATTTCAGGGTTGTGGCTACTAGGGTCATCCCAGGGCATGATTCTAAATTGCATTGCCAATTTTACCAGGGTGCATTGTCCAGTCCAAATCATGGGGAGCCTGGACCTAAGTCGCCCATCCCCATAGAGCCAGTGTATGTCATACATATATCTGGAATGATTGGTCAGTAAGTCTGCTTCTATAGTCTCGTTGTTCCTACAAAACCCATCCTGAAAGATACCCAGAGATGGGCCTTTGGAATTGTTAGGGGAGTAGCAGGTATAATTGTCAGGAGTAACAATAACATTACTCGGGATCCTAATTTTACCTTTTCTTTGACAAGAGGAATATAAGCAGGGCAGGCAGCATCATTGGATCCCTTCAAGAGTCTAAGCAGACAGAGGGTTGTGGTGTGGTCAGCTGGGAAAGCGTGAGTATACAGGTGAGCATTTGGAGCAGCACAGGCAACACATCCTACTGATATGTTTTGAACTTTAACATTATATCTAACCCATTCAATCCAGAGATTTTTACGGGGACTGATTTGGGAAAAGACATCTTCCCTTCCGAGCCCTGGGATTGGGATTTCTTCATCGATCAACTGTTGTATCTTGTCAGGGGCTGGAGTGGGTTTGGTTTTTATATCCTTCAAACATAAATGCCCATATCTATATTCTTCATCAGTAGTATAGGAACTGTAGTATTCGTCAAACTCAATTTGACAGGTCGACACGCCCCCTATCATTTAATCCGTCTCCCTGTCAGCTTGATCCAGGTCGTCACGCCCTCTGGCTGAACTTTGCTCAGGCTGGGAAATCTGTGGCTGAACTTTGCTCAGGCTGTGAAATCTGGTCTGCTGGATTTTTATTCAGTGCCTTTGATTAGTCTGTGGAGTTTTTAGTGTATTAAAGGGTAGTTTTAACTCCATCCGTAGATGTAAAGCTATTTTCTAGCAGAGAATGCCCTGACATGAACTGTAAAGGGTTTGTATTAGAAGCACCCAGTAAATGTCTGTATTAGAATCCATCAGTAAATGTAAAGCTATTTTCTAGCAGAGGAGAGAAACTTTTAAGGACCCAGTAATTGTATAAGGAGTTCTAGTTAAATACAGACTTCTGTATATAACTAGTATATAAGGATTTTTAGTGAAATAAAGAGTGAATCTTGATTTTATACTGTTGTTAGAAGTCTAAATATTTTTCTATCTACTGGCTAACATGGTACAAAGATATACATCTTTACTGCACCATAGAGGTAATTTATCTATGTGTGTGTTTCACACAGGACAAGTTCTGTGATCCGTCTTTTGTGAGCAGTGTATCTACACTTATCTCAGCTTTCTAGCAGGCTTGTATAAATGTCCCCAGTAATTAAAGGTGATTTCTAACACTCTCTGTTAGAGATGGCTAACTTATTACTAAGATGTGTGTACAAGGCTTTGGGTTGTGTTAGAAGTCTAAATATTTTTTTATTTACTAGCTAACATGGTACATAGATATACATCTTTATTGGCACATAGAATTGTAGTACAGCAGTGTTGACCTGAATTGTCAGAATGAGTGAAGGTCGATGCTACGGTAATTCAGGCAAACAGTAAATAGTATTGCATTGTGTATAGTCAGTGGGATCTTTTAAAACCAACACATTTATGTGTATTCTGATAGCAGTGCCCATAAAACCGAAGGTTTCTAGCAAATATAATATGCACTAATGTGATTTTAAAACAATGGGTTTCTGAAGGGTCTTCCCACACTACCACTCTGTGGGAAGCTGTGTGGAAATGACAGGCATAAGAGATCATTCATATTAAAAACGTTTATTGCCAGAAATAATCATGATTTTACTGTAATAAATAAATACATCTCAAAGACATTTCAAGCATTGAATTAATTGTGACACCAAAATGTCGACACAAATGGCAATACAGGTCATGGGATTCTCTCTAGACAGGAACAACGCTGTTGAATGCTCCAACACGTGTAGTGAGGGATTTTTTAAAGTTGATTTCTTCTCAGCAATGAAATTTCTCACAATTGTATCATTACGCGGTTTATCAGCAGAAAACTTCTCCAATATCTTACTGAACGGTATGTTCCGAGCTAAGAAATGTAAAAAGTACAGGCAGTAGTGCCCACAGACAGTACTATACGTGTCTTGGATCTGGTTGTTTTGGTAATAATAAGTCTCACAATTCGTGTTCAGGAAAGTCACAAACTCGCTCGGAAAGATATCGTTGTCAGTACATAATCCGTAGCTATCAAAAAATATGGCGTTCTTGGCGTCACAGAGCACAATTAATATCCAGTGTCTGCCAGGTTGGTGTGCGGGGTCTGTATTTACGATGAATCCGACAGGGCGTTGATTTACCCGATGTGGTGGGAGCAAATCACACGGAAACACACCGCCAAACACACGCTCTGTAAAGCTATCCCCCTTCAGTATGGTCGTGAGTTGCAGGCTATCCATCACTAATTAAAATCGTACAAGATCTCTCTTCTATTATTAATTTCCAGAATGGCCGGGTTGATTGCAAAAACAATCATGTTTATCGTATGGGGTGTCGCTAGTGCAAACCGGACTTCAGCCCGTAGGTTACCTGTTTTAATGAGGGAGAAATGACCGCCGGGTTCCTGATCAGCTGATAAATCAAATGCAAACAGTGTGAATCCGGACATAAACTCTTCACGATCCACGGCCATGGCACAATCAGCTTTCTGCTTGCCTGATATATGTGCGAGAGCCATATACTCTCTGACGGCTAAGTAGTCATTAAAGTTAGGGTTATAAGGCCTCGCAGGGATCTGTTGTCCGTCCAGGTAGAGGGCTGCGTGATTGACGTTGTAGTGATGGAAGAACAGGGGATTTCTGGCGTAAGACCCGCTAAATGCTTCATTATCTACAAAACCCAATATAACAGTTTTCGGTATCTGGCCTAGGAAGAGATTCTCGTGGTTCGTGATCCGTGTTCCAGCGGCTATACTGTACACTTTCATGCATGTCCTGTCAATAGCGTACTTGGCTGTCGATGCCAAGAGGGCCTGACTGTGGCCTATTCGGACCGCCGGGGACACTTGTACTCTCTTTACAAAGAGAGAGGCTTGCATGATTTGCACTTTCAGTGGATCGGCCTCAGCCGACATGAGGCAGAAAGCGTCCTTATTTCTCGTTAGCTTAACCTTAAGATCGAGTCCGTTCAATATTAGCTTTGGTTGATTAAATATATCACCAAAAATTGGACCAATGAGGTCCAGGGGTTTGGAGCGGTGGGTTGCAGCGGCTCTTTTAATAAATCCTGCATTTGGGCCATCCAAGCTTCGGTCATTATGGTGACCAGCTGTGTCTTTATAGAACAATCCGGCCGTAAATTGCGAGGACAGCGTCTGTGAACTGTAATTTAAGAGAGTCTCTATGTACGCTCTATAGCTGTAGAGATTGTCCGATTGTGAGATAACACGGTCCCCCAGAGTAATATCGACCTGATTAAAGAGTGTGGCAAGAGGGTAGTTTATGAGGGCTACACGGGCGTCATCGGCGATATTCGAATTATCCTGCTTGACGATGCGACAATTTATGTACAGCAGGGTGTTATTCAGGTCGTAATAATAATCCCCGCTACCCGATATGAAAAATTCCAGCGGAGCATTATCCGTCAGAGCGGCAATCGGCTGAACTTCTACAAACAGGGATTTCTCTATACTCGTCTGTGTCGGCGGTATGTCAAAAATATCCAGTTCAGATTTAGCGCACTCTACAGAAGCATCGTGCAGGAAAGCCATGATGATCAGAAGATGTCCTCAGCAGTACGTCTCACTCGTTTCTGACGGGGTCGACGCTTGGCTGGTTTTTTATTCATGAGGATCGGGGGTAAAGCGGGGCATGAGCGACGCTTTCTTTTATGTGATTTTTTAGCGACATAAACTAGACCCGCGCCACCTTGCTCGGGATGTGTATTTATACGATTCATAAGCGCTGATGAGACAGATGTGACGGCGTCTTTAGCAATGTTTTTGACAGCCGTCTTCACGTGTGGTTTTACCAATTCTAAGCCTCTTCTGAAAAGCGGTACAGCACGTCGAAATAAGCCTTTAAATATCCCAGCCAGACCCGATCCGTACATGTACTCGCTCCCGCTGAACCCCTCTAATCCGTGCCCAGACTGTGCAATATAGTACCGGGCATAAACAGCTGGGTCCCCGTAGGGTCTCTGAGACACCATTTTCTAGCGTGCTAATCGCGTCTCTTCCGGAAATGTAGTCTCACAATACACTTTCCGTACTTGAATTTAACTGGAGTGCCCTGGTCCGATAAGATGGAGATTGTTACAGAGTCAAAATGATGCTTGCATAAGGGCACGTAATCGGGTCGTGTGTATTGAAGCGTGGTAATTTCACCGCTCTTGCCGCTTATTTGCGCCGTTCTCAGAAGTTGTACGTAGCTGCCGCCCACAAGCTGATGCTGGATGATGTCGCTGTAAATAAATAATGTATAAAAACCGGCTTTTATATCGGCATAAATCTTCTTCCGCTCAGTCTGGTTATTATCATACGCTTCGATGTATGGCTGGAGGCCTAAAATATGTCCCAATTTCTGACCCGGGGCAAACTGTATCGTGGGGGAATCCGGTAGGGTAACACTCCGCCGCACTTCGTCATAGCGCAGCTTAAATCCATCGCTGGCAAGCTTCAAAATATCAATTCTCTCATTAATAGCACGTATGAGGTCCGGTATTGTGTTATAAAAACTGGGCTTCACATAATATTCCTGCATCACATCACCCCGCTTGCCTATATAGAAGTTCCCTTCACCCCGCTCAAATGTGTACCATGTATGGGGGTATTGAATCTCAGTTAGAGCAACTTCGTATTGTCCTGAAAGCTGAACGGGTTTAGATAATTTTGTGGTATACTCGGCGATTGTGTTTTCCGGATATATATCGCCAGAAGCGTTGGAGGGAAGGGTGATAAAGAAGGATTCGGATTCCATGGTTATATGTCCGTCAGCGCCGACGCGGGTACCCACGAATTAAATTTATCAGGATAACCTTTCCATTTAATATAGCAGTGAATCGCCCCCCTGACACGTTTTTTTCTCAAAATTGCCTCAACGCGGTAGGCGCGGTTTTCATTGAAATGTATTTTTTGCAGCTCCTCCTTATAAAATGATCCCTCGATAGCGTCGCCCGCTAAATCGTTAATTTTATAGAGAGGCTTATGAAATTTATTGGAAATGGCGCTAATTAAAAATATCTCCTCGCTGAATGTCTGCTCATAACCCTTCGTAAAAGGGTTCTTAAAACGAGATATTCTGACATGATCTCCAATTTTTAAAGATGGCTTAATACGCTTTTTAGCCACGATACCGCTATAAATATTTTTCCATATCTGTAACGAGTTCTGCTTCGTCACATCGCACGGACGTGTCTGTATCGTGGTGTGAAAGGTGTGGTTGTAACTGTGCACCAAACCTGGTAAAATGTCGATATACCTAAAGGTATTATGTTTCGTCAGATAGCGCCACATACGTGTTTTTAATGTACGATTAAATCTCTCAACTATAGCGGCCTTTACGGTATTGTTGGTGAAAAAATGATGTATTTTATGCATTTTACAAACACGTTTCATGTGTGAATTCATAAATTCTTTGCCACGATCCGTCTGTAGTTTCTGCGGGGTGCGTCGGGCGTTTCCAAATATTAATTCGAACGAACGAGCTACAGTCACCCCGGTTTTGTTGTGCAGAGCAACAACCCAGGCGTGTTTGGATAGTACGTCTATCACAGTCAGTAGATATTTCACGGCGTCATTTTCCCTAGAATATTCAATTAAGCTAACCAAATCAGCCTGCCATTGCGAATCAACGTCCGCGACAAAGATTTTATTGGTAGAGAATCTTGTCCTTAAAGGCTTATGCAGGGTGTAAGCATCTTGTTTATTCAGCCAATCGACCACCTCATGTTGTTTTATACCATGCGTTCTAACCGATCTGTATAGATTTGTAATGCCGCTGAATGATGCAGGGGCTTCGGGCGTGAAATATTGCTTCTTTAATATTGCTTCAGGACCCTTAGCAGGCATGCTGGCCCTGTAAAACATTAATAGATTTTTTCTATCTAGCAGTTCATGGTATTGACAGAGGGCGTGTTCTCTCTGTTAGCCCCCAATAAATACAACCAGCTCCCAAGCGATACACAGCTCACCTGTAAGACTTCATACCTCACAGACCACACGCCATATCTGAACAGGACTATAGTGAGTATTTTTACGGATTTCGTTTCAATTATATTAAGTTAGTATAGTTTAAGTGTTTATTTGCATGAATAACTTATCCGTGTTTTCATAGTTGTACTTTATTTGTTTTAATAATATACCACATCTGTGTTGATTAATAGCTGTATATTTACCCTGTAGTGGAAAATTTAGCTCGCTTACTATTAATATTAATAATTACTATAGATTGACGCTAAAATTCATACAGTTAATTTTATTTTTAGATGTCTGAATTATATAGACACATTGGGGTGTTATAGTTAAGAGGCATTTTGCACATCATTTTTTATACCGCTTTATTCTTTAAGATCCGTGTATAATGAAGGTGTACGTATCTGATGGGATTTCATCTACCATGAAGCATTCTGATCCTGCCCCCACAATTTTACCCGAGGCTGCGTCTAGTAACGCTAATGATGGATGGAACGTGAGGGGTCAGGCGGCACTGCCCAGCGCGGGTACGTTGTGTGGATGCGTGGTTGTGTGTGTGTGTGTGTATATATATATATATATATATATATATATATATAGAGTTGTTTCGCATATTATTTTTGCTTTATTCTTCAAGAACCGTGTATAATGAGCTGCGATCTGCCTGATGAAGTTTTTGCCACCATGAACTATTCGTACCCCGAGGCCTGTATTTTACCTGCTGCAGCGTGTAGTAACGCTAGTGATGCGTGGAGCGTGAGCGGTCAGGCGGCTCTGCCCAGCGCGGGTACGTTGTGTGGATGCGTGGTTGTGTGTGTGTGTGTGTGTATATATATATATAGAGTTGTTTTGCATATTATTTTTGCTTTATTCTTTAAGAACCGTGTATAATGAGCAGCTATCTGCCAGATGAGGTTTTCGCTACCTTGAACTATTTGGACCCCGAGGCCTGTATTTCACCAGCTGTCGCTTGTAATGCTTCTAGTTCTGCCGCGCCATGGGATGGCCTTTCAGCACCGGGCATCGAGGGTACGCTGTGTTTCTGCGTGTCTGTATATATATATATATATATATATACAACTATATATAACACTTAACTATGTGAATTTAAGTGTGTAAGTGAATATTAACTCCTTACAGATGTCGCAATGATAGCGGAGCTGGATTCGGCCGAAATGCCTATGAACCCTGGCACTAACAGAGCCCAAGAAGACGTCGCATTTTCTAAAGCTCCTAAAAAGCGAAGCCTGGCGGCTGTCAAGAAAGATAAAGGTACGTGCCGCATGAAAAACTGTTTTGCCCAAACGGCTGGAGAAAATTGTTGATGCACCTTCTAATGACTATTATTATTTATAGCGCGTAAAGTGAAACCTAGGAGCAAGATATTTACAAAGGAGAATATACATCTGCTAGTGGAGAACGCCTCAGACGTCCCAGAAACCTCTGCTACAACCGTGCAGGCATCATCGTTAACCGGTAAGTGTATATTTTGATATATCAGACTAGTCTTAATACAATGTATGCTACTCTTGTCACACATAGGATCGCGATGCTCCGCACGTATCCGCTACATGTAGAATCTCTCCTTAAAGATAGTTGTAAAGTCAGATTGCCACATGTACAATCTCATCCACAGATAAATCTAAAGTCGAGAGAAAAATAACCACGACCCCTCTGCAACCACTACGTCTCAACGAGAACCACGCAGCGCCATTCTTGATGACGATACAGACACCTATGGGCAGTGATGGCCCACAGCCACAACAGCAGTTCTATCTGATGCCGGGCGTGCTATCCCATTCAAGCGGCGCGCAACCATCCAGCGGTGCTGTGAATGACGCTGAACTATACTCTGAAGTACAGGAGCGACCACGTAAACACGCGCAGAGAACTACGTGTGCTTCAGAAACATCACCACTCACATTTTCCGCCATGAATACCACAACCCGACAGACTCGTGAGGCGCTTGACCGTGAGATTGATCAGCTCGCTGATGGTAAGAAGCGCACCGTAGAACCGGTCATTATACGGACCACTCATGCTATACAGCCTTTACTGCCATCTGTAACTGAGTCCACTAATTCCACGGGTATTGAACTGTTGGATACCATTAACTTACCCACCACATCTCACGCTGATGTATCTAATCCAGTTAATGTTGTGATGGGGTTAAAGAGAGTGTTAACGACTAAGCATAAAGTGTGTAAAAAGCCGAGGCTTCATACAGATGTGTCTGTAGCTGTTATCAATACGTGTTCTGCAGCCTCTGTACCCGTTAGCAGTGTGGATTCTGCGGTCTCTGTACCTGTTAGCATTGCGGATTCTGCGGTCTCTGTACCTGTTAGCAGTGCGGATTCTGCGGTCTCTGTACCTGTTAGCAGTGCGGATTCTGCGGTCTCTGTACCTGTTAGCAGTGCGGATTCTGCGGTCTCTGTACCTGTTAGCATTGCGGATTCTGCGGTCTCTGTACCTGTTAGCAGTGCGGATTCTGCGGTCTCTGTACCTGTTAGCAGTGTGGATTCTGCGCTCTCTGTACCTGTTAGCAGTGCGGATTCTGCGGTCTCTGTACCTGTTAGCAGTGCGGATTCTGCGGTCTCTGTACCTGTTAGCAGTGCGGATTCTGCGGTCTCTGTACCTGTTAGCAGTGCGGATTCTGCGGTCTCTGTACCTGTTAGCAGTGTGGATTCTGCGCTCTCTGTACCTGTTAGCATTGCTGGTTCTGCAGACACTCTAGTTGTTAACAGTGGGAATTCTGTATCTCCGATCGCTACAGCGCAGATGTATGACGCCATTGGGTGGGCCCCCGCCGGAGCCTCAGTGTTTAAGGAGCAGTTAGATCGTTACTTACGTTACAAAATCTGGCTACCCAAAATAGTGTTTTTCTGTAATACTTTTGAAAGATTGCTGTCTGAAGTAGTCACAACAGATGCCTGTAAGGCAGAGCTATACGCGCTTCGCCTGATGCAAGTAGACACCGAGATACCCGATGGTGCTAACCCGTTATGACTAAATATGATCGGTTCGGGCCTGCATAAACCAACTAAAACAGCCCGTTATAATAGGTCCAGAGTTATAAAACGAGCTCTAAAACTACTGGTCAGTGCTCGACGCGCAATAGGCGCTAGACGACGGGATGGAATCACCTGTCCTGCTATACCACCACAGATAGCCCCGGAGCCAACACACACAGATGCTCCTGTCTCACATAGCCATGATGGCCCTGAAAATGACGTCCGTTCCGGTGCTGTTGCCCCGTATGCCGTGCTCGTGTAAATAAATTTGACGCCCATCTCTGTTACATGCGGCGCTATGTACCGGAGGACGAGACAGATTGTTATATCTTTTACGATTTTGAATGTATGCAGGAGACAGGTACCCACATCCCAAATTACATTTATGCTACAACACTGAGTGGTGAGCAGTCCTGGGAGTTTGAAGGTGATAGCTGCACGCATGACTTTTTACTGTTCTTTACCAGCGGGAAATTTTCAGGGTATACATTTATAGCGCACAATGCAGGGCGCTACGATTCTTACTTTATTGTTAAGGAGCTGATTTTTGAAAAACTACAGGTAAAGCTGATAGCCCAAGGTGGCCGGCTCTTGTGTGTGACGGTGCCCGATTTGTCTTTAAGGTTCATAGACTCGCTAAATTTTATTCCCATGAAGCTCAGTAAATTACCTCAGGCCATGGGCTTTTCAGGTGCCAAAGGTCATTTTCCACACTTTTTTAACACCCGAGAAAACCAAAACTATGTAGGTCCCATACCCGATGTGAAATATTATGGTTTGGAGTACATGGCCACGGATGAGAAGGTAGAGTTCCTGGCATGGCATGAGGGTGAGAAACATACAGTTTTTGACTTCAAGAGTGAACTAAAATCATACTGTAAACAGGATGTTGAAATTTTGAGACGAGCCTGTGAGATCTATAGAGAGCGCATTATGGAAATGACGCTGAAAAGTGTTAAAAAATACTGCGACATTCAAAAAGAAATGGTTGTGGAGAGCAGCTGTATTGATCCTTTTCAACTCATCACCTTGGCCTCTGTATGTATGTCAATGTATCGATTTAAATTTCTACCAGAAAAAACGATCGCCATTTTACCGGGTGATAATTATCACAAGGCGAAAAAGCGCTACTCATCCGCCGCTATACAGTGGCTCATGTATGTAGCGCATACCGAGAACATTGACATTCAGCATGCCTTAAGAGGGGGTGAGAAACAACTCGGTCAGTATTTTCTAGATGGTTATGCCTATGTTAACGGCCAGCACATAGCTTTTGAATTTCAAGGCTGTTTTTTCCACGGGTGCCCATCATGCTATAATGAGAATGATACAAATAAAGTTACAAACACCACCTACGGTCAATTATATCATGCATTTTTAGCTAAAAAGCGTTACCTGCAGCTGCGCGGGTACACCATAAGAGTGATATGGGAGCACGAGTGGCGTGAAATGGCTAAAAACGATTCTAACCTCCAGGCATTTCTCCATCAAATGGATTTCCCTGCTCCCTTAGACCCCCGCGATGCGCTTTATGGGGGTCGAACTAACGCTATTAAGCTCTATCACCAGGTGGAAGCTGGTGAGACTTTACATTACTACGACTTCACAAGCCTGTACCCCTTTGTAAACAAAACTAAAACATACCCTGTAGGTCACCCCGACATCATCTATGACAACTTTGGTTTCATTAAAAAATACTTTGGCTTAGCTAGAGTCAAGGTCTATCCCCCGAGAGATTTATTTTTTCCCGTTCTACCGGTAAAACTCGACAAAAAATTGATGTTCCCCCTTTGCTATACATGCGCTGTAAATTCAGAGGCAGAGGAGTGCCGTCATAGTGATGAAGAACGCTCCCTGACAGGTACCTGGTGCACCATAGAGCTCGAGCTGGCGATAGATAAAGGGTACCGGATCGCCCACATCTATGAAATATGGCATTTTCCAAACACCAGCGATGATCTGTTTGCTCGCTACATTAAATTACACCTTAGGGATAAGCAGGAGGCTTCAGGGTATCCTAGCTGGTGCACTGATGATACCAAGAAAAAGCAGTACATTGACAGTTTTCTTGAAAAAGAGGGTGTACGGTTACGACAAAACGCCAGCAAAAGCCATACACTTGACAAATACTATTGAGATTTCTGCTATTAGAAGTGAAGGGGAAGAACAAAGACAAAAAAATTTACATAATAAAAATATTGAAGGAAGAGAAACCAATCACAAACTAAAGTGTTTCTATACGAATGCACAAAGCATGGGCAACAAACAAGGAGAACTGGAGCTACTAACGCAGGAGAAGAAATATGATGTCATTGGAATCACTGAGACTTGGTGGGACGATACACATGATTGGAATACAAGGCTAGAAGGATACAACTTATTTGCAAGAAACAGACTTGATAAACGAGGAGGAGGTGTTGCATTGTATGTTAGAAAAGCGTATATCTGCACAGAGATTGACGCTTCAGAGACTGGGAGTTCTGTGGAAACTGTTTGGGTAAAAATACAAGGACAGAACAATGGAAAGGACACCATTGTAGGCATTTACTACAGGCCGCCTGTGCAAGCTGAAGATATGGATGAACTCTTTATGCATCAAATGGCAAAGTTCTCCAAAAAATATGACATAGTGGTCATGGGAGATTTCAACTATCCAGACATTTGTTGGGAATCTCTCTCAGGCAAAACTAACAGGTCCAGGAAATTCTTATCCTCTCTTGCTGACAACTTTATCTTCCAAAAGGTAATGGAGAAAACAAGGGGATCTGCTACCTTGGATCTAATCCTCATAAACAGGGAGGAAATGGTGGAGGAGGTAAGAGTGGCTGGGACTCTAGGAGGTAGTGACCATGCTATTTTAGAATTTTGGATAACAAGAGGAGGAAGACCTGTGAAGACTCAGACGTCAAGGTTAGATTTCAGAAAGGCAGATTTTAAGGAACTCAGAAAGAGAATTGGAGGGATCCAATGGCTGGATATCCTTAAGGACAAAAATGTCCAGGAAGGATGGAAAATCTTGAAAAATGAGATTCTCAAAGCACAATCGTTAACAATTCCGAAAAGAGGGAAGAATGGGAAGCATTTAAGGAAACCAGGATGGATGAACATAGAACTTAAACACATGCTAAAAAGGAAGAAAGAAATGTTTATCAAATGGAAAGAGGGAGGCATATCTAAAGAAGAATATAATGCCGTCTGCAGAACCTGCAGGGCACAAATCAGATTATCTAAAGCTGACAATGAATTAAGGCTTGCAAGTGACGTCAAAAGCAACAAAAAAGGATTTTGGGGATACGTCAAAAGTAAAAGAAAAGTCAAAGATGCTATAGGATTTTTACAGGATGAAAATGATGAAATGGTAAGTCAGGATGTTGAGAAGGCTGAACTTTTAAATTCCTATTTTGCATCTGTTTTCTCTCAGAAAGGAAATGTAACATCAACTGATCTTCACTGTCCTATTAAAGGAATAGAAGAATCCAGGATATCTATAAACAGAAAGACAGTGAGGAAACACTTAGCTAACATAAATGAATTCAAGTCTCCAGGTCCAGATGAATTACACCCCAGGGTACTGAAGGAGATAGCAGAAGAAATTCTTGAACCACTGTCCATAATCTTTGAAAATTCTTGGAGAACAGGAGAAGTCCCAGAAGACTGGAGAAGAGCAAATGTTGTTCCTATCTTCAAAAAGGGGAAGAAGGTGGACCCAGGGAACTACAGGCCGGTGAGTCTGACTTCTATACCAGGAAAGATCTTTGAACAAATTATTAAAGAACATGTATGCAAGTACCTGGATAAGAATGAAGTGATTAAACAGAGTCAGCATGGGTTTGTAACTAATAAGTCATGTCAGACTAACTTAATTTCCTTCTATGACAGAATCACTGACTGGGTGGATCAGGGAAATGCTGTAGATATAGTATATCTTGACTTCAGCAAAGCATTTGACAAAGTATCTCACACAATCCTTATTGAAAAAATGACTAAGTATGGAATGGACAAGGCAACTGTTAGGTGGATTCATAACTGGCTTAGGGATCGGACCCAAAGAGTGGTTGTAAATGGCTGCACATCCAGTTGGAAGAATGTCTCAAGTGGGGTACCACAAGGCTCTGTTTTGGGCCCTGTATTGTTCAACATCTTTATCAATGATTTAGATGAAGGAATTGAGGGTAAACTGATCAAATTTGCTGATGACACAAAGCTAGGAGGGGTAGCTAATACTAGAGAAGAGAGAGAGAGGATTCAAAAAGATATACATAAACTGGAGCAGTGGGCAGCAACTAACAGAATGGATTTTAACAGGGAAAAATGCAAAGTACTACATCTGGGCAATAAAAATGAAAAAAGCATATACAAAATGGGAGGAATAGGGCTAAGTAACAGCACATGTGAAAAAGACTTGGGTATACTAATTGATCACAGACTTAACATGAGTCAACAGTGTGATGCAGCAGCAAAAAAGGCAAATGCAATTCTAGGATGTATCAACAGAAGCATACAGTCTAGATCACGTGAGGTCATTATTGCCCTCTACTCCTCTTTGGTCAGACCTCATCTGGAATACTGTGTCCAGTTTTGGGCACCACATTTTAAAAAGACATCAACAAACTGGAGCAAGTTCAGAGAAGAGCCACCAGAATGGTGACCGGTCTGCAAACCATGTCCTATGAGGAACGGTTGCAGGATTTGGGAATGTTTAGCTTGCAAAAAAGAAGACTGAGAGGAGACTTAATAGCTGTCTACAAATATCTCAAGGGCTGTCACATTGTAGAAGGATCATCTTTATTCTCATTTGCACAAGGAAAGACTAGAAGCAATGGGATGAAACTGAATGGGAGGAGACACAGATTAGATATTAGAAAAAACTTTTTGACAGTTAGGGTGATCAATGAGTGGAACAGGCTGCCACAAGAGGTGGTGAGTTCTCCTTCAATGGAAGTCTTCAAACAGAGGCTGGATAGACATCTGTCTGGGATGATTTAGAGAATCCTGCTTTGAGCAGGGGGTTGGACCAGAAGGCCCAGGAGGTCCCTTCCAACTCTACCATTCTATGATTCTATGATTCTATGATTCTATGACCTGAAAATATAGCCGTCAACCCCGCTAAAAGACAGATCTCCAAACTTTTCTTAAATTCTTTATGGGGAAAGTTTGCTCAGAAGTCCAATCTACCAAGCACCAAGATTGTTAGGGATCCTGATGAGCTTTTTAGGTATCTCTTCCTGCCCTACTATGACATTTCTACGCTGGATTTTATCGATGACGAAACCGCTACCATTAACTGGAAATATGCGGAGGGGCACCACACAGTCAACAGAAACACAAACATCTTTATAGCCTGCTTTACCACAGCGTATGCGCGGCTAGAGCTCTATTCTCTGCTGGACAGGCTGCAGGAGAGGTGCCTTTATCACGACACAGATTCAGTTATTTTTGTGCACAGGGAAGGTGAGTGGCAGCCGCCTCTAGGAGATTACCTGGGGGAATTGACGAGTGAGATACCCGAGGGCACATACATCACAGAGTTTGTTTCTGCAGGGCCCAAAACTTACGGGTACAAGCTCAACACAGGGAAGACTGTCTTAAAAGTGAAGGGAATAACGCTAAATGTTGGTAACTCGCAATCTATCAATTTTAGCAGTCTGAAAGATCTAGTTCTGGACTACCCTCGTAATTCAGACGCTGAAACTCAGAAGCGCATCGTCGTACAGCAGCAGGGCATTGTGAGAGATAAAAAATATTGGAATATTGAATCCCGTGTCCTACAAAAGACCCAGAATGTGTCTACACAAAGCGTCGACTACTAGACGAATTCACCACCCTGCCATACGGCTATTAGCACAGTATTGTGATGGACACGAGGCTACAACACCCGCTCTCGTGCATTCTAGCGGGGCCGTCTAATTCTGGAAAGAGTTATTTTGTAAAACAATTGCTGTATAATATTGAAAGTAGTTTTTCTCACAAGCCGGATAATATTGTTTGGTTTTATTCATGCTGGCAGAAACTATATGATGAAATCTCTCTCTCTTTTCCCAACACCAGATTTGTGGAGGGTCTGCCGAATACATTCGTAGATGATGAATTATTCCCACCGGGCAAGGTGAATTTGGCGATTGTTGATGATCTCATGGATAGCGCTAGCGAAAATTGTGAGATAGAAAAAGCGTTCACCAAGTATGTGCACCACAGAAATCTCAGTATTTTCTACCTGGTACAAAACATATTTTGTCAGGGTAAGAAAAGCCGCACCATAAATTTAAACACAAAGTACATGGTCCTTTTTAACAACCCTCGAGATAAATTACAAATTTTAACACTAGCTCGTCAGATGTACCCCGGAAAAACACGTTTTTTCCTAGAAGCCTTTGAGGATGCTACGCGGAGCCTTATGGGTATTTGCTGGTCGATTTGAAAGCTAATACACCGGAGGATCACCGCTTACGGACTGGGTTGTTTCCACCGGCGTTACCAGCTGTCTATGTGCAGAAGAAAATCGCTTCTAAAAAGTGAATTTTATGCGGGATCGCACATTCCACGCTGTATGCGTTGTGCTGTAAAGATGTCCGAGAGACTCCGGCGTAACTGGGCTCTCTTAAAAACCCTGGTGAAGGCAACCCCATCCGTCCGGAAATCTATTTTGCGCAATGCGAGCGTCGATTTAATCACCGCTATAGGTGAGATTGCTTTAAACATCTTAAAAGGCAGAATCCCGTTGAAAGAGCGCCAAAAAGGCATACTGAAGAAGTGGCGTAAAGCTATAAGAACCATTAGCGATAGAGCGCAGTCCATAAAGAAAAAGAAACGAGTACTGAATCAGACCGGTGGCTTTATCGGTCCTCTTTTAGGCTTTGCAATACCCATAATAACGAGTCTGCTCGCTGGCAAATAATGGAGCATGCTGAGAAAATGTATCTAGTCCCCAAACAGGAGCTACATAAGCTAAGGACACCAATCCCCGAGAGCATACGCGAAACTGCTATTCGACGCCTCGATGATGAGATTAGCTCCGTTTTACAGCGACGCGACATCCCCGACGATGTGAAAATTAAAATGTATAGCACCGTGCTGGAGCGCTACTTGGTACATACGAAACGCAGCTCAAAAGAACTGACAGCTTTAAATCTCGTTAGCCCTCAGGATCCTGAGCATCAACAGCCGCCAAATACCGTCACCGATAAAAAAAATCACGAGATCGCTGAAATTGTAGGTCATATAAACCAAAGATATAAAAAGAATGCTGAATTTTTACTAAACAGACTACTCCAGAATAAGAGTGTGACAGATTGGAATGATAAAGACGAATTTATTTTCAAAGGCTCTGTAATACCCGGGTCTAACTTAGTGGATTTAGTACGTAGTACAACGCAGGGTCACGCTCTGACCGTCAGGAATTTACCTAGGGTTGGGAATCGTTTATGCGAGCTATGGCCGAGCTGAATATACCCTCTACTGTTGTGGGTAATCACACTACTAGACAACATTTAGACGAATTAAAAATGTCCTCCAGCGGTGGTGTATCTACATCGATGAGGTTAGACCCCGCACCCCGCACAATTCACTCGCTGCACTCGCCGTCATTAGGCACCACAAGGGAACTCTACTACCTAAAAAAAGGTCTCTACCGATACTGCCAACCATGTGGCTCACGATGTAGCCTATGTACTTGTTAATTATCTATTTTATCGTGTGTGCTCTGATATTTGTTAATTGTGCATGTGACACTTTTTATATCATTCTGTATGTACTTTTAAATGTTTGAAATGTCTTTGAGCTGTATTTATTACAATAAAATCTTGTAACCTTGTTTTTACAATACCGTGTCATTGCTTTTTTTTAAAATACGAATAAACCATTCTGTAATATTGTAACACGGCCATATACATAATATGCCCGTACAATGATTGCCCGTACAATGAGACGGGGTTATAAGTCTCGTCAGTTTTAAACATGCCCCAACATGCCTGGGGCTATACACAACACAGCACAAGCCTTAGATACACGGCCAAGCTAAAAATATATATACTGAATAAAACTATAAGTTGAGCGTCATAATTCCAAATTCCACCACAATAGTGTTTTACATGCATTTACTGGGTCCTTAAAAGTTTCTCACCACAAAAAAGATCAAGATTCACTCTTTAATTCACTAAAAATCATTATATACTAGTTATATACAGAAGTCTGTATTTAACTAGAACTCCTTATACATTTACTGGGTGCTTCTAATACAAACCCTTTACAGTTCATGTCAGGGCATTCTCTGCTAGAAAATAGCTTTACATCTACGGATGGAGTTAAAACTACCCTTTAATACACTAAAAACTCCACAGACTAATCAAAGGCACTGAATAAAAATCCAGCAGACCAGATTTCACAGCCTGAGCAAAGTTCAGCCACAGATTTCCCAGCCTGAGCAAAGTTCAGCCAGAGGGCGTGACGACCTGGATCAAGCTGACAGGGAGACGGATTAAATGATAGGGGGCGTGTCGACCTGTCAAATTGAGTTTGACGAATACTACAGTTCCTATACTACTTTCATCAGAAGGATATACGCTTAGAACATATTTTCCCAAATCTGTAGGCTGAGGGTTCTCCAATTTTAACACCAATTTCCCATTACAGGCCACCCACCCATGTGAATTGATTAGCTCTACCTTACCTACATGGGTAAGTGTTAGTCTGGTTTTTAAAGGCTTGCCATTCTTATCTTTGCTATCCATAGCCTCTTTAGGCTTGTAACCCCAGTCTGTCCCTGTGTTCCATCCCGCATCTGACCAGGAATAACAGTTGTCTAGTCCTGCGGCGTACCGCCAATCCCCTCCTACGAAATGATGTCCCTCCCAACTGCATAGGCTCATCCGAACAGACAAGGGGAACCTCAACATAAGGGACTTTAGTGGTAGGTGGAGAAACAACAGGGAGTGGGGTTACCTCACCCCTCTCCCGAAGCCGTCTATCAGTACGGATAGCTAAGGCCATAGCAGCCTCCAGAGAAGGAGGAGACTCATACTGAGCCAAAACGTCTTTTAATTCATCAGAAAGCCCATGACAAAACTGGCTCCTAAGAGCTGGGTCATTCCACTGAGTATCTGTGGCCCATCTACGAAACTCAGAAGCAAATTCTTCTGCCGGACGATCTCCCTGCTGTATCTTACGTAATTTAGTCTCAGCAAGAGAGACCCGATCTGGGTCATCATATACCAATCCCAGGGCAGTAAAAAACTGATCTACAGACAGTAGAGCCGGGGATCCCGGAGGAAGGGAAAATGCCCAGGATTGAGGGTCCCCTTGCAGAAGTGAGATAACAATTCCCACTCTCTGCTCCTCACTCCCTGATGATCGAGGCCGAAGCCGAAAATACAATTTACATGCCTCCCGGAAGGTGAAAAATTTGTCTCGCCCACCAGTGAACCTGTCCGGGAGAGCTACCTTAGGTTCAACTCTGGTTTGCTCCAGGGGAGACAAAACTTTGGACTTAATGTCCGTCAGCTCCATGGATAATCCCTGCAACTGCAGAGCCAGCTGGGCTACTGGATCCATGGTAACTGGAGATAATTTTTATGGCCAGTGAAAATGTCACGCTGTCTAATGATATGTATACAATGTCAGTAAACTATTAATACAGGAACAACACTCTATACAACAACTAGTATTGCAACATCAGCATGTAAGTATAGAATAGATTTACCTGACACGATATCTGCTGAACTCAGGGTTAATCTTGAGGACTTGATGAGCTGAAACAGGAAAGAGGTGGACCGGGATCTAACCTGACCCTAAACTGGGGTCCTAACTAATCCCTCACCTTGGAGGTACTGATAATGGTTCAGAGGTCCAAGTCTCCAACCTAACCCTGTCTCCTATCAGACCCTGAACCCTGTAATCAGTCCTAAGAAGGATCCTGACTACCACCAAAGGGATATGGGCTGATCTCAGCTAAATACACAGATTAGACATATAAGACAGACAGGATAACACTCGCTTGCATACACACTCAAACACCAAAGGAACATAAATGGTCTGGGAAATAAACTCTAACCAAGTTGAGCTTAGAACAACTAAGGAGCTCACAACTAAAGTCTATACAGATTCATTCCTATCTGTGGTCTGCATGAAGGTTTCACTGGCAACTCCCCAAGCAGACAACCAGGAATTTAAAGGAAACCAATCAACAAATAATCAATTGCAGCCGGGAGAAACTGCACCCAGTCCCAGAACCGAGCACAGACAGAATTAACTCCCTAGCTGCCAAACACAAAGAAACAGCAGCTCAGCTGTGAGAAGTCAAAATGTGCAACCGCGACGATCTTCGTGGCAATGCACACATGACATTCCTTTACCTCTTTTCACTTCTCTTTCCACTCGCCTTCGGCCTACCTGAGCCCTCACACGAATACACACACTGGCGGTTGGTGGGCCGCCTCTTCGCCGCTCTCTGAGGGTCGGCACGCTCTTGGCTCTCAACTTGAGCTCTGGAGTCCCTTACTGCGAACTCCACTCGTCTGCTCTGTCTGCAGACTACTCGCTTGTTTCAGCTCTGACTAGACTGGAGTGGATTCACTTCCACTTTACTAGCCTCCACTTTGCTGAACTGAACTGCTCTGCAGCCTCTCTAATCTCAGCTCTGCAGACTGACCTCTCTCTTCAGACTGCTCCTTCAGACTGCTCTGATCTTCCTGTCTTCACCCTCCTTTTATATCACTATCGGAGCTCCCTCTGGTGGTCCTAGGGATGGGTGAAGGTGTGTGCATGTATATTGAGACCTCTAGTGGTGAATTCCTTCTGTGCACCCTTCTGGGAGATATGAATCCAGGCACAGCTGGGCTCCACACATGTGCTAGAGATTCCTGGGGAATTCAACGCATGTGTCGCTGATCTGAAGATGCGACAAGGACCAGATGGGTAATGGTGAAGACCAGAGGGGCCGGGGAGGTGGGTGATAAGGTGTGCATAAGTATATCTTCTTTTTACATTTTGATGGCCTTTTATGATTCAGAAAACATTGTGCTGGTTATTCTGCTGAATCCAGTTGGAAGGGAACTGCAAAAAATCTATAATTTGGGGAATGCAGATTTTTGTAAAGTTCAACTAGAATTTCATTCAAATTAATTTGCTTATCTCTAATGTATGGTGACACTCTGGAAATATGGAAAGCTTATTGCTAGTTCTATAAGCAAAAAAAAAAACAAAAGAAGAGTTTATATTTATAATCTTTATTTCATGTTATATGAATAAAACGTAAAGCAGCAGATGGAGTCTGCTAACAGTCCCAGTACTTCTCCACTTTGTGCGCAGAATGTTCACTGCACAGTTTTCTTTAGTATGAAATAACTCTCGGTAGAAGTCTGAAGTCTCGTAAACTATTACTTCCACTCACTGATAGATTACGGGTGCACTAACTTTATCAGTTCCAATGCTTTTCCACTTGGTACCCAGGATTTCCATGGCACGGTGACGTGCCTCATGCACCACTGGAGGAAAGGACTTACTACCGAGTCTCAACCCCTTAAACACGTCACGTAATGCTGTTGGATAGAGTTCTTCATAGGGTAAAGCGTCTCTTATCATGGTGAGGTGTTTCAGGACAGCGTCTACCTCGTCTACCGTATACAACAATTCAGTACTGTGGATCATCATCTTCACCAGAAGGGCAGGTTCTTTTTGCCCGAGTTGTTCATATATTTGGCAGGATTTTACTCCACAAGCATTTAACAGCTCTTCAGCATTATTACATCCGATGTAAGGTAGACAATGTAATAAGGCTGCAATACCGGATGCCTTAACCTGCTCGTTTCTACTGTGTAACGTTATCAGTAAGTCAGGTAGGCATCTCCTGACGTGGTGGCTGAAGTCTTTCTTATTCCAGTTGCAGCTCTGGGCGAGATCTGCAAATAGTGAAGTGGCGTATGTCTGGATCAGAGGGTTTGCATGGTTTAGATAGTTTGTACAAAGACTGACAATCTTCTCAAATTTCCTGCCTATTTTTGAACTTTTCAGCAGGGTAACAATTTTTGATAGGGCTTGTAAGCTTTTGATGGCAACTTTTGCAGTCCGATAATCTGATAATTTACTGCAAAGGCCGAACAAGATGCCATCTTTGAATTGATGCACCTGTCTTGGGGCACCTATACAGGCATTTCCCATAGCTTGTACAGCATAACAAACCTCAAGCTCGTCCGAGCTTTTCATCTTTGAAGCCATTAATAAGATGTAATATTCTGCCATATTCTCCTCTAGGAGCTCAGGATGGCATAATAGCTCCGAGAAAAACATGACACCGATGAGTTTGCTTTTCTTCACTGGAGATCTCATTGCTATACGCATGTAATGGATGACCTTTGTCCTTTGCTCATCAGTTAAGACACATGTAATATAACGACACATCGCAGCCTGGATTGTGTCTGTGCCATGGAAGACCTCAGAGTAATGCTGGTGGTTTACGATCCCATAGCTAGGGTGCAGAAGATGGTAACAAAAGTCAAAGCTTTCAGGTGGTCCAGCTTGGTATTGTGTATGGGTAATCAAGTCATCCACGGTCAGTATATTCTGCACTGCACGTTTTCTTTCTTTCCAATCTCTCATGATTTTGTTGTAAATCAGTTCCAATATATTCCGCACACTGCTGTGTAGGTTCTTCTTATCGATTTCCAGGCGCTCCATGACTTCTTCGGAGCGGTATACAGCAATGTTAGCCAGGAGCGTCATAGCTGCGCCAGTTATTTCCTGACGGCTCTCACTTTCTGCTTTCAGCATGTGGCTATAGGTCTTATCAATAAGTTCACTAGTCAGAAAGTTGTCAGCGTCTTCTCTGGCAGATGTCATAGTTGACAAGAACAGGAGGGCATTCACCAAATTCCGTCCATCCAGATCATGCAGATGTTCTATAAGCTCGCTGGTCATGGTCTTCATTTTTCCAAGCGCAAGTGATGTAACAATGCCTGGAATACTGTCCTCCAGGAGCGGGACAGTGAGAAGGTCCAACACGGCCAACAGACGTTTATAGTCATGGTTGGATCTCATGCTTGGACGCTTCATTATAGAAGAGGAAATCTGCAAAAAACAGAATATGATATTAAAGGAAATGTTGTGTAAATTGTGAATGGAATTAATATTTAATACTCATTACATTTAAAAGTAAATAATTATTCTTTCTGCAGTATAAAGGCAATGTGATTAGGACATTCACTGTAAAGAGGGAGATGGTCTCAATTTAAACACTGTGTGACCTATGATCTAGCGGTGTCCATGTTTTCAGGGGTGAACAAAAGCACAGTCAACCACAGTCTTGTTTACCACTGAAAAGGGAGGACACTACTGAACAGAGGCCAGACAGAGAATGGATTCATCGGGGTTTCATCTGAATCACGTATATGGCCGGGGTCACACTCAAGGTAGAAAAAAAAATCGGTCCGATTTTGACTGCCGAGAATTGCACCAATGCTCTTCGTATGGTGACCCGTGTGTAATCCGTTTACAATGCGATGATGCGATTTCCTCGCATCTAGTATCCGTATGACATCCGTATGCAATGCGAATTTAACATGAGCTTTTACATACAGCAGTTCCCCATCCTGGTGTATATATTCTCCATCCTGGTATATATGTACCTTATCTTGTTCTCCATACAGCTATTTCAATGGAAAAATAACTTTTTGTATGTCTCTTTTAACAAAGGGAGGAAAAAACAAGAATTTGTCCATCAATTTTCTTTTTTTTTTTTTGCATATGAGAAAAATTGATGACACATGGAGGGTAAAAATGAACATTGTTATCAAAATCAGATGGAGAAAGAGACGCAGCATAAAGATGAAGAAACAGGACGATTCTTACAGACAAGAAAAAAATGGTGTCTAATGTCGGCCTAATCCTGACATTGATATTTGCTCCCTGGTTTTTTATCGGGCGATTCCCACTTTTATATCGGATCACTGAGGACTGGATTTATTTCATGATTTGTAAATAAAAACCTAAATCGGTTTATCTGTTGTATTGTGCCGTGATTTCTGCCGGACGAGTTACTCATCTCTAGGGGCAATGGCAGCTTCCCATACATCAGAATACAAGAAAAATAATAATGGGATAAAACATTTAGTTTTCTAAATGACAGCAGAAAATAGATTTACCTCCAAATGGAGACGACTCCTCAGTCAACAATCTTCAGAATAATCCAGAAGAAATTCTCTAATCCACAAATAATTCGCTATTCCACAAGTAGAAGATCTAGGTAAGTGCTATCAGGCGACAGACAAATACCAAGTCTGACCTCTAAGAGATGTGACGGAGTGTTTGTAGGTTCCGCTCTATTGTGACATCACTCAGCTTCCATATATGGTAAGTAATGAGGTCAGCGTCGGACTGGAGAACCTAGGGCCCACCAGAGAAAAATCATTTTCAGGGCCCACCATGCAGTTATGTAAAAATACCACACAGGAGAGCTGACAGATCCTCTATATACTACACCACACAGGAGAGCCGACAGATCCTCTATATACTACACCACACAGGAGAGCTGACAGATCCTCTATATACTACACCACACAGGAGAGCTGACAGATCCTCTATATACTGCACCACACAGGAGAGCTGACAGATCCTCTATATACTGCACCACACATGAGAGCTGACAGATCCTCTATATACTACACCACACAGGAGAGCCGACAGATCCTCTATATACTACACCACACAGGAGAGCTGACAGATCCTCTATATACTACACCACACAAGAGAGCTGACAGATCCTCTATATACTATATACCACAAAGGAGAGCTGACAGATCCTCTATATACTATACCACACAGGAGAGCTGACAGATCCTCTATATACTACACCACACAGGAGAGCTGACAGATCCTCTATATACTACACCACACAGGAGAGCTGACAGATCCTCTATATACTACACCACACAAGAGAGCTGACAGATCCTCTATATACTACACCACACAGGAGAGCCGACAGATCCTCTATATACTACACCACACAGGAGGAGAGCTGACAGATCCTCTATATACTACACCACACAGGAGAGCTGACAGATCCTCTATATACTATATACCACACAGGAGAGCTGACAGATCCTCTATATACTATACCACACAGGAGAGCTGACAGATCCTCTATATACTACACCACACAGGAGAGCTGACAGATCCTCTATATACTACACCACACAGGAGAGCTGACAGATCCTCTATATACTGCACCACACAGGAGAGCTGACAGATCCTCTATATACTACACCACACAGGAGAGCCGACAGATCCTCTATATACTACACCACACAGGAGAGCTGACAGATCCTCTATATACTACACCACACAGGAGAGCTGACAGATCCTCTATATACTATATACCACACAGGAGAGCTGACAGATCCTCTATATACTATACCACACAGGACAGCTGACAGATCCTCTATATACTACACCACACAGGAGAGCTGACAGATCCTCTATATACTACACCACACAGGAGAGCTGACAGATCCTCTATATACTACACCACACAGGAGAGCTGACAGATCCTCTATATACTGACAGGGTCGTTTCGTCAATCACTCGTCCTCCAGTCACTCCGGATTCAAGCTATGAGCATGGGTCAACCATTCAAAGAATGAGTCAGACAAGATTTCTGGTTCAGACTTAGATCATGCTCAGAAGGGTACTATCAGGCACCGGTCTCAACACTGATCTGCTTTATTTCCGCATACACGAGATTATATGCACAAAACACGTCATATGTAGCAAACAGGATAACAGGGTGGGCTAAAGGGTAAAACAGTATATTGCTAGCACCTGCAAGCGTGGGCAAGTGATATAGTCTAGCATCTTCCATCTCTAATTGGTTAGGTATTATTCAAGCAGGTTATAAAATGTAACGACAGGAAATGTAGCCGCGTGGGCTCATTTC
>JARQOD010000002.1:46104527-46214938 GCA_033576555.1 Oophaga sylvatica | reverse complement strand
ACAGACATTATTAAAAAGTTTACGTACAATTATGAACTTAAATTTATATTCTAAAAATCATTTTTTCTTGTGCCAAACTTAAGTCTTGTTTGTTCTAACTTCTTGATATATGAACAGAGTTAAAAAATTCTTTTCCCTTTGTTTCTACGTCACTTGCAACTGCCTTACAAAAATATTTCAAGAGGTTAGCCGCCTTCTTAACAATTGCGGAAACATTCTATACCCCAAATTTTCCCATTTTGTTTCCTTTTCACACATTATCAAAAGAACATTGGCACATTAGGGGAAAAACCCCATGATCAAAGCAGACTTTTTTGAAAGGTTTTCTGATCCTAATGTAAAAAGGTTTTTAAAAAACTACCACTTATCCACAGTCAAAACAAGTCTACTGGCAACACCCTTTAAATGGATCTCTTTTGAACTGTGTTTTACAAGAAAGATGCCCATGAACCCCCCTTTCGTCTTGCACCTTTTTTTTTTGCTTTTGGGGTTCTGGAAATAATTGATTAGAACCCAATCTCCAACAGGCACCCATCTCTTTCGTTCTTCTTTTAAACAGCCTTCCTACACAGAATTGAGTCCTGCAGGACAAATGTCCTCTCACTCTTGTGACAATGTTTTTCACACTCAATTAGTGTCCTTTTTCCATATCTTTGTACCTTTTTGCCAAAAATCTACAAATCCTAAGGACTCCCTTAACATCGGTTTTTTATTTTGTATTAAATCTTATAACTTGCCACGCTCATTAATGCATTCAGGACCTCTATATCGCTTCTCTTCACACTCTACCACAGTTGTTTCACACTACTCTGAAACTTCCTGTCGGGAAAACTCCCCCTTTCCTTTATACCTTCTTCCCGGGCCCCGGACTCGACAACTCCATCACCCCAAAGCACCCCTCTAACTTTGGGGTTTTTCTGATTTAAAACTGGCATCTTTTTGAAGAGGGAAATAATCACTTTTTTGCCCCACCCCCAAAATGGGGTTTAACAGAGTGCGATCTGGCGCCAGACCCCCGGCGTCACTTGCAGGTCACCCCCCTTCAATGCAGAGTCCCCCTCGATACACTGACAAAAAAAAGAGTCCTCCTCTATTTGTCCCTTCCCCTAACATTTTGGATGGTGCCCTTTACAGCACAGTTCCCCAGCATCTAACAGAACAGAGTCCCCCTCAAATATGTACACTGGGGTTTCTCCTAATGAGGCGTCCCGTGTTGGAAAAAGATTTCCCCCTAAATTTTTTCCCCTTTCTCAACAAAGAGCACCCTTTCCAATTTTTCCCCTTTAAGGGAAAAATTTGGGTTTTTATGCTTTTAACCCTACCAAAATTTTCTCTACAAGAACTAAAAATTTTGGACACTTTAAAACTGTCACGGGGGGAAAGCTATCCCCACTTAAAAACCTATAAAACTACACCCGGGGAAAGACAGCTAACTAGAACAGAGTACAGTGCCCGGGGGGGAGGGGGAAAGTGGTGCACACGGTAGGGAATGGCACGCGACGTAAACCGGTCTGACAGTGCGGGTTTTCCCGGGGACTTTGGGCGGGGTCCCCCCCCTTCTCACCACTCGATTTGGTCACTCACCCAACCCGGACGAAAACACGACAAGGGGCCTACAGTGACTGACACACAGGCAAAGTGGGGACAAAATAAAATAGCCCGCAACTTACCTGCCGACGGATTTTTAAAGGGGGTTTTTTATTTTTTCCCCCCCCAAATTTAGTCCAAAACCCCGGTACCCCGGGAAATCTAAGAGACGGGGCTGGCAAATAGCGAGCCGCTGGCCAAAGCCCCCCGTTGGGGGGCGCCAAAAATTTTACGGGGGGCGTTTTTCAATTTACTCGTCCCCCAGTACTTGGATTCAAGTAAAGAGCATGGGTCAACCATTCAAAAATGGTCAGACAAGATTTCGGGGTTTTTACTTTGACATGCTCAGAAGGGGACTATCAGGGGACCGGTCTCAACACTGATCTGCTTTTTTTCCGCATACAAAGAGTTTTTAAAGCACAAAAACGTCTTTGTTTTCAAACGGATAACAGGGGGGGCTAAAGGGAAAACAGTTAAAAGGGTAGCACCTGCAAGCGTGGGGAAGTGATATAGTCTAGCATTTTCCATTTAATTGGTTAGGATTATTAAAACGGTTAAAAAAAGTAACGACAGGAAATGTAGCCGCGTGGGGGTCATTTTTTATTCTATGATATTCTGCAGATATAAATTTCATGTAAAGTTAAAAAAATTTTAAAATTTCCTTTTTTGTGGGCTTGTCCAGGGGTCGTAACAATTTTTTAAATGAAACAAGTGTGGGGGGTAGCCCATGTGTTGGGAATCCTTTGCTCAACTTGTTTCTGATATATCTGGTTTTTTACTCGACAAAGGGAAAATTTTTTGTTTTAAAAAGGGTCAGAAAAACAAAATTTGGGAAAGCACATGTAAGCTTTTTTTTGGGGTATAAAGGGAAAAAAAAAGTAAATTTTACCTTGACAATTTCTAAACCACACCGAAGAGGGTTTAAATCCTTATTTAATTTCCCACACGGAGAGTGAAAAGATCCCTATATACTACCACACAGGAGAGCGACAGATCCCTATATATTACACCACACAGGAAAATTACAGATCCTCTATTTTCTCCCACCAAACAGGAGGGTTTGCGGGATCCTCTATAAATTTAACACCAAAACAGGAGAGCTGACGGGATCCCTTTTTATACTACACACACAGGAGAGCTGACAGATCCTCTATATACTACACCACACAGATATGCGCCACAGATCCTCTATATACTACACCACACAGGAGAGCTGACAGATCCTCTTTTATACTACACCACACAGGAGAGCTGACAGATCCTCTATATACTACACCACACAGGAGAGCCGACAGATCCTCTATATACTACACCACACAGGAGAGCGACAGATCCTCTATATACTACACCACACAGGAGAGCTGACAATCCTCTATATACTACACCACACAGGAGAGAGCTGACAGATCCTCTATATACTACACCACACAGGAGAGCGACAGATCCTCTATATACTACACCACACAGGAGAGCGACAGATCCTCTATATACTACACCACACAGGAGAGCTGACAGATCCTCTATATACTACACCACACAGGAGAGGACGATTTTATTCCCACAAGGGAGCCCCTTTATACACCAACTAGAGCGACAGTCTTATCACCACAGGCGAATTATATACTACACACACAGGAAGCGACGATCCTTATATATACACCAAGGAGAGCGACAATCTTATATTACACACACAGGAGAGTGACAATCTTATATACTACCACACGAGAGCGACAGTCCTCTTATACTACACACCGGAGAGCGACAGATCTCTATATATCACACACAGAGAGCCACATCTCTATATTACACCCCAGAGAGACGTCTTATACTACACACACAGGGAGAGATCCTCTATTACTACACCCAAGAGGCGACAGTCCTCTTCTACACACAGAGAGCTCAGATCCTTATATACTACACACACAGAGGCGACAGATCCTCTTATATACCCAAGGAGGAAGATCCTCTTACTACACACACAGGAGAGCGAAGATCTCTATTATCACCACAAGGACAGATCTCTATATACTCACACAAGGAAGCGAAGTCCTCTATTACTACCCACACAGGAAGCTACGATCTTATTATCACCAAAGAGAGTGACGTCTTTATATCACCAACAGGGAGGCAACTTTTATACACCACAAGGAGAGCGCAGATCCTTATATATAACACCAGGAGAGTAAGATCCTCTATACTACACCACAGGAGAGGACAATCCTCTTATATACACAACAGGAGAGGAAGATCTCTTATTACACCACACAGGAGAGGAAGTCTTATATATCACCACAAGGAGAGGAAGATCTCTATTATACACCACACAGGAGAGCGACAGTCTCTTACTACACACACAGAGACACAGATCCTCTTATCTCACAACAGGAGAGCGCAATCCTCTATATATACACACACGGAGGAGATCTCTATATACTACACAAAGGAGAGCGCAATCCTTATATACTACACAACAGGAAGACAATCCTCTATTATACACCACACAGGAGAGCGACATCTCTATATACTACACACACAAGAGTGACAGATCCTTATACTAACCACACAGAGAGCTGACAGATCCTCTATATATACCACACAGGAGAGCAATCCTCTTATATCACCACCAAGCTGACAGATCCTCTATATACTACACCACAGGAGAGCGACAGATCCTCTATATACTACACACAGAGAGCGACAGTCCTTATTACTACACACACAGAGGCGACTCTCATATACTAACCACAGAGAGCGACAGATCCTCTTATACTACCACACAGGAGAGCGAAACCTTTATAACACACAGGAAGCTGACAGATCCTCTTAAACCACACAGGAGCCTAAATCCTAAACTACAACCATAGTACAATCTATTACACCCAAAACTACAACCCAAACTACACCCAGACTACACCAATACACCACACAACTACAACAATACACACCAACAACACACAGATCTTAACACCACAAGAGACACGATCATACAACCTCAAAGACGACAGATCTTAATCTAAACCACCAACGACAACTCTTATACACACAGGAGAGCTACAATCTTTATAACACACAAGAGGAGACTCTATATCACACACAGAGGCGACAGATCCTTATTACTACACCAACAGGAGAGCAATCCTCTATAACTCACCACACAGGAGAGCGACAGATCCTCTATATACTACCACACAGGAGAGTGACAGATCCTCTTATACTACAGATCCTCTATATACTACACCACACAGGAGAGCTGACAGATCCTCTATATACTACACCACACAGGAGAGCTGACAGATCCTCTATATACTACACCACACAGGAGAGCCGACAGATCCTCTATATACTACCCACACAGGAGAGCTGACAGATCCTCTATATACTACACCACACAGGAGAGCTGACAGATCCTCTATTACTACACCTCACAGGAGAGCTGACAGATCCTCTATATACTACACCACACAGGAGAGCTGACAGATCCTCTTATATACTACACCACACAGGAGAGCTGACAGATCCTCTTATATACTACACCACACAGGAGAGCTGACAGATCCTCTTATATACTAACCACACAGGAGAGCTGACAGATCCTCTATATACTACACCACACAGGAGAGCTGACAGATCCTCTATATACTACACCACAGGAGAGCTGACAGATCCTCTATATACTACACCACACAGGAGAGCGACAGATCCTCTATATATACACCACACAGGAGAGCTGACAGATCCTCTATATACTACACCACACAGGAGAGCTGACAGATCCTCTATATACTACACCACCAGGAGAGTGACAGATCCTCTATATACTACACCACACAGGAGAGCTGACAGATCCTCTATATACTACACCACAAGGGGCGACAGATCTCTATATACTACACCACACAGGAGAGCGACAGATCCTCTATATACTACACCACACAGGAGAGCGACAGATCCTCTATATATACACCACAGAAAGGACAGATCCTCTATATACTCACCACACAGGAGAGCTGACAGTCCTCTATATATACACACACAGAGAGCTGACAGATCCTATTATATACACCACACGGAGAGCTGACAGATCCTCTATTACTACACCACACAGGAGAGCGACAGATCCTCTATATACTACACCACACAGGAGAGCTGACAGATCTCTTATACTACACCACAGGAGAGCTGACAGATCCTCTATATATACACCACACAGGAGAGCTGACAGATCCTTTATACTACACCCACAGGAGAGCTGACAGATCCTCTATATACTCACCACAAGGAGAGCTGACAGATCCTCTATATACTACACACACGGAGAGCGACAGATCCTCTATATACTACACACACAGGAGAGCTGACAGTTCCTCTATATACTACACCACACAGGAGAGCTGACAGATCCTCTATATACTACACCACACAGGAGAGCTGACAGATCCTCTATATACTACCCACACAGGAGAGCTGACAGATCCTCTATATACTACACCACCAGGAGAGTGACAGATCCTCTATATACTACCCACACAGGAGAGCTGACAGATCCTCTTATACTACACCACACAGGAGAGCGACAGATCCTCTATATACTACACACACAGGAGAGCTGCAGATCCTCTATATACTCACCACACAGGAGAGCTGACAGATCTCTATATATACACCACACAGGAGAGCTGACAATCTCTATATACTACACCACACAGGAGAGCGACAGATCCTTATTACTACACCAACAGGAGAGCACAGATCTCTATATACTACACCACAAGGAGACTGAACATCTCTATATACTACACCAACAGGGAGCGACAGATCTCTTATACTACACCACACAGGAGAGCTGACAATCTCTATATACTACACCACACAGGAGAGCTGCAATCTCATTACTCACAGGAGGCTACATCCTTATATACTACACACACAGGGAGTGACAGATCTCTATATACTCACCACACAGGAGAGCTGACAGATCCTTATATACTACACCCACAGGAGAGCTGACAGATCCTCTATATACTCACACACAGGAGAGCTGACAGATCCTCTATTACTCACACACAGGAGAGCTGAAGATCCTATATACACACACACAGGAGAGCTGACAGATCCTCTATTACACCACAGGGAGCTGACAGATCCTCTATATACTACACCACACAGGAGAGCTGACAGATCCTCTATATACTACACAACAGGAGCGACAGATCCTCTATTACTACACACACAGGAGAGTGACAGATCCTTTATACTCACCACACAGGAGAGCTGACAATCCTCTATATACTACACCCACAGGAGCTGACAGATCCTCTATATACTCACCACACAGAGAGCTCCACACAGGAGAGCTGACAGATCCTCTATATACTACACCAACAGGAGAGCCGACAGATCCTCTATATACTACACCAAACAGGAGAGCCGACAGATCCTCTATATACTGCACCACACAGGAGAGCCGACAGATCCTCTATATACTGCACCACACAGGAGCTGACAGATCCTCTATATATACACAGGAGAGCTGACAGATTCTCTATATACTACACACACACAGGAGAGCTGACAGATCCTCTATATACTACACCACACAGGAGAGCCGACAGATCCTCTATATACTACACCATACAGGAGAGCCGACAGATCATCTATATACTACACCACACAGGAGAGCCGACAGATCATCTATATACTACACCACACAGGAGAGCTGACAGATCCTCTATACACTACACCACACAGGAGAGCCGACAGATCATCTATATACTACACCACACAGGAGAGCTGACCGATCCTCTATATACTACACCACACAGGAGAGCTGACAGATCCTCTATATACTATACCACACAGGAGAGCTGACAGATCCTCTATATACTACACCACACAGGAGAGCCGACAGATCCTCTATATACTACACCACACAGGAGAGCTTACAGATCCTCTATATACTACACCACACAGGAGAGCTGATCCTCTATATACTACACCACACAGGAGAGCCGACAGATCCTCTATATACTACACCACACAGGAGAGCTGACAGATCCTCTATATACTATACCACACAGGAGAGCTGACAGATCTCTATATACTACACCACACAGGAGAGCTTACAGATCCTCTATATACTACACCAACAGGAGAGCTGATCCTCTATATACTACACCACAGGAGAGCCGACAGATCATCTATATACTACACCACACAGGAGAGCTGACAGATCCTCTATATACTACACCACACAGGAGAGCTGACAGATCCTCTATATACTACACCACACAGGAGAGCGACAGATCCTCTATATACTACACCACACAGGAGAGCTGACAGATCCTCTATATACTACAGCACACAGGAGAGCGGACAGATCCTCTATATACTACACCACACAGGAGAGCTGACAGATCCTCTATATACTATACCACACAGGAGAGCTGACAGATCCTCTATATACTACAGCACACAGGAAAGCTGACAGATCCTCTATATACTACACCACACAGGAGAGCCGACAGATCATCTATATACTACACCACACAGGAGAGCTGACAGATCCTCTATACACTACACCACACAGGAGAGCCGACAGATCATCTATATACTACACCACACAGGAGAGTGACGATCCTCTATATACTACACCACACAGGAGAGCTGACAGATCCTCTATATACTATACCACACAGGAGAGCTGACAGATCCTCTATATACTACACCACACAGGAGAGCCGACAGATCCTCTATATACTACACCACACAGGAGAGCTTACAGATCCTCTATATACTACACCACACAGGAGAGCTGATCCTCTATATACTACACCACACAGGAGAGCCGACAGATCCTCTATATATACTACACCACACAGGAGAGCTGACAGATCCTCTATATACTATACCACACAGGAGAGCTGACAGATCCTCTATATACTACACCACACAGGAGAGCTTACAGATCCTCTATATACTACACCACACAGGAGAGCTGATCCTCTATATACTACACCACACAGGAGAGCCGACAGATCATCTATATACTACACCACACAGGAGAGCTGACAGATCCTCTATATACTACACCACACAGGAGAGCTGACAGATCCTCTATATACTACACCACACAGGAGAGCCGACAGATCCTCTATATACTACACCACACAGGAGAGCTGACAGATCCTCTATATACTACAGCACACAGGAGAGCGGACAGATCCTCTATATACTACACCACACAGGAGAGCTGACAGATCCTCTATATACTATACCACACAGGAGAGCTGACAGATCCTCTATATACTACAGCACACAGGAAAGCTGACAGATCCTCTATATACTACACCACACAGGAGAGCTGATAGATCCTCTATATACTACACCACACAGGAGAGCCGACAGATCCTCATATACTACACCACACAGGAGAGCCGACAGATCCTCTATATACTACATCACACAGGAGAGTGGACAGATACTCTATATACTACACCAGACAGGAGAGCCGACAGATCCTCTATATACTACATCACACAGGAGAGCGGACAGATACTCTATATACTACACCACACAGGAGAGCCGACAGATCCTCTATATACTACACCAGACAGGAGAGCCGACAGATCCTCTATATACTACATCACACAGGAGAGCGGACAGATACTCTATATACTACACCAGACAGAAGTGCTGACATATCATCTTATGTAAAACACCACTCCAGGTTATTTTTTTTTATTTAACCACAGGAGTGATATCAGTGATGTAGGTTCCATGTGTGTAGTAAAATACTTACCGATGGCCATCTTCCACTGCAACGAAGAAGAGTGAAGCAACGACTCAGCGGCAGAAGACGGCGACAGCTGAGTATTTTATTACACACAGGGAAGCTGTATGATAGCTTTTTTTTAGGGGGTGAGACAACATTTTTATTAGTACCATTTTGGGACAGATGAGATGTTTTGATCACTTGTTACAGCTTTTTTTGCGGAATTGTGGTGACCTGAAAAAGACATTTAGCATTCTTGAAGTGTTTCTGTTTACGGTGTTTACTGATCGGGTTAATTGTTTTTATATTTTGATAATTCAGACTTTTCTAAACGCAGCAATACCAAATGTTTATTTTTTATTTTTTAAATATCTTTATTTTCAATGGGATAAAAGGGGGTGATTTGAACTTTTAGTACTTTTTTTTTTAAATATTTGTTTTTTTACTTTTCACTGGTATAGTGAGCCCCCTTAGGGGACATGAAGATGCAATCATCCGATTGCATGTGCTATTATATACAGTGATACCACAGCATCGCCGCATATAGCAGAAATCACCGTCTCCTTTGAAGTCTTGCCACAGGAAGCTGACCCCCCGGCTGTCATAACAACCCTTCGGGGACCCACGATCACGTCATGGGCGCGCCGATGAGTGAGTGAATGATGCGCACGAATGTTGGCACGTGTGATATGCTGCTGTCAGAGATTGACAGCGGCATTCAACACGAGCCATACACATGTAAGGCGGATGTCGTAAAAGTGTTAAATTCTGAGTGTCGGTTTGAGACAAGCTATACTCGGGCTATGATTTAGAGCATGCCAACATTACTGATAAGACCCTTACCTGTGCTTAGGTAAAAATTTCCTAGAGGCAAGGGTATGGATGGTGTTTGACGGTAGATGTGCAGAGACAGTTTCAGGTGAAGATGCGCCTTCTTCAAAGAGTGCTCAGGAAGCTGAGAGGTAAAATCGATATTTAAAAGAACTACATCTAAAAATACATATAAAATAACAGATAACACAAAAAATAGGTGTATCCTGAAGAATAGTGCAAGGATGATGCAACCAGTCACTGCTGGAAAAGGCACTTACATATACTAAATGAAGGAAATGTTCCAACTAGTGCAATTGGATCCTTACAAGAAAGAGTTTCAGGAATGAGTCCAAAAAAGTGCTACCGTGCTCATAAGTAGAATATCTCATAAGAAAAAGTGCTATTGCCTGTTTACAGGGGGTATAAAGTTCAATAGTGCTATAGTATATCTGGATGAGCCGTTAGAGAAAAACCCACACAGAGATGGAGCAAACAACAGAGCCAAAAGTAATGGAGCAAAAATAATAATAATATTAGAGCAAAAGTGAAGGTTCAGGCTGGTAATTATGTGCGTGCTGTGAGGAGTCGGCCTTACTAAATGTTCATAGGCAGACAAAGTCTAATCCATAGCGCTGATGTGCAGTCAATAAGCAAGGTTCGTATGGCAGTACACAAGGTTCGTATGGCAGTCTAATACACACTGCTGTTTGCAGGGGTATAAAGGGCAATAGTGCTACAGTATATGTGGGTGAATCGTCGGAGTGTCTGAGTGTCCCCTTTCCCACTGTGTCACCCAATATTCTGCGGGCCCCCTCCCTCACTGTGTCACCTCTATTTTCCTGTGGGCCCCCTCCCCCACTGCGTCACCCTATATTCTAGGGCCCCTTCCCCCACTGTGTAACCTCTATTTTCCTATGGGCCCCCTCCCCCACTGTGTCACTTTACATTCTAGGGCCCCCTCCTCCACTGTGTCATCTCTATTTTCCTATGGGCCCCCTCCCCCACTGCGTCACCCTATATTCTAGGGCCCCCTCCCCCACTGTGTCACCTCTATTTTCCTGTGGGCCCCCTCCCCCACTGCATCACCCTATATTCTAGGGCCCCCTCCCCCACTGTGTCACCTCTATTTTCCTGTGGGCCCCCTCCCCCACTGCGTCACCCTATATTCTAGGGCCCCCTCCCCACTGTGTCACCTTTATTTTCCTGTGGGCCCCTCCCCCACTGCGTCACCCTATATTCTAGGGCCCCCTCCCCCACTGTCACCTCTATTTTCCTGTGGGCCCCCTCCCTCACTGCGTCACCCTATATTCTAGGGCCGCCTCCCCCACTGTGTCACCTCTATTTTCCTGTGGGCCCCTCCCCCACTGCATCACCCTATATTCTAGGGCCCCCTCCCCCACTGTGTCACCTCTATTTTCCTGTGGGTCCCCTCCCCCACTGCGTCACCCTATATTCTAGGGCCCCCTCCCCACTGTGTCACCTCTATTTTCCTTTGGGCCCCTCCCCCACTGCGTCACCTCTATTTTCCTGTGGGCCCCTCCCCCACTGTGTCACTCAATATTCAGTGGGCCCCTCCCCCCGTGTCACCTCTATTTTCCTGTGGGCCTTCTCAGAGGGGGAAAAGGGGACCCACAGTATAATAGAGGTGGCTGACATAATGGTGGAGGAGGCTCACAGGAAGTTAGAATATAACTGTGTATATTTCCTTACTTACAGTCACACTGCAGCCATCAGACTCCCTCTGCTCCTGGTACATTGTAATACATGGCTGTGCTGCTTTAGCAGGACTTCGACCAATGACAGCACAGCTCCTTGCCTGACCTGTGCTGTGAGGACACACAAAATAAAACTAACGCTGATTGGCTGAATTGCAGTCAATCAGCGTTTCCATTGCTGTGCAGGGCTTTGTGGAAGAGGAGCCAAGAGATGCAGCACAGCAAACAGGTGACTGCAGGTCAGCTGTTATGTCTGTGTGTGTCTCCCTCACACTCAGCCTCACGGTCAGCTGTGCCTCTGGCTGTGCTGGCTGCAGTGAGGGTCGGCACACACGGCACTCCGGGAGATAGAAGCCGGCAGCTGCCCAGGTGATGTGAAGGAGCTGCTGTTGCACTTCACATCACTTGTGCAGCCTGCCAGCCGCTGCCGGCGGCTATACAAGAAAGTGCACACCGCTCTGCGCACCCTATTAGCAAGTAGGGCAGGCACTAATGAAGGAGGCAGGGGCTGGGGGCCCGGGCCCACCGGAGGATTGTCCGGTGTCCCGGTGCCCCAGTCCAACCCTGCTTCCGGTCAGCGATGAGGGTGCTGGGCAGAATGGTTGCGGCCTCAGAGGCAATTCCCTTTGCTCAGTTCCACTTGAGACCTCTTCAGCGGGCTATCCTGTCTCAGTGGGACAGGTCCGTCAGATCGTTGGATCGTCCGCTTCGTCTCCCTCTCAGGGTCAAGCAGTCTCTCAACTGGTGGCTGTCATCCTCCAGGGCCGGTCATAATGACGGATGCAAGCTTTCTGGGCTGGGGGACAGTTTTTCGACACCTGACGGCTCAGGGTCGTTGGTCGGCACAGGAATCTTCCCTACCGATCAACATCCTCTAAATCAGGGCCATCTTTCTCTCTCTCCATCACTGGGAATCGCTTCTCAGGGGCCTGCCAGTCAGAATTCAGACGGACAATGCCACGGCTGTGGCGTACGTCAATCACCAGGGAGGGACCAGAAGTTCTCTCACAATGGCCGAAGTATCCAGGATCCTCCTTTGGGCGGAGGCGACGGTTCCGGCAATATCCGCGGTGCATATCCCCCGCGTGGACAACTGGGCTGCCGACTTCCTCAGCCGCGAGGGTCTCGCAGCAGGAGAATGGTCCCTGCATCTGGACGTCTTCCATCAGATCTGCCTTCGATGGGGGACCTCAGATGTGGACCTTATGTCGTCCCGGCTCAACAGGAAGGTTCCGCTGTTCGTCTCCAGGTCCCGCGATCCTCTCGTGTTGGACGTAGACGCTCTGGCCATTCCCTGGTCGCAGTTCGCTCTCCCATACCTATTCCCGCCGCTTCCCCTTCTTCCCAGATTGCTGAAGAAGATCAAGGCGGAAGGGGTGTCGGTCATTCTGATCGCCCCAGATTGGCCCAGGAGGTCCTGGTTAGCAGACATCGTCAATCTCCTGGCGGACGCCCCCTGGAGACTCCCAGACAGGCCAGATCTTCTGTCACAGGGTCCGATCTGCCACCTGGGTTCTTGGTCGCTCAATTTGACGGCGTGGCTGTTAAAACCGCGGTACTGAGAGAGTCCGGGTTCTCCGATCAGATGATTCGCACCATGATCCAAGCCAGGAAACCGTCGTCTTCCAGGGTCTACTATCGAACCTGGAAGGCCTATTTTCGCTGGTGTGAGTCCAACGTCATCCCGCCAATGAAGTGGTCGCTCCCAGCCGTCTTGGCTTTCCTCCAAGCGGGACTGGACTCTGGTCTCTCTCTCGCTACTCTAAAAGGGCAGGTGTCAGCCCTTTCTATTCCCTTTCAGAAATCCTTGGCATCTCATGCTCAAGTCAAGACTTTCCTTCAGGGAGTGGCGCATACGGCTCCCCCGTACCGGAATCCTGCGGACCCCTGGGACCTCAATCTCGTTTTGGAGGTTATGAGGTGTGCTCCCTTTGAACCTCTCAGAGAGGTTCCCCTGTCTGTTTTGTCCTGGAAGGTGGCCTTTCTCGTAGCGATCACTTCCATCAGGCGAGTTTCAGAATTAGCGGCTCTGTCTTGTTGCCCCCCTTTCCCGGTCCTCCACCAGGATAAGGTAGTGTTGCGGCCTCCGCCTTCCTTTCTTCCCAAGGTGGTATCCACTTTCCACTTGAACGAGGATATTGTCCTGCCTACCTTCTGTCCGGCTCCGACTCATTCTTTGGAGCGCTCTTTGAACAAGCTAGACCTGGTACGGGCAATAAGGACCTATCTGGATAGGATGGCTTCCTTCAGGAAGTCGGATCTCCTATTCGTCATTCCAGACGGAGCGCGGAGAGGCCTGCCGGCCTCCAAGGCTACGATTGCGCGTTGGATTAGGACTGCAATATTGGAGGCTTACCGGGTTAAGAAAAGAGTCCCCCTCCTGGGGTTAAGGCTCTCTCCACCCGGGCCGTAGGCGCCTCCTGGGCGGTTCACCATGGGGCATCCGCCCTACAACTTTACAAAGCGGCAACCTGGTCTTCCATTCACACGTTTGCCAAATTTTACAAGGTCTACACCTACGCTTCGGCGGACGCCAGCTTAGGCAGAAGGATCTTGCAGGCGGTATTGGGACTTTGCCGACCTGAATGAAGCTTCTTGCCATTTTTCTCCCACCCCAGGAACTGCTTTGGGACGTCCCATGGTCTCTGTGTCCCCCAATGAAGCGATAGAGAAAACAGGATTTTGGTACTTACCGTAAAATCTGTTTCTCGGAGCGCTCATTGGGGGACACAGCACCCTCCCATATGTTTACAACTCTTGTCCTTTCTTTCGATTGTTATTGTTATGATTGAGTTGTTTGTTTGTTGTTTGGTTCTGTCACATTCTTCTCCTACTGCTTTCTCACTAACTGATTAGCTTGGTGCCAGTCGGTGGGGTGTACACTGCAGAGGAGGAGCCAACCTTTTTTGCATATGTGTCAGCCTCCTAGTGGCAGCAGCATACACCCATGGTCTCTGTGTCCCCCAATGAGCGCTCCGAGAAACAGATTTTACGGTAAGTACCAAAATCCTGTTTTCTGGTCTACAGGCCCCTGTGTGGGGTTTACATGCCTCAGGATAAGTGGGCACAGGGTCTTTTATTTTTGCGTTCCTGAGTTTGATTAGATCTTTTGGTCCATATGTCCCTGTGTGGGTTTTTCATGAGCAGGATCAGTGGCCACAGGTTCCTTTTTGCGGCTTTTTTTAGCCTCTGTGCCCCACCCTCCTGTCTCGCCGGCCTCATCTTTTGCTTCAGTTCCTGGCTTCGTGCGGCCTTGACGTGACGGTTAGCTTTTTTTTAAGCAGGGTTTTTTTTTTCCGCCCATCGCAGGCATGCCCCCTCTTCCTCCGTTGGCGGGCGGAAGCTGCTTCTTGGTCTTTTTCATAGAAGGCCCTCCCCTTCCTCCCTGTGATTGCCATCCTCCAGCATCTGGACCCAGCAGGTGGCGGTTTCTCTCCAGGCAACACAGGAACTGCAGTCCCTCTACAGCCCCTCTCCTGACCTCGGCATTACATCGCTCCAGGAGGAGGAGTTCACTGCACCTGGTCCTCTACTATTGCTGTGTTTGGGACTGACTCCCAGTGTTAGTAAAAGGCTCGGTATCCTCCAACAGTCCCCCTCTGATCTTCAAAGCTCGGCTGCTCTGTCCTACAGAGAGATGACAGGACAGCAGGGCCGGCGTCAGCACCCAGCACACCCGGGCAAGTGCCGGGGCCCTGAGCAGGCGGGGGGCCCACTCGCAGCCTGGCACCCCCGCGCCCGTTAGCGGAGGAGAGCGGTGTCAGCGCCGCCACCCGCCCCGCCTGCTCAGGGCCCCGGCATCAGCTGGCACAATACTTACCTCTCCCGTGCCTCCGCTGCCGCAGCTCCGGGCTCCAGGGGGCCGGCACTTCCTCTCACAGCAGCGCCGCTGAATGACGTCATCATTCAGCGGCCGGCTGTGGCAGACAGCGCGGGGACGCCGGACAGGTAAGACGTGTCTCTGTGTGTGTCTCTGTATGTAGTGCGGTGCTTTGTGTGTGTATGTATGTATGTATGTGTGTATGTGTGTGTATGTATGTGAGAGTGCTTGTGTGCTGTCTGTGTGTGATGATGGGCAGGCATTGCTGATAATGGGGAGGCATTGATGATGATGATGGGGAGAAGATGATGATAATGGGCAGGCATTGTTTATAATGGGCAGGCATTGATGATGGGGAGAAGATGATGATGGGCAGGCATTGCTGATAATGGGGAGGCATTGATGATGATGGGGAGAAAATGATGATAATGGGCAGGCATTGATGATAATGGGCAGGCATTGATGATGGGGAGAAGATGATGATGGGCAGGCATTGATGATGATGGGGAGGAGATGATGATGGGCAGGCATTGCTGATAATGGGGAGGCATTGATGATGATGGGGAGAAGATGATGATAATGGGCAGGCATTGATGATAATGGGCAGGCATTGATGATGGGGAGAAGATGATGATGGGGAGGAGATGATGATGATGGGCAAGCATTGATGATAATGGAGAGGCCATGATAATGATGGGGAGGCAATGATGATGATAAGGAGGCAATGATGATGATGGGGAGACAATCATGATGATAATGGGGAGTCTTTCCACAGCGCCCTTTCCTGAGCCGTAACAGTGCAGAACGCAGTACAGCGCAGAGGAGAGCTCCATATTTTGTATGGAGCATTATATGGGGTCCAGTATTCTGTATGGAGCATTATATGAGGACCAGTATTCTGTATGGAGCATTATATGTGGTCCAGTATTCTGTATGGAGCATTATATGGGGTCCAGTATTCTGTATGGAGCATTATATTGGGTCCAGTATTCTGTATGGAGCATTATATGTGGTCCAGTATTCTGTATGGAGCATTATATGGGGTCCAGTATTCTGTATGGAGCATTATATTGGGTCCAGTATCCTGTATGGAGCATTTTATTGGGTCCAGTATTCTGTATGGAGCATTATATGGTGGATGGGGGGTGACATCCTGCATGGGGTATTATATGGGTGATGAGGGGAGACTATGTGGTGCCCATAATATTGTATGGAGGACTGTACTGTCCAGTCTGTACTGTGCGCTGTGAGGATTTGGCGGTTTTTGAGCTATTGTACAATTTACAATAGATATCAGTCATGTAATGGAAGAAGTGAAGTATTGGGCATTGTACCATACCTATATTTCTCTGCAGTATCTGTGCATCATGAATCGTGGTCTGTGTTAAAGGGGCCCACTGAGGCTCTTTCGCCCGGGGCCCATAAAAACCTGGAGCCGGCCCTGCAGGACAGGTCATTCTTTAAGGACACTACCGCATGAAAGAGACTGTTATCTGTCTGATGCCGTCGGGTATGCCAGACCTTGTCTGCAGCTCAGAAATACTCTCTCCTGGGTTCTGTCTACGGTGAGTCAGTTACAGGATACTGAGAGCCGTTTGCAGCAGGGCTCCTTCATCTATCTAGGATTCCACCGACCAGGTACATTACGGTTGATGGCAGCAGCAGTCTCTCCAGTGACTCAAGACGTGCCTCGGATTGACTGCTACAGCGGTACTGGTGTTCTGTCTCATATTCAGGTGAGTCAGATGCACCCTCTAACGTGTACCGCGTGGACATTTGCAGCATCTGCCTACGCTTCCTTCTATTCACCATTCAGTGAATCAGATGTGCCTTGTATCCATCAGTTAGGCCGGCGTCACACTAGAGAGGAATACGGACGAGTGAGAGGCGTTAAAACAACGCATTACACTCGGACCAATGTTTATGGGGCAGCTCCCATCATCCGTATATTTCTCGCCCGTATTTTACGGGCCGAGACAATCGCAGCATGCTGCGATTGTCAGCGTATTACGCCTGTAGTATGCCAATGCAAGTCTGTGGGGGCGAGAAAAATACGGATTACACACATGTGACTTGCAAGAAATATGCAAGACTTCTGCAGGTCACAGGAAATTGGGCAAGCTATTAATCAGGAAGCTTACACATGCAAATTTGCTCAAAAAGTGCGCCAGACATACCAGAAGAACGCCTCCACAGAGTCCAGCGCATGTCTACACACATCAATGTAGAGATGCTCATCGTTTTGGTCCAGGAAAGGCCTGAATTTTGGGATCAACGGGATGCACATTATTCCGACCGGGCCAGAAAAGAGGCGGCATGGAGGCGCATCTGTGGGCAGATGTTTCCGCAATTTGGTGAAAGCCCATGTGAGGAGCAGCACCAAATGAGTAAGTTACCTAATTTTTGTCCAATCATCTTAAAGGCCTGAACTTAAGAATTGTCCACAGTATCCACTAAAATCAGATTATGGGTATTTTGTTATAATTGTTTTTAAGCGCTAAAGTGTTATTATACTGACATCCGACTAGGCCCCCATGACTATGTGAAATGTTTGTAAAAAGTTTTGTCAATTTGCAGCAATGTAATAATGAAATTATATGTCACAGTGCAGTTGAAGATGTCATGAGACGCTGGCGCAGCATCCACGACCAGTACCGGCGGGAACGTCAGCAAAGGGCCAGGAGTGGGGCTGCGGCACTGACCAAGCGCAAATATATCGATTTTGACCATCTTGTTTTTTTGGCTCCTATTCTGCATCTCAGACCGTAAGTACATACATCACACTACATTACACATCTGCTGTTTAGGGTCAGATCTCCAACATTTTTTATTTAAATTAAATTTCCTAACAGAACTCAGTCCAACCTCACTGAGAGGCAGACAGGGTCGGATTCTGGGGCCATTATAGACCCGGTCGGGGGAGGTGAAGAGGTGGCTGGCCCATCTTCTGAGCCTCCCAGCTGCAACCCCCAAGCTCCACCAGGACCTGACCCACCAGCTGTACCAGAACCCAGCAGCCTTGAGGAACCAGGCAACAGCAGCAGCCCTACTGTATGTCTGGGGGGCTCCCCCAGCCTGCTGCGATATCCCGCCGTGGGAGACGAAGGTGAGACAACACTGCCTCTGATACCCGGAGGCATGTGGACACTGGGGTCCTCAATTACCTGTCCAGGCAGCCGTGTATGAGGGTGAAGAGGCTTATTCACGCAGCCTTGCCTGTTACCTACGTCACCTACCCTGTTAGGTCAGGCTACGTGTACGAGGATCCATTCAGATCCTAATTGATGCATGCACACACCCCAATACCCCATATGAGGTGTTTGAATTCCTTGAGAGGTGGCAGTTCTCACCCCGTAACCTTCTTCGCCTTACCCCCCACCCAAATATGCATGCTCAATTAGGATCTGAGGGACCTCCTGCACGTGCGCCTACACCTTAACCCATTCCCCCGCAAAACCAACCTTGGCAACAGGGTCAAATGGCAGCCTATAACCCACCTGCCCAATATGGCCACTTGTACAGATCCAGTGTTGGAGGCTGGTCCCAACCTGGATTTGGATGACATGGCCATATTGGGGGTATGAGGCACGTGGCTACCATCATCCCCAGGAGTATAATCTCCTTTATTCTTATGGCCATACAACAACCTGACCCTGGCCACATGTTACCTCTGGGCCAAGAAAATCCACCCCAACAGGGTGATGGTCAAGGTGGTCACCCAAGCCAGCAACAAAGAGATGCTGGGCTCCCGCCCTCACCTCCACCAACATACCACCAAGTGTAATTTGTTAGTTTTCTTTTATTATTTATACAAATGTTTTTTTAATAATTATTTTGATACATGTTGTGTAAAGCATATTTGCACAAATCTAATTTATAAAAAAAAACATATGCTACAAATATGGTAGTCACTAGCTAAAGTGACAGTTTGCCAATATAAAAAGTATTTAAATGGCAAGTTTGGACTCTTCTTTCATTTATTCCATATAGAACACAACCAACACATCTGTAATGAACATTAACAGAAGACACAAAGACAATGTAAGGAAAAAAAATATATAGAAACACATAACAACATTGATAATGCCTGATCTTGCCAGGTAGTAGTACCCTGAGGTGATAAAATATATCACGGACTTTGAGTCCTGAGAGTGGACGACGTAAAGGGATCATGTGTGGCCTAGGCCTATCCCCATTGTTCACCACACATTCACCAATATCAGATGGTGCACAATCATGCATTCTTGTGAAGTTATGTAGGACAACACAAGCTTTGATGACCGCATTGAGGTTGGCTTCACTCAGCTGAATGGCTGACTGGAGGACCTGCCCTTTTGCACAAAGAATGCCAAAGGCACACTCCACCAGTCGCTGGGCCTGTGATAGGCGCGAGTTAAAGATCCTACGCCGGTGGTCAAGGTTTCATCGCGGATATGGCCTTATTAAATTCCTGGACAATTGAAAGACCTCATCCCCAACTACAACATAAGGCACAGGTTCAATATTGGAGCCAGTAAGCTGACGTGGTGGTGGTAGGTCCAACTGGTTATTGTGCAGCCGCCGACCCATAATGGAAGAATTGAAGACTCTCGAGTCTCCAGTCCTTCCATAGGCCCCAATGTCTACAATTATAAACCTGTAGTTACTGTCAACCAGAGCCAACAGCACTACAGAAAAATATTGTTTATAATTATAGAATTGGGACCCTGAGTTTGGCGGCTTACGCACACGGATGTGCTTCCCAGCCAGGGCTCCTATACAATTGGGAAATTGGCATTGCTCCTCAAATCCCCTGGCAATCCTCTTCCAGTCTTCCATCTTGGGCTCAGACATGACCACTTGATGAAGTCTGATCCAGATTTGGGAACATGTATCACAAACTATGCCAGATGTGGTAGATCTCCCTATCAAAAACTTCAGATAGAGTGCAGCATATGAAATGCCAGTTGTGAGGAACCTACAATTAAACAAATGTAGAGAGAAAAAACATTACACCAGGCAAAAGGTTTCACAAATTCAATATAGATCACCAGAACAGTGTGTGTAACTAACAAGCAAGGCAAACACTCCATATAGACAAGGCAAAGGTCTATGTGAATTTCACATAAACATCATAGTATTGTTACTTAGAGCTGAAATTTGGGATATATTAAGAAGATAATGAAGCAAAAGGGGTCAGTGCCAAAGTAAAGTGGGAAAACGCATCATCAACATACAGTATGTAGATGAGAATACATACCGTAACATAAGGAGAAGGCGCTCCTCTGCAGAGATAGATTGACACATCCTCGTGTCCTGGTAGGTGATCCCTGGGCGCACTGTCTCCAACAAAACATCAAAGGTGGCAATGCTCATCCGACAATATAGGAAAAACTTGTCGGGATGTGTCCGAAGAGATGCATAAAGGCGGTGAAAATGGCCTTTAGTGAGGCGTTGCATTAAATGCGGATGCACCCACATTCGTCTCCTCCTCCTCGGATCAACTATCACTGGGTATGGCTGCCCAAAGCGGCGGGACAAAACCCAGTTGTACAGATCTCAGTCAGTTGGGGTGAACTGAAGTGTGTCAGACATTTTGGCAACAAAGCAGCAGTACTCCAACACAAGCACAGCACCAAAATGGCCAGATTGGGGGCTGACACCTGATGCAGAGCCAATAAATAGCGTTGCTGATGATGGTTTAAATTATTTTCAGGCCTAAAAACCGTTATATGTCCATTTTGCAAGGTTGCGAGAAAAAAAGACAATACGGATGCTTACATGCGCAAAATACAAAGCCACACCTTGACAACGGATGAATACGGATCCCTGTTCAGGGAAATTTTTGGGCGTATTACGTCCGTACAATACGGTCCGTATTTTATACGTTGTGTCTGACGCCGCCTTATGGTTGACCACAGCAGCAGTACTAGTCCACTTTCAAGTGAGTCAGACGCACCTTGTATTACGTGCCTCATGATTAATATCAACAGTGAGTAAGTCTCATGCACAGCCGTTTCATGCCTCATTGTTGAAGACACCAGTGTTCACATTGTTTCTCCCATACTTACAGTGAGCCAGACGTTTTACTTCGTACCACATGGTTGATGACAGCGGCATTATAAGTGCCCGGCTCACTTCCAGGTAGGCAAGTCACGCAGGTTTCATGTGCTGGATGGCCAGCAGCATCTCTTTATACCACCTGCCTTTCCCTGATTGCGTGTTCCCCGTTTCACCATCCGGTCATTCAGGCCTACAGCTAACTATCCGTCTGCATGCGTCCTGCGTACCTATCTTTAACATTGGGTATGCAGGCCATGCGGATGTGTCCGCATGCGTCGTTTTGATGCTTTCGCCGACCGCAACAAAAATGCAACATGTTGCATTCGGCGCACCGTCAAAACGACACATGCGGACACATCTGCATACATCAGCATGGCCTGTGTACCCAATGTTAAAGATAGGTACACAGGATGCATGCAGACGTAGTGGGCAGGGCTTAACGGAGGAAGTACGCAGCCCCTCCACAGTTCTGCCCAACGCAAATGTGAACCAGCCTTAGTGAGTCAGATCCCAGTTACCATGATTCTCATGACTGTTCACAGTGCGATATTAGGAAGCCTTGAGCTAGTTCAACACCTGAGCTCCCTGCATATTTGTCAGTACTTACCTCCTTTCTCCTTACAGACACTGGATATGACCGTGAGGGCAAGAGCCTATAAGCTCCGGGATTCATTTTCCGGACATCACCGGACCAGGTTTCCCCTTTGACAAGAGTCCGTTCGGATAACATCTTATTCTTAGCAATCATTGATCACGGTATGAGAGCTGCTCCAGGCCTACATCCAACGTAGGAGAAACAGGTTTCTTCCTTTGACAGGAATTGTATCCTTTTTTCCTAGGTACTCCTGTGTCGCTTGAAAGACGCAATCCAGTCTACGATAACCCTGGCTATATCTGACCCCCTAGTATACGGAGTCAGGTTTCTGGGCAGCCGGTAAGCCAACCGAGCCTACACCAGTTATTTCAGTTGCTGGTGCCAGGCGTCTCACTGGGGTCCATCCCAAACAGTCCAGGCTGGATTGGGATCACCCAAGATATCATAGGGAAGGATGTTCCTTCTTTCCGATCAAGATTCTAGGTGCTCCTTCCCATGGCCAACTTTCCAGGGAGTTGATTGGTCTCTTCCCATGTGTTCCCTGACTTACTCCATCTATTCAGGGACTTTCCATCTAATTTCTCCGTTTGGTATCTATCTCTCGGTTCGAGTTCAACGTCATATCCTAAGGTGCCTTACAATGCCGTCAGGATGGTTATTTCCATAGTCCCCATGACCATCCTCATCCCAGTTCGCCTGATATTGCCCCAGTGCTTTTCTCCCAGATTTCAGAGACTTTTTGTTTCTCACCCACCCCAGGGGGGTGACAATCGGCCTATCTGTTTTTTTTCTCAGCATTCTGTGGGGATTTGCATTAACTTCAGGGTGGCTCCTCTTTCTCTACATGTTGGAATATGCCATGCTTTTTGCGCGGAGCATTCTGCTGTTCGGGCTCCGCCTTCATTAGATCCAAAAACCAATATACAGACCAGCACCCACAAGTAGTAAAACTAGTAGCATACAAGGGTGCAAGGCTATAAAGGAGAGCTAAAGTGCAAAAATATGGAAAATCAGATAAAGAGCACAATCAGAAACCAAATTAATAAAAGTGTGAAACTTTATTGAAATATCAATAATCAATATACAAAAATATAAGGAAACAAGAATGACAGTGGTAAGCAGACTATGTGGAGCCATGGTTAAAAAGTAGTCAAAACAATCAAGACAAGTACACAATTGTAAACAAGAGTCTGCTGAAAAGTGCAAGTGCATTCTGCTAGCAAGTAAAACTATGTAGCTGTGTCAGTAGGGAAATAATATATATATCCATGTACATCTACACTGGAGGTACAAAATGAATCCCCAGGGGTTAAACTGCACAAAAAGGACAAAAGTAACCAAACAAGACAGCAGTAAGAGTAATAAGTGTATGCCTGAAAGATTTACCTGAAAAAAACTTGACTCCCCCACCCCACGGTGGCCACGGTTTTTTACCTGAAAGAGGCACTAGTGCTACAATGGAGGACCTCTCCATAGTGCCAGCAGCAGCAGAATCTGCAGCCACAGCAGCAGTATTGGGAGCCAGAGACAGCCACAGCGACCCCAAAGCCTGCCTCGCCAGTAGGGAAGTTCTGGAAGCTCCAGCGACAACGCAGGTCCAAAGATTCTAGGACAAGTCAGCGCAGCTCTACCAGGATGGAAGATTCTGCGGTCCCTAAAGGAGACCTTTCGGACAATATCCTGCCTCCTGTTCTGGTACCCTTCAATTTCCTCTGAGTGGTGAGTGAGCTACGTGAATGCCATTTTAAATGCAAATCTCTCTCCCTCTCTCCTCCTGTCTGGCCTTCCTGGTAGGAACCCCCTAGAAAGTGTACAGGGAAATCGAAGCACAGAGCCTGCGCTCTGTGCGGGCAGAATTTGGCTATCACATGGACCAAAAAATTATGCCAGGCGTGTATCAATGACACGGTGGCTAATGAGACCCCTGACTTCTCTTCCACCTTAAGAACTCTCATTAGAGCTGAGGTGGAGAACACATTAAAGTCCCAGTCCCTGTCAGGAACACCAAGAAGTGATAGGGCTGAAGTGTCTCCCTCATCGGCGATGGCATCGGACGAGGGGGTTCTACGAGATACTTCAGAATCATCCTCATCAGAAAGCGACTCAGGCTCGGGTTATTGCTTCCCTCTGGAAGAGGTGGACAATTTAGTTAAAGCTGTAATGTCCACTAAGGGACTAGTCGACCAGAAGGCTAAAAAATCTATCCAAGATGTCATGTTTGGCACCTTGGACAAAAAGAAACATAGAGCTTTTCCTATGAATGAGAAATTGCTAAGTCTCATTAGTAAAGAATGGGAGAAGCAGATAGGAAAGGCCCCCTGCAATCCTCCTTCAAAAGGAAGTACCCCTTTGAGGAAGAGGCCACCTCATCCTGGAGTAAAGCTCCCAAATTGGATGTTGCCATATCCAAGGCCTCAAGAAGTTCATCCCTTCCCTTTGAGGACTCAGGATTGTTGAAAGACCCTCTTGATGGAAAGGTTGACTCCTTTTGTTAAAGCAACATGGGAGTCATCGGCAGGGGCGCCAAGACCAGCCATCGCGGCAACCTGCACTGCCATGTCCCATATAGTCTGGCTGAGCACATTGGAAGATCAGCTGGGGGGAATTCGTCCATGGACTCCATTCTAACCACGCTCCCAGTAATTGGGAGCGGCGGCCTTCTTGGCAGATGCATCTGCCGACTCAGCCAGACTGGCCACAAGATCTGCATTATCTAATGCGGGCCGGAGAGAAGTCTGGTTAAAAGGTTGCCCAGGGGACGTTCACGCAAAAAGGGATACTGTTCTCACACCTGTGAAGGTCAGTACTTATTCGGCTCGGCTTTGGATGACATCTTAGAAAAAGCGGCCGATAAGAAGGGTTCCCGAAACCTCCCTTCTCGTCATTAAAGGCAGTCCTTTGGGAGGAAAAGATACAACCGAAGAGCATCCACAGAACATAAGAGGTGGGAGGATAGACCAAAAAAGAGTAAGGGGTTCTTGTTTGGTACTTTTTCCAGAAGTGATAGAAAGTCCTCCAAATGACTCTCCACCCCAGGTGGGAGGAAGGCTCTCCCTCTTCCTTCCAGCCTGGGAGAAAATATCATCCAGTCCTTGGATTCTCAACCTAGTGGGGGCAGGGTTGAAGCTGGAGTTCAGGAGACACGAGCGTCTGACTCGGAGCAAATAGCATTAGTCAGAAGTTCTGAGCCTCTTAAAGAAAAACGTTCTGCAGGATGTCCCAACAGGAGAAGACCTGACCCTGCCTATCTTCCTAAAGTACAGTCATGGACAAAAGTTTTGAGAATTACACAAATATTAATTTTTACAAAGTCTACTGCTTCACTTTTTCTAATGGCAATTTGCATATACTCCAGAATGTTATAAAAAGTGATCAGCTTAACAGCAATTACTTGCAAAGTCAATATTTGGCTAGAAAATGAACTTTATCCCCCAAAACACATTTCAACATCATTGCAGCCCTGCCTTAAAAGGACCAGCTAACCTCTTTTCAGTGATTGCTCCATTAACACAGGTGTGGGTGTTGATGAGAACATGGCTGGAGATCAATCTGTCATGATTAAGTAAGAATGACACCACTGGACACTTTAAAAGGAGGCTGGTGCTTGGCATCATTGTTTCTTTTCTGTTAACCATGGTTATCTCTAAAGAAACACATGAAGTCATCATTGCAATGCACAAAAATGGCCTAACAGGGAAGAGTATCGCAGCTAGAAAGATTGCACCTCAGTCAACAATCTATCGCATCATCAAGAACTTCAAGGAGAGAGGTTCCATTGTTGCCAAAAAGGCTCCAGGGCGCCCAAGAAAGACCAGCAAGTGCCAGGACCGTCTCTTAAAAGTGTTTCAGCTGCGGGATCGGGCTACCAGCAGTGCAGAGCTTGCTCATGAATGGCAGCAGGCAGGTGTGAGTGCATCTGCACGCACTGTGAGGCGGAGATTCTTGGAGCAAGGCCTGGTCTCAAGGAGGGCAGCAAAGAAGCCACTTCTCTCCAGAAAAAACATCATGAACAGACTGATATTCTGCAAAAGGTACAGGCAGTGGACTGCTGAGGACTGGGGTAAAGTTATTTTCTCTGATGAATCCCCTTTTCGATTGTTTGGGACATCAGGAAAACGCCTCATTCGGAGAAGACAAGGTGAGCGCTACCACCAGTCTTGTCTCATGCCAACTGTTAAGCATCCTGAAACCAATCATGTGTGGGGTTGCTTCTCAGCCAAGGGAATCGGCTCTCTCACAGTCTTGCCTAAAAACACAGCCATGAATAAAGAATGGTACCAGAATGTCCTCCAAGAGCAACTTCTCCCAACCCTCCAAGAGCAGTTTGGCGATCAACAATGCCTTTTCCAGCATGATGGAGCACCTTGCCATAAAGCAAAGGTGATAACTAAGTGGCTCAGGAACAAAACATAGAGATTTTGGGTTCATGGCCTGGAAACTCCCTAGATCTTAATCCCATTGAGAACTTGTGGTCAATCATCAAGAGACGGGTGGACAAACAAAAACCTAAAAATTCTGACAAAATGAAAGCATTGATTGTGCAAGAATGGACTGCTATCAGTCAGGATTTGGTCCAGAAGTTGATTGAGAGCATGCCAGGGAGAATTGCAGAGGTCCTGAAGAAGAAGGGTCAACACTGCAAATATTGACTTGCTGCATTAACTCATTCTAACTGTCAATATAAGCTTTTGTTACTTATATGTTTGCAATTATATTTCTGTCTGTGATAAAAACATCTGTCAAACACACATAAAAACCAGAGGGCAGCAGATCATGTGAAAATATATTTGTGTCATTCTCAAAACTTTTGGCCATGACTGTATCTAGGTTCCATAGGTCACAAGAGATATCACTACCTTCCTTCTGTCCTAACCCAAAGAATGATAGGGAAAGGAAATTCCATACCCTAGATGTCAGGAGATGCCTTCACTATTTGTTAGCAACAAAACCTTGACGAAGGATAGGGCTCTGTTTATCTCCTTCCAGGGTTCTAGGACGAGGACGGGAGTCTCGAAGGGTACCCTATCCAGATGGATAAGGGAAGCTATCGGATTGGCCTATGTAGGCGCAGGAAGACCAGTCCCTGATGATCTGAGGGCCCACTCTACAAGAGCGATGTCAACATCTTGGGCTGAAAGGGCAGACGTGTCCATAGAACATATTTGTAAGGCAGCTATGTGGTCGTCACTTTCCACCTTTTATAGCCATTATAGACTGGATTTTTCAGCCTCTTCTGATCTCACGTTTGGTAAGAGGATTCTATAAGCTGTGGTCCCTCCCTGATAGAGTAATTTCTGTACTCTCGGTGCTGTCATGGGTGACAGGAAAACACGTATATTACTTACAGTGTTAGGTGTGTTTTAACCGACCCTATGACAGCACCCTTATTTTCCCTCCTGTTACAAAGCCATCACCTTCTGGTTGGTGGGTTATTGTATGTAGTTTACCACTTACTGGGGTTAAGGATAATTCATATAAATGTATATACATGTGTGTACACTAAATCGGAGGTCCTCTCGTGCTCTGTAATGCACTGATGTGGAGAGAGGAGCTGCCCTTTTTATCTTGAAGGTTTCCTTTCCGGGAAGGACGGATCCCCTCTCTTGTTGGTGCTGTCATGGGTTCCGTAAAAACACATTACCGTTAAGTAATATACATTTTCTATTGACTCTATTGGACTGGTCTGTGTTCCTTTTCAGGTTGCTTCTCCTACTGGTTTAGCGCTAACTGACCAGCTTGGTCCCGGTCCGTGGGGTGTATACTACTGAGGAGGAGCCAACTTTTTTATTGCATAGTGTCAACCTCCTAGTGGCAGCAGCATACACCCATGGTTTCCGATGTCCCCAAATGAAGGCTCTGAGAAAGAGATTTTACGGTAAGAACACCAAATCTTTTTTATTCATTTGTCCTCTCCGTAGTGGAGATATTGGCAAAGTATTTGGCTTCCTAATGATTTAACATTAAGCCAAGTGAGTGGTGTTAAATACTTTTTTACTGGGAGCGTGAGCTTCTAACACCCAATTGGACTTAAAGGGAAGGTGCCGCAATTTTTTTTGTATTAAAAATGATTATATAAAAAAATATTTTTAATGCAAAATTAAATTTTTTAACTTAATATTTTTTTTTTATTTTTGCAGCCACTTGGGGCTGCCATTTTGTTTTGCAGGAGTGTAAGTCCTCTTTCACACTTCAGTCGTGCGATGTCAGTCAAAATCCATCAAAATGTGAAAAAAACAGATCCGCCATTTTTTTTTGGCGGATCCGCTTTTTTCCCATTGACTTGCATTTAGTGACGGATTTTGACGGATGGTCGTCCGTTATTTCACGGATCCGCCAAAAATTTGGCGTCCGTCGTTTCAGAAAAAACGTCCAATGCAGCGGACTATGGCGGATCCGCCATTTTGTAGAATGGTCGCCTATGAGCGGCGGATCCGCTGGCATCCGTCTTTGACGGAATCCGCCAGCGGATCCGTCGCTTCCGTAGAAAACCATTGAAAATGCTGCCAAAACTGTCCGGGGTCTCTCTCTCTCCTCGGTCCGGACATGTGTACCTGCATTTTCCGGGTAGAAAATTTCTTATTCCGGGTTGAAAAGTTCATGACGGATCCGTCAGAAAAGTGATCCGCTTGCATCTGTTTTTGCACTTTTCTGGCGGATCCGCCATTTACAGTCTTTAGCGGACGTCGCACGACTGAAGTGTGAAAGAGGCCTAAGAGACACACTCTGCAAATATGGCTGCCCGGGCATAGGAAACAGCAGTCGCCTGCAGACCCTATACCTAGCATTGAGATGCTCCCTGCTGTGATCTGGGCACGTCCCCTGGGAAGAAGCTGATCTGTGCCAGCTCCTCTCACACACAGCTACAGTCACTGCTTCTCCCCATTACAGCAGTGGGTTGTCTCGGCTCCTGCAGACTGTCCCCACTGAGCTGTGTATCTAATCCTATCCTGTGTGATACTGTCTGCTGAGCCGTGTATGTAATCCTCTCCTGTGTGATACTGACTGCTGAGCCGTGTATCTAATCGTCTCCTGTGTGATACTGACTGCTGAGCCGTGTATCTAATCCTCTCCTGTGTGATACTGTGCTGAGCCGTGTACCTAATCCTCTCCTGTGATAGTCTGCTGAGCCGTGTATCTAATCCTCTCCTGTGATACTGACTGCTGAGCCGTGTATCTAATCCTCTCCTGTGTGATACTGTGCTGAGCCGTGTATCTAATCCTCTCCGGTGTGATACTGACTGCTGAGCCGTGTATCTAATCCTATCCTGTGATATTGTGCTGAGCCGTGTATGTCATCCTGTGATACTGACTGCTGAGCCGTGTATCTAATCCTCTCCTGTGTGATACTGTGCTGAGCCATGTATCTAATCCCATCCTGTGTGATGTGATCTATATGGTGGTATGTGTGATCTATGTGACAGTATTGTGTGCTCTATATGGCGGTATGTTGGTGTTAGAGGCTCTGACCAAGGAGCTGTTTGAACCCACACGAGTTGGTGAAATATCTTACCCTAAAAGCAATCATATTAGTGGCCCTAACATCAGCCCGTAGGGTGAGTGACTTGCAGGCCCTTTCTATAAATCCTCCTTATATGCAGATATATGAGGATAGAGTTGTATTAAAATCCAGCTTATCTTCCTAAGGTAACATCAAAATTTCATCTAAGTCAGGAGATTGTCCTACCCTCCTTCTGTGATAACCCTAAGAATGCAGAGAAGTTTCATAATCTGGATGTTAGAAGGCCACTACTGGAGTATATGTCGGTGACCAGCCAGTGGAGGAAAGGCTAGTCCTTATTCGTAGCCTTCCAGGATAGTAGGAAGGGTAACGGGGTGTCGAAAAGTACCGTTGCAAGGTGGATTGGGGAGGCCATTAGTCTAGCTTACTCAGCTAGTGGTACTATGATCCCTTATGGTGTCAAGGCTCACTCCACCAGAGCTGTGGCAACCTTTTGGGCAGAGAGTGCGGAGGTATCGATTGACCAAATCTGTAAGGCCGCTACCTGGTCCTCACCATCCACCTTCTTTAGGCAATATAGATTGGATCTATCCTCCTCTGCTGACTTGACCTTCGGTAGAAGGGTGCAGCAAGCGGTGGTCCCTCGCTAAGGTGTTTCAGATTCTCCAAAAGTCTCTCAGATGTGCTGTCATGGGTGAAAGGAAAACACCAAGGTTACTTACCAAAGTTAAAGAGGGAAAAAAGGGGAAGACGATTGTCAGCTCACCTGTACTAAATGCATCTTGTTCAGCAGGCAACTCCCATGGAGTCGTCTCAGTCGTCAATGAAGAAAAAAAAATAGAAGGGGATCCTCCAGCGATGAAACCAGTGAAGCCGGTATAAAAATATCACCATCATTAAAGGGAATCTGTCACCCTAAATTGGCGGGATATTTAAATGATGGCAGTCAGGTCAGATGGGCGGTGTTTTGGGTACTTGCCTTAACATTTTATTCGCCGCTGTCTCCATTATTTCTGGGAATTGTAGTCGTTGCCCTCCATATAACGCGCCTGCGCATTGCAATCTGCGGGCAAAGCATACTGCGCGTGCGCAATTCAAGATTGCAATGCGCAGGCGCGTTATATGGAGGGCAACGACTACAATTCCCAGAAATAATGGAGACAGCGGGGAACAACATGTTAAGGCAAGTACCCAAAACACCGCCCATCTGACCTGACTGCCATCATTTAAATATCCCGCCAATTTAGGGTGACAGATTCCCTTTAAGGCTGTTTGCTGAAACGCGTTGGTTTGCCTATCCAGGTGTCAGGTGACGTCCAGTTTTTTTTTGTCCTTGTACAGTTCCAATAAAGTTTCTTCATTTTTATACCGTCTTCACTGGTTTCATCGCTGGAGGATCCCCTTAAATTTTTTTTTCTTCATTCAAAGTTACTTACCGGTAGCCGTTTTTTCCAGAACCCATGACAGCACCCGTATATTCCCCCCCCCCTTTTCACCATATGGGTGTGCACTATATTTTGGATGTTTTTTTATGATGTGGTGTTGGTTATGTGTGTAACTAACCGGGAGGTCCTCTCATGCTCTGTAACCAGCTGAAGTGGGGGAGAGGTACTGCCCTTTCAGTAGGTTCCTGTCCTGGCTGGGTGAATCCCACTCATGTGCTCTCATGGGTTCTGGAAAAACCGGCTACCGGTAAGTAACCTTTTTTTAAAAGTATTTTATATTGAACCTTTTTAATGGAGCGTTTCCAGTGTTGGGCAATGGAAACATTTAAAATAAAAATTCCACTTGATTTCACTATAATTAAAAGTATTTCCTAAATGAAAATCTTGTATTATGAAAATGAGAATTCAGATCACTCATCCGACTGGTAGTAAATCTTTTCCATTACAAGTTTTACAGAAATATTGTATTTATTTAGATTTTTTAAAAATTGAAGTCAAACCACAGAAAGAGCAAACGTTTCACTTTTTTGTTTCAGTAAGTTTATAGCAGTTTTTCAAATGGCATTTATAAAATAACTTTTTGTATAAGATGATTGCAGATGGATTTTAGAATGTTTCCTTTCCAGGAAATCATAGAAAAATATATTCGAGATCAGACTTGTCCTCGTCATCCATAAGCCTTATCATATTCCATCCAGGTAACCGCAGCAGACTGTAAAAAACAGAAAGGTAGACAAAATATTTATCCACGCAGTATAGGACAACTGCAAATCTTCATACAGACGTGTAGAGCAAAACTAGAGCAGCGTGTATGGAGCAAAAGTTTTACTCAGGTGTGGAAAAATGTAGAGTAAGAATGCTTTCAAATATAGAGGTGAGAATAGTTTGCTCTGAAAATGAAAATGGTCCTCGGGGACACTGAGATTTGGGTTTAGGGAACTGAAGTTGAGTCACTTTGTTTTATACTATGGAATTATGTTAATTATGTTATTTATGTTATTTGAAAGATGGAACATTTCGATTTGGATTGTTTCAATAAATTTTTTTTAAAAAAAGAAGAGTTTATTTTTATCAATAAACCCCTTAGTGACAGAGCCAATTTTTACAATTCTGACCACTGTCACTTTATGAGGTTATAACTCTGGAACGCTTCAACGGATCCCACTGATTCAGAGCTTGTTTTTTCGTGACATATTGTACTTCACGTTAGTGGTAAAATTTCTTTGATATGACTTACGTTTATGAAAAAAATCGGAAATTTGGCAAAAAGTTTGCAATTTTCAAACTTTTAATTTTTGTGCCCTTAACCCCATCCCGACCCATGACGACAACGTAGGCGTCATGCTATAAATCATGTTCCTGCGGGTCGAGTGACCGGGGTCACTGAAAGGTCACCCGACCCGCAGGCACAAGACCCTTTGTGCATCACCACAGTGGGGGTGGCTTAACCCCCAAGTGGCTACGATCGCTCTGATTGGCTGTTTCACTTTTAACAGCCAATCAGACCGATTTGTAATATTTCACCAATGAAATTTGGTGAAATATTACAATCCAGCCATGGCCGACGCTGCAATAAAACCTGCCATGGCTGGACACCGAGTTACGACCCTCCCCACACCGAGTAACGGCGGTGATCGGCCACCGCCACCGATTTCATGGCAGTGATCGGTCACCGCCGTTACTATCTGCTGCCCTGCGCTCCGATCCTCTCCCCTCTGCACCGGTCTGCTGCCCCCCGCCTTCCGATCCCCCCCCAGTGTCATCTCACCTCCCCCGGTCTTCTGGCGCCTGTGGATCCGTCCCGGCGTCCGTCCGGGACTCTTCATGGGCGCCGCCATCTTGGAAAATGGCGGGCGCATGCACAGTGCGCCTTCTAAAGTCCAAAAATTTATTTTGATCACTGTGATAAACTCTCATAGTGATCAAAATAAAAAAAATGTAAACACCCCCTTTATCACCCCCATAGGTAGGGACAAAAAATAAAATATATATATATTTTTTCCTATTAGGGTTAGAATTACAGTTAGGGTTAGCATTAGGGTTATGATTTATATCGCATTATGGCAATCCGTTAGATGGACTGCGTTTCACTGCGGTATAACGCGGTGTAACGCAGCCCGTTAACGCTACCATTCACCCCCATTTGCGGGCGCATCGCAACGCATGCCGTAAAGCGGCATGCGTTCGCGACGTGCCGTCATTCAGTGACGGAGCCTCGGACGCGGGCTGCAGCGTCTGGGCTCCGTCACCGCTAGCGCAGATGAATCATCTGCTGATTCCTCTGCGCTAGCGGCTATAGCATAACGCGATCGCGTTATGCTATACTGTTACCAGCCCGTCAACGCTATGTGTTGAACGGGCTGGTAAAACGTAATGTGAACCCAGCCTTAGGGTTAGGTTAGGACTAGGGTTAGCGTTAGGGTTATAATTAGGGTTAGGCTGGATTCATATCGCGTTATGGCAGTCTGTTAGACGGACTGCGCTACACCACAGTATAACGCGGTGTAACACAGTCCGTTAACGCTGCCATTCACCCCATTTGCTGTAAAGCGGCATGCGTTCGCGACGTGCCGTCAATCAGTGATGGAGCCTTGGACGCGGCCTGCAGCGTCTGGGCTCTGTCACCGCTAGCGCAGATGAATCATCTGCTGATTTCTCTGCGCTGGCGGGTATAGCATAACACGATCGCGTTATACTATACTGTTACCAGCCCGTCAGCGCTATGTGTTGAACGTGCTGGTAAAACGTAATGTAAACCTAGCCTTTAGCATTAGGATTAGAATTAGGGTTAGAATTAGGGTTACGGTTAGAATTAGGGTTGAAATTTGGGTTAGGGTTGGAATTTGGGTTAGGGTTGGGGTTAGGCTTGTGGTTAAGGTTGTTTAGGGTTGGGATTATGGTTAGGGGTGTGTTGGGGTTAGAATTGAGGGGTTTCGCACATCAGGGGGGTCTCCAAACGTGACATGGCGCCACCATTGATTCCTGCAAATTTTGCGTTCAAAAAGTCAAACAGTGCTCCCTTTATTCCGAGCCCTGACGTGTGCCCAAACAGTGGTTTCCCCCCACATATGGGGTACCAGCGTACTCAGGACAAACTGGACAACAACCTTTGGGTCCAATTTCTCCTGTAACCATTGCAAAAATAAAAAATAGGGGGCTAAAAAAATTTTTGAGAAAAAAAAAATGATTTTTTATTTTCACGGCTCTGCGTTATAAACTTCTGTGAAGCACCTGGGGGTTCAAAGTGCTCACTGTGCATCTAGATAAGTTCCTTAGGGGGTCTAGTTTCCAAAATGGGGTCATTTGTGGAGAGCTCCAAAGTTTAAGCACACAGGGGCTCTCCAAACACGACATGGTGTCCGCTAACGATTGGAGCTAATCAAATGGCGCTCCTTCCCTTCTGAGCCCTGCCGTGCGCCCAAACAGTGGTTCCCCCCCACATATGGGGCACCAGCGTACTCAGGAAAAACTGGACAACAACTTTTGGGGTCCAATTTATCCTGTTACCCTAGGGAAAATAAAAAATAGCGGGCTAAAAATGATTTTTGAGGAACAAAAATGATTGTTATTTTCACTGCTCTGCGTTTATAAACTTCTGTGAAGCACTTGGGGGTTCAAAGTGCTCACTACACATCTAAATAAGCTCCTTGGGGGGGGTCTAGTTTCCAAAATGGGGTCATTTGTGGGGGGTTTCTACTGTTTAGGCACATCAGGAGCAAATGCAAATGCAACATGACGCCCGCAGAACATTCCATCAAGTCTGCATTCCAAAATGGCACTTCTTCCCTTCTGAGCTCTCCCATGCGCCAAAACAGTGGTTCCCCCCCACACATCGGGTACTCAGCACAAATTGCACAACAACTTTTGTGGTCCAATTTCTCCTGTTACCCTTGTGAAAATAAAAAATAGCGGACTAAAAAATATTTTTTGAGGAAAAAAATGATTTTTTTATTTTCACTGCTTTGCGTTATAAACTTCTGTGAAGCACTTGGGGGTTCATAGTGCTCACAACACATCTAGATAAGTTCCATAAGGGGTCTAATTTCCAAAATGGTGTCACATGTGGTTGTTTTTCACTGTTTAGGCACACAGGGGCTCTCCAAACGCGTCATGGTGTCCGCTAACGATTGGAGCTAATTTTCCATTCAAAAAGTCAAATGGTGCTCCCTCCCTTCTGGGCCCTGCTGTGCGCCCAAACAGTGGTTTATGACCACATATGAGGTATCTGTGTACTCAGGAGAAATTGCCCAACAAATTTTAGGATCCATTTTATCTTGTTGCCCATGTGCAAATGAAAAAACTGAGGCTAAAAGAAATTTTTTGTGAAAAAAAAGTACTTTTTTTTTACGGATCAATTTGTGAAGCACCTGGGGGTTCAAAGTGCTCACTATGCATCTAGATAAGTTCCTTGGGGGGTCTAGTTTCCAAAATGGGGTCACTTTTGGGGGAGCTCCAATGTTTAGGCACACAGGGACTCTCCAAATGCGACATGGCAACCGCTAAATATTCCAGCATATTTTCGATTCAAAAAGTCAAATGGTGCTCCTTCCCTTCTGAGCTCTGCCGTGCGCCCAAACAGTGGTTTATGACCACATATGAGGTATCTGTGTACTCAGGAGAAATTGCCCAACAAATTTTAGGATGCATTTTATCCTGTTGCCCATGCAAAAATGAAAAAATTGATGCTAAAAGAAAATTTTTGTTGGAAAAATTAAAATGTCCATTTTTTCCTTCCACGTTGCTTTAGTTCCTGTGAAGCACCTGAAGGGTTAATAATCTTCTTGAATGTAGTTTTGAGTAGCTTGAGGGGTGCAGTTTTTATAATGTTGTCACATGGAAGGAAAAAATGAACATTTTACTTTTTTTTTTTTTTTTTTTTACAAAAATTTAGTTTGGAACCATTTTTTTTTTATTTTAAGAAGGGTATCAGATGAAAATGGATCACAATTTGTTGTGCAATTTCTCCTGTTCTCGCTGTTAAAAAGCGGCGCTGAGGAATAAGTACCCTTATCTGCTGCCGTTAAAAGGATTATCGGCGGTCGTTAAGGGGTTAACAAAAATAACTAAAATCAATATTTGGTGTGACTGGACTGTGCATTCTAAATAACATTAAAGCATCAGCTCTTCTCAGTACAGCTGCACACAGTTTTTGAAAATACTCTGCAGGGAGGTTGTTCCTGATATCTAGGAGAACTAACCACAGATCTTCTGTATATGTCGCTTGTGCAAATTCTGTCTTTTCATGAAACCAACACATATAGCTCTGTGGGGCTGTCTCATCACTTCCCGGACTCCTCGTTCTTCTTTACGCTGAAGACAGCTCATAATGACATTGGCTGCGTGTTATGGGATTGTTGTCTTGCTGTTGAATAAATTTGGAGCCAATCAGATGCCTCCCGATGGCACTGCAAGATGAACAGGTATCTGCCTGTCTTTGTAAGCTTTGCAAATACCACGACATGGGCAATGTTGAAGATTGAAGACACAGTGGTCAGCCAAGGAAACTTCAGTGCAACAGATGAAGACCCATCTGATTACTTCCTTGGAAGTTTGGGCTGGCATTTCAGTGTCCTCAATGCTATAAATACTGGATTAATGGTGTACTCAATGCTGAGAATAACTGGATTAATGGTGTACTCAATGCTAAAAATTACTGGATTAATGGTGTACTCAATGCTGAAAATTACTGGATTAATGGTGTACTCAATGCTAGAAATACTGGATTAATGGTGTACTCAATGCTAGAAATACTGGATTAATGGTGTACTCAATGCTGAAAATTACTGGATTAATGGTGTCCTCAATGCTAGAAATAATGCATTAATGGTGTACTCAATGCTGAGAATAACTGGATTAATGATGTACTCAATGCTGAGAAATACTGGATTAATGGTGTACTCAATGCTGAGAATAACTGGATTAATGGTGTCCTCAATGCTGAAAAGAACTGAATTAATGGTGTACTCAATGCTGAAAATTACTGGATTAATGGTGTCCTCAATGCTAGAAATACTGGATTAATGGTGTACTCAATGCTGAGAATAACTGGATTAATGGTGTCCTCAATGCTAGAAATACTGGATTAATGGTGTACTCAATGCTGAGAATAACTGGATTAATGGTGTACTCAATGCTAGAAATACTGGATTAATGGTGTACTCAATGCTGAGAATAACTGGATTAATGGTGTACTCAATGCTGAGAATTACTGGATTAATGGTGTACTCAATGCTGAGAATTACTGGATTAATGGTGTACTCTGCTGAGAATTACTGGATTAATGGTGTACTCAATGCTGAGAATAACTGGATTAATGGTGTACTCAATGCTCAGAAATACTGGATTAATGGTGTACTCAATGCTAAGAAATACTGGATTAATGGTGTACTCAATGCTGAGAATAACTGGATTAATGGTGTACTCAATGCTGAGAATTACTGGATTAATTTTTGGGGTCTGATTGGCTATATGTTTGAGGTCGTCAAATTTGGAGTCAATGTCAATAAGTACTATCTTCAGCGTAAGGAACAACAAAAAGTGCTGAAAGTGATTATATGGCCGCAAAAGAGCTCGTGACTTTGTAATTGTTTTGATGTAGTCAATCACGATATCAAGTCAATTTTACCGCACAATGAACGTAGTCAAAATAAAACAATATCGAAATAGCTTTTTTTTCTGCTTTTTATTGACATTTTACTGCACAAATGAAGACAAAAAATGGCTACTTACAGTGGCAGAACATTGCCAAAAATAAGTAATCGTCAAGTAAGTTCAAGACCAATTCCCAGACAAATCTAAAAACAAAACGATTTAAAAAAACAAAAAACAAAAAAAAAACAAACTAAGTTAGATTTTGTTTTCCCTTACTGGTGTACCATTTCTCTCAGTACAGAAGCATGCATTACTGCTAAGAGAAAAAACAGGTTAGAGGAAACCAGTCACATCCCAAAACAGATACGGGGTTAATCTGCAGGTGAATAGCATTCCAAAGCTGCCCGGCTGCCGTACTGAAATTAACTTTATTCCTCTGAGGAATATACAGCAGCCTCAGTATATTCTATGATCTACATACAGAAATCTTGGGTGTCTCCTATGTGATGTATACAGCAGTCTCAGTGTCTCCTATGTGATGTATATACAGCAGTCTGTGTATCCCATGAGATGCATATACAGCAGCCTCAGTATATCCTGTTATGCATATATCAGCCTCGGGTCTATGCGATGCATACACAGCAGTCTTGGTGTCTCCTATGTGATGTATACTTCAGACTTCCCACTGCCTGAGTTTTATGAATGTTAAGTTACTGGTGATGGATTTCCCACTGTGAGTTGACATGCAGTGTAATATACATCTGTGTTTGAAACAACGTACTGCAGTGATCAGTTCTTTACAAAACATATCATCGCAAAGAGTCGAAAGCACTTTACACCAACACAAACATTGAAAAGTAGTTGCGAGTAGCAACAACATTAATATCACCTAATAGTACAAGCCTCACCAAAGAGAAGCAGCTCCAACCATCACATTAGCAGTGAATTAATTAAATGTCTGACCAAATACAGTAGGATAATTTTTTAATTGATAATTTTGCACGGCCTGGCATGGTGGTATAAATATTCAAATGGCCTTTGGCAGAAAAAACGTTCCCCATCCCTGCTAAAGAGAGCAGGTATACAACAGGAACTATCCCCTTGTGATCTCTGGTGTCCAACCACAGGGATCCCCACTGATCACAAGACACAGGTCCCATTTCAATGGATTGATGGTCGATCGTGCACAATGTTGCTCCATTTTTTCCTCATAGGCGTGCCAAACACCAGCGGAGTACATCACTCTCCCAGTCCAAGAGTCCTGTCAAGAATTAATTAATCAGACTTGTGCATGGTCAACCACTACTCTATTCACATGGGGCTCCTAAATTCTTGCGATCAAAAAGGGTCTCAGCGGTTGGACCCCCAGTTATTGGGAAGTTATCCTGTATTTCATGAGGATATCTTCCAAACTAGAGAAAACCATTTTCACTACAACAGTCATTAGTAAAAAAAAAAAAAAAATTAAAAGAAATCTGAATTTTGCTATGTAATCTGAGAGCAGCATAATGTAGGGAGAGAGAGAGAGCCTTCTTACGGGATGTGTCACTCGTTAGGCTGTGTGCTGTAGTTTCAATACAGTGTTTTATCAGCAGAAGATTATCACTGCATAACCAGGTGTTGTATGCCAATCAGCCCAGCTAATCTGTGTAAGCTGCCCCCATTACTGACTGGCAGCTTGCTGACAACATACAGTGTACACAGGAAGCTGCCAATAAGGTGTGTGGGCAGGGTTATAAAGAGCTCAGTATTCTGACTACTGTTAAATCTACATCAAAGAAAACAGGGATTCCATCAAAACTGCACCAAGCAGCCCAGTAAGTGATACATCTCTGTAATCAGGGTCTCTGCCCTTACATCATGCTGCTCTCAGATTACATAGCAAAAACTTGCTGACAGGTTCCCTTTAACCCCTTTCCGACATTTGCAGTATATATACATCATCGTTGGGAAGAACTTCCCAATCAATGCAGGAGGCCGGCTGTGGGGGATCGCCGTAGGGTGTTCAGCTGATATGAAAGCTCAAACCCAGTAGTTGAACCCGCTAAATGCAGAGATCGATATCTCAGGCAGAGGGAGGGAGCCCCTTCTTCTCTCCGATTGGTGCCCCAGAGACGTCATTGCGAGGGGCCGATCGTCACCATGGTGACCCAATGTCCTCATGACAACATCCGGGTCCTGAGACCTAGCAAACTTATTACACCATACTCATATAAGCTTGATACACCACGCTCTGTCAGTGCAGCACTGACAGTTTGCTTGTGCATTGCTATGCTTTAGAAGCGTTCAGAGCTATCAAAGTGAAAGTCACAATATATTGCAACCATAAACAAATATTTTTATGGGGGAGGGAAAAAAAAAAAAAATACACATTTGGTATTGCCATGTCCGGAACCACCAGACCTATAAAAATGTCCCACTAATTAACCCTTCAGTGAATACAAAAAAAAAAAAAAAAAACAAGGCAAAAAAGATGTTTTTATCTCCTTTATAAACTAGAGCAGGGTTCGACAAACCCGGGCGCCAGTGGCGCCTAGAAAATCATGCCTGGCGCCCGGGCAGTAGCGTAGCTACCGGGGGGCAGAGGGGGCGGTGGCCCCGGGCCCCGCGCTCGGAGAGGGCCCACCCGGAGCTACGCTACTGTAACACTATCGGCGTGCACAGCGCACTGATACAGTTACATTCTGCGGCAGAGCAGGGAGAATCGCTCTCCCTGCTCTGCCGCCGGCCGCTATGGGGCCTGAGCAGGTGGTGGGGGGCCCGGCGCCAGCAGTGGACCCCCCGCCCGTCATCGGAGGGTCAGCTGTATCGGCATCCAGCCGATACAGCTGACCGCATTGAGAGAGAAGGAGCGAGTGCTCCTTCTCTCCCATAATCCCCCTCTCAGCGTCTGACAGCGGGCGCGATGACGTCACTGCCCGGCGCCGGCAGTCAGACGCTGAGAGGGAGAGCAGTGAGCAGCGCAGGAGCCGGGAGCAAGAGAGGTGAGTACAGGATTTATTATTTTTGTAAAGGGGGCTGCATTACATTACAGAGCAGAGGCTCCATATGGGGGTAAATGATAAATAAGGCTGCCTATGGGGGAGTGCATTATAATAGAGAGGCTGCCTATGGGGGTACATTATAAATAAGGCTACCTATGGGGGTGCATTATAAATAAGGCTCCCTATGGGGGTGCATTATAAATAAGACTGCCTATGGGGTGCATTATAAATAAGGCTGCCTATGGGGGTGCATTATAAATAAGGCTGCCTATGGGGGTGCATTATAAATAAGACTGCCTATGGGGTGCATTATAAATAAGGCTGCCTATGGGGGTGCATTATAAATAAGGCTGCCTATGGGGTGCATTATAAATAAGACTGCCTATGGGGGTGCATTATAAATAAGGCTCCTTATGGGGGTGCATTATATATAAGACTGCCTATGGGGTGCATTATAAATAAGGCTGCCTATGGGGTGCATTATAAATAAGGCTGCCTATGGGGTGCACTATAAATAAGGCTGCCTATGGGGTGCATTATAACCAAGTTTGTTAAAAAAAAATTCTGGCTCCTAAATTTTTTGGCTGGCTCCTAGATTCTGAACAACTTTGTCGATCCCTGAACTAGAGGGATTTCGGAACTGGATGGATAAAGGAATACTTAATGTACAACAAATTATGTGATGGTATATTGAAATCATTTGATCAATTGACGGAGGAATTTAGGCTGACAAATAATTCTATCAGTATTTGCAGCTTAGGCACTCATTAAATGCACAAATAAAATTGATCCCTTTGCTGATTGATAATTCCTTTATTAATCTGGTATTAGAAACAAGAAATACCAAGGGCTTATTTCTGATATTTACAGACTTCTTCTAAATAATATTTTTTAAAAACTTCCCTTCATTAGCTAGACAAAAATGGGAAGATATAGGGCCGATTTCAAAAGATATGTGGAGTCTGGCATTAGGGTTGATACCTCAATTACCTTTAAATGAGGCGCAGAGATTTTCTCAAATTCTATTAATGCATAGGAAATACAAGACGCCCAGATTCTTATTTAGTATAGGGTATAGATCTGATGCTGAGTGTCCAAGATGTAAAATGGATGATGTGGGAATATTATATGATGCGGGAATGTTGGGTACTGGGAGGATACTGGAAAGGAGTCCTGTCTACCATAAAGAATGTCTATAAAATTGTTATTCAACCAGATCCCAAAAAATGTCTATTGGGAATATTAGAGGATGACATGGAATTTGATCCAGTAACTATAGGAATTTCATGCATTTTATTCCAGGCCAGGAAACATATTGCATCCAAATGGATTAATCGCTTACCTCCATTGATTAGCGATTTGAAAAATAGGATAAATAATATTATTAGAGTGGAAAAGGGTATATACAAAGAGTGACACATAATGAATACATTTGAGAGAATATGGGGTCCATGGTTGGAGACTTCCGGAATGCCATCAAGAGGATTGCTGATGGAGAGGAGGGCGAAGCTGGGCCTGATACCTCACTATAATATGCGAATTATCTTTTATCAGGTGTTTTGTTATATATTTAGGCCTATAATAGAAATGTTTTATATAAGAATTCTGTCTTTTACAGGAAGTTAAGATCACACTATTTTGATTGTAAGGTACAATGAATGTGAATTACTGGACAGCATTGAGCTAGATTGTTAGATATACTGAAATAATGTATGTTTGTTACCCAAAGGTTATGTTTGTATGTGGTTCTTTATGTGAAGGTTGCTAATGATGTGTGTATCAAAACTAAATGATAAAAAATTGTTTCAATAAAAATGATTTTATTAAAAAAAAAAAAATCACCAAAACAACATCCTGTAAAAACAAGCAATAAAAAGCGTCTTTTAGCGTGTGACAGCTGCCAAACATAAAAACCCGCTATACAGGTCCTTCTCAAAAAATTAGCATATAGTGCTAAATTTCATTATTTTCCATAATGTAATGATTAAAATTAAACTTTCATATATTTTAGATTCATTACATACCAACTGAAATTTTTCAGGTCTTTTATTGTTTTAATACTGATGATTTTGGCATACAGCTCATGAAAACCCAAAAATCCTGTCTCAAAAAATTAGCATATTTCATCCGTCCAATAAAATAAAAGTGTTTAAAACAAAATAAAAAAAACCCATCAAATAATAAAGTTCAGTTATGCACTCAATACTTGGTCGGGAATCCTTTTGCAGAAATGACTGCTTCAATGCGGCGTGGCATGGAGGCAATCAGCCTGTGGCACTGCTGAGGTGTTATGGAGGCCCAGGATGCTTCGATAGCGGCCTTAAGCTCATCCAGAGTGTTGGGTCTTGCGCGTCTCAACTTTCTCTTCACAATATCCCACAGATTCTCTATGGGGTTCAGGTCAGGAGAGTTGGCAGGCCAATTGAGCACAGTAATACCATGGTCAGTAAACCATTTACCAGTGGTTTTGGCACTGTGAGCAGGTGCCAGGTCGTGCTGAAAAATGAAATCTTCATCTCCATAAAGCATTTCAGCCGATGGAAGCATGAAGTGCTCCAAAATCTCCTGATAGCTAGCTGCATTGACCCTGCCCTTGATGAAACACAGTTGACCAACACCAGCAGCTGACATGGCACCCCACACCATCACTGACTGTGGGTACTTGACACTGGACTTCAGGCATTTTGGCATTTCCTTCTCCCCAGTCTTCCTCCAGACTCTGGCACCTTGATTCCGAATGACATGCAAAATTTGCTTTCATCAGAAAAAAGTACTTGGGACCACTTAGCAACAGTCCAGTGCTGCTTCTCTGTAGCCCAGGTCAGGCGCTTCTGCCGCTGTTTATGGTTCAAAAGTGGCTTTACCTGGGGAATGCGGCACCTGTAGCCCATTTCCTGCACACGCCTGTGCACGGTGGCTCTGGATGTTTCTACTCCAGACTCAGTCCACTGCTTCCGCAGGTCCCCCAAGGTCTGGAATCGGTCCTTCTCCACAATCTTCCTCAGGGTCCGGTCACCTATTCTCGCTGTACAGCGTTTTCTGCCACATTGTTTCCTTCCAACAGACTTCCCATTGAGGTGCCTTGATACAGCACTCTGGGAACAGCCTATTTGTTGAGAAATTTCTTTCTGGGTCTTACCCTCTTGCTTGAGGGTGTCAATGATGGCCTTCTGGACATCAGTCAGGTCGGCAGTCTTACCCATGATGGCGGTTTTGAGTAATGAACCAGGCAGGGAGTTTTTAAAAGCCTCAGGAATCTTTTGCATGTGTTTAGAGTTAATTAGTTGATTCAGAAGATTAGGGTAATAGGTCGTTTAGAGAACCTTTTCTTGATATGCTAATTTTTTGAGACAGGATTTTTGGGTTTTCATGAGCTGTATGCCAAAATCATCAGTATTAAAACAATAAAAGACCTGACAAATTTCAGTTGGTGTGTAATGAATCTAAAATATATGAAAGTTTAATTTTAATCATTACATTATGGAAAATAATGAAATTTAGCACTATATGCTAATTTTTTGAGAAGGACCTGTAAATAGTAAATCAAACCACCCCTTTATCAACCTGTTAGTTAGGGAAAAATAATGAAATAAAAAAAATGTATTTATTTCCATTTTCCCATTAGGGTTAGCGCTAAAGTTAGGGTTTGGGCTAGGGTTGGGATTATGCTTAGGGGTGTGTTAGGGTTAGGTTTGTGGTTAGGGTTGGGACTAGGCTTAGGGGTGTGTTAGGTTTAGGTTTGTGGAAAGGGTTATGGTTAGGATTAGGGGTGTGTTGGGGTTAGGGTTGGAGTTAGAATTGGGGGGTTTTCACTGTTTAGGCACATCAGGGCCTCTCCAAACGCGACATGACGTCCAATCTCAATTCCAGACAATTTTGCACTGAAAAGTCAAACGGCGCTTCTTCCCTTTCGAGCTCTGCCATGCGCCCAAACAGGGGTCCCCCCCACATATGGGTTATCTGCGTACTCAGGACAAATTGCACAATAAAGTTTGGGGTCCAATTTCTCTTGTTACCCTTGGTAAAATAAAACAAATTGGATCTGAAGTAAATTTTTTGTGAAAAAAGTGAAATGTTCATTTTTTTTAAACATTTCAAAAATTCCTGTGAAGCTCCTGAAGGGTTAATAAACTTCTTGAATGTGGTTTTGAGCACCGTGAGAGGTGCAGTTTTTAGAATGGTGTCACCTTTGGGTATTTTGTATCATGTAGACCCCCCAAAGTGACTTCAAATGTGATGTGTTTCCCCCCAAAAAAATGGTGTTGTAAAAATGAGAAATCGCTGGTTAACTTTTAACCCTTATAACTTCCTAACAAAAAAAATTTGGTTCCAAAATTGTGCTGATGTAATGTAGACATGTGGGAAATGTTACTTATTAAGTATTTTGTGTGACATATCTCTCTGATTTAAGGGCATGAAAATTCAAAGTTGGAAAATTGCGAAATGTTCAAAATTTTCACCAAATTTCTGTTTTTTTTTTTTTCACAAAAAAACGCGTCCTATCAAAGAAATTTTACCACTATCATGAAGTACAATATATCACAAGAAAACAATGTCAGAATCACAGGGATTTATGGAAGCTTTCAAGAGTTATTACCTCATAAAGGGACAGTGGTCAGAATTGTAAAAATTGGCCCTGTCATTAACGTGTAAACCACCCTTGGGGGTAAAGGGGTTAAGCCTAAGATTTTACATTTTCATACTGGGAAATGTAGAAATACCCCATATGTGGCTATACAGTACTGCTTAGCCATACAACAAGACTCTGGAGAGAGAGAGTGGTATTTGATTCTGGAAGAACAAATTATTGTAGAATAGTTTGCAAACTCCATATACCAAGCCCTTAAGTGCTAGAAGAGCAGAATCCCCTCAAGTGACCAAATTTTGTAAATTATACCCCTCTTGGAATTTATCTACAGGTGTAATGACGATTTTGATTTCATGGGTGTTTTCCAGAAACAAGCAGCAGTGGCTGCCCAGCTGATGCTTCTGGAGACAAGCAACCGTAAATTAGGCGGCCTCTCATCGCTACACAGAAATGCTAAATATGGTTGAGGCACACTGTGGGGCTCAGAATGGAAGGGTCATTTGGATTTGGGAGCTTAGAATTTGTTGAATTTCTTTTGGGGGACTAGGAGCCAATTCACTTTTTCGGAGTCTTTGAGCTTCCAGTAACTTGGAAGCCCCTAGATTTCCGTTTAACAGATGACGGACCTGAATAGGGACTCTATTTGAGAATTTATCTGAAGCTTTTATTGGGAACATTTTACATAACATTTTGGATTGCATTTATCCGTCACTCTATGGTGAACACTTGCATCAGAGTTTCCATCTAAATCTCCAAATGACGTGAATCAGATGAAACCCACGAGGATTCTATTTACTTTATTGAGACGGCAGAGTTAATTACTGTGGACTTCATCTGGTCTCTGTGCAGCACTGTCCTTATTTTCAGAGGTGCACAAAACCCCCAGGTGCTTCACAGAAGTTTATAAAGTAGAGCCGTGGAAATAAAAAAATCACATTTTTCCCACAAAAATGTTTTTAGCCCCAAACTTTTTAGTTACACAAGAGGTAACAGGAGAAAATGGACCCTAAAATCTGTTGTGCAATTTCTCCTGAGTATGCAGATACCCCATATGTGGGGGGAAAACTACCTTTGAGGTACAGAGCAAAGCTCAGCAGGGAAGGAGCGCCATATCGGAGTTCAGTTTTTGCTGGACTGGTTTGAGGGTGCCATGTCACATTGGCAGAGTCCCCGAGGTGCCAGAACAGCAGAACTCCCCATAAGTGACCCCATTTGACAAACCACCAGGCTCAATGGATTCATCTAGCGGTTCAGTGATCATATGGACACCACAGGTGGGGTCACAGTTTTATACCATTGGGCAATAAAAAAAAAAAAATTACATTTTTACCCCAAAATTTTTTTAGCCCAAGATTTTACATTTTCACACGGGAAATGGGTAAAAATGGCACCAAAATTTGTTCCACAATTTCTGCTGAATGTAGAAATACCCAAAATTTAGCTGTACAGTACAGCTTAGCACTGCGGCAAGACTAGGGAGAGATGGAGTTTGCCAAAAGAGCTCTATCCCTCCCGAATCTCGCCATATGGCTATGCAGTACTGTTATACAGGGGACATTTTCTATAATACTTTGTGGATTCCATGTACAAAGCCCCCAAGTGCCAGAAGAGCAGTAACCCCCCTCAAGTGACCCCATTTTGGAAAATATACCCCATTTATACACGTCTTGTGGTGATTTTTACTTAATGGAAGTTTTCCAAAAACAAACAGCAGTGGATGTTACTAAATGTAAATTGCAAACTGCCGTTGTAGTGACGAGTATGCTGTGCCCAGCTCGTACTAATTAGGCAGATTCTCATCGCTAAAGAAGTGCCAAACACGTGGACGCTAGATGTACCGTATTTTTCTGACTATAAGATGCACCAGACCATAAGACGCACCCCAAATTTTCAGAAGGAAAATAGGGAAAAATAAATTAATGGTCATATGGGGGTCCGTCTTACAGTTTACAGTCCTGTAAGAGGACAACAATGTAATTTATGTTGCAGAGTAAACTGCAGCAAAATTATTAATAAAAGGTAAATAAGTTATATTTACAGGCCATTGGTTCCAGGAAAATAACAAGTCTTAGAACAAAAACAAGTGTTGAAGAGAGGGGAACTAAATATTTATCCATATGTAAACCTATCAGGCATACACCAAAAGGCACATATTTTTACCAAATTAAGTCTATAGATACAGGACATGTGAGTAACACCTTATAGTTTATGAAGGCAATTTGATTATTAGAATTTTTTTATGAATACCTGAAATGATCCGCTGTCTTAACTTCATTTTTAACACTTGAGGTCATTTTTCTCAAAGTTTCCAATTTTCAAGTTCTTTATCCTCCAGCATCAACTAGGAACCAGTCCTAAAAACAAGTAAAAAAAAAAACACAACGTAAATACAGCACAGCAATACAGTGTCAATAGGTATGATACAGGAAACAATTGCAGTCTTTACAATGGATACATTGATACTTTTTACTAGTTTAAGCATGTAGAATTTTGTAACTAAAACAAAACCTATTAATTTTTACATGGGGTCTTGTTATTTTTCAGTCTTCCTATGCTTCTGTCTATACACCTATAAATGTGTTTTGTAGAAGAACTTCACTGCTCATTTCTATTTATGCTTCGTCCAAGACAAGTATATTGGGATTTTATGTAAAATGCTTTATTGACGAGGATAAGCTTGTGGCAATGAGGTAGTAGACAAGACTCACACAAGAGGATTAACGGATGAATGGCTGTGAACGGCTGTTAGGTCTTCACAATTGGTTCAACCATAAAGATGACGATTTCTATCACTACAACCACAAAGAATTTTGGTTTCTCTTTCCCATTCAGAAGTCAGAGGATGACCAGAGTTAGTAAAAGATGCTTTTATGTAAGGACAACCAACCTTCACTAATGGTACCTACTACTCAGACACTAGCCTTGTAAAACTTAGTGAATGTAGCAATAATTGCTAAATATATAGGCCTAAGCTTGTTCCAACAGCATGGACAGATTTGTCACCCATTGTGTAGCAATCGTAGATACTGTGCAGCATCGTTGTACGTTACTTTTTGTTCTTTAGAAATACTCTCACAAATGATAAGCATACAAATTGGCTTGTAGCATTATAGCTTAAGCAGCCCTGTGTGATCAGTTTTATAAGCTTAAAAGGGATTGCCCAGGCTGGGGGGCTAAAGTCTGCAGTCAGTATATGTGACTGCAGACTTGAGAATCCTCACCGTGCTCAATGTCAGGACTCTCCAGTGACTACTTCAGGAGCTGATAGTCATTTGACTGCACATGTACAATTTGCAGACTTCCGGGCACATTCTGGCTAGACGTCAGAATTCACTTGTATTGAGAAAGGCTGGACATGTCTAGTTGGCACATGTCAGCATGTATACTTCGCTCCCGGACAATCCTGACAGCGCACACACTGCGCACTGTCAGCTTCATAAGTCTGCAGTCAGAGAGTGACTGCAGACCTGAACTCCAAGCTTGCATCCTCTTTAATATTAAAGAAGCTGTGCACTATATGGACAACTTCTCACTGCCCACGCTTGGCCCCGATAAAATAAAAAAGTATACTCCCCACCCGTGCACCATTCCCACGGTGTCGGCACTCGCTCTCTCTGGGGCTCCGATGCCGTTGTTGTGACACGTGACTCCGGTGGCCAATCAGTGCTGGGATCATCGTCCCTACTTCCTGTCGACTTGAACATTAAGTGAGAGCAGCTGCAGCCCGGACTTCCTCTTCATGTTCGATTTGTCCAAAAGTGTGGACAGTGACACTGATTGGGCACTGGGGTTACTTGTCATAACCACATGAGAACCCTGGGACCGCGAGGGCTGACACCGCTGGAACGGCGCCTGCACGGGGGAGGAGTAGTTTTTTATTTTATCGGGGCCAAACATTTAGATCAAGAAGGGGCTGTCCTTGTAGTGGACCACCCTTTAAGCCTCCAACACCATCTTTTAAAGATATTGAATACTTCTTACCATTATGCATAGCAAATAACATGCTGAACAAAAAGTAATAGCTAATATTCAACAGAAAACCATATCTCCAAGAAGAATTACTTGGGTCCATTGGCTTTTAGGTAGCACAGAATACCACTTCCCAGCGGGCAGATCACGTTATCTCCACGGGAGAGTGAGGAGCTCTACAACTTGTGCAAAGCTTAATATCATGAGCAGATGATGATGAACCACTCTCTCGTACGAATCGCCCTTTTATTTCCCTTCATACTTTAATTACTTTTTAATGATATGCTGGTACCTTAAATTGGACAAAGTTTTGTTGATAAATAAAGACTATTTTAACAGGATTTGCCAAAAACGTAATGAACAGTTATCAAAAGTCAACGGTCAGCTTTATAAATATCCAAAAAATGAATCAAAAATTCTTCATCTTTGGAGATAATGAAATTTAAGATGATGAAATGTAAAAAGCAATGTATCGGACAGGATGTAAGAATATGACTTGTGAATTATTCATGGATTTGTCATGTTAATATAGCATTAGATATAAAATAAAAAGCTGCTATGAAACAGAAGATCTATCTACAGGTTATACATCGTTAAGCAGAAATTAACTGCATGAAAAATGGGAACACTTATTGCTGTGTGCCGACATGCTTGACAGGAAGACTTCATAATCACCTTACTTGGTAGGTAATACTTACAACAAAGGCTTCATTCACACGTCCAATATTCTCGTACAAGTGATATCCATGGTTTTCACAGACATCACTAGTACCAAGGAGTCTATATAGCCGTTAAAATGTCCATGATTTTTCGTGGACTGAGTGGTCTTCAGAAAATTGCAGAGACATGTCCGATTTTGATCTGAGAGTCGGATCAAAATAGGCAATGCAAGTCTAAGGGCCGGTGAAACAAAACGGACCGCTCTCCGATGCCATTCGAGTGAGTTTAACAGGCTGACTGAGAAGATGGAGAAATTAGGTTTTTCTTATTTTTCTCCATGTATGAGATGACAAACTCTGATTGTAAAAACCCCCAAAAGGTCTGTTTTGCTCGTACGTGGAAAATAATGATGTGTGAATGAGACTTCAAACTAGAAATCAGGGCTGTGGAGCTGGAGTCTTGAGTCGGAGTACATTTTGGTGGAGTTGGAATAAAATGGAACGACTCCTAAAATATATAATACATTGGGAATTTGGGAAAGTTATGAAATGTCTCATAAATGTCTGTTCTGTTCCTGATCTAAGGATCTGCATCTGCGGCTGAGATGAATCTGTGCTGCACTTTATGTACATGCTCAGTAGTGACCAGGGCTGTGGAGTTGGAGAACAATGAAATTGAGAAATCGGAGTCAGAGTCGAAGGTTTGGTTTACTGACTCCACAGCCCTGCTAGAAATCTAGGGAAAAAATAAAAAAGAGCCCATTCACTTAAGTAATTATCTCAGGACTGACATAGGTGACTTATGGCAAGCTACTTTCTTTACCCCATCTTTTGTCTTTCTGTGAATGCAGCACAGCCTACAACAATCGGACACTGACACACTCTCCTAATTTTATGCCACCAGTGTCCATTCTGCGATAACCCATTTATGGATTAAACTGGTTTAGTAAGCTCATTTTTAAACACACTTATTAAAGATCTTCATAAATTATCCATAATGGTAGGTGGCTTAAAGGAGCACAGATTGGTTAAGGGCCAAGCATGTCCATGCACCACACAGACACTATTCCATGCAATGCATCTTTTCACCTGCGGTGGTGCTACAAGGAAATGAAGTACTTGCTGCTGGGGTTTCCCCCACAGATCACAATTGATTGCTGGGGGTCCCTGAATAGGAGCACCCTGTGATCAGCTCATTTTCGAGGGACCAGTCTAACAATTTTTTGGAATAGACGGTTAATTCAGACTATAGTCAATTGGCAGACTTGGATTTAGATAAAACCTGGACTTAATCCTACCAGACATCAACTGCAAATATGGAAAGAGATGCCAAGACAGGCAAGGTATTTAGAATTTTCTCTTTTGCAGGACCAAAAACAAAAGAAAAAAATTAACTATTAACTTAATATAGAATAAGTAATTGTTACGGCAAGATTATCAAGATCACATGATTTTACCATCTTGATCATGATCTTGACCACCCAAGAGATTAAACCTCAAGTCAAATGACAATGTTAATGAATTTGATGACGTTTGAGAGCATGAATTCATTGTTGGTTGCAGTATTGCAATGTGTATGGGGATATAAAACACAGGTCATATAGAAATTCAAATTGTGCAAAAAATAAACAAAACTAATGTTATTGTCCCAATATTTAATACCTGTATACTTTGGTAAGGTTCAGAGCAAGCGAAGCAACTGCAGTGCTCAGTAAGCGCGGCCGAGCAGTCTGGAAGACCTTTCCTTCGACAGCTTTTCCTGCCTGCATCTTCCCCTCCGCGGCACTGACAGCTCTGAGCTGGCCAGCAAAACTAGGAGTGAAAATAAGCCCCACCACATTTGGATATGAACATACAGAATTTTTTCTAAACCTATTCAGTGAATTTCTAACATAAAAGGTACAACTACTCTTAGAGCAAGGACCCTTACAAGGACCTCTGTTTACTTCGATAACAATTTTTGAACCGACTCCTTTACAAAATGTGATTTTATTTTGCTAGGGAAGTCCTAACAATGTGCAATTTAAAAAAATAAAAAAAATAACGAAGCTGGGTATGAGTGCACACACGTCTGCACAGTGATATATGTGCCACACATCATCCTTACAGGGTCACCGATTTACATACAAGCACATCCATGTCTACCGTATAGTGTCTCAGCCCCTCATATTGCAGTCTTCAACCAAACTTATACAAAGCATTAGGGGATAATCAATTTCAAAACCTTGAGTTTTATCTAATTTTTCATTTCACCATCCATATAAAAAAAAAATAAATTGTGAAATCATAGTTTTCATGTGTACCAATGAGTGTCAACAGGTTGAGACTTCCTGGAGTTCCCTAGAGGCTGGCGGCTCACACAACTGATTGTAGATGACGATCACATCTTTGTATAGGTTTAGAGTTAATAAAAATGTTGGGGACACCCTCTTTATAGAGAATTTATCTTCCCAGGATAACATGTGTTTTAACTATATAGGATATAAAAAAAAATGTACAAACATTATGTAGATGACCTGATTCACTGTGTGAGTTGGGTCCAAACTTCCTGCCTATCCACATTGGTCAAATTAAGCCGCATTACTTGTTTTCTACTATGATGACCCATGACTTATCGGTTTTCCTTACATTTGGTATCGCAAAGCTGCTCAGAACATTTACACAAAGCGCTGTGTACAAGACTTTGTCATTATAGATCTGAAATCATAATGGATGGAAATTGGAACTAGACTAAGGAAGAACCAATGTATTTACTTTTTCTTTAAAGATAACCACCCCCCAAATACATGGCACTAAATACACAAACTATGAGATAGAAATATTAGTTATGTTTGATACAGATGTATGTGATAGATATTGGATGCTAAGAACAGACGTACACAAGTGATGCAAGATATAATAAGAACGATTAAACTCAAAGACTGAAAAATAAGTATCAGACGCTTTCATACGCGGATCGGTATTATTTGGGGGGTTTTATACCTAAATAAAACATATTAGCTCAATTGAGAGAGTGAAGGACGTAATAAAACAACACACAAATAGAGTTAAAACATTACATAAGAAAATGGCATTACCTTCCAATATCCCTCCTAAGTTGGTTTCTGGTACTCAAGGCTGCCATGTTTCATGACATTATAGCTGGAGTACAGCAAATTCCTATAACCTTCAACATTAAGTGTTTCACATGGGATAAGCTAAAACAAATAATTCATTAGAATAATTCATAATCAGAATGTGTTTTCTTAAATTTGATATATTAGTCACGCCACAGACATGTTACAGAAAACATTATTGTAGTAAGTATTTCAGAATTCCAAGTTATAAAATATTTGTACAATTAAATATCAAAACGACAATGTATGCAAAGGTCTTCCACGAAGGCGATTTAATTATTTGTGGTCCCCAATGACTAATTTCGAAAATCAATAGTGACTGCTACCTTAACATTTCCACAGATCACTTTAATACAATTGTTACATAGTTTATACCTGTGAAAAAAAACAGATTAACGTCCATCAAGTTCACCGGAGGAATGGGAAAGATACGCCACAGAAGAACTATTCTTTCATGATCCAAACTGTCCATCCACTGGGCTGAACACTCAGAAAACAATTTTACACATTTACATAATTTTTTTTTCTTTTAGAAAAAGAATATAATAAAGTATCTAAGCCTTTTATGAAACCTTCAATGGTTCCCACTGTGACCAGCTCCTGAGGTAGACTATTCCACAGATGTTCTAATGGTAAAGGCCGGTCTCCTCTGGAGATTCAACCGTTCTTTCTCCAGACGGAGGGAGCAACCCCTTGTCTTTATGTGGTTTTACAACTAACAGCTTTTCACAATATTTTTTGATGTACCGTAGGAGCTGAACAGCTCTGGAAGGTTATTAGTAAAGCGTAAAATTCAAAGAGGAAAGTTATAGTAGTGAACATATGGTTTACATATAGTTAATAAAGCGTTCTGTTTTCAGAAGTTGTAAAATGTGAGGTCAATATATCATGGCTTTGTCTGCATTTAAGATTAAGTGAAATCAAGAAAACAAGTGTTCTAGTCAGCCACGACAGCTCAGTCACAAACAGGAGGATGGCTTTCAACTGAATAATTCAATGATAAATGGTGTTGATGAAAACACTGTCTACACCAGTGTTTCCCAAACTCCAGTCCTCGCGGCCCCCACGGGTCATGTTTTCAGGAATTCCATAGTGTTGCACAGGTGAGAGAATCCTGATGCCTTGATGATACTTTCACCATCTGCTCAATACAAACGAAATCCTGAAAACATGACCCGTGGGGTCCGTGAGGACTGGAGTTTGGGAAACACTGATCTTCACGGAAAACATTCTATTATTTTCTGTGATTGTATTTCAAACAAAAATGTGAAAAGAAGTATACAGTAGGTACAGAAAGTATTCAGACCACTTTAAATTTTTCACTCTGTTTCATTTAAGCCATTTGGTAAATTCAAAAAAGTTCATTTTTTTCTCATTAATGTACACTCTGAACCCCATCTTGACTGAAAAAAAAAACAATGTAGAAATTTTTGCAAATTTATTAAAAAAAGAAAAATTGAAATATCACATGGTCATAAGTATTCAGACCCTTTGCTCAGACACTAATATTTAAGTCACATGCTGTCCATTTCCTTGTGATCCTCCTTGAGATGGTTCTACTCCTTCATTGGAGTCCAGATGTGTTTAATTAAATTGATAGGACTTGATTTGTAAAGGCACACACCTGTCTATATAAGACGTCACAGCTCACAGTGCATGTCAGACCAAATGAGAATCATGAGGTCAAAGGAACTGGCCAAAGTGCTCAGAGACAGAATTGTGGCAAGGCACAGATCTGGCCAAGGTTACAAAAGAATTTCTACTGTACTCAAGGTTCCTAAGAGCACAGTGGCCTCCATAATCCTTAAAAGGAAGAAGTTTGGGACCCCCAGAAGTCTTCCTAGACCTGACAGTCCAGCCAAACTGAACAATAGTGGGAGAAGAGCCTTGGTGGGAGAGGTAAAGAAGAACCCCAAGATCACTGTGGCTGAGCTCCACAGATGCAGTAGGGAGATGGGAGAAAGTTCCACAAAGTCAACTATCACTGCAGCCCTCCACCAGTCAGGCCTTTATGGCAGAGTGGCCTGACAGAAGCCTCTCCTCAGTGCCAGACACTAAACGACGTAGCGAGAAAAAAAAAATCAAAACGCCAGAATTACATTGAAGCATGGCAGGCTATTGGAAGCATGCCAAAAGTAAAAAAAAAATTGTTTTAAAAATATAAAAAAAATAAAAATATAAAAGTTTAAATCACCCCCCATTTGCCTCATTCAAAATAAAAAAAAAAAATTAAAAAAATCACACATTCACATATTCGGTATCGCCGTGTTCAGAATCGCCCGATTTATCAATAAAAAAAAAGGATTAACCTGATCGCTAAACGATGAGTGAGAAAAGAATCGAAACGCCAGAATTACGTTTTTTTGGTCGCTGCGACATTGCATTTAAATGCAATAACGGGAGATCAAAAGATCATATCTGCACCAAAATGGTATCATAAACGTCAGCTCGGTCCGCAAACAATAAGCCCTCACCCCACCCAAGATCACGAAAAATGGAGACGCTACGGGTCTCAGAAAACGGCGCAATTTTTTTTTATAGCAAACTTTGGAATTTTTTTTTTCATCACTTCGATAAAGAGAACCTAGACATGTTTGGTGTCTATGATTGTAATGACCTGGAAAATCATAGTGGCAGGTCAGTTTTAGCAATTAGTGAACCTAGCAAAAAAGCCAAACAAAAAACAAGTGTGGGATTGCACTTTTTTTTTTTTTTTTAGCAATTTTACCGCACTTGGAATTTTTTTTGCCATTTTCGAGTACAAGACATGCTAAAACCAATGGTGTCCTCCAAAAGTACAACTTGTCCTGCAAAAAATAGGCCCTCACATGGCCATATTGACGGAAAAATAAAAAAGTTATGGCTCTGGAAAGAAGGGGAGCGAAAAGAGAAAAAAGATCCGGTCATTAAGGGGTTAAGGGCACTATAGAGGTGTATGAAAACTATGATTCATGTTTTTCTTTAAATTGATGACATTACAGCATTAAAATGAAGTCAATTTAAAAGGGTTGTCTAGGCTTTGGGATCAAGCATGCAGTAACTGTGACTGCAAACTTGTGAACCCTCACAGCACGTGAACTGCGCGCTCTCAGGTTTCTCCGCTCCAGGAGTGGGCAGGAGTGACTGCAAGCATGTGATTTGCATACATGTGGTCACGTTGCTGACGAGACGTGTGCGGCCTCACAAAATGCAACTGAACCGAGTGATGCCAGACAACTCTAGTTGGAATGCGGCAGGAAGTATTACATGACCAGTTACACGGCCCCCGCACCCGGCGCCAGAGATTTTTTTTTCTTGACTGTATATACACACACACATATATATATATACAGGTGCTTCTCACAAAATTAGAATATCATCATAAAGTTAATTTATTTTAGTTCTTCAATACAAAAAGTGAAACTCGTATATTATATAGTCATTACACACAGAGTGATCTATTTCATGTGTTTATTTCTGTTAATGTTGATGATTATGGCTTACAGCCAATGAAAACCCAAAAGTCATTATCTCAGTAAATTAGAATACTTTATAACACCAGCTTGAAAATGATTTTAAAATCCAAAATGTTGGCCTACTGAAATGTATGTTCAGTAAATGCACTCAATATTTGGTCGGGCTCCTTTTCCACCAATTACTGCATCATTGTGGCGTGGCATGGAACGATCAGTCTGTGGCACTGCTGAGGTGTTATGGAAGCCCAGGTTGCTTTGATAGCAGCCTTCAGCTTGTCTGCATTGTGGGGTCTGGTGTCTCATCTTCCTCTTGACAATACCCCATACATTCTCTATGGGGTTAAGGTCAGGCGAGTTTGCTGGCCAATCAAGCACAGCGATACTGTTGTTTGTAAACCAGGTATTGGTACTTTTGGCAGTGTGGACAGGTGCCAAGTCTGCTGGAGAATGACATTTCCATCTCCAAAAAGCTTGTCGGCAGAGGGAAGCATGAAGTGCTCTAAAATTTCCTGGTAGACAGCTGCACTGACTTTGGTCTTGATAAAACACAGTGGACCTACACCAGCAGATGACATGGCTCCCCAAACCATCACTGATTGTGGAAACTTCACACTAGACCTCAAGCAGCTTGGATTGTGGCCTCTCCACTCTTCCTCCAGACTCTGGGACCTTCATTTCCAAATTAAATGCAAAATTTAGTTTAATCTGAAAACACCACCTTGGACCACTGAGCAACAGTCCAGTTCTATTTCTCCTTGGCCCAGGTAAGACACTTCTGGTGTTGTCTATTGGTCATGAGTGGCTTGACACAAGGAATGTGACACTTGTAGCCCATGTCCTGGATGCGTCTGTGTGTGGCAGCTGTTGAAGCAATGGCTCCAGCAGCAGTCCACTCCTTGTGATTCTCCCCCAAATTTTTGAATGGCCTTTTCTTAACAATCCTTTCAAGGCTGCGGTTATCTCGGTTGCTTGTGCACCTTTTTCTACCACACTTTTTCCTTCCACTCAAGTTTCCATTAATATGCTTGGTTACAGCACTCTGTGAACAGCCGGCATCTTTAGTAATGACCTTTTGTGGCTTACCCTCCTTGTGGAGTGTGTCAAAGACTGTCTTCTGGACATCTGTCAAGTCAGCAGTCTTCCCCATGATTGTGGAGCCTACGGAAATAGACTAAGGGACCGTTTTTAAACCTTTAGGAAGCCTTTGCATGTATTTTTTGTTAATTATTCTAATTTATTGAGTTAATGACTTTTGGGTTTTCATTGGCTGTAAGCCATAATTATCAACATAAACAGAAATAAACACGTGAAATAGATCACTCTGTGTGTAATGACTATATAAAATATGAGTTTCACTTTTTGCATTGAAGAACTGAAATACGTTAACTTTTTGATGATATTCTAATTTTGTGAGAAGCACCTGAAGATTTTTTTTTTATATTCACTAAATTAGACATTGACCCATGTTCTGCAATAGAAAAGTATATTACCAGTACTTACCTGTGGGAAACATGTTAATAAAATATTTATTTTGATTCTATAAGACAAGCAACGATGCATAAACAATGTATGGCGTGTTCACAGATGTGTGCATTATCATTCAGGTCAATGCGAACCCTGGAAAGTAAAATGTACGTCAATAAAACAAGTGAATATGTAACACACTAAAGGTAACATCCTAATTGAAGACTGGACACGTATGGTAATGTATCCCAAATATCTATTTCTTGGACAGTCTCACTTAATCAATACATTCTGAAATACGTTTGGAAGTTACATAACTAGCAGTGAGCTCAAGTGCCCATGATGAGGGGTGAGAAGATCTAGCTTTCAAAAAAACGTTTGAGGAGGTTGCATTCAGGGCCAGTCAAGTTTTTTTTTTTTTTTTTAAAGAATTTGCTTTGTGCACAGAACCTTAATCACTAAACAGGAAAGGACATTTCTTAAAAAAAATTATCAGAAGCAAAAAGTCCTAGGTCAACAGAAGGAAAATCTTCCTGTCATTTTTCTACAAAAGCGATTGAACCAGAATTCAGTGTTAAATCACCTTGAAAAGTTGTAAAATTTTTGTGCCACACCTCTACCAAATAGGCTAGGCTGGGGAAAGACTACGGCATGACACCACAGCTCATTTCAGATCTGTGGAGTAAGATTTTTGGATAGGAGCACAAAGGCATGCGCCTCTTAATGAATCAAGAGTTTCTAACTCCAAGTTGTCCCTCATTAAAACCAACTTAAAAAAAATGTAGGTCTTGCTAAATGAGGGCCAGAGTGCGTCTCTTTACACAGACTTGTGAGCTTTCAAAAAAATCCAACTTATAAAGCTCAGGAAGAACAGTTCACATGCAGATGCTGCTTTACTATGTACGGTACTTGAGTTGCTATATATTTTTTACACAATAGATGACTTCAATATATTCTGCACTTTAACACTAGGCAGTCACGTTCTGAAGACTTAGCTGGATAAAGTTATTTGTTACTTCTGGACACTCAATTAAAAATTACAGCCAGACCTTAGTAAGATTCATTTTATTTCAATTGACAAAGTATTGAAGTGTTACCGATAAGGTTAAACCAACTGTTTATTAGAAGCATCTGTATACTTTTTGGCCATGAAGCATAGGACATGACTTACTCATGCAGTACATCCCCCATTGACTAGAGTCCCTGCGCAGTCACAGCAGGGTAAAGTTCCTGCATTACACGCTGAGAAGAGTAGCAGGTCTGTTACCCCAAAATCTTTTTGAAGACGTATCTAAATTGTGTAACATAATAGTTGGATAGTCTTTGTAGGCTACACTATAATGGTGTACTATACAATAGAAACGTAGAAACAAGGTCTTCAATAAAAGATGGAGAAATCATTACAGTGATCTAGAAGAGGGAGAAGACTCCTGTATGCGGCAATATGCGGAGTCTGATGTCAGGTACCCCACTTAAGAACAATCACTTGAGCCATTGCTTTTTTAATATCTAAAATACGTATACGATTTTTCCTGTGTAAATAAGATCTAGAATGCGGCGTAGCAGAATGTTACAAATGGGTTTGCTATATATACATATATGTGCAGCCACTGCAAATTATGTACAATGGCAACTCACGAAATTACAAGACTTTTTTTTTTTAAGGCTTCTCGGCATGTGGACTTTCTGTAATTTATGTCTGCAACTTTTCAATAAAACAAGAGTATGTAAAATGGCGATGAGATTTGTTATTGATTTGCGTATTGGCTCAATCGGCAATGCAAGTCTGTCGGTCAGTGAAAAAAAAATAAATCCGACACCCATATGCCATCCATTTTTCACTGACTTACAGGAGAAGGTGGAGAAACTTTTTCTCATCAGCGAAAAAAACTGCAGAAACTCTGGCGACACTGATGAAAATCACATACGGAAATCGGTATGTTTTTCTCATACGTCACAAAATAGTCGTCTGAATGAAGCCTTCGTTAATTCCACAAAATAATCTTACAATTATCTGTTCTCTCCTGCTATATTTCAGTGTACAGAACCTGTCTCCCTATCATCTCTGCTGTTTGTACTTTTGCCAATTAACCTCCTCTTGACCTTGGAGTTACTGTAAGAGTTTTATTACACGTCATTCTATACCTGAAACTACAAACGGATCATTTAAAATTCATGTTAAAATCATATAAATGGCAGCCAATAATAAACACCGGGCATCTTGTGATCGGCTGCAGTGGTCACACTGGACGACATGCCCTCGACAGGATTGTACAGTGTCAGGCAGAAGACAACGTTAGAGAACCGCAGAAAAGGAGTTTCAATTTAACTAAATCGGCAGCGGAAATCCAACAACAATAGCACCAGGATCCATGAATGGTCATGCAGCAAATTACAAATCCTACTGAGGGGCGATTTTTGTACACATTTTGCACTGATTTTTTTTAAACATGAGTCATGGAGAGAGGAGGGTGTTCATTATTTTACAGGATCCAGTAAACCCAAAGTGTTTTTAAAGTGCAAATATTAAAATCCATACAAATTCTGCAAGACTATGAAGTATATTTAGAATAGTTAATTTTTAAAAGAGCAAAAGTTAATATTCTTACCTGAATGACAAATGCTGCGCAGGAGGAAAGCAGCGGCGTGGTTTTGCAGTACATGTAAGGACATACTTTCATGATCTGGACAGAACACTTGGTAAATGTTATTTACAACAGTTACTATATAGTTGTACTGAAGTTTACAGAAGTAGTGGAGAAGGTTTACTATAATGAGAACTAAAAGAATTTATCACGGTAGCGCATTACTGTTATAACATTGGTTTTAAGAATTCAAAGGATTTACAACATTTTCACAGAAATTTTGGGGAGGTAAAGGCGAATTTGTAAAAAGAATATCCCCACTCATTCTCGTTACAATGAACTTAAAATATAAACATGCAAAAGACAATATGCACATAATAAACATTTGTAATGAAATAAGGCCATAAATTAGTGTGAACCAACTTGTTAAGCATTTACATGGGTCTGTAGTAACCTGTACCCACTTCATTGTCTGTCATGTTCAGGGTCTGATTTGGTAAAGGTTTTGGCACGCTTGCCAAATGTATCGATAAGTTCCCATTCCACCCAGCTGATAGCAATTTCATATACAAAAGGGACAAAAAAAATATGTATACTGCGTTTTGTTTTTTTTCAGCAATGAAGACACTGTGTAAACAAACTCCTAATAATCCAAATCCTTCTTTCACAAGAAGAAAGGAAAGAAATATTTGTATTGGTTGTTGTATATGATTAACTGGCAAGATACAAGTTGGGCAACCTGATGGAATGTATTTTAAAAATAGTAAAAGTGTCTCCAATTATATTAATCCCTTAATGAGAATCTGTCAGCAGGTTTTTGCTACCCCATCTGAAAGCAACATGATGTAGGCAAAGAGAAGCTGAACCCAATAATCTATCACTTAGTTTACTGGGAGAAGCCGTTCTGACACAGAGCTTTTAGATTTAGCAATGCAGCAGAGCTGAAGGAAGCTAACCCCACCCACACCAGGCCATCCATGTACAAAGCCAATGGACAATGAGCTGGTTATCACAGAAATGGGCGGAGTCAGACAACTGCCTGATAGTCACAGCAATGTTAAATACCAGGTGATTAATCCTTTAGTGTAAGTAAACAGCACACAGACAGACATGTGACACATCCTTGAGTTCAGTGTTTTAACCCCTACCTCATGCTGTCTTCAGATTACACGGCAAAAACCTGCTGACAAACTCTCTATAGCCCTAGAATGCGTGACGTCTGAAAAATTTATTTTCACATACAGTAAAACGGACCTTTTAGGCCCTTGTGTAAATCATATGGAGGAACTCAAATAAATAAACTTTTACAAGTTTATTTCAAAATTGCAAAGCAAGATATGAAAAATGCACAACATTGTAATTATAATTGTTTGCAAAAAGTATCGCATTCCTGCCTAAATTAAAATCTGACTAGTGTCACTTTATGTGGTAATACTTCTGGAACGCTTCTACATAGCCCAGTGCTTTTCAGAATGTTTTTTTCAAGAAACATTGCACCTGGTAAATTTAGGTCAATATGTTTTGCGCTCAGTGATAAAAACATTTGCAATTTTCAAACATTTAATGTTTATACCCTGAACCCAGATAGTCGCAATACACAAAAAAGTTAACATTTAACATTCGAGTAGTGGGTATCCTCTGGTACTGCAGCTCAGCGCCAACTTTGGTGGAGCAGAGTTGGATTAACTTAGGAAAGGCCCTACAGAGTGAGTGGAATTGTGACGTCCCAACCCCGTTCACAGTTTATATGTGGCAACAGACGGAACTGAAAACAGATGAACTGTCGGGGTTTCCGATCTCATATTGATGACCTATATATTTAGTAAAAAATAAATAAATCAATATTACAAGCCTAGGAAATCCCTTTAATTTTCCTGGAGTGATCACATACCTTAAAAACACATGTAAAAGGTGCAGTCAAGCAAGGACCTTAGGGGTGACGCCAACATGTACAGCACATTATCGCTTCATGAAAAATACATAGAAACTGCTGGGTCTCATCGGACAATTGGTGCTGGTGTAAAAAGGTTTTTTTAAAGATCTGGTTAATATTTGCTTTATTTTGTACAATTTCCTTTTGCTTATTTAATTCTTTGAAGAGATATAGATTCTTTCAGTGATGAGCGAGCGTGTTCTCCACTCGAGTGAGCATCGGGATGCTCAGGTACGCACCGAGTATCGATAGTGCTTGAGCCCTGCATGTTTCGCGGCTTAGACAGCTGTCTAAGCCACGAAATAAGAAGGAAAGGACTCTAGTATGGCACTCGAGCACTGGCAACAAATACTCGATGCGTACCCGAGCACCCCGATGTTCACTCAAGTGGCAAGCACGCTCGCTCATCACTATTCTGCCATATATTAGCATATGAAAAAGTGGTTTGTGCACTGTATCTCAAAATTTCCAGTACAGTTGACAAAGAAAACGATCCTATTATTGGAGCAGCACATTAACCTGCCGAACAGCTGTTATGCATGTTCTGTTTGGCTGGAGAGTCTACTTGGTAGACATTTAAGTTGCCAACTAGCTTTGAGGAGAAAAGATCAGTAAGTAAAAAATACATCTGATCACACAACTGCTTCCTCCGGTCACTCAAGCCTTTTAGAAAAACAAAAAATAATAAAAACAAAAAACAACAAGGTGCCTAAATAGGCCTGTAAATTTTCTCAAAAGCTTAGGTCCAAAAAGGTCAAGTAAAGTAGTGCTTCTCAGAGGCTCCCCCAATCTGGAGGTGAGGTGCAACTGTGGAGTCAGTTTTCAAAGTGATCATATTCTGCTGGTCCATACACATTACATTGTCAACAAACATTATGTCAATGAAACTGAAAAGTATCCTTGGAATATTTTTTTTCCCTAATAATCATAGTCAAGTAGTTGTTAAAGGGAATCTGTCACCCCAATTTTCCCATATCAACTAAAGATATGGCTGAATAGTGCGTCCCATAACAAAGCTATCGGTTTTTACCTTATATCATGATACCCCCATTTTCATATCAAAATACCTTAGTAAAGTTCGTATTTGGCGCTGTCAATCAAGGCGGTCCGGTCGGCGGCGTTTTCTATGCCCCCCAGCTCCTCGGCATCACTTGCGTAGGGTCGTCTGTGAATCCCACAGACGGCGTTCGGCTTCCCGCAATTGCGCATTTCAAATTCGGCCCCGCGAATGCGCAGTGTGCTTTGCCCTACTCTTTCCTTGCTACCAGAAGTCGTCGAAGGCAAGCAGTCATCTCGGGGGCAAGGAAAGAGTAGCGCATGCGCTGTAATGATTTTATGCTTTGCCCACTGTTGGGCAAAGCACACTGCGCATGCGCGGGGACGAATTTGAAATGCGCAATTGCGGGAAGCCGAACGCCGTCTGTGGGATTCAGACGGCCCTACGCAAGTGATGCCGAGGAGCTGGGGGGAGGACATAGAAAACGCCGCCCTCCTGACCTGACCGCCCTGATTGACATGCGACAAATACGAACTTTACTAAGGTATTTTGATATGAAAACGGGGGTATCATGATATAAGGTAAATACCGATAGCTTTGTTATGGGACGCACTATTCAGCCATATCTTTAGTTGATATGGCAAAATTGGGGTGACAGATTCCCTTTAATAGGTTTTCCATTAAAAAAAATGAAGTTATAACAAAGTAATCAAATAAATTTACTTAAAACAACAGGGTAGGGAAAGGACAGGAGGGTGTCAGGAAGGGACACAGTGGAAAGAGGTACGGAAGGAAAGGAGGCAATTGTCATTTAGGATTAAAGAACAAAAACGTAAGAAAGATGGAGCATAACAGTTCAACATTATATAATTAGCTTAATTGCAGATTCATAAAGGATATTGCAAGACATAAGGATATTATAATGCCAGCCGCCTGAGAGATACCAAAGCAAATAATTACTTCAGTATTAAGGATTAAGATGATGAGAATTTCCTATTCCAATACAACCAACTTCTTTCAATATGGAGTATGTTTCAACTTCTCAATGCATGGGTGGGTTCATATATATTATGGGTTGCTATTCTTTCAATGTTGATGTCAATCGAAGGGATGTCTTTCCTCTTCCAAAAAGCAGCTATCAAGTGATTTGTGGTGATCAAATTATGTCAAGTGATTGGAGTGCATTAATCAGTATATCAATGCTAAAAAGAGTATATAGGAAAGATGTGTATCTTCGTACCGTGTTAGCCAGTAGATAGAAAAATATTTAGACTTGAGAGTCCTCAGTGGTTGATACCTTTTAATGGCTAACTGAAAAGATGGTAACAAATTGCAAGCTTTCGAGTCATTTGTGGGGGGAAAAAAATATAAAATTAATATTCATAGTAACATTCTTAGCTGTTCAACATTTTGACAGATATAAAGGAAAAAAAAAAATTGAGAGGAATAAGAGATGGAGGAAAAGATGGTAAGAAGGAAACAAGATGATCAAATTTAAAAACAGGAGTAGAAACTATGGGGGGGGATACGTCACAGGATAAACAAGTCTTAAGGGTTTATCTTCTCTAGTCAAGAGCAAATGTGAAAATGGTCAAGAACAAAACTATTTTATACAACATCAACTTCAAAAAGGAGATGTTGCGTAAACTAAAGAAAACAAGAATGTAATGATTGTAAATCGCTTTCCGACATTTTATTCACAGCAGAACATAGGACGCAAATCAGAAGTTGAACATTAGACATTTTCCATTTCATTTGAAAATTAACTCATTTAGAAATTTACGGCAACTTAAGATTTGGAGAAGAATGTTCTCCCATTCTTGTCTGATGGAGGTTTCTCACTGCTCCACAGTCCGAGGTCTTTGCCAGATTTTTCGTTTCTGAATGCGACAAATGTTTTCTAATGGTGGAAGGTCCGGACTGCAGGCGGCCGGATTATCACCCAAACTCTTCTTCTGAGAAGCCATGCTGTTGTGCTGGATGAAAGAATGAATGGGGCCATGTATCGTGATATTTTGAGTGCAAACCTCCTTCCATCAGCAAGGGCATTGAAGATGAAACGTGGATGGGTCTTTCAGCATAATAATGATCCCAAGAACACACCAGGTCAACGGAGTGGCTTCGTAAGAAGCATATGAAGGTCCTGGAGTGGCCTAGCCAGTCTCCAGATCTCAACCCCATAGAAAACCTTTGGAGGGATTTGAAAATCCGTGTTGCAGAGCCCAAAACATCACTGCTCTAGAGGAGATCTGCATGGATGAATGGGCCAACATACCACCAACAGTGGTGAAGACTTAGGGCTCATACTCACATGCGAGAAACTCGGAAGAGTCTTGAACAGCAATACCCGACACTGCCACCAGCACTCGGATCGAGAGTTCAGCTAAATGTATTTCTATGCCGCTGAACGCTCCGACCAGAGTGCCGGCGGCAGTGCCGCGCGCATTGACGTGCGAGACTCGTCCGAGTTTCTCGCATGTGAGAGCCCCTACAGAAAAAGTTTAACCTGTCATTGCCAACAAAGGATATATAACAAAATATTGAGATGAACTTTTGTTTATGACCAAATACTTATTTTACAAATTATGGTGGAAAATAAATCTTGCCAAACCAGACAAGATGATTTTCTGGATTTGTTTTCTCATTTTGACTCTCATAGTTGTGGTCTACCTATGATGTCAATTACAGGCCTCATCTTTTTACGTGGGAAAACTTGCACAATTGGTGGCTGACTAAATACTTTTTTCCCCCACTATAGTCATGTCACTTAGTTGAAAATCGACTCACCAGTTTTTGTTTTTATAGTACCACTTACTTTCCCAGCCTTTTCTTAACACTCTCCCAACTTTGAGATGTGTTGTTGCCATCAATTTCGAAATTAGCTAATTTTTATTCAAATGAAATGGAAAAATGTCCAAAGTTCAACTTCTGATCTGTGTCCTATGTTCAGTTGTGAATATAATATGGGTATAAGATTTCCAAATCTTTGTATTTTTATTTTCTTTACGCATGACACAGCATCCCAACTTTTTCAGAACTGAGGTTGTAAATAAAGAGCAAAGTAGTAGTCAATACTTCCACGCTGCACCTTGGGTGAGTAGGAAAATAAGGCACAATATATAGTGGTATTCAAATTGAAAGGCCAAAATATTCCTCAACGAAAATGGGTATTTTTCCTATTGGAAGCTAATAAAACCATTTACAGATGGCAAAATAAACACATAATAGCTTTATTACCCCCACTAATTCTACTGAACTACTCTGTGTACATCTACCCAGAAATCCTTTCAGAGGACTGTGTCATTAGAAAGACACTAATTGTTCATGTCAGGATTTTATGTAAAATGTTTTTGTTTGGAGGGATTTTCTATGACCGGACAAACTATAATCAACTCAGGAAACCAATAAAAATTGGTGGCATGACACTGCAGCCAATGAGCGACAGCTGTTCACCATTTTGTCAGAGTGGATATTCACCCTGACGGAATATTGATGAGCGTCAGCCTACCAGAAGCCACTGATTGTTGTGCAACATGCCTGATGCAAAGTCGTGTCACCCTACAGAAACGGATAGCGTTTCCTGACACTTCTGTAAAATTATGCTGAACTTTTGAAAACATCTTAAGTCACCCCAGGACTGGATTTACATCTACACTGCTTAGTACTAACTCTATAATGTCCTCTATGCAGCTGTCTCTATGTTTATACTAAGGACTGAGGAGCAGGAGTCCCACTCTGATGTGGTCTGCATGGTCTATATAACAGCAGCACATTGATACAACTACAAATCTCGTCTTGGTATTTGTATGTGCAGGGTGCATTATGTACATAGATAGGAAGGAGCTTGAAGGAAGCAATGAAGCAGCTGGGCCAATGAAGGAGAAGCACATGCAAGGCATTTTTTTTTTTTTATTACACAACTGTTATAGTGTCATCACGCTCTGAATCTCTCCCAATGTTTCAAGTTTGCCATGGGACGGAGAAGAACACTTGTGCTGCTCAGATACCACTCACTTAGCGATATTTGTTACTTCTCTTTTTTTAGGAGAGAAGATAATTTACACTCTTCCATCTAAGCAGACGCTTAAGACGCTTTCCTAAGGAGACTATTGAAGTAAAAAAAAATGTTTTAAAAAATAAAAGTTCTAATCGCCCTTTTGCCTCATTCAAACTAAAATAAAAAAAATATCAAAAATATACATTTGGTATTGCTGCGTTCAGAAACGCTCGATCTATCAAAATCTAAAAACAATTAACCCAATTGTTAAAAGGCCTAAAAATAAAAAAAAATAAAAATGCCAGAATTATGGCTTTTGTTCGCAGCAACATTGCAATAAAATGTAATAACAGGAGATAAAGATCGTATCTACCCCAAAATGGTATCGATAAAAACGTCAGGTCGGCAAGCAAAAAAAAAAAAACCGTCATCCAGCCACAGATCCCGAAAAAATTAAGATGCTACAGGTCTCGGAAAATGGTGTTTTTTTTTTTTTTTAGCAAACTTTGGATTTTTTTTTTCCACTTAAATAAAAAAAAGAACCTATACATGTTTGGTATCTAAACAAAAACCTGTAATGACCCAGAGAATCATAATGGCACATCACTTTTAGCATTTAGTGAACATAGTAAAAAAAATTAAAAAAAAAAAAAACATGAAAAAACAATTGTGGCATTGCACTTTTTTTTTGCAATGTCATAGCACTTGGAATTTTTTTCCCGTTTTCCAGTAAACCATTTGGTAAAATCAATGATGTCGTTCAAAAATACATCTCGTCCTGCAAAAAACAAAAACAATGGCCTGGGGGTGCAGGGGTTAAATGATGTACATTTCTTTTTGTGCTATTGATGTCTTTGCTCACATGGTGTTAAATGAAATGGTGATTAACGAAAAGAGGTCTTTGCATTGTACGGACGCATCTACGTTACCAGGTTGCACAGTAATGCTTTCAAATTGACTTACAATTACTTATCAAAAAGACACCTGGATTTTATGAACTTCTGGACACTCCAAAATCATGATGCTGTGCAGTTACGACACCATTTCCGTTGTGGAGCTACACGTCATAACATCTGGATTCTGCTGAAAGAGAATTGACTAAAACACACATTTAGAGAGCAAATGCATGTACACATGTGGTCAAAATTGTTGGCACCCCTCGTTTAATGACAGAAAAACCCACAATAGTGACAGAAATAACTTGAATCTGACAAAAGTAATAAACCATAAATCTATGAAAATAAACAAATGAAAGTCAGACATTGCTTTTCAACCATGCTTTCAGAGCATTAAAAAAAAAATAATAAAACTCATGAAATAGGCCTGATGGTACCCCAGAAAATAATGTGACAAAAGGGACATGTTAAATCAAAGTGTGTCCACTAATTAGCATCACAGGTGTCTACAATCTTGGAATCAGTGAGTGGGCCTGTATAGAGGGCTACAGATACTCACTGTGCTGTTTGATGACATGGTGTGTATCAAACTCAACATGGACCAGAAGAAGCGAAGGAAATAATTGTCTCAGGAGAACAGAAAGAAAATTATAGACAAACAAGATAAAGGTAAAAGTTATAAAACCATCTCCAAGCAGCTTGATGTTCCTGTGACTACAGTTGCACATATTATTCAGAAATTTAAGCTCCATGGGACTGTAGCCAACCTCCCTGGACGTGGTCGCAGGAGGAAAATTGATGACAAATCAAAGAGACGGATAATATGAATGGTAACAAAAGAGCCCAGAAAAACTTCTAAACAGATTAAAGGTGAACTTCAAGCTCAAGGAACATCAGTGTCAGATCGCAACATCCGTCGTTGTATGAGCCAAAGTGGACTTCTTGGGAGACGACCAAGGAGGACACCATTATTGAAAAAAAAAATCATCAAAAAGTCAGACTGGAATTTGCCAAACTACATGTTGACAAGCCACAAAGCTTCTGGGAGAATGTCCTATGGACAGATGAGACAAAGATTGAACTTTTTGGCAAGGCACATCAGCTCTATGTTCACAGATGGAAAAATGAAGCATATCAAGAAAAGAACACTGTCTCTACTGTGAAACATGGAGGAGGTGCTGTTATGTTCTGGGGCTGCTTTGCTGCATCTGGCACAGGGTGTCTAGAATCTGTGCAGGATACGATGAAATCTCAAGACTATCATGGGATTCTAGAGAGAAATGTGCTGCCCAGTGTCAGAAAGCTTGTCTCAGTCGCAGATCATGGGTCTTGCAACAGCATAATAACCTGAAACACACAGCAAAACACACCTAAAAATGGCTAAGAGGAAAACACTGGACTATTCTGAAGTGGCCTTCTATGAGCCCTGACCTAAATCCTATAGAGCATCTTTGGAAAGAGTTGAAACATGTTGTCTGAAAAAGGCAACCTTCAATCACGAAACAACTGGAGCAGTTTGCTCTTGAGTGGGCCAAAATACCAGTCGAGAGGTGCCGAAGACTCAATTGAAAGTTACAGGAATCGTTTGATTGCCTCAAAAAGATGTGCAACAAAATATTAAGTTAAGGGTACCATCATTTCTGTCCAGGCTATTTCATGAGTTTTATTTTTTTTTTAATTCTGTGGAAGCATGGTTGAAAAGCAATGTCTGACTTTCATTTGTTCATTTTTGTAGATTTTTGATTATTACTTTTGTCAGCTTCAAGTTATTTCTGTCACCATTGTGGGTTTTTCTGTCATTAAACGAGGGGAACCAACAATTTTGATGACGTGTGTAACGCCTATTCACATTTTGATCTTCGCACAAAATTAACATAACTTTGCACATTTTAGCAAATTTAAAAATCATATTGTTTCAGAACTTAAAATGGAAAGAATTCCACTGCTCAAACAAACAACTATCTGCAGAGTTACAAAATCTTTAGAACCTTACAATGAGCAATTATTAACCCTCACCAAATATACATTGCTGAAAATTTCTTCGATCTATTGGCGAGTTAAAAATACTTTCATGTCGCAGATAATGAATAGGACCATCAGAAAACTGCAGTTTCAGGTGCACAGTAAACGGATTACCGGTAATTGCATGATAAATAACACCATTTCTGGCCTGTATGTTATTTTTTAGCTTACACTCTGCATCATGCTCTAGTGTCACTACAATCCTCAGCAGGTTGTGTGTCTCTCTGCTTCAGTTTCCCTCCAATCCCATCTCTATAAACTTTAATGGGCAGCAGGTGTATTTTGATCCTTTAATCCTTTACTGAAGACAGATCAGTAGACAGATATGAGCAGTTATGAACAATGAATGATCAGTGCAGAGAGAATCAATAGCTCACAAGTAAACAAAATTTTATCAATCCTTACACAGTATATTGGATATACTTTTGACAGTGATCAACGAGTGGAACAGGCTGCCACGAGAGGTAGCGAGTTCTTCTTCAACGGAAGTCTTCAGAGGCTGGACAGACATCTGTCTGAGATGGTTCAGTAACTCCTGCATTGAGCAGGGGGTTGGACACGATGACCCTGGAGGACCCTTCCAACTCTACCATTCTATGATTCTACTTGGATGTACAACAGCCAAAGTCAAACTCATTTTTTGTGAGTTTTTCTCTACGTTCAACTTTTTATAAATGTAGATGTACACTCTTCTCGATGTGATGTCAGAGCTTCACTGTGAGTCAATCAGGTTTTTAACTTATGAGGATATTCTCACGGCATGAATCACAGAAATATACCGTACTTGCTGCTTTATTTCCCTCCTCGCACAATCTGGTATTTAATGATTTAAACTTTTTTTTTTTTTTTTTTAGACTGAGGAGGTTTCTGAACATATTGAGACCCGGCAAGCAAAAAAGGTGTATGGAAGGTAAGATGTCGCTTTCCCTTGATAATACAAATTACAAAATTTCACCTAATCTCATTCATTACCGATATACACAGAATCTGTACACTTAAAAGTACACCTTATGGTAGAATTAAGGGAAGGTAGGGGAACTAATAACGTCTACTTTGTACATAATAGAAAAATATATTTTACGCAAAATTAGGAAAAAAGAAAAGAAACCAGAAGTGACTAAATTGACTTTGTCCTACAGTAGGTAGTTAAATGATCAAACATTGCTGGACTTATCAGCACAAACCTACAGTAAGTACCATACATATGTTGTTACAAAATGACCTCCCGTAATAATGGAATTGAAAATAACTTTTTACTGTAAGAATTATTTGTTAATTGTTGTAAACCGAACAATGTTGAGTGCAACTGAGATTTCGGACGTCACTTGAAATTTACAGCTGATGGAGATACAACGAGTCCAAAAATGTCACATTTTAGCTCGAAATAACCCACAGAAATAAATAACATTGTCACTTTGTGCACTACACAGCATAAAGGGCCATATAATGTATTATACTCCATGGTATAAACACTAAAAACTTCTATGAGAGAACAGAGCGTTAAACAATATACAATTGAACACATTGGGAAAAAAAAACAAATGTGAAGAATTCTATGAGAGGCCTTAGATCAGGTTCAGAGGGGCGTATCTCACGGTTTGCATGCAGACTGAAATACGCCTGTCTGAACTCAGCCTTAGTCTAAAACATAGATATATAAAAACTGAATTCGCAAAATGCAACAGAACAAAAACATGAGCCAATAACTCAAGGAACACTCGAGTATTTCATAGTGCAAGTACATTTAAAAAAGATTAGAAATGGCAGCGGGACTAGGAAAATAAAAAAGAGACATGAACAGTTACCAAAGGAGATAGTCATTCCTCAGAGGAGCTCAGCTACATAGTGAGTGGCGGCCATAACCACGCCCTGGCACTGACCGACAGCCGGCTCAGTGGTGCATCAGTGCCAGGTCACAGCTGACAGATGACTATGTACTAGGCGGTGACTGAAGTCTGCGGCTGCCGGGAGGCATGAAGCCAATTTCCTCTTGGTACCCGGGCTTTCAGCGCGGTGGCCGCGAGACCATAGGACGCTATTACACCTGCAGATTAACCCCATATCTTCAGGTATGTAGCATTTGGAGATATATAAGGTTCTATTTAAACGCACACTTTTACTCACTTCTTTCATAATCAATGACACCAATATCTAAAAATTGAATAAAGAAACTTGTGAAATTCCTTAAAACGAGGCGCAATGGTGGGAGCGCTCTCATCAGGAATACACTCCTGACCAGTGATGAATTCTTCCTAAAAACTTTCCTTTTGAATCAGGTTATCCCAAGAGGGTTGGTAAACTGTTAACACAAAAAAAATACAGAAGAACCTCCTGACAGAGTAAGAGGTTTTTTTTTTTTACAAATTATTTTAATCGATTAAATGATGGCTATTTTTCAATTTGTTATTAACTTACTGTGTTCAGTGAAAGCAATATTAAATATGCTAAATGCAGTGCACAATGAACTAGGGGTCTCTTAATGAAAAATCAGAACGTATTATTGCATATTATTTTAGAATAGGCTATAATTATAGTAATACAAGTTATTATACTCAATCATAACAACAAGCAAATTATAACAATGAACAGGAGAAAGGTGAATTTGGTAATTTAAGAGCCTGTGGCTGGATTCACACATCTTTCATGGTCCGTGGTGTAAGAGCCATGGGTCTCGTGACTTGAACTTGACAGGTTCACAAGCATACATGAGGCTGTTGAGTTTGGGTCATTGCGGTGAATCCATTCTTCAAAGGGTTTTCTGGTTTCGGAAAACCCCTGTCCCCCGACTGCAGTTTGTTTTACAAAAACTGTGCTTTACTGACCCTCCCCGAGTCTACTGCTGAATCTCTGCCACTGCTCCCACTATCTGATGCCAATAAAGGAGCTCAGCGCCTCTGCCCAAGTTTGACGGCACAAACCTCTCAGCTCATCGATTGGCAGCAATGTTGTCAATGTGACGACAGCACCACAGATAATAACAGACACTGGGCGCAGCAGCAAAGACTTTAATGCTGGAACTAGGAAGGGTGAGTAAAGAAAGGGACAACCCCTTCTAAATCACTGTCGCTCCCCCCAAGTAAAATAATAAAACCTACACTCTCCTCCGGTTCTGGAACAGGCTCTTCTGGGCCTTGATGCAATTGACATCTTGAGAAAGAGCGCTGCAGCATCTCCCTCACTTCCTCCAGATGACTGATTTGTCCAAAGGAGGGGGACAGTGAAAAAGCAGCAGGACCCGCATGACATTGTTATGACCCGGGAGAGAAGTGCAGACACTGGTGGAATGGGTTAGCACCGGAGGCGAGTATAGGTGTAGCTATTTTATTTGGGGGAAACACTGACTAAGAAGGGGTTGTCAGAGTTGTGGACAAAATCTTTAAGCTACTGAATTTTCTTTCGAGGAGCATAGGTTCACCCTAACAGTACTTGCAAAAATGATCACACCATTAAACATGATAAATAGGTTTAAGTCGTGTTTTACAATTAAAATTGTTAATTGCAATCATAATCATTACCTGTGATAGTTGTTTTTTTTCCCCCTTCCCTTTATGGAGAACTTTAGTCCATGCAAATTCATCACCATCATATAGGAAATTCTGGTGATGGAGATGGTAGGTCATGAGATGTCATGACCTAACTGAATAGAAGTATAGAATGAGATTTCAGATAACAAGGAACAATATTATATTATAATACAATATAATATAATACAGAAAGATATATATAGAGAGACTCGTGATAGGATGAATAATATCCATATAAAAAACAACTTGGGGTGTTACTTTAATTAAAGTTCAGGAATAAGATTGCTTTGTCCTCAATCACCACTAATTAATCTTGCATATTCGGTGACAAAAACGGGCACAAAAACAGTCATTCCTGAGACAGGGCAGCAGTGGACCCAAAAAGAGAAAAAAAAAAAACCTTATGAGAAAAATACCTATGAGTATTGGACTGGTTGAGTCCAAAAAACATGTCAGCTAGGCTATACACAAAGGTATATCCATATGTGGATTGCATTCTGGTCCGAATAAAGCGCTTCATCAAGAGCTCCCTGGATGGAGGATTATCAGTTTTTCTAAAGTCGAATTCAATCAATTTTTTTTTTCTCATGTGAAAAAATACTTTTTTCAGTGTGAATCCTTTTATGGTCCGTGTGATATTGAGTGTAATGCTAATTATCCGTGTAGGTCAGGCTTTCTGACAGGTTTTTACAAAGTTACATACATTCCATATGCAATGACATACATTTGCTTTAACATACCATTACACAACAAGTTCAAATATACAATGTAGAAAACAATATAAACTTTAAAGGGGCAGTAAACAGTCAGATTACGTACATATAGTCCTTTCTGCAACAAGAAGTCATGCATACAACCATAGTAAAACTTAATATAAAGGTGTTGAGATCTGTATGATACCTCTGTACACCGCTAGACTTATACGGGAGGCATACAAAGGTATATTCTATCTACAGCAGAGTTAATTATTCTACCAATATGCTACCTTGTGCATATATGCATTGATAAAAGAACACCCTTCCCCCAATAGAGTAAAATCTTTATTGACAGGATGCTGTTTCTAGTGATCCAAGTTTTAACTGATGAAAACATTTTTGCCTTATCCATCTATATCATACGTGGATGGAAAGTGCACTTTTCAACATTGAAATTGCAACATCAAGAAGAAAAAGTAATGGAGTGATGGAAATCACAGACTGGAGAGACCTGTTATTGATATGCAAATGGTGAAAAAAAAAAATGGAAACCAAAGTTTCAAAACATCTCAAATTATTCAGCATAGCGTATGAGCGCCATGCGCAGAAATCCCCGCACTTCTACAACTTAGCCGACATCAATGAGGTTATTAATTGTTGTCTGTGTTCTACCATGTTATGTTCTACCACCCTAAATTGCACATGGAAATCATCCATATTCTCTGCTGGCAGCTTCCTTTTGCACTTGCCAAGCAATGACATCCCAGATTTGCTCCACAGTAGACCTGTCAAGAGATGCTCCAGGCCATGGTAGCACGTTTGTAGGCCATGCAGGCCACTCACAGTAGAGCGAGCTATAAGCAGCTTGGCTTAGTCGTATTGAAAAACACCTCCTGCAGCACTTTGTATAAATTGTCATATTACTGGTGTCACGACCAAATCAATGTTAGACTGAGCTGTTCGTGTACCTGAAGTAAAGACTAGAGGGACCAGCTACCATATATTATAACATCCCACACCAGAATCCCATAAAAAGGACCGGTGTCATGTTACCTCGTGATGGCCTGTTCATCACGTTGCCCGTTAAGTCTTGTGAGATTTGAAGATTGACGCATGGTGATCCATTGTGTAATGAAAGTGAAGTTAGATGTCACATACCCAGCCCAAGGTCTCAAGCAGTGTCTACACAAACCATCAAAAGTAGTGTTTGTACAACAATGGGCTACAAAAGCCAGACATCCAGCAACAGGTGTTCACGTCAATGATCTCAAAGGCCAGCTTTTGTCTTGAAAGCAATGATAGCAAGAGATTGGGTTGGAAGGAGACTACTTGAACTCTATGAAGAGGCTTTTTAAAGGGAACGTGAAGTGTCCTAAGAGCCATTTTTCAACACAATAGGTGCCAGATGCTCGTGCTACAGTGAGCAGCCTGTGTGGCCTTAACATGCGTTATCATGGCCTGCAGAGTCTCCAGACTTGTCTCCTATTGAACACGTATTGGAAGTCAATCAGCAATTGCACAGGGAGCTGCCAGCAGCGGATATTGATGATTTGCACGCTCAAGAGTATCCAGTGTGGCAGAACATTACTTAGACAACCATTAATAACCTCATTTATAGCAGCCAATGAATTTAAGTGTGTGAAACTTATACTTAATATTGAATAAATCAAAATATTCACCAGATGAAAAACGCTTTGAACTCTTAATATGTACACTGCATCCCAGTTAGTATAACAGATGTGAAAAAATGTTCTTGTCCTAAACTCAATCTTCAAACTTCCAAGTAAAATAAAGATATACTGGGCAATTAAAAAGAAATAAAACAAACGTTTGAAAAATCCTACGCGTTTCGAACCTAGAAATATGTACAGTTCTTAGGCATGGCATGACAATAAAGAAAGATCTTTTTTACTTGGAAATTTGAAAACTGAGTGCTGGACTAAAATTATCGTTTTTTCACAAGATCACATGATACAAAAAAAAACGTTGGTATGAAAACAGATTTTAACAGGTTAACACACAGATTTGTTTTAAGTTTGCACTGATGACTTGGAGGCCACTTGTGGTTCTTTCCCCCTTTACATATGGAAGATTCCTTTGTGTACTACAGTGTTTCCCAGAAAACAACACAGGGTCTTATATCATTTTTTGGATCTGAAAGAGGAGTCAGGGCTTATTTATAAAGAGATGTTTTTTTTCCCCATGAACAGCAATCCACATTTATTCTTGAGCAAAACAAATAACATTTATTCAAATATAATCATGTCATCATACAGACACACACTGCATATACACACACACTGCACATACATACACATGTCTATACACACATCAGCCTGTGTCTTCTTGAGTTCATCTAGAAATCCACAGTTAAAAAAGCTTTGGTGGCATCATGGCCACATGACTGTGATGGCACCAAAAGTCCTTAAGCAGTCTTAACCTTGGAATAGAAACGTAGAGGGACCCTTACATAGTGGGGTCTGCACCCTTCCCCCATCCACGCGCAAGCCCTAAGGCTTGCCATGACTGTATCCAGGGCTTATTTTCGGAGCAGGGCTTATATTTCATGCATACTCCAAAAAACCAGGAAAATTACGCTAGGGCTTAATTTCAAGGTAGGTCTTATTTTCGGTAATTGCGGCAGTAATGACGTAAGAGAGAAGTTGAATGCCAGACCAAGAACCGTATCTAGCACTCAGTCCTAACTAAAATTTGACAATGCATCAGCACTATACCTCTAGCCTACTGGACCGAGATCTTAAATATCTTACATATTTAGCTGTTATATACTGGTCACATTCATTTGAGTGAATACATTGCAGTATATCAATAGACCAACATTTCATTTTATTCATTATGTAGTGAGAATAAAAAAAAGTTATCTTGCAATTTTGAATGTAGTTTTTAAAAAAAGAAAAAACTTGGTAATTTTTGTTAATCTGAAATATAAATATTTGGTAAAAAGCTTCCACTGATTATCTGGAGGTATGATAAGGCAACACTTACAAAAGGATAACTGCTTAGGTGAAAAACATTCCAGAAAATAGATTTTGCAAGATAAATTTTACATAAAAGAATGTTGCATATTTGGAATAGGTCTTAGTCCGTATGGTAACCTAAATATGCTTGGGGAAAATTAATTGCCCATTTTCATTTTTAAAATCCAATCAAACAAATTGGTTTTCAACTCAAAGAAAAGGGTTGTGTAGAAACAAACTAGAAACATAAAACTTTGGATATCGGTAAACTTGACGAGACTGTAAAATCTGAAATATTAATAAGTATCTACAAAACTGACAATTTTCTTGGCTGTACACTTGTAGACATTGTCCTGTGGTAGTTGCTCTGTTAAAAGGGTTGCTCACAAACATTTATTATTCATCTGTGGGATAGGTGAAATCTATGCCAACGGAGGGTCTACCTATAATAGTGGTCACATGTCCCCCATCAGTCTCTTTTTGACATCTTCATTTGTCCCATAGACTACGGAAGAAGCAGCACTACACTCCCTGACAGAAGTTATGTCGCTTATCCATGTTCTGTAAATAAAATCTTATAACCGGACGTTAAATTCATCCATTGGTTGTATAAATTATTCTTTTGAAAGCTGAAACCCTCCGAAATGTGGTTTAGGTTAAGAAAATAAATTGGCATCAATGCAGAAATATTGATCATTTAATGGACACAGAATGGTCAGATTATGGCAAGACAAAAGTTTTGTCGCCTGGTCATATAATGCACCCAATCCTAGTTTACATCCTCACCTGTGCTCAGTAAATGATCGGTTAATTAGTGGGTGTGTATAAAAAGAAACCCAGCACCCCAGACCTTCACTTGAACTGCAGCTTGAGCTCTGGCAACATTCCAAAAATCCTCCCTGCGACCAAAGCCTGGATTATCAAGAGACTGAAGACCAGATCCACTGCAGAGGTGGCTGGCACCTTTAATGTGTCTCAGCGTCAAGTACAAAGAATTTATAAAAGATTTGAAGAGACTGGAGATGTGTTTGACAAGCCCAGGTCCGGAAGACCCCGCAAGACAACTGCTCAGGAGGAACGTTTGTTGGTTAGAAAATCCAAAGCAAGCCCCTCTTCCACTGCAGCAGAGCTCCAACAGGCATGGTCACCTCAAGTCCCTGTATCAACTAGAACAGTTTGTAGGATTCTGACTTAAAATGGCCTCCATGGTCGAATCTGTGCCCAGAAGCCAGCACTAAATAAAAGGCAAATAAAAAACCGTGTGACATTTGCCAAGTCCCACAGCCTGCTAAACAGATGGACGCTGGAAAAGTGGCAGAAGGTGGAATTCTCTGATGAATCTTCAGTAGAATTACACCACAGTTGCCGCAAATACTGTAGGAGACCTACTGGAGCCCGTATGGATCCAAAATACACCCAGAAAACAGTTAAATTTGGTGGTGGAAAGATAATGGTCTGGGGTTACATTCAGTATGGGGGTGTGCGAAACATTTGCAAGGTGGAAGGCAATATCAATAGCCTAAAATATCAAGTATTAGCTACCTCTTATATTCCAAATCATAAAAGGGGTCATATTCTGCAGCAGGATGGTGCCCCACCTCATAAATCCATCTCTACAACAAAGTTCCTCCAGGCAAAAAAGATCACGGTGCTTAAGGACTGGCCAGCCCAGTCACCAGACATGAACATCATTGAGCATGTTTGGGGTAGGATGAAAGAGGAAGCTTGGAAGACAAAACCAAAGAATCTAGATGAACTCTGGGAGCCATGTAAGACTGCATTCTTTGCTATTCCTGATGACTTCATTAATTAATTGTATGAATCATTGTTGAACCGCATGGATGCAGTCCTTCAAGCTCATGGAAGTCACACAAAATATTAAATATGACTAATAGCACCACAACTTCATTCACCAATGTTATGCAACATATACAGGTCCTTCTCAAAAAATTTGCATATAGTGCTAAGTTTCATTATTTACCATAATGTAATGATTACAATTAAACTTTCATATATTTTAGATTCATTACACACCAACTGAAATTTGTCAGGTCTTTTATTGTTTTAAGACTGATGATTTTGGCATACAACTCCTGATAACCCAGAAAACCTGTCTCCCACAGATTCTCTATGGGGTTCAGGTCAGGAGAGTTGGCAGGCCAATTGAGCACAGTAATACCATGGTCAGTAAACCATTTACCAGTGGTTTTGGCACTGTGAGCAGGTGCCAGGTCGTGCTGAAAAATGAAATCTTCATCTCCATAAAGCATTTCAGCCGATGGAAGCATGAAGTGCTCCAAAATCTCCTGATAGCTAGCTGCATTGACCCTGCCCTTGATGAAACACAGTGGACCAACACCAGCAGCTGACATGGCACCCCACACCATCACTGACTGTGGGTACTTGACACTGGACTTCAGGCATTTTGGCATTTCCTTCTCCCCAGTCTTCCTCCAGACTCTGGCACCTTGATTTCAGAATGACATGCAAAATTTGCTTTCATCAGAAAAAAGTACTTGGGACCACTTAGCAACAGTCCAGTGCTGCTTCTCTGTACCCCAGGTCAGGCGCTTCTGCCGCTGTTTATGGTTCAAAAGTGGCTTTACCTGGGGAATGCGGCACCTGTAGCCCATTTCCTGCACACGCCTGTGTACGGTGGCTCTGGATGTTTCTACACCAGACTCAGTCCACTGCTTCCTCAGGTCCCCCAAGGTCTGGAATCGGTCCTTCTCCACAATCTTCCTCAGGGTCCGGTCACCTCTTCTCGTTGTACAGCGTTTTCTGCCACATTGTTTCCTTCCAACAGACTTCCCATTGAGGTGCCTTGATACAGCACTCTGGGAACAGCCTATTTGTTGAGAAATTTCTTTCTGGGTCTTAAGGTACTGCCACACTTAACAATCCCGCTAGCGATCACAATAACGACGCATACTAATGCGATCGCTAGCGGGATTGTTTCTATATCGCTAAATGCTACCGCATTTAGCGATATAGTTAACGACGCTATCGCCGTTAGCGATCTTCTTAACGACTTTAGCGGTACAAAAGTACCGCTAAATCGCTAAGAAAAGGTGCCACACAGCGATTAGATACTTACCCAGCGGGAGCGCCGACGAGAAAATAGGGTCCGGAACGATTCCAGCGACGAGCGAGATCACAGCAGGAAGCTCGTCGCTGGAAGCTGCCGCACTGAACAACATCGCTAACAGGATCGCTAAATAGTGACGTTTTTTAGCGATCCCGTTAGCGATATTGTTTAGTGTGGCATACCCTTTACACTCTTGCTTGAGGGTGTCAATGATGGCCTTCTTGACATCAGTCAGGTCACTAGTCTTACCCATGATGGGGGTTTTGAGTAATGAACCAGGCAGGGAGTTTTTAAAAGCCTCAGGAATCTTTTGCATGTGTTTAGAGTTAATTAGTTGATTCAGAAGATTAGGGTAATAGGTCGTTTAGAGAACCTTTTCTTGATATGCTAATTTTTTGAGACAGGTTTTTTGGGTTATCAGGAGCTGTATGCCAAAATCATCAGTATTAAAACAATAAAAGACCTGACAAATTTCAGTTGGTGTGTAATGAATCTAAAATATATGAAAGTTTAATTGTAATCATTACATTATGGTAAATAATGAAATTTAGCACTATATGCTAATTTTTTGAGAAGGACCTGTATTTGTATTTTAAGTTAATTATTTGTTTGAATGTCACATTACTTTCTGTGGGCAACAAAACTTTTGTCTTGCCAAAATCTGACCATTCTGTGTCCATTAAATGATCAATATTTCTGCATTGATGCCAATTTATTTTCTTAACCTAAACCACATTTCCGAGGGTTTCAGTTTTCAAAAGAGTAATTTATACAAGCAATGGATGAATTTAATGTCAGGTTATAAGCTGTTATTTACAGAACATGGATAAGCGACATAACTTTTGTCAGGGAGTGTACATCTGTGACCGCAGCACCATTCATGAGAACATGGTGTTACAATTGGGGGAGGTCCTCAGCGATCACAGGTGATAAATGTTGCTCGTGGGCCAATCCATTTAAATATATGTTGATTTATAGAATGCATTCATCCCATTGGGTGTTAAAGGAGTCTTCCCATCTCAAACATATGATTCCATGCAATATGCTGTAACTGTAGGATACGCTACAGCCTGCAACAAATCTCTGGAACGAGTCCCTGTTGCCACTATTACATTTTTTATAATCTCATAAGAATAAACAAGAGAGGTGATACATGGTGACCTCCCCACTGAGAGTGATGTGTGCCGGGCCCGTTCCCAAGATAGGAGCAAGTATCATCTATCCTATCCTGTAGATAAGAAGTGTATAAAGCTCCCGTCTCACACAGCGGTCTCGCTAGCGAGATCGCTGCTGAGTCACTAGTTTTGTGACGCAACAGCGATCTCCCCAGCGATATCGCTGTGTGACATTCAGTGACGATCAGCCCCCCTGCTGGGTATCGCTGATCGTCGCTGAATGTCCTGGACATTTTTTTGATCGCTGGTCTCCCGCTGGCCAGCACGCATCGCTGTGACAGGCGGGAGACCAGCAATCCGCTGGTAACCAAGGTACACAGCGGGTTTCCAGGCGCGGGCTGTGCCTGGAAACCCGATGTGTACTTTGGATACCAGCGCCCCGAAGCAGGGAGCTGGTAACCAAGGTACACAGCGGGTTTCCAGGCACCGCGCAGCGCCTGGAAACCCGATGTGTACCTTGGTTACCAGCTCCCTGCATCAGGGCGCTGGTATCCAACGTACACTGCGGGTAACTAAGTGAAGTTACCCGCAGTGTCGCTGTGCTGATCGCTGCCTGTTTGGCAGCTCAGCAGCGATCATGTAGCGACACACCAGCGATCCAGATCGTTGTCGGGATCGCTGGTGTATCGCTATGTGAGACGGGGGCTTAAGATGGGATGTCAATCACCTACTATAAAAGCTGTTGGTAGTATACTGATAAAAATAATTTTTCCATCTGCCTCCTAATTTTTGGTTACAGATGTAAAATGAAGTAGGGAATAATAAGTGTGCTGGAGGGTCAGGTAACACAGGGCTTGGAAACATTTTTCATCGACTTGCAATGCTTGTATTTTTTTTTTATTTTAGATGCATTGGAACAATTGAAAACGAGCTGGTTGCAAACGTGGACATGGCGCTTGGAATACCAAATATTAAGCCAATAAAATAAAAAAATGACACAGAAGCAAATTGAATCACTGTTACGGCTTTAAAGGGAATCTGTCACCACATTTGACCTATCTAAACTATTAACATGGGCATTTACGTTATAGACTGCTGAAAAAAGCCCTGGGTGTCTCATATCAGATCCCTTGCTGTTGAGAAATCATCTTTTATCACTTTATATAAATTACATCTTCCAGGCTCTGGGGAAGAGGCTGCCATGAAGATAACTCTGCCTCCAGAGCTCATTTTACATGAAGGAAGAGTTACCAGTGTGATGCGTGTGGTCTGCTCTCCTGCAGAGCTGTGTGTGATTATACCTTTTGGCTTCCATCTCACAGACAGACAGGGCTGCAATATTTTTGCAATACGGCAGAGATAAGAGAGAAGCAAAAAATGTGTTTGCAAGACAAAGTTCATTTCTCCTGTTCTATGTTAGTTACTTGTCTCATACTGGTAACTCTCCTTCATGTGCAATAAGCTCTGGGGGCAGATTTATCTTCCAGGCAGCGACCTTCCCAGAGCCTGAAAGAGGTAATATACATAGTAATAAAAGACGGATTTTGGTAAGACCTTACCTGTAAAATCCTTTTCAGCGAAGGAAGGAAGAGAGACACAGTATTCATTACTGATGGGTAGGCGGAGCCCCAGATCAGGATGACACCTCAGATCAAAAGCGTGTTGACTGGCTGGCCCCTCCAGCTCGGGCTCCTCCTACTCAGCTCCTTCAGTCGTACCAAAGCTTTGAGGAAAAGAGCCAAGATCACCAGCGGAGCAACATAACCCTTCTGAAGGAACTTCAGAGAAACAACACAAGAATACAGGTTATGCATGCAAAGTAAGGCAAACCACAGAGTTCCAGGTACTACTCACTGAACCTGACTACTGTGATGAGCTGGCAATGCTGGAACAGAGCCTTAGCGCGCTGACCTCAGCCCAGATAATCGCTATCAGATAAGGGTCGCGCTGCATCTGAAAACATCAACACACTTCTGCCCTGGGAGGGTGCTGTGTCTCTCTTCCTTCCTTCGCTGAAAAGGATTTTACAGGTAAGGTCTTACCAAAATCCGTCTTTCAGCTGCAGATGGAAGGAAGAGAGCCACAGTATTCATTACTGATGGGACGTCCCAAAGCAGTTCAAAAATAAGGGTGGGAAAAAACCAACAAAGGGCAGAAACCCAACAACCTTAACAAAAAGCGCAACCAGCGCTAAACACAAGTTCATCTAGAACTTTACACTACAGCTGCCTGCAGGACCCTACGTCCGAGGGCTGCATCAGCGGAAGCACTGACGTCCACTTTATAAAACTTTGTAAACGTGTGGACAGAGCGCCAAGTTGCCGCTCGGCAGAGCTGCACCGCCGAGGCACCTTGATGAAAAGCCCACGAAGAGGCCACAGCTCTCGTAGAATGGGCTCGAATCTTAATCGGGCAAGATTCACCCCGAAGACGGTAAGCTTCCAAAATAGCTGACCGGATCCAACGAGCTATAGAATCTTTGGAAGCTCGTTGACCACGCCGACGACCTGCTGGAACCACAAACAGGGAGTCCGTCTTACGAAAACCTTGAGTAATAGATAGATAAAACTTCAAGGCCCGCACTAAATCCAATGTGTGTAAAGCTCGCTCTTTCACATTTTTCGGATCCGGGCAGAATGAAGGTAACACAATATCCTGGTCGACATGAAATTGTGACACCACTTTAGGTAAAAAATCACCCCGAGTGCGAAGCACTACACGATCCGGAAAAAACTCCAGAAAAGGAGGCGAACAAGAAAGAGCTGCCAACTCAGAAACTCTCCTCAAGGAAGTGACTGCAACAAGGAAAGCCACCTTCCAAGAAAGTAAAGAAAGGCTAGCAGAAACCATAGGCTCAAAAGGTTTATGCTGAAGAGCCTCCAAAACAAGGTTGAGCCGCCAAGGAGACACGGGTGCCTTCCGCGGCGGAAACTTACGAGATATACCTCGGAAAAAGGAGAGCACGTCTCTATTTGAAGCAATGGTTCTCCGAAATAATAAGGACAGAGCAGAAATCTGACCTTTCAGAGTGCTTACTGCCAAACCCTTGTCTAGCCCATGCTGTAGAAAAGCCAACAGGTTGGGAATGGAAAATTTTCTCGGGTTCCGAGAGGACCCCAAACACCACGAAAAGAAGGTTTCCCAAATTTTGTGGTAAATCCTAGTAGTAGCCGGACATCTGGCAGCTCGAAGAGTAGCAATGACCTCGGCTGAAAAACCTCTACGAGTCAACATTTCGGTCTCAAGAGCCACGCCGTCAAACGCAGAGACTTCAAGTCCGGATGACAAACGGGCCCCTGAGTCAACAGGTCCGGTCGAAGAGGAAGTGGAAATGGAGGTGCCGCCAACAGCGACATTAGCGTTGAAAACCACGTCCTCCTTGGCCAATCTGGTGCTATTAACATAGCCGGGATTCTCTCCAGTCTGATCCGACGCAGTACCAGAGGAAGCAAGGATATCGGTGGAAACACATAAATCAGCTCGAATTGATCCCACGGAGCCACCAGAGCATCCACCTCCACAGCCTTCCGGTCCTTGAACCTGGACATGAACACTGGTAGTTTGGCATTGAACCTGGATGCCATCAAATCCACTTGGGGAGTTCCCCAACGGGAGCACAGCATTGCAAAAATCTCCGGATGAAGACTCCATTCTCCGGGATCCATCTTCTCGCGACTGAGAAAATCCGCCGTAACATTCTGAACCCCTGGGATGTGGATTGCAGAAATGGCTGGAACCCTGGCCTCGGCCCAGATCAGGATCCGAGACACCTCCGCCATGAGTCTGGGACTCCTTGTTCCACCTTGATGATTGATATACGCAACCGCTGTGGCGTTGTCTGTCTGCACTCGGACCGGCAGACCGCTCAAAGGGACCGTCCAGTGTTGGAGGCAAAGGAAAATCGCCCTCAATTCCAGGATATTGATCGGTAAAACAGTCTCCTCCGATGACCATACTCCCTGAATCCAGGAACCGTTCCAAACACCCCCCCAGCCCGTCAGGCTGGCATCTGTGGTTATGACCGACCATTTCGGAGGGAGAAAAGATTTCCCCAGGGATAAGGCTCCTGGACGTAACCACCATCCTAGAGACTCTCGCACCCTGCGAGAGATGGTGACACTGCAATCCAGCGATTGCGACTGATTCCAATGACTCAGAATGAACCTTTGGAGAGCTCTGGAATGAAACTGGGCAAACGGAATTGCCTCCATGGACGCCACCATTAAACCCAGAAGACGCATACACTTGCGAAGGGACATTGTTATCGAAGACTTCATGATTTGTACATGCCGAAGAAGACATGACTGTTTGTCTGGAGGTAGAGACACCACTGCCCGTACCGTGTCGAAATGCATTCCCAAAAAGAGGATAGCTTGCGACGGTTCCAGAAACGACTTCTCCCAATTGACTAGCCAACCGAAGTCCTTCAGTAACTGAAGAGACAGATTGCGAGCTGTCACTGCTTCCTCCTCCGAGGATGCCACGATCAAAAGATCGTCCAGGTAAGGAAGAATCGTAATTCCTTGTCTTCGAAGAATCGCCATGAGAGGCGCCAGAATCTTTGTAAATACTCTGGGCGCCGAGGCTAAGCCGAATGGCAGAGCCACGAACTGGTAATGATCCCGACCTATGGCAAAACGAAGAAAACGTTGATGAGCCCTTCCAACGGGAACATGTAAATAAGCGTCGCGGATGTCGATTGATACCAAAAAATCGTTCTGCGACAGTGCTGCCACGACGGAGCGAAGTGACTCCATGCGGAATTTCCGGGTGTGGACATGCCGATTCAATCTTTTGAGATCCAGAATCGGACGAAATTTGTCCTCCTTTTTGGGAACCACAAACAGATTGGAATAAAATCCTTTTCCCGGTCTTCTGGCGGAACCGGTATTACCACACCCTTCTGAAGAAGGAATTCGACCTCTCGCTGCAGAGCGACCAAAAGCTCGGGTTCTGTCGGAATGCGAGACTGGTAAAATGTGTCTGGGGGACGAGAAGAGAATTCTATGAAATAACCTGCTGACACGACCCGCGTTACCCATGAATCTGGAACGCGAGAAATCCAAGTCTCCTTGAACTGGAGCAGGCGACCCCCCACTCGAGAGTCCTCGAGTGGACTCCTGGCGTCAATCCGTCTTGGCGGGCTTCTTGTCGGTTTCCCGCTTGTCTTGACGGAAATTCTGCTTCCAGGGAATGCGAGATTTCTGGGAGGACTTTTTTGCTGAGAAAGAGGAACGACCCGATCCCAAGAAGACTGAGCGAATCGACCTCGGCCCCGAAAGGACCGCCGACCACTATATGTCCTGCCAGACACAGAAGCCATAGCTCTGCGTTGTGGTAACGTCGCTTCTTTTGCCTTTGCCTTGGTAATCAGTTCTGTGAGGTCAGACCCAAAAAGATGACCACCTTTATAAGCTAAGGCCAGCAAACCTTGTTTGGAGACCGCATCCCGGCCCACTGTCTGAGCCACAGCGCTCTTCTGACCGTGATCGCCGAAGCCTGCGCCCTGGACAGAAGCGACGCAGTGTCCAGACCTGCATCATAGATATATCGGACTGCAGTGTCCAACCATTCGAAAATCTCCTCCATCTCAGATGACGGAGATCCATTTTTCCACGCCTTGTGTAAAAGGTCCAACCAGCTTATAGAAGCTTTAGAAGCACACATGGATCCTAGTATCGCTCTGAATCCATGACCCGCGGCCTCATAATTTGATTTCGCCGCCATTTCCGTTTTTCTGTCCAGTGGATCCTGCAAACTCGCCTTCCCTTTAACAGGAAGCAGTGAGGATTTACTAAGCTGGGATAAGGAAAAATCCACTTCAGGAGAGGGGATCCAATTATCTCTCGACTCTGTGGAACACGGATAAAGTGCGTCAAAGAAACGTGTTCCGTGAAAACGTTTATCCGGACACAGACGTTCCTTTTCTACTGCACTGTTAAGATCATCTAGATCTGGCAAGGCTGATCGTGACGTACGATACTCCTGGTACATTCGTGCTGATTTACCAGGTAAACTAGTTACCACCTCCGGTAACTGTAAAACCTCTCTCATGGCTTCAATAAATGCCTCTGTACGTCTCACAAGGGACGAGAGCCCCCGCCTTTCCTCCTTATCCGAATCAGACATTTCCCCATCTGAACTTAAAGGAGAACCCTCACCACAATCTAAATCAGAGACATCTGATTCGCTACGGGTGAAGGATGGTAACGGTCTGTGTCGCTTTCTGTCCTGAGAGGATCTAGCTGACACATATTGACTCAAAAGGTCAGACAAGCCATTAATAGAACTGGCGATAGCATCCAATTTTGCATCACTGTGATCTCCAACCGCAGCGCTAGACGCCGCGGAGGACTGCGTACCAGATTGCCGAAGCGGAACTGGAATATGGTCCGCGCCTTCTGAACCCTGTTCCGACATGCCTCACACAGTATATGGCAGGCCAAATGTCAGAAAACCTGAAAAAAACGCAGTTTTTTTTTTTTTTTTTTTTTTTTTTTTTTTTTTTAAGTGAACGCAAAACAGCCGCTGAAGGGTTAAGTCTTAAATATAGAGCTACCCCAGCTGTATGCCAAGTAAAACCTTCAAGAGGGGTTAATGTCACAGGCTGTCAGAAAAAACAAGGTCTCTATGTGAGACCGAGCTGCAGAATAGCGCTATGTATCAGCGCTGTGTGGTGAGGAAACAATGCCACTCACCCAGCTGGTTTGGTGCCTGAGACGGGAGGAGCGGAGTCTGAGGAGCCCGGGAGCTCTTTTAATGGCCGCCGTGCTGAGGGAGCCGGAAGAGAAGCGCAATCGCGCGCTTCCTGCATTGAAAGACCGGGAAGCGTGAAGCCACGCCCCCCGGCTCAAAAATATGAGCGCCAAAACTCCTCACTCCTACTCCCCCCCGTCCTGCAGGCATCTGCCTGCGGACAAAAGTTGCACAGAAACACCATCTACATGTCACGGCGCTGCCAAAGCAGCGCTAATAGTACATTTAACACACATGTAATAGCGCTGTCACAGCAGTCGCTAAAGCACTCACACATTGTATATATATTGTGGAGTACTCACCAGCTGAGCGCCACAGGGACCCCTCAGGATTTGTGGCGCTTGTGCCCATGCTCCCCCCAGGGCAGGGAACGCAGTGACCCAGTGTGCGGTTTGCGTCCCCGCCAGGGAAGCTAACCTCGTCCCCAGGGCCGGCAAGATTCTGCAGGGACTATTTATGTAAAATACAGATCCGCCAGGGGAGAGGTGGGGTCCAGCAGCGCTGAGACCCCTGAGACCTTTCAGACCCATGTCCAAGTCTCATGTCCGATAAAAATAATAAAATCTTCTGAGGAGCTGCTTCAGCAGCGACCATCCTCTGAGACCTCAAATTTTAGACTGAAGGAGCTGAGTAGGAGGAGCCCGAGCTGGAGGGGCCAGCCAGTCAACACGCTTTTGATCTGAGGTGTCATCCTGATCTGGGGCTCCGCCTACCCATCAGTAATGAATACTGTGGCTCTCTTCCTTCCATCTGCAGCTGAAAGATGACTTATCCACAACAAGGCATCTGATATGGGCCATATAGGTAGGATGTTTTCAGCAGTCTATAACCTGTATGCCCATATTAATAGTTTAGATAGGTCAAATGCGGTGGCAGATTCCCTTTGACGAAATAGATCATTTTCGAAATGGTTTAATCAGGTTTTATGGCAAACTATATTACAATACACATTTATTGAGTGAGACCAATACCATCTTGGCTGCAAGGATGTACTTTTATATCCTTACATTGATTGACTTTTTACTTCCATACAGTTTTCCGCTGGCATGTCATTCCTATTTCCATTAAGCATATGTCACATGAAGTGATCAGGTTTTATCTTTTCTACTTGGATTATTACTGCCAGTGTTTGTTTTTTTTTGTCCCCTTTGGTTCATCCACCAACACGTGTCAATTATGTACTCTGTGTTGGGACAAGTACCATTATGAACTTCTTGGTCTTTTAACTGTTTTTTTTGCAATAAAAAGTAATTTAGATTTTTTCCTGTCCTGCACTTTATTAAATTATATATTTATTATTAAGAGCCAAAACATTTCAAAGAATATGCTTAAAAAGCTGGGGACTTTAGCTGGAGGCAAGTCTAGTCTGGTGCTACCCCTGGTCGGCTCTTTCCAACACTGCACGTGATTGAGAGGTATCTCCATATATATGTACAAGGGACAGACCTGTCAATCATCTGCAGTAGCACTAGGAAGACACCTGTTGAGTGGCTCCGTCAAGGCTCACGTCCGTACCCACTGCAAAATGGGACTCGATCGTATACGCCAGAATCCCGTTTTGCGGGGGGGGGGGGGGGGATGTATGCCCAGATGGAGCCTCTGAACGGGTACCAGTGTGAAATCACCTTTAGGCTATGCAGAACCAAAGCAACGGTTTAGTATTGGTCAAAAAGGCTGCACAAATGAATGTGGTAAAGGCAGCAGATGGAGCGTACTACTCTGCGTGGTGCTCTCTTAGGCTACTTTCACACATTCGTTTTTTTCAATCAGGCACAATCCGTCATAAATTTTAAAAGACGGATCCGGTTCAGATTGTGAAAAACGGATGTGACGGATCAGGTTTTTAGACGGATCCGTCAAGAGAGAGAAAGATGCGCAGAGGGGAAAGCGGAGTCCGGTGGCCGGATCCGGCACCGATAGAAGTCAATTGTAGCAAAAAGCTTGATGCGCCGTTTCAGGCGCTGTCCGGTTTTTTACCGGATGCAAAAAAACGTTGATAGACACGTTTTTCACAGACGCCAGAATCAACATTGTGGCCAGATCTGGCAAAAAAACAGAACAAACGGAAGGACATGCGGCGCGATCCGGCACTAATACAAGTCAATGACAAAAAAAACCCGGATCCGGCGGTAGAAAAAAAGGATCAGTTTTTTAAAAAAAAAAAAAAAAAAACGGATCGCGCCTGACGGCAAAACACGGATGTGTGAAAGTAGCCTTCAGCACAATTTTTAGGAAGATGAAAAATCAAGTTAAAAAATAAACATAAAACCAAGTTTTTATCATGCATCACTCACAGGCCATCATTTGTAAAGAACCACTGAAACATGGGGGTGGGATGGGGAAGTGGATTTATAGAGCATTCATAAGGAGAATATTAATCTAGACACCAAATTTCTACCTTTTAAATTGCTTTATTAAACAATTCAAAGGAAGTGTCGCCTTTATTGTTTTCGTATAAGCTGCATGTTTTACAATACTATTACAAATAGAATAAATCACGGTAACATTCAACCTTCACAAAGAGGCAAGCTAAATCTCATAAGAGCAAAAAACACAATAGGTATGAGTTACATAACAAAAAAGCTTTCTACAAATGCTAGAATTAAGACAAAACAATAGGCTGAAATTAAAAAATAAAAAAAAAAGGAAGGCATTCCACTGGAATTTATCTACTAAACATTCATCGGTATGGAACAATGCACTAGTAACGGCGACGCTTGTTAGATCCATCAAAGTTTCCCCCTTGGTTTCCTCTATTATAGCCACCAGGTCCACCACCAACTGCATTTACACCACCCACTGCGGGCTGAGCAGCTTCAGTTCCTGCTCTGTTAACCATGGGAGTCCCCATTTGGGATGGAGATGGTTGTGAGAATCTATCATTGCGCTACAGTACATTCGCCGGCAGTGTGCAGTCCCAAAGGGTTAACATTTGTCATTATTATTGGATATATTCACAAAGTGCAGTGATGACGTTCAGAAGACAGTCCAGGAGAGTCGAACATAGAGGGGGGAAAAAAGGAGCAACTAAATTAGTAACTATATTACATGTAAAAAAATAAATATATATATTTAAAAAAAAAAAAAAAAAAAAACTAGATTATATTCTTTGCTCAGGCAAATCAAAGAAGTAATGGTGCAAACTGAATAAGTTAGCCAGTAGCCATAAAACAAAAAAACCTCAGAAATAAAGACCACTCATGTAAAGAACCTTTTAAGCAACAATGTAAATATAGGAGTACAAAAAAAATAAAAAATAGTAATCCCCTTTCACTCCCACCCACGTAAAGTAATTTATGTCTATACAATTTTGCTAAGGATAGGAATACTATATATATTCATTCAAGTACTTAACAATATTTGAACAAGTTTTCAACAAATTTCAAAGTTTAATAATAGAACACAAACAATGCACAGAAAAATATTTTACAAGAGAAAAAAAATATAATTTAATTACCGTATATACTCGAGTATAAGCTGAGATTTTCAGCCCATTTTTTAGGGCTGAAAGTCCCCCTCTTGGCTTATACTCGAGTCATATACATGGGGGAGGCGGAGCGCAGCTGTTCTATATACTCACCCCTCCGCCGGCGCGGTCTCTGCAGCCCCTCTCTTCTCCTGCAGTCTCTGGCGTCAGTGTTCAGCGGTCAGGTGGTACCGCTCATTAAAGACATGAATATGCACATAGTGACGCTGTGACCGCTGAACACTGGCGACGGAGACCGCGGGAGAAGAGCAGGGCAGAGACGCGCCGGCGGAAGGGTGAGTATAAGCGATATTTACCTGTCCCGTTCCACCGCTGCTGTGTCCTTGGGTCCTCTTGCTGCGATGTTCAGACAGAGGGCGCGATGACGTGGTTACTGCGCGCCGCGCCCTCTGCCTGATCATTCACTGCTGGAGGACCTGGAAGACAGCAGCGCTCAGCGGTGGACCCGTAGACAGGTAAATATCGCAGGTGCCGGGGCCCTGAGCGAGCGGTGACACCGGCACCTGTCCCCCATAGCGCGCAGGTGTCCCCTCCTGCTCAGGACACCGGCACCTGGCTCCCAGTGACAAGAAGTGAGTATGTCTTTTTTTTGTTTGTTTTTTTTTGCAGCAGCTGCATAAGGGACCTATACTATGGAGCATCTATGGGGGCATAATACATGGAGCATCTATGGGGGCATAATACATGGGGCATCTATGGGGGCATAATACATGGGGCATCTATGGGGGCATAATACATGGGGCATCTATGGGGGCATAATACATGGGGCATCTATGGGGGCATAATCTATGGAGTATCTATGGGGGCATAATACATGGGGCATCTATGGGGGCATAATCTATGGAGCATCTTTGGGGGCATAATACATGGAGCATCTATGGGGGCATAATCTGTGGAGCATCTATGGGGGCATAATCTATGGAGCATCTACGGGGGCATAATACATGGGGCATCTATGGGGGCATAATCTATGGAGCATCTATGGGGGCACAATCTATGGAGCATCTATGGGGCACAATACATGGGCAGCATATGGGGCACAATCTATGGAGCATCTTGTGGGGCATAATACATGGGGCAGCATATGGGGCATAATCTCATTTTTCCCCCTAGGCTTATACTCGAGTCGATAAGTTTTCCCAGTTTATTGTAGCAAAATTAGGGGGGTCGGTTTATACTCGGGTCAGCTTATACTCGAGTATATACGGTATTTTTCTTGTAAATGGAATACAAATTTGAAAAAAAGTGTTAAAATAAAACATCTTAAAAGGTGTTCTGCTAAGCTTGGACCCCTGCCGATCCAGGAAACGAGCCTCTGAATGAGGCTGAAGTCTAGCTCATTCCCCGCATCAGTGGAGGTCACGGCAGTGGGACCACTCAGTGATGGGACAGTTATCCTTTATCCTAAGGATAGGGATAACTATCAAATTTGGCACAACCCCTTTACGTACTAATACTGAAAATCTATCATGCCGTTAAAAACATATTTGAAAAAGAGGCTGAAAAGGTACTTTATCAGGTGTTTAAGGAGATATATATATATATATATGTGTATGTATTCTAAATCTGAAATCTCTGCATTCACAAAAAGTTAAAAATAAAATAAAATGGAGAGCAGATTTTTCACATTATTATAAATTTCCATGTGTGATGATACAATCCATAGATCCGGTTTAGATTACTGATTATGTCATGGTGGCGGCGAATATATATATTTTTTGGAGGGGTAGTAAATTAAAAGTTCGAAACAACATGAGCAAAGACTATGATCGCAGGAAAAGAAAGGTTGAATTATTTTCTGGTAAGACATTTTATAAATGAAAATAAAATCACCAGTGAAGAACGTGCACACCATTACCCAGAAATACTGGCAATATATGTGATAAATATTACGTGGTACATTATGGCTAGTGGTGACGGTTGGTTCATACCAGCGTGCAACTGGCTACAAAAATGCAATAAAAATAAGCCAACCATAATCTATAGTTCAATGACAATCACATTTTGAGAAGAAAAGCTACTAATACGTTACCACTGCTCCATTATCTGGCATCATGGCTGCTCCGATGCTTGCAGCTCCTTCAGAGCCCAATGCAGGACCAGGACCCATTGAAGGGCTTGAGACAGTCGCTCGGTTGCTGATATTCATCCCCATCATTGGTGGTGGTGGTGGAGGAGGACCTTGGCTACCAGCAGGTGCTGGGCTATAGGTATCTACGTAAAACAATCTATACTTAGAAATGTTCTCTTTCTCTGCTGCGCCCATTGAACATTAAAATATATCAAGGGTTTCGGTAAAACTAGAAATAGTACAGAAAATATAGAAAACTAGAAGAAGCATATATATTTACTGCAAAGGGAATCTGTCACCAAATGTTTGCTAACCAATCCGAGAGCAGCATAATGTAGAAACAGAGACCCCAATTCCACTGATGTGTCACTTACTGGGCTGGTTGCTGTAGTTTTTATGAAATCACTATTTTAGCAGCAGATTAACACTAGAGGACTACTCAGCCGGTTGTCGGGTAATCCAACGACCCTCAAATCCCACTGATTGGCAGATTTTTATGCATAGGCAGAAATGCTGCCAATCAATGGAGTGGGCAGGGTAATACAGAGGCCAGCATTCTGCGACCTGGCAGACCTGCAGCAGATTAAAGAACCATATACATCATTGGAATCAGAGTCTCGGCCTCTATATCATTTTATTTTCCTATAAATGATAGTGGTTGCGTCAACAGTGCAAAAAAAAAAGCAGCTCTGAAACGCAGAGCTCATCAGGCAAAAGGCTCAGTTTCTGCCTGACCCCATCACAGAGCAGAAAAGGGGCTCAACCCAAAACTAAGCGTTCTGTTTGCACGTGGTTAGTCAGGAGCTGAGCGCTTCTCCCTGAAAAGCTGCATGCTGTAGGGTATGTTCACAAGCGGTGCTTTTTCTGCTGCGTTTTTTTTCTCCTGCTGCAAAAACGCTGCATTTGACAGTAACAGCAAAGTAAACGAGATTTCAAAATTTGTATTCATAGGCTTTTTTTTTTTTTTATAAACCTGTCGCATGTCAATTCTTTCAGTGTTTTTGCAGCGTTTTTGCACCCATTTTAATAAATAGGAAACAAACGCATGTTTTTCCAGCCAATACTCTGGTATTTATCGCAGAAATAAACACTGCAAAAATGCTACGTGTGAACATACCCATAGAAATAACTTGAGAGACATGTTAACTGGTACCAATAAAAAAAAAGTTAAAAATATATTAAAAAAACAGCTCTCTAAGGTTTCAAAACATCATTTTTAGTTATGAAAAGCAAATTCACAAGGGTTATTCCCGTTCATTTAATATTAGGCCCCAATTTCAGTTTTTATAAGTCGACCTGTACTCGCCTTCACCGGGTTCATCAGCAAGTGTCCGCCACTGCTCCCGGTGCCTTGCGCTAGCTGAGGCGTTGGCATCACGTCGACAGCCAATCAGTGAGCTTAGTCGCTCCGCCAGTGTAGACAGAATGCCCCCTTCAGAGCCACTGAGCTCATCCATTGGCTGCCGCGCCAGACACCGTGAGCAGCGGTACAGACTGGTCGGTGGACCCAAGAATGCTAGTACAGCTCAGTTTGTTTTTTTTCTATTATTTAAAAGGGAACAAACCTTTCAGTTTGTACAAGAATTAAAGTACCGTAATTTGTAATTTCAAAAAACTTTTGATGTCATAGACTCATGTCAGCAGTTTTGATCAGAAGCGCTTAGCCGAGTGCTGCTCTCCTCCGATATTTAAGTCTATAAAGGGAGTCTTCGTTTTCAAAGAAGAATAGCCCTAAGCTAATCACTTCTCCATCTTAGGCCGGATTCACACACCTGCCTGTCACGATCCAGAATGGCCGAAGGTCTCTGAACCCGAATCTGATGGCCTTGTATCCGTTTGGCTAGGTAGACCAACAGCCGGTCTGTGCATGGTGGACCGCGACGCACAGCGTGCCAATGCAGAATAGTTTTGGCAAATCAATCGGAGGTCACTACATCAGGCCTTTTATCTGTTGTGCCATGTCAAAAGTTTTTGGAAACAATTTGCATTTTACTGCAAAGTGCATGTGTCTTATCCCACAACCAGAACTCAATATGTAGTGGAATAAATGGACTAGAACTGACGCCACCAGCTGAAGGCAGTCCATCTATTACTATAGAAAGTCCTCTACACGAATAGGAGATGTGCTTAGACATTTGAGAAGATATGTGGAAGGAGGTCAGCAATACCCAGCAGTCTACTGTATGTTCAGCTCTATCATATCTGCATAAGGTGCTGATATATCGGGAAAAGGGGGTGGCCGGCCATGGGGGCCGGTGTGATTGGGTGTGGTGTATGAGGTTGTACGTATTGGAGTATGAGTACAAGATTCTTAAGTATGTATGTTATAAGTAGGTTATGGACATGAAGACACTCAGGTCTTGAAGTGTTCAAACCCTTCACCCAGAGACATTGTCCTCGTCTTTTTTTTTTTTGTGCTCCCAGAGCCATAACTTTTTTATTTTTCCGTCCATACGGCCGTATGAGGGCTTGTTTATTGCGGGACGAGTTGTACTTTTGAACAATACCATTGGTTTTACCATATAATGTAGAGCAAAATGAAAAATAAAATTACAAGCTAGGTGAACTTGCAAAAACAGTGCAATTACACAATTTTTTTTTACCATGTTCACCAAATGCTAAAACTGACCTGCTATTATGATTCTCCAGGTCATTACGAGTTCACAGATACCAAACACAGGTTGTTGTTTTTTTTTGTCATAAAAAAATCCAAAATTTGTATAAAAAAAAACCCAAAAAACAATGGCGCCATTTTCCAAGGCCCTTAGCGTCTATTTTTTGTGATCTGGGGCTGGGTGAGGACTTTTTTTTGCATGCCAAGCTGATGTTTTTATTAATACTATTATGGGGTATGGGGTAGATCTCATTACGCCGTTTACAGTTTTATTTTTTGATAGATCGGGTGTTTCTGAAGGCAGTCATACCACATGTGTATTTTTTTTATTGTTTTATTTTGAATGGGGCAAAAGGGGGGAAATTTGAACTTCTATATTTTTTTTTCTACTTTTTACTGGCTTCAATAGAAGCTGCGATCTTGTACTACACATAGCAGGGCTTCACAGAAATGTAGCAGAAATGCTTATGTGCTATAAATGCCAGCGACTGGGCAGCGCTCACGGCAGATCAGCAATGAACCATGCAAAACCATCAGCGCTCAACAATCATGTGGCAGGATGGGCAGAGTTATCAACGCGTTTCTTGCGGGCAGGGCTGTGGAATTGAAGTCGGAGCCCATTTTGGTTGAGTCGGAGTCATGGAAATTGAGGAGCTGGAGTCGGAGGTTTGGCTTATCGACTCCACAGCCCTGGAATGAGGGAGTCAGAGTCCGTGTCATGGAAATTGAGGAGTTGGAGTCGGAGGTTTGGCTTACTGACTCCACAGCCCTGGAATGAGGGAGTCAGAGTCCGTGTCATGGAAATTGAGGAGTTGGAGTCGGAGGTTTGGCTTACCAACTCCACAGCCCTGGAATGAGGGAGTCGGAATCCATGTCATGGAAATTGAGGAGTCGGAGGTTTGGCTTACCGACTCCACAGCCCTGGTATGAGGGAGTCGGAGTCCGTGTCATGGAAATTGAGGAGTCGGATGTTTGGCTTACCGACTCCACAGCCCTGGAATGAGGGAGTCGGAGTCCGTGTCATGGAAATTGAGGAGTCAGAGGTTTGGCTTACCAACTCCACAGCCCTGGTATGAGGGAGTCGGAGTCCGTGTCATGGAAATTGAGGAGTCGGAGGTTTGGCTTACCGACTCCACAGCCCTGGAATGAGGGAGTCGGAGTCCGTGTCATGGAAATTGAGGAGTCGGGAGGTTTGGCTTACCGACTCCACAGCCCTGCTTGCGCGATCACGTTAAATGCTGTCAGATTGACAGCAGCATTTAACATGTTATCAGCCGCGGGTGGATCGCAATTCCACCCATCAAATCAGCTGTCATGTATCGGAAAAGATGTGGGCTCAGTGTCAGAGCCAGCATCGAAGGGGAAGACACGATATATGACATATATAAGCACCCTCTGTCTTCTTAGGGTATGTTTCTACGGTCAGGAAACCATCAGTATTAGCTGCGGATTGAACGCTGCGTCCTACCGCAGCATTTAATCCGCAACGGCCAGATGTTCCTGCATAGTGGAGGGGATTTTATGAAATCCCATCGCCACTATGCGTCCGATTACACGGGTGACACACCCACTAAACCGCAGCATGTCTATTTACCTTGTGGTGACGCTCCGTCGCCGCAAGGTAATTAACACAGTCCTATGTAGGGGTGCGGCGTTCAGAAGGGGGCAGGGTTTCCGCTCCGTCCAAAGTGCATTGATTCTGGTAAGTGGACACGTACCCTTAATGAAGAGATTTCAATGAACATGACATCATTTGATTCGAATGGTTGCTTTAGTTTATTATGTTGTGATAATAGGGAAAATTAAGCCTGTCAAAAATTGAAAGTGTACCTGTCGTTTCAATTAAAATTTCAGAACAAGCTGTCATGTCTGTATACAAGCAATAGCACATCTTCTATCCATTATATGACTTTTTTCCTACATTTTTTCACCATTCCTCTTTTGCAGGATTCTCTCTTATTTTTAACTATCACAAACTAAGCTATTACTGAGCTGGTGGGTTAAGTCTAGCTGCTATGATGTCTCTTGTACACCATACAGAGAGACACACACATCTCTGCTTCTCGCTCTATAGCACACAGAGAGAAAGCAGCATCAGCGAGGATGACATCATACAGCAGTACTGAGCTGTGTGGCTGTGAATCCAGAACTGATGTGAAATACATTTTCTGAATGCTATAGCAGGATAATAGGCTATGTAAGCCTGAAACAACTCATTGTGCTGGCAGTGTGTCTAGCGTAATTAGTTCGAGCTGTTTTTTTCAGTAGCAGTGTAAGGGAAGAAGTGGCTTATAAGTGCAGAAAGGAGTAGATTTCTCTGATAAAATATATTACAAAGTGTCTTCCATTTGCTTGCACTATTGGTTTATGCAAAGATTGTTGAAATGACAGTCACAATTTAATCTGTGCTTGATTATTGCTGAAAAACTTCCTGAACAAGATATAGATTTTGAATGACCAAGTTACTGGATGATTTAATATTTATGATGAATGACACACAATGGTAAATGTACAGAAATATGCTCGGCAGCAATACTTCCTGATTTAGTCATTTGTGGACAAAAGCACAGTCAATAGTAGATCTCATGAAAATAAGACAAAAAAAATTATATATATTTGTATCACAATGAAACAAAGCCTAACATCAACATAAAAGTCTAATAATTTAAAGTGCTATTTTTACACAAAAGTAATTAAAATACAAACTGGAATACAGTAGAATTTTACAAGTACTAAAAAAAATTACCAGTGTAATCTAAAATGTTAAATAATGGGTTGTGTGGACGAAAAAAAAAAAAAAAATGGATTTTTAGGAAAAATCCCTACCTCCCATGTTTATTGCTCCACGAACGCCCATATCACCCATTCTCAAATCCTGTTCTCTCTGAAAATAAACATAGTTTTTGTAGTCAACCTAATCAAAATTAAATTAAAAAAAAAATGTGTAGGGGAAGATTATGTAACATTACTGTTTAGTATGGGATTTTCGCTCCATCATGCAGGGGGAAAAAAAAAAAAGTCAAAATCTCAAGTCACGTATGCTAAAAGTAATCCTTGCTGGGAATAAAGAGAAAATAATAATAGTAACAATACAAAAATTATATAAAAAAAAGGTGCTATTTGACAACAAGAGCATTTTGGTATGACAATTACATTTCCCTTTATCCAAAAGGAAGTTTACTGGAATAGCTTTACTAGGCATTAGTGATGAGCGAAGGTGCTGGGATAAGGTGTTATCCGCCATGCTCGGGTGCTGACCGAGGGACTTCAGCGTTCTCAAAAACCATGTTCAAATCCCCGCGGATGTTGAATAGCTGCAAAACATGCAGGGATTTCCTGCTTGTTAGACAATCCCTGCATGTGTTTCGGCTGTCGAACAGCCGCGAGACATACAACAGCGGGGACTGGAACATATTATTCGAGAGCGCGGAAGACACTCGGTTAGCAGCCGAGCATGGCGGACAACACCTTATCTGAGCATGCTCGCTTATCACTACTAGGTTATAGACGAAGAATACAAATATTTAGTATGAAATACATGCGACTCTAGGTTTAATTTGCAGATTATAGACACAGCATTTAACATTTTCAGAAATTGGCTAGAATAGTTGTTAAACACACAACTGTCTCACTGTGCTGATAAAGTAAAACAGGTTTTCTGGCCTTCACTACTACTAAATAACGGTCAAAGAAATGCACATTAAAAGGTAATAGGACAACGATTATAACCAAACTCAACAAAAACGGAGAGGAAATCAAATTGAGAATGTACTGCAGTGTGAACTGAGTCTTTTCAAATATTTAGTGAATGGATGTTACATTTCTCTTTATTCCATCATTCTTTCCTGTAATGAAAATGAGAACCTCGCGACCCATTAGAGGATGTATTTAGCGTCATTCATTGCTTCTCGGCAACAATGGAAGACCAGAGGAAAATGCAAACACATTCTTTAGCGTCAAGCATGGAACATCATACATATATGATATATATATAGCTATCAAAAGTGTTTGGTACTCCCTTAAACAAAAACAAAAAACTTATGATGAAGTCACGTCTTTATTATTGTGCCCTTTGTTCTTTTTTGCTATTTAGAAATGGTTTACCTTTATAAAGTAAAAAAGGTCAATTTTTACACAAAAGTTTCTACAGATACCCAACAACATGATTTCTGTCTTTATACTCTTTTGCATCCTTCCCTGCCCAGGAGTTGTGGTATGATCAGACCATGTCCCTGTACGGTCAGACACAGCCATTACACAGTACACAGCAGGAGCACATTTATAAGATTATCTCAGCACAGGAACATTATTTGTACACACATCCAATTGTGCAAATTATATTATTCCAAGATCTGTTGATTAAAATCAACTTTTGTTAGTGGGGGAAAAACCCCTTTAAATACCTGCTCAATGATTCATGTGAAGACCAAACAGGCAAATCAAAAGTGTGGTTTATACAGGAAATGCTTTAAAGTCAATAGTTTGTCTTGTAATTCTGATAGCTTAATAACCACTGATATGCTTATAATGGGCTGTGTTCTGCAGAGCCGCTGTTTTACCGCAATGCTGTAGAATAAAACCGCGCTACAAGTACCCTGGAAATATCAGTGCCATGGCTGTTACCGGACAGTGACAGCTCAACTCAAGATTGGAACCAGAAAAAAAAATACAAGGAAATAGGGTTCGGCCACAGTGGCTGCTTAGGTATAGATAGGATACATACAGTGAACAAGATAGGATCTTTATGGTGGTGATTTATGAATAACCCATAACTAGGTGCACCTTTCAAGAAAAAATATTAAAAAGGAGCATGCATCATGAAGCCTTCTCTGTAGTATTAAAATGTCACGCGCCACCTGAGTGTAATTCATTTATTCCAGCATTTCGGACAAACAGAAAAGAATTATCATGATTAATGCCATTTACAACCCACATGCTGGCACCGTTACGTTTTGGTCAAGTGCCTTTCTGCCTGCAATAACATTTCTATATCTAGCACTACTGTTATTATCGACCAGTGACCTACTGCTTTCCATCCTAAAATCCGACTGCAGGAGAAGAAGGTCTATTGAAGGAACAAAACAAAACACTGTCATCAATAAACACACATCACTTAGTATCAAGAGTGCAGGGTCACCTTTGCTATTTATGCAATGCGTGGGTGCTACCTGGCACCAGCACTTGTTGGGCGTACTGCCATTTCTCTATTGATTAGTATTTCTGGCAGAAGCTGAATCATTAAGGCTTGTTTAGCCATGTCTCTATGATGGAAACGTTTCCACAATGTGTAGCACGTAGGCACAAATCAAGAGGATCGGAAAAAGGGCTGAAATCTTTTACAAAGTCACACCATTTTTTCCCCTTTTTTTTAATGAACGATGTCAAAAGGACACTTTGGTATTCCAGAGCGATGGCCATGTATCTGTATATCCATGAAAAGCACAGTATGTATGGTAAATCATTTATCCTTCCTAACAAAAGGCGGCAAGAGCACCAGACTATATTGAGGCAAGTATTATTTCTAAAAAAGTCAACCAGCTAAATACAAAAAGGAGAAGAACTGGCATCAGAAGATATAACTCTTCTTGACCGACTAAGCAAAGAATTTTTTCTCCAGCAATAACTCAGTCCGAAAGATTTATTTCTTCTCCTGTTACACACTTTTCTGGCAGCTCCGGTATGCGCGATAATATTACAGCTCTTCTGTCAGTTGAGACAGGTCTCGGGAGCTGTGTTTCTTTAGACTGCAGTCAGTCATGACATGTGACGGGCCATTTCAATACATTCTTGGAGAACCCCTTTAAAATGGTATCATCTTTCCAGATTAAAGGCCCCCTACACCTTAGATTCACCAAACCCGCCGACAGTTCCACCTGTACCTGTCTTAAAGCCTAGTTCAGAAGTGTGTTTTATGCTTATGAGGCTGTTGGTTTAAGTCAGGACACCTGCACTTGGTCTAGGCACAGCGGTCCGCACTGGGATTGTGAGAAACAGGCGTTGGGATGCAGTCTAAAACTTGAGATAGTGAAAAAAAAAAAAAAAATACGCTCCCATGTTTTTATTATCAATTTACAAGTACATGTGAAAACGCTTAGTCACAATAGTAACACATTTAAAAGCAAACAATAAAAAGCAACACAATACACGTTACAGTTCATAAGGTAACACTAGCAAACTAAAGTCCAGATAAGATTTGGGATATCGATGTTATTGAGCCATTAAAGCTGTTAGGTTGTGGCTTCCCTTTTGTCTTTTTGTTGCATGTTTTCTTCCCCCTCGTCTTATCGGCTTCCTCTTCTTCAGACTCATTGTTGTGTGAATCTTAAAAAATTATAATTAAATTTGTTTTACCACACACAAAATCACTTGATTTCAGATACAGAACATTTGGCAACTCATACACTTTTTGCCATTATTTGGTATTAGTTTCTAAAATCTGTAGATTTAAAAATAAAAATATTACATGCATTGGTCACTATTATCGTCACGGCATTATTTAGAAAGTAACTTATTTGGATGGTAGGATCAAAGGTAAAAAACTTAAGGTTTGTTTGCAACAACATTTTTTGTACCTAATGAAAACTGATACCAAACAGAATGAGGACAGCACGATATGTAATGATTTGTGCCCTCGTACAGCACACATTTGTCGGCAGCACCATTACATGGGGAGATGTACTGCGAATGATGAGACGACCTAGTGCAATGACAGCGCATGCGCAAAACCTCAGGCAGAGGAGGCAGGTTACGGAGGGAAGAGTGATCCATAATCCAGAGATTGTTGGCAGGTGGGGAAATAGGGAGGGCAGGAAAACTGGAAATGCAGGGCCCGCCCACTGCACTTCTGATGAAAACTTTAAAGGCTGGATATCCCCATAATTACACAACAAAATACTACAAACAAGGAGTGGATTTCATAAGCATTAAAGGGCCTTTACACACACACACCCTCATGGTGTTGTCCACTACTAGGACAGCCCCTAAACACTCATACTCCGCTTCCATGTTGGTGCCATTCCAGAGGTGTTGGCACTTAAGTTACGGGGGCTCACGTAAGGTTATGACACGTGAGCCCTTTGCCCCACTAGAAGCTTTCCAAAAAGTGCTGTGAAAAATTCATGAGTAAAATTAAAAAAAAAAAAAAAAAAAAAAAAATCACATGCAGGCCAGCATTCTACCAATGGATATTTATTAAACTACTAGATGGTGGCCCGATTCTAACGCATCGGGTATTGTAGAATATGTATGTAGTTTATTTATGAAGATCGAAGAATAATGCAATGAATACACAGGATTTTGCGGGAAAATATATACATTATCATTAAATGTTATGCTGCTACTGGGGTGTATATAGAGGCTGCTGGGGTGTATATAGGGGCTGCTGGGGTGTATATAGAGGCTGCTGCTGGGGTGTATATAGAGGCTGCTGGGGTATGTGGGGTTGCTGGGGTATATGTGGAGGCTGCTGCTGCTGGGGTATATGTGGAGGCTGCTGGGGTATATATAGGTGCTGCTGGGGTGTATATAGAGGCTGCTGCTGGGGTGTATATAGAGGCTGCTGGGGTATATGTGGAGGCTGCTGCTGGTGGGGTGTATATAGAGGCTGCTGCTGGGGTATATGTGGAGGCTGCTGCTGGGTTATATGTGGAGGCTGCTGCTGGTGGGGTGTATATAGAGGCTGCTGCTGGGGTATATGTGGAGGCTGCTGCTGCTGGGGTATATAGAGGCTGCTGCTGGTGGGGTGTACGTGGAGGCTGCTGCTGGGGTTTACGTGGAGGCCGCCGGTCGGGGTACTTCCGCTGTATCGCCGTTGACCTCCATGCGGCAGGAGATGACCCGCGGCTACCGTCAGGAGATCAGCGTCTAGCGCCGCTGATCTCCCGACGATAGCGGTGGCATGCATGGTTCAAATCCTGCACCAATTCGCGGCCGGACTGCGCCTGTCGCTGATTGGTTGCGTCCGGCTGGGCGCGACCAATCAGCGACGCGGGATTTCTGTTACAGACAGAATTAGACGATTATATAGTAGATAGATGTTACTGTGTATTAACTCATGTCACTGTGTATTACCTCCTATTACTGTGTATTACCTCATGTTACCGTATATTACCTCTATTACTGTGTATTACCTCATGTTACTGTTTATTACCTCATGTTACTGTATATTACCACATGTTACTGTATATTACCTCATGTTACCTGTGTATTACCTCATGTCACTGTGTATTACCTCATGTTACTGTGTATTACCTCATATCACTGTGTATTACCTCATATCACTGTGTATTACCTCATGTTACTTCATATTACCTCATGATTACCTGTGTATTACCTCATATTACTGTGTATTACCTCATGTTACTGTATATTACCTCATTTTACTGTGTATTACCTTATGTTACTTATGTATTACCTCATGTCACCTGTGTATTACCTCATGTCACTGTGTATTACCCGTGTTCAGTAAACGTGACAGAAGTACATCAGACACTGTGACTGACAACATGTTCAGTACATCATGGGCAGTTGGTGAGTCACATGACCACATGGGCGGAGTTAGCCCTGCGTTGCTGATGTTACTGTGTATTACCTCATGTCACTGTGTTACTCATGTTACCATATATTACCTCATATTACTCATGTTACCTGTGTATTACCTCATATTACTGTGTATTATCTCATTACTGTATATTACCTCATTTTACTGTGTATTACCTTATGTTACTTATGTCATGTCACCTGTGTATTACCTCATGTCACTGTGTATTACCCGTGTTCAGTAAACGTGACAGAAGTACATCAGACACTGTAACTGACAAAACATGTTCAGTACATCATGGGCAGTTGGTGAGTCACATGACCACATGGGCAGAGTTAGCCCTGCGTCGCTGATTGGCCGTGGCCGGACCAATCAGCTAAACAGGATTTCCTGGACAGACAGTCAGACAAACAGGATAAGACGATTATATATATGGATAGACAAAAATCTGAACATTTTTTTGTTTAGTATTTAGCTTGCATCCTACACTGCAGCTTAGTAGTATTGCCAATTGTCCAAAATTTACTGGATACAGTGGTGAATAAGTTTCCAAACCCTTCAGAATGTTCCATACTTCTGCATAAATTTCACTGAAAACAACATTTGATTTTCGCTGAAGTCATACAATTAGATAAAACGAGAACCAAATCAAGCAAAGGAGTCAAAAATATTAACCTGTCTTTTATCGAGGAAAACGATCCAATCCCACATCTCCAAGTGGCAAAAAGTGTTGCATCTTTTGAATTGGCAGATAATGGAGTTTTCATTTCAATCTATTTCACCAAAAGAGCAGGGATCATTTACAAAAAACATTTGTGGATGTACGTCATGGAACAAAGAAAATTTGAGGATCTCGGATGAAACAATGCTTACTGAAGATGGAAAAGGTTACAAAACCAATCTTCAAAGTGTTTGAACTTCACTAATCCACAAGACAGATTGTGTACAAATGGAGAATATTTATTGTCGCCCTCTCCAGGAGTGATGAAGATGCGAAGATTGTCCAAAAGCAAGGTGTACATTAGACCAAGAGTTCACACAGGAACCTAAAGGTGACCTATAAGCAGGGCCAGACTGGCCATCTGGCAATTCTGACAAATCCCAGAAGGGCCTGTCTGGTTGTGGGCCGCCTTGTCTGCTACGCTGTTCTCAAGACACCCATACTGTAAAGAGCTGTGATGGAGCACAAAGTCGCTGACTCCGTCACTTACCCCAGCAGGCCACAGGTATCATTAGAAATATTGGTCTTGTAGTAAATCTTGCTTTCCTCCATCCAGGGTAATATTAATAATATATCCCATTTTGTGCTTGGGGACGGGGACAGCATGGGCCTGTGTGATTTCAAATGCCTGGGCTGAATTTCAGCCCCAGTCCATACCTGCCTCTAAGCAATGAAAGACCTATCTCTCTTATTACCTATTAATGTTCGCGAGTGATCAGGAGAACACTGAACAACAATGGTGACCATGGCAGGATTGCAAAGAAAAAGCCACTGCGCTCCAAAATCAACATCATTGCCTCTCTGCAGTTCGCTAATTATCACCCGGACAAGCCTGAAGGTTATTAAAACAATTTTTTTGTGGAGTATAAGACCAAAATTGTTTGGTTTAACTGAAAACAGTTATGTCTGGAGATAAGAAAAAATAAAAAACAAAACTGTATTACAGCGTAAAAACCTCACATTATCTGTAAAACATGGTGGTGGTAGTATCACAGTATGGGCCTATTTAGCTACATCTGAACCAGGATGGCTTGCCATCATTAAGAGTAGTCCACTACTCGGAGCGGCCAGCCATAGCTTTGACTTCCTCTTCATTACTTTTTTTGTCCAGAGGCGGCAAAAGTGAAGCTGACTCTTATTGGGCGCAGTGAGCACCGGGAGCGTGAGTGCCAACACTACTTGAACAGCGCCGGCAAGGGAGGGGAGTATAAATAAGTGTTTTTATTTTAAAGGGGGAAAACACTTAGATTTAGGAGGGGTTGTCCTAGTAGTGGACAACTCCTTTAATGAATGAAACAATTCTGAATTCCATCAGCAAATTCTAAAAGAAAATGCCAGGACATCTGTCCATGGGCTGAACCTCAAGAGAACGTGGGTCATGTAGTAACAAGCACACAAGTCGTTCTACACAAGAATGGTTAAAGAAAGACTAAAAGTTAAAAGTTTTGTAATGGACAAGCGAAAGTCCAGACCTTAATAATGTTGTGGAAGGACCTAAAGTAACAGATAATGGGAGAAAACCCACCAAGATTTTAGAACTGAAGCTGTTTTGTAGGGAGGATTCGGCTAAAATTCCTCTAATCCAATGTGTAGGACTAATCAACTACCGGAAACTTTTAGATGCAGTTATTGCTGCTCTAGAGCATCACACCAGATACTGAAAGCAAAGGTTCACATACAGTTGCCACTAAAATACATGAGATATTGGATTACTCTCCTGATTTAAAGAAAATGAAGTAGTAATATTTTTGACCTATAAAAAAAAAAAAAAAAAAAAAAAAAAAGGAGTACCAAACTTTGGGCATCATGAATTAGAGCCTGGCTGCACAATTACAGGCAGGTAGGTTTGGTCTCTGAAATGTCACAGCATTGTACACACATGGAAGAGACCTGTCAATCCACTAGAACATTGAGGGAAGAAGCCAGGGGCAGAGTTTCGGACTAGTCATGCCTCTAACTATAGTCCATGCCTGGCGGTTCAAGTATCAGGGCGTTTCAGAATAGTAATATACCTGGCTCCAAATTTGCAGCCAGGCTCTGAGTCATGCAGCCCGCGGTTTGAGCCGCATGAATTGATTGACAGAATCCCTTTAAACCTTTCTATGTACTTTAATACATTTGAACCTAAGTACGCAGTTAATAAAATTATCTGTAAATGGAGCTAGTGGAATCATGTACATGCAAAATGGACATAAGAGTTATAGTCATTCACTTTTACCAGTCGTTAAGCTGTTTGTCAAAATAGTAAAAGGCGGCCCTAAATCAAATTACACCCGGCCTCATAAGTAAGGGCACTGCTTGTAGAGGGCATACAGTGGTTTCTCATTGCAACAAAATTTCTTTCGCCACAAGGAGACAATAAAAACTATATAGGTAACCTGCCAAGTTGTGGAGATAAATGGAGAGTTAATCTGCAGGTAAATCGCATTAAAATCCTGCCTGGCTGCCTTACTAGAAGAAAATGAATGGTCCTCCCTGTAGCTGCTTAGCCATCAGTAATATGAGCGGTGCAGGAAGGTATTAAGCCCCCGTCTCAGGCTGTGCCTGGAAACCCGACGTGTACCTTGGTTACCAGCTCCCTGCATCAGGGCACTGGTATCCAACGTACACTGCGGGTAACTAAGCGATGTTACCCGCAGTGTCGCTGTCCTGATCGCTGCCTGTTTGGCGGCTCAGCAGCGATCATGTAGCGACACACCAGCGATCCTGATCGTTGTCGGGATCGCTGGTGTATCGCTGTATGGGACCCGGGCTTTACAGTCACAGCTCACTATACGGCCGAGAGAAGCTTCAATCTCTCCCCTGCACCATGACTGACGGCCTGCTCTGCAGCGTTTGTGTCAATAGGCGAGTTGCTTGGACTTATTTCCATGCCGAAAGTTATGTTTTGTTTTTTTTTTGCTGCAATTTTCGACGAATACCAAACTTTTCGAACAGTGGATGGGTGTATAGCTGGGTCCTACTGGTTGCTGCCAGTTCTGAGCTGGTGACACCGCGGTACATCTTCCAATTTCAGAGAAAAGAAAACCTCATGCGTCTTTCATCTTCTGTGGCCGGCCACTGCATCTACGGTCCTCAACGTAGTCTATTTTTTGGTGTCCTCAACGCCGAGAATTCTTGGTAGATACTTTATGCATCATGCAGTGCCATCAGGGAGGAATCTAATCAGCAGCAATACAACAACCCAAACAGACAGCCAACTTCATTAAGAACCATCTTCAGCGTAAAGAACAAGGAGTCCTGGAAGTGATGATATGTCCCCAGAGTCCTGATCATAATATCATGAAGAGAGAGAAGGATCAGCACAAGCCTTCATCCACAGAAGATCTGAGGTCAGGTCTCCAAGATGTTTGGAACAAACTTGCTTCAAAACCTCTGTTTAAAGTGTTTTCTGGATAATTAATGCTTTGGTGTCATTTTGAATGCAAATAACTGTTACAACAAATATTGATTTGATTTAATTTATCTTTTTTGTTCACTTTGCATTTTGTTAATTGATAAAAATAAATATGAACACTTCGATTTTTTGAAAAGCATTCTTTGTAGAATTTTTTCCCCACACATGCCTAAAACTTCTGAACAATACTGTAAGGAATGAACACATACCCAGACAGTAGTTGATCAGAATGTCACCATCTTCCAATGATCCAATGAGACGTTCTGATGCTGACAAGTCCCTTGTAGGCACTCCTGGTAGTGGACGGGAGACAGCTAGAGATGGGTGAACGAGCTCTGATAAGGTGTTATCCGCCATGCTCGGGTGTTATGCGAGTATCTTGGGCGTGCTCGAAAAATATGTTCGAGTCCCTGCGGCTGTTAGCTAATCCCTGCATAGTCTCACCTTCGCTCCACTTTTATAAACAGGATTTCAATGACCATGACACTGCTCCTGGTTATACTGGTTGTATCGCCTTGAACGACTCTGGTAGGAGCTGACCATCGCACACTGGGAGCCCCACACACGATCTGCTCTTGCAGAGCTGCTCTCTGCCAGCTGTCATCACAAGCACCGATGCTTAGGCTTGCCCACTATCCTCTTCCTAAAGATCAAATGCAAGAAATGCCTGTTCATTTGCTTCCCAAAATATCCTACCCCTAACAGCGTGTCAAGAAAATGTTATTTACTTTACCTGTCAGTGGTATTAATATTAAGGCTGAATGGTGCATAATGATACACATGATACATTACCACCACATTTGAAACAATTTGGAATTATTTAGTTGAAAATTAAAGGGACTTCTCCACTACTTTGATCACCCTTTGTTAAATGCTGTAGAAGAAAACATTACACTCATCCCCTACAAAGGCGCCACTCTGGG